>PUDQ02000010.1:2400000-3000000 GCA_002964805.2 Trametes villosa
ACCACGACTCGCGCTTGAGAGTGCGCTGTGCAGTCCAGAGCCACTTCCCCCCGGGGAGGAACTGCATCTGATCGACATACTGGCCGCTCTTGTCGTCAATCAACGCGCGCACCCCCCGCACACGCGTTCGAGTAGCCCGCCAGTTCGCGTCCAAGCGATACGCCCGGATTGCGAGCCGCTGCAACTCATCTCCGGGGAGCGCGGATGGAGATGTATTGAACGGTAGGTCGAGGGGGAGCGGGAACGAGGCTGCAAGACGATGCCAGATGTAATCGTTGCCGCCAAACGCGTGCAGGGTGCGACACGTCTACGAGCCCATTCCGGCGCGGGGTCAGTAGACCATCACACGACGATACTTGGCAACCGCATTCACCTTGCGCAACGCTAGGACGTCCGGGACGCCGAGGTAGAGGAGAACATCAAGTAGTATGTCATCAGGGAGGTTCGTGAGCATGCCTTTGCACCCAGGGCGTGGTGGTGGGGGAGAAAGGAGACATCGACCTGACTCGGGATGGCCGGACTCAAGAACGGAAGCATGCCGCCAGTGCATGTGCTTGAGTCGGTGGGCTGCTCTAGATTATCTGATAAGATTAGATTGGCGACGCTTAACGCCACCCGATCACACTCGCAGTACCGGCGCAAGGCCGACTGCAACGCTTTCACCCAAACCTCCACGTCTGTCCTGCGCTCATCGAGTCCACAGCTCTACGTGGGACCATCTTGAGACTACACGACAGCTCAAATATTTGAGTTAGGTTACGATCACTTCCTGAGCGCGCGCAGTGGGAAAGGCAGCCTGCGCAGTGCGGACGGGACCGCGCAGGCCACTGCCTTGGCTTGCAATTCGGAAAGCCGCGCATTCCGTTAGTGCGTGTCGGCCACGCATATCATTGCTAACGTGCACGTGGAAGAGCGTGTATCACGCAGCAATCACAAAGACATAGTCAACGGCCATGAGGCGGTCTGCAGATTACATCGTGTGCGCAACAACTCTCTGAGCCAACGAGCTCTGATCTGCCTGTATGGCGGCCATGAGAGCTGCAATGCTCACAAACATGAGATCTTATAAGCTAGAAAGACCAGCCATTGCATGGCGTATCGTGTAGTGCTCGCGAACATCTCACACGAACTCCCAGGAGAGAGGGCGAGCGCAGCCTGATAAGATAACTCGGGAGTCGGTACGTAGCCTATTTCGGGCAAACACTCGTCAACTGCTCGGCATATAAGCCACCTTTGCCGCCCTCCCCTATCCTCCACATTACCACTCACCCTCACTCTGACTGAGCGACGTGCTCAGTCGCACCCGCCATGGATCCGAACGATCTCAACAGCCTGTCCGAGGTCGAGAGCCTCTCCGACTCGGACTGGCTCGACATTAGCAGCAGGAACGACTCGGACGCCAGTGATCGCGAGGATCTCGAGTCTGACTACCGCCCCCCGTCCCGTCGCTCTGTCGCCAGCACTGGGAGCTCGCGTGAAGGCGACATACAGGGGTGGGAGGGCATCGTCGAGGACAGCGCAGATGAGGCGCCTCCGGCACCTGTGGCGGCACCCCTCGGTACGCTCACCGACCCCCGCCTCGCTCACCTCTCCCTCTCGTTCCGCACAGTGGCGCTCTCAGAGTCGGCCATGGCAAGGCACGCCGCACTCGTCGACCCAGAGGAAGAGCAGCGCGTGAAGGATGGGCTCGACCAGAGCATGGTCAGCACGCTCAGCGGCTCTGGCTCCGGCTCGCGCTCGAACTCCCTCAACGGGTCCGCGGTGCACACCTCCGTCGTCCACTCCCGCGACATGCGCCTCTCGTTCCCCGATCCGCTCACCAGCCCCCGAGCCGAGTCGCTCAGCCCCTCGTACGAGGATATCTCGATGCCGACCGACACCGATCTGAGCCCCTCCGACGGGGTCACGCAGCCCCCTCTGCATTCCGAAGAGGCCTCCGCAGCTCCCGTCTCCACACCACCCGCAGCTGATCCGAGCACGACTCCAACGCTCGAGGTCGCGCGGGCCGGCGGGGACGACGCGTGTGCGCGCACGGACGTCAATTCAAGCTTCATTGTCGACTTCTACATTGTGCTATACGGCGCCTCCTCGGAGATCAAGCACCGCGTCACTCACAGGCTGCTTGAGAAGCTTACGACCGCCACCGGGTGCGGATTCTCCGCGCTGCTGCCGCAGATAGACGTTCCGCGCAACATCCGTACGCTTGTGAATGGCGGGCGGGCGACGCACTACATAATCTCAGTGATTGACCGCACGGGAGAGGTAGGTTCTATTCTCATCCGCCCGGTGAACCTCACTTCATCCATCTATAGCCGGGGTCTTTTGCCGCTCTTACAGGGAAGCCGTCGCTCGCGGTCGTATTCCTTCCGTCGGCATTCAAGGCCGTTCCTGAGCATACACTCTATCTTCCGGTTCTGACCCAGGAGTCGGAGGAAGACGACGACGACCTATTCGAGTCCAGCGATCGTCTGCTCGACGCCGAACAAGCCTGGCAGGCCCTCGGCATCGCCAAGAACCGAGTCATCTCTGGGCTCATCACTGCCGGCGAGTCAGCAGTGGTGGAAGAAGACGAAATCGAGCGTGCTTCCCCTGCTCGCGTAGCACGTGCTCTGCGGCCGCTGCTCCCATGGACGCAAGCGTGGACCGCTCAATGCTTGAAATCGCGCCATGCGTTCACCATGTGAGCGCACATTCTATTCGTCAGAACCGCCCAACTGACTTGCATGCAGATTCGCGATCCTCTCCATAGTGCTCGGATATCTGATGAACGGGTCTCTCCCGTTCGCATCCGGCGTGCGCCGCGCGACACCGACGATAGGAGCCCATTCGCCGACGCTGCCGTCGACCGCAGTCACGAACATGTCCGCGTCCGTCCCCGGACCCACGTCCTCAGGCACGGCATTGATCTCGCACTCGCTCAAGGACTTCGCTCTCGCGGTCCTGAGCCCCTTCCCCGTGGCGTCCACCTCGTCGGTCGCCACGAAGGCGCTTCCCTCTCCCACCGCGTCTGCGGTACCGGACCCTGCGCCGGAAGCCGGCGTCCCGTCTGAATGCGAGTGCGGCTGCGGCCTGATCACCTGGCCCGCGAAGAACAAGCCGACAACGGATATCGCGCTTCGCCCTACTCCGCCCTCCCCGTCGTTGGCCGGGCAGTTCACCAAGGGCGGAATCTCTATGGTCACGCCCGCGGCTCCGGTCAGCGGCAAGGGCAAGGCTCGCGCAACCGAGGACGACTCGCTCTACGCACTCAGCACCCGCATCGCCGGCGCACTCACCGAGTACCTCGACACCTGCATCAATTTCGGCGCCACCCGCAACGATGCACAGGAGATCCTCGACGCCCTGGATGAACTCGGGCAGGCTATCGGACGGCAGACGGACGAGGTGCGCGCACAGACGGAGATGATAGTGGAGGAGGTGCGCCAGACGATTCGGGCGCGCCACGAGCGGGCGCGTTCGCGGGCGAAGGAGATCCGTGCCGCCGGCGAACGCTGGCTGTCGTCGGTGTCGGAGGTCAGCGCGCGCGTGCGCGACAGGGTCGGCCAAGCCAAGGAGAACGCACGCGTCCTCCGGGAGGCCGTGGTGTCTAGGCACACCCGACGGGAGGAGGCGCGTCGGGCGCGGCAGGACCGCCGCGAGACCCGGAGGGAGGGACGTCGAGAGCGTCGGTGGGAGCGTCGCGCAGAGAGATGGGCGCGCTCAGGTGAGCCCGTCGTCGGGGTGTGAGACGCGAAGGTGACTTTGCGTCGATTTGCCATGGACTATATGGATTTCCTGTATCTCTCCTCTCATCGGTTTCTTCTTGTGTATGTTGCGTTCAGGATGTATGATATGACGAAGGAAGATGTATGTATGTAACTATATGTTGATAGAACATCAATCACAGCGGATTTCGTGTAAGTAGCCCTATCCTGACAGCATCTCGCTTCGCGCTCTCACCAGGGCCTGTTGGCTGCGAAGGAGGCGGGAGTCTTCATGGCGCGGTATTTTTCCACGTGTTCTGGGAACACAGCATAGCTCTGGCTGGATGGGCGCAACGGCACAGGTGGCTGGCGGGACGACTCGGACGCCACGAGGCTACCGGACTGCAGCGGCTGACGATATCGGGCGATGTGACGTTGGGTGAAGAGAAACATACAGCGTCGAATGGGCGGCCGCGTTTGCACGTGCGCCATTTTCTACCAAACAAAGTCCTGGCCGATCGCGTTCAAGTCAGCCTCGTCCGCCGCCGTATATCAACATCACATTTTTGTCCCGCATTTTGTAATGGATCATAATCGGATTATCATGAAGTTGTAACCTGTTGTAATGGGTGAAATCATCCCAAACTCGCCATCTATCATAATGCCATTATCACCACGTAGAGCCCTTTACAACTTGCGTAATGATCCCAAGATTCACAATCATGCCGACATCTTGTAATCTGAGAGCTCCTTGTAATGAGCGCAACGACAGGGGAATGTTACATTGAGAACGGACCGTTCGAAAGCAAGATCACGCCATTCACAGATATTAGACGACATCGATAAATTTTATTCATACGCGACAGCCCCGCAGGGAAGGACGGCGATACATGCTTAAGTACAACAACATCAAGGCTACCCGTACTGCAGAGACCTCAGGCCCCAGACGAAACCGTGCCAGCAAGATCGTGAGGTACCGCTGCAGCGCAATAGGATAGCCGTTACCAGGATACTCCGCCATTCCAAGGGCAGACCAAAATCGGTCCGAAGCGCCCGTGGATCGGTCGACCAAAGTCAACCCTAGAAATGGGTTTAGGACCTTTTCGAGCGCACGTGCCGTAAGATTGGTCCCGGCTCGAGCTGCTCGAGCCCGCTCAAGAACTTTGACGACGCTCAATTACCTTTTGAAGACCTTCGTAGCATTATGAAGCCACACTTTAACGTCTGTGCGCAAGCACGAGTGAAGCAGACCCGAAAATGCCGTGTATTAGCCTCCCGACGCACCAAGTACTTGCTGCACAGGCAAAGAATGCTCGAAATCGCGGCGGCGCGCCGCCGCGAAGCTCCGAGAATAAAACAGGCAATAAGGAGAGGTATTCTTAACATATATATGGCCTCAGAAATGAAACTCGCGCATGCAAACGCCGTGCGCGATGATGCACGTCTCTCGAGGGCCGCAAAATAAGCGCCCATCAGTTAGAGCGCGGCGGCGTGAGCCGCCGCGAAGCTCTCGCAATTTGGGGTATATTTCAATCAGATTTTGCCGTATAAAGCGCGTATTTAGTCGCATCTTGTATAGCTACTCGCGCAGTGCTCGCGAGCAGATGTGCCCCGGCGCGCGTCCTCGCACGTCTGGGACGCGCCTTCGGCGCGCGCGCATCCATCACCCTGGGCACCCAATATGGGCCGCTGCGCGGCCCGCTACGCCCCGAGAGGACCCTTGGAATGACCAATTTGCCTTACCAGGATACTCCGCCATTCCAAGGGCAGACCAAAATCGGTCCGAAGCGCCCGTGGATCGGTCGACCAAAGTCAACCCTAGAAATGGGTTTAGGACCTTTTCGAGCGCACGTGCCGTAAGATTGGTCCCGGCTCGAGCTGCTCGAGCCCGCTCAAGAACTTTGACGACGCTCAATTACCTTTTGAAGACCTTCGTAGCATTATGAAGCCACACTTTAACGTCTGTGCGCAAGCACGAGTGAAGCAGACCCGAAAATGCCGTGTATTAGCCTCCCGACGCACCAAGTACTTGCTGCACAGGCAAAGAATGCTCGAAATCGCGGCGGCGCGCCGCCGCGAAGCTCCGAGAATAAAACAGGCAATAAGGAGAGGTATTCTTAACATATATATGGCCTCAGAAATGAAACTCGCGCATGCAAACGCCGTGCGCGATGATGCACGTCTCTCGAGGGCCGCAAAATAAGCGCCCATCAGTTAGAGCGCGGCGGCGTGAGCCGCCGCGAAGCTCTCGCAATTTGGGGTATATTTCAATCAGATTTTGCCGTATAAAGCGCGTATTTAGTCGCATCTTGTATAGCTACTCGCGCAGTGCTCGCGAGCAGATGTGCCCCGGCGCGCGTCCTCGCACGTCTGGGACGCGCCTTCGGCGCGCGCGCATCCATCACCCTGGGCACCCAATATGGGCCGCTGCGCGGCCCGCTACGCCCCGAGAGGACCCTTGGAATGACCAATTTGCCCCTTACCAGCAAGGATCAGCACAAAGTACCAGTGGCGTAGCCCGAGGGACCCCCTAGCGAAGTGTAACCCTAGACAGCCCAGACCAAGCCGTAGGCAGAGTTCTTGAGCCAAGGACAGCAGCCGAAGAAAACCATCCCGGAAGGTAGCCAGAAGTCGACTTTGATGCAAGTACACCAGCCATAGTGGAGCTCGAGTATACGAGGCGACAGCGAGCCCAGTTCAGCAGCGTCCAGAGTCCAGAGAGCATGAGACCTGCCGGTAGGCTATCTATGAGGGAAAGAAGAGGACGGGATGGTCAGTGCATGGTATCCATCGTGCAAGGTGAGAGGGAAGGGAAGGCTGAGTGAGGGAGGCGAGCGCAGGCGCAACACGTCGTGAAGGAGCTCGAGGGAGGGAAAGAAGACGGCATTGATGACTGGCAGTTCTGAGTTGAGGCTGAGTTTTTCAAACTCCGCTGAAGGACTGTATAGTACCTGCGACGGCCACTTGAAGTGCGATGTAATGATGCGCAATCGAGCGCGCAGGTTGCATAGGGATCGCAACACGAGCGCAAAGATTGTGCTCACTTGAAATAATAGTGGGAGCCTTGTAAGACGTGGTTACCTCTTCATAAGCCGGTGTAATGATCGCGGCGCCTATAGCCATTAACGACATTCTATCGAGCTTACATCGCATTGTAAGCGATTATTAGAACCCAGATTCTTGCCTACCTTACAACTTCCGCGCCGTTTCTGCGATTTGAACCTGCCCTCTCCCGCTGACTCTCCTCAGTGCGCACTCACTCGCTGTCGTATTGCTCTCCACCCCCTGCACCCCGCTCTCGCACTGCCCTTCCCCCTGCACCTCGCTCTCTCACTCGTCCGCCGCTGGCGGCACTCCAGCCAACCACTCCAGGCTACCAAAGCTTCGCGCTTACGCAGGCTCTCCGTCTTGCAACTCGGACCTGCGCTCATCTCTGGTTCCGAGTCCCTCAAGACGAGGCTCTCTCCAATTCAGAGCTCCCCTTCGCACTTCCACCGCTGGCGGAGCATGGAACCATTACCCCCTTCGTTCTGGATTCCGCATATTGTCGGCCACGAGCAGGTACCCGAGGCATTCATCCGATATCTGCTCGCAGTCACTCACATCCCCCTCAGGCATTTATTTATTATATTCGGAGTTCAACGACCACGGCACACTCACTCCGCACCCCGCCGACCCTCCTCCCAGCCATCCACTCAAGGCTACCCGAGCTTCGCGCTCACTGGCTCCCCGTCTTGCCCCGCGGGTCTTCGCTCCTCTAGGCTCCTGCAAGACGAGGCTCTCCTCAACTCAGAGCTCCAGCCACCGCTTCGACACCATCGAGGCCCAACGCCGTTCGCGGCGACCCGAGCTTCTCGCTCACCGGTTATCCGCCTTGCTATTCGGACCAGGCTGCGCTCATCTCCGGCTCCGAGCCCTGCAAGGCGAGGCTCTCTCCAACTTAGAGCTCCAGCCCCTTCGGCATCGTCGACCTACTTCGGCAACAAGTACTCGACATCCTGCCGATCGTCACTCAGCCGCTCATTCCGGCTAGTGACCTGAGCCTCCGGCTCCCCGTCCTGGACATAGTTCCATTGGACCTGGCGGCGTTCCGAACCTCAGCTTGTCACTCTGGTTCTGGTGCCTCCTCAGGCTCTCCGTCTTCAAGTTGCCACCCGGACCTGCGCTCATTTCAGGCTCCCGCAAGACGAGGCTCTTTTCTCCTCAGAGCTCCAGCCTGCGCCTCAACGCTGTCGACACCTTCGACACCATCGAGGCCTCAGCGCCGTTCTCGGCCCCACCCGAGCTTCGCGCTCACCGGCTCTCCGTCTTGCCTATAGGACTTGCGCTCCCTCTGGTTCCGACTCCAGCAAGGCGAGGCTCTCTTCCCCTCAGAGCTCTAGCCCCCTCCGCTCCGACATCGTCGAGGCAAACGCAACGCCGTTCGCTGCCGCTACTGGATCCCTCTCGACACTCTGTCGGCACTCCCGTCGAGATCCTCCCCCAGTATGCTGCAGCGTTCTTGATTCCCCTCCCCTTCCTCCATCCCGCAGACACCCTTCTCGAATCTCCCTTCAGGGCCGCCGACGCCCACCATCCGCCTACCCTCTCCTTGTATCATCATCTTCCATAATGTATCCTCTCATTTATACCCTGCACTATTACGTGTACTTCTACCTGTACTATAGCCTGTACCACCACCTGTACTATTACCTGTACTATAGCCTGTACTTTTAGTGTATTATTATCTGTATCATAGTTTCTTCACTCTCAACCGAGCAGTGCAGCACCGGGTGCAACAGGCTCTCTAGTCCTCTTCTACTCAGAGATGTAGCCACCTCAGCACTTAGCTTCAGCTTTTGCGAGGCTCAAACGCCATTCACTATTGCTGCTACACCTCTCTTGACACTTGGTCGGCCCCATCCCCGTCGTCTTGTGTACTTCGCGAATTGTGCGCGGGGCACACTCGTACGCTCCGAGCGCCATGAGCAGCATAGTGCACGGTCTATTGAGACGCGCGTAACTCGGAGAAGAGCAGCTCGGACCGACAAAAGGACTTGCAAGACGAGAGCTCGGTCCGGGAGCAGAGAACAGACGCGTCGCGACGCGCGTGAAATGAGGCGCGTATCACGTGCGTGGATGTCGTCACTGCCTCCGAGGGACCGCAGCAGGTGTGGCGGAGCCTCGAGTGGCCCGATCGCTGCACCCATCCTTTCAAGCTCTCTCTCGCACGCTCACCCTACTTAGCACTAGTCTTCTCCTCACCCGCGCTCGACGCACGATGTACTCCTCGCGGCCGACGTACAGCTCCCCACCCCCGGAGCTGTCGAACAACCCGTTCATCGACCACTCCTCCAACGCGCTCGCCCGCTTCCCCGACATCTCCCAGTCCGACGACCTCGCCGGCCCCACCCAGTTCACCTCCTGGCTCAACCGCCCCCAGACCTCCGCCATCAACACAAATCAGACGGGCTACTTCCCGCAGGGCGCGGCCTCGCCCTCTGGCTACGGTGGCGGCGGCTACCAGGCGCAGCCACAGCAGACGGGATGGGGCGGCTCCGGCTTCGCTCAGCCGCAGCAACAGCAACAACAACAGTACGGCCAGATGATGTCGCCCGGGCCCGCGCAGCCGCAGATGTCGTCGGGACAGTTCCAGCCGTCGAGCTCGTTCGGCCAACAGCTCGCCGGACAGGTGAACGCTGCTTACGGTGTGGCACCACAGCAACAGCAACAGCAGCAGTACTCCGGATACCCCGCCTCACCACAGTACGGCCAGGGATACCAACAGGGATACCCCGCCCAGCAGCAACAACAACAGCCGCAACAACAGCAGTATATGGCCGAGTTCGACCCGTACTCGCAAAGCCAGGGCATGCAGGCGCGGACACCCAGCGCGGCCGCAGGCACAGGCGGGCAGAGCGGGGGGCGCCAGCACCCGCGCGAGTTCGTGCAATCGCACAAGGCCGAGCTCGAGGCCTGGGACTCGTACACATGGAAACAGGTGCGCCGCTTCCGGACTTTGTACGTGTGCGTGCGGCGGGCGTTTCTCATCCGCATCCGCGCGCGCGGTTGACAGGCACAGAACTCGTTCGAGGACCTGAAGGGCGCGTGGGAAGCGCGCAAGACGGAGATCGAGGCGCGCCTGCGCGCGATGGGCGGCGCGGGCCTGTTCGGCGGCGGGAACATGTACGGCGGCGGGCCCGCGCAGCAGTACGCGCAACTCGAGGGTATGGCGAAGGAGGCGGGGCTGCATGTCGGTGAGTACCGCGATACTGCTGCGCGTGTGATCGTGAGGCGGGGACTGACGACGTATTGGCAGATACGGTCGCGGCGGGCGCGTTCCAGATGCAGGAGGTGTTCACCGGCTACCGCCAGTCGGGCGACATCGCGTCGAAGCGCAGGGTGCGCGAGGCGATCAACGCCGCGCTGAGCAGCCTGCCCGACTGGCCGCAACCGCTTTACTAGGCCCCCCTCTGCGTACGACACGGTCTCCTTCAGGCTTTTTTGGTGGCAATCTCTCAGGATCTATGTCGTTGGACGGAGTCCTCAATTCTGGGCCGGGCTCGTACATCGTCGGCCCCGCGTGTACAAGGATGTAATTTATGTATGTTGTATTGCTCGTATATCAGGACTGCTCATCGCGCTCCCTCTATGCGTACTCTACGCGTGTGGCCTAGTGTTATGGCGAGTACCGACGTGCACAGCCCAGTTCGGCTTCGCGGCCCAATCCTCAATGTATGCGCGAGTCAGGCTCCCCTGGCGATGGATGCGTGACGGCCCGCACGCCATCGTAGAACGCCGCAGCACGCCATCAGGAAAGAGTGAGTACCAATACCACACCCAAGCGACAAACAGCGGTGGCCAGTCGATACTGACCCGAGTGTCCCTACTTTCGAATAGCGAGCCTGCGTCGCCCAGTGATGCACTGCTCGCGGTTGAGAGTGAAGAAACTATGATACAGGCTATAGTACAGGTTATGTTACAGGCTATAGTACACGCTATGGTACAGGTGGTAGTACAGGTATGGTACACGTAATAGTACAGGGTATATATGAGACGATACATGAGGGTAGAAGATGATACAAGGAGAGGGTAAGGCGGATGGTGGGCGTCGGCGGCCCGGAAGGGAGAGTCGAGAAGGGGTGTCTGCGGGATGGAGGAAGAGGAGGAGGGTTCAAGAACGCTGCAGCGTACTGGGGGAGGATCTCGACGGAGGTGCCGACGGAGTGTCGAGAGGGGTCCATTAGCGGCAGCGAACGACGTTGCGTTTGCCTCGATAATGTCGGAGCGGAGGAGGCTAGAGCTCTGAGTTGGAGAGAGCCTCGTCTTGCAGGAGCCTGAATGAGCGCAGGTCCGAGGGGCAAGACGGGGAGCCTGAGGGGGGGGCTGGAGCTCTGAGTAGGACAGAGCCTCGCCTTGCAGGACTCGGGGCCAGGGATGGGCGCCGGTCCGAGGAGCAAGACGGAGAGCCGGTGAGCGCGAGGCTCGGGGCGCCGAGAACAGCAAGGCCTCGATAAAGTCGACGGTGTCGACAATATCGGAGCGGGGGAGGCTAGAGCTCTGAGGGGAAGAGAGCCTCGTCTTGCAGGAGCCTGAAAAGAGCGCAGGTCCGGGTGGCAACTTGAAGACGGAGAGCCTGAGGAGGCACCAGAACCAGAGTGACAAGCTGAGGTTCCGAGTGCCGCCAGGTCCAGTGGAACTGTGTCCAGGACGGGGAGCGAAAAGCTCCGGTCACTAGCCGGGGTGAGCGGCCGAGTGAGGATCGGGGAGATGTCGAGTACTCGTTGCCGAAGTGCGTTGACGATGCCGAAGGGAAGGCTGTAGCTCTGAGTGGAAGAGAGCCTCGCCTTGCAGGGCTCGGAGCCAGAGATGAGCGCAGGTCCGATGAGCAAGACGGAGAGCCGACGAGCGCAAGGCTCGGGTAGCCGTGAACGGCGAGGCCTCGATGATGTCGACGTTGTCGACAGTATCGAAGCGGTGGCTGGAGCTCTGATTTGAGGAGAGCCTCGTCTTGCAGGAGCCTAGAGGAGCGCAGGTCCTATAGGCAAGACGGAGAGCCGGTGAGCGCGGAGCGCAGGTAGCCTTGAGCGGGTGGCTGGGTTGGCGGGGTGTGGAGTGAGGTGGCCGTGGTTGTTTGACTCCGAGTATAATAAATAAATGCCTGAGGGAGGTGTGAGCGACTGCGAGCAGATATTGGATGAAAGTCTCGGTTACCTGCTCGTGGCCGACAATATGCGGAATCCAAACACGAAGAAATGGTTCCATGCTCCGCCAGCGGTGGAAGTGCGAAGGGGAGCTCTGAGTGGGAGAGAGCCTCGCCTTGCATGACTCGGAGCCAGAGGGAGCGCAGG
Organism: Trametes villosa; assembly: GCA_002964805.2. Classification (NCBI taxonomy): domain Eukaryota; kingdom Fungi; phylum Basidiomycota; class Agaricomycetes; order Polyporales; family Polyporaceae; genus Trametes; species Trametes villosa. The sequence goes on from PUDQ02000010.1 coordinate 2,412,014, forward strand.
TCCAAGTCGCAAGACGGAGAGCCAGCGCGGGCGCGAAGCTCTGGTAGCCTGGAGTGGGTGGCTAGAGTGCCGCCAGCGGTTTAAGAGTGCGAGAGCGAGGTGCAGGGGGAAGAGCAGCGCGAGAGCGGGGTGCAGGGGGTGGAGAGCAATACGACAGCGAGTGAGTGTGCACTAGGGAGAGTCAGCGGGAGAGGCCAGGTTGATATACAGCGGCGGACGAGGCTGACTGGAACGCGATCGGGCAGAAGTCTGTCTTCTCGGAAACAACTCACGTGCGAAGGCGGCCGCTCATTTGTCGCTGTATGTCTCTCTTCACCCTACTTCACACCACATGAAATGGCCAGCGGCTGCAGTCCGATCGGTAGCCTCGTGACGTTGTTCTGCCAGCCTCCTGCTCGCTGTTCGGCGGCGACGGGCCTCTTTGATTGCCTCGTATAGGAACGTTCGTCCAGCGGGTGGGGAATACCGGTCTGCTAATGTCAACTGCCTTGGCGGACTGTCGCCCGTACGTGCCGTCCGTGCCAACGCTCACGGCATGCCGACATAGTAGATGCGCGATGGGCAACCTCCGTGAGTGCCCCAAGAGGGGCGCCTCCCCAAGTATTCCCCGTCTATCGGGACCTGCGGTATCCCATCGCCCTCAAGCTGGCGTAGGTAACTCCAGTCATCCACGTTCTCGGCCTAAAGACGAAGCTTCGAACAGCGGTCAGCCAGACAAGCATGTTCCAGACTCCGGCTGGGGCTGACCTTCCATGTCCAGAATGTCCAGCTGTACGGCCTCCCCGATCGCAGCCTGGGACTCACAATACCAGTCGCAACGTGACGTTCGTCAGACCCACCCCCACTCACCTTTGCAGAGTCAGCGACCCAGCCAGTACATACTGTACGCGCAGACCGCCAGAAGCTGCGCGGATGCGGAGGAACAATCCGTGGTCGACGCCGAAGGAGGCCATGTCGCTCGTGTGCCCGTCCGCCGAGCAGTCCCCGAATGCATGGGCTGTGATGGCTCGATTGCTATGTGCCATACGTTGGCGTGCGCCAATGCTGCGGTTAACGTTGTTGTGCGCTCGCCGTCAGCAATGTAGATGTTCTGGTTGTCGTATACGTAGGGCTGAATTTGCTCGAGTGCTCAAAATCCTGCGCGCAATAAACACAGGCGGTCAATGACGTGCTGCATGCTGCATGAGGGATGAAAGTACGAGCGGCGGAACGTACCGTGGCGATGTCTCCATTATGCGAGGTCCCATCCGTCGTGAGCTGCTTTAGTTGAGCATTTGCTACTCGCGTCGTCTATCACTAAGCAAAAGTATCAGGAAGCCTCTGTCTCTACGGCTGCTGTGGCACGCTAACGGACTAGGATAGATGAAAACTCTGCAGCTGAGGCGTTGCGCTCGCCCAGAGTGTTACCGTGAAAGGAGCCCAAAGGCATCAGGAGACGACCTACTAAGCCGATCTATGCCACTGTAGCTTGGCCCTACAATACGAGCTTAGCAGCCGTACTTACTAAACTTATGTGGGATCAATACGATCGCTTGTCACCTTTATGTAAAGACGCCCTCAACTGAGCGGGCGCTTTCTCTTGCACCTCTCCTTCAACGCGACGTCCTCGACGCTGCTCACATCAAGCGGGCTCTTTGGCCACTGGAGGGCTCCCTGTAAAACGTACCGGATAGCGGTGAGACTGGGAAGAACACTCCGCTCGAACGTCGCTCTGCAATCATGCTCAATACTACCACGCAGGGAAGAATATTAATGCCTTTGTACTGCCTAGTACTCGATCGAGCTCTCAACGTTCACCGACTGTCACTCCGCGTCGCCTCATCGCGGACAACTAGTGACCTCTACTCTCCGGGCGAACATTTCTGCGTGAGGCGGTCGAGGACTGGGCCTGGCGACGCAAGCGACGGGCAGGAGTCTGGCAGGACGACGCCACGAGGGTACCGACTTGCAGGAGCTGACTATGTATATCGAGCGATGTGAAGTAGGGTGAAGTGAAGAGAAACACACAGCAACAAATGAGCGGCCGCGTCCGCACGTGAGTCGTTTCCAACAAAACAGGGTTCTGCCCGATCGCCTTCTGCAGTCAGCCTCGTCCTCCGGCAGTATATTAACCTGGCCTATCTCTCTGACTCCCCCCAGTGCGCACTCACTCGCTGTCGTATTGCTCTCCACCCCCTGCACCACGCTCTCGCACTGCCCTTCCCCTTGCAACCCGCTCTCGCACTCTTCCGCCGCAGTCGGCACTCCGGCCACCCACTCCAGGCTATCAGGGCCTCTTCGCGCTGGCCGCGCAGGCTCTCCGTCTTGCGACTCGGACCTGCGCTCCCCTCTGGCTCTGAGTACTGTAAGACGAGGCTCTCTCCAACCCAGAGCTCCTCTTCGCACTTCCACCGCTGGCGGAGCATGGAACCATTACCCCCTTCGTTCTGGATTCCGCATATTGTCGGCTTCGAGCAGGTACCAGAAACCTTCATCCGTTATTCGCTCTCCCCCACTCACACCTCCCTCAGGCATTTATTTATTCTTCTATTCGGAGTCAAACAACCACGACACCCTCACTCCGCACCCCGCCGACCCTCCTCCCAGCCACCCACTCAAGGCTACCTGAGCTTCGCGCTCTAGGCTCTCCGTCTTGCGACTTGGACCCGCGCTCATCACTGGCTCCAAGTCCTGCGAGGCGAGGCTCTCTTCAATTCAGAGCTCTAGCCACCGCTTCGACACTGTCGACAACGTCGACATCATCGAGGCCTCGCCGTTCACGGCTACCCGAGCCTTGCGCTCGCCGGCTCTCCGTCTTGCTCCTCGGACCTGCGCTCATCTCTGGCTCCGAGCCCTGCAAGGCGAGGCTCTCTTCAACTCAGAGCTCCAGCCCCTTCGGCATCGTCGACCTACTTCGGCAACGAGTACTCGACATCCTGCCGATCCTCACTCGGCCGCCCACCCCGGCCAGTGACCCGAGCTTTTGGCTCCTCGTCCTGGACATCGTTCCACTGGACCTGGCGGCGCTCCGAACCTCAGCTTGTCACTCTAGTTCTAGTGCCTCCTCAGGCTCTCCGTCTTCAAGTTGCCACTCGGACCTGCGCTCATTTCAGGCTCCTGCAAGACGAGGCTCTCTTCCCCTCAGAGCTCCAGCCTGCGCTTCGACACTGTCGACAACTTCGACGCCATCGAAGCCCCATCGCCAATTCCGGCGGCCCGAGCCTTGCGCTCACCGGCTCTCCGTCTTGCCTATAGGACCTGCGCTCCCCCCGGTTCCCGCAAGACGAGGCTCTCTTCCCCCCAGAGCTCTAGCCTCCTCCGCTTCGACATTGTCGAGGCAAACGCAACGCCGTTCGCTGCTGCTACTGGGCATCTCTCGACACTCGGTCGGCATCCCCGTCGAGATCCTCCCCAGTACGCTGCAGCGTTCTTGATTCCCGCCCCTTCCTTCATCCCGCAGACATCCCTTCTCGACTTTCCCTTCCGGGCTGCCGACGCCTACCATCCGCCTTGCCCTCTTACTGTATCATCATCTCCCGCCATGTATCGCCTCATGTATACCTTGTACTACCACCTGTACTATTACCTGTACTATAGCCTGTACCATAGCTTGTATCATTAGTGTATTATTACCTGTACTATTAGTGTATTATAGTTTCTTCTTTCTCAACCTCGAGCGTTTTCGCACCGAGTGACGATGATGGCTCCCCATCTGACGATAACGACGTCCGGATGGCCCATGACCGTTGCCATTACATGCTATCACTTGCTAGCTCTTAACTCTGAATCTCGAGCGTGTTATACGACGTACTGAGATCAGCAAGTGCTATGTTTTCTTTTTTTTCCAGTGTCGGTGCACCGTTCGCGGGGCAATGACGGCAGGATGACATTGCCAGCTACACTCAAGGTGTCTTTGGGTTTCCCGTCGTGTACTGCAGGCGCGGCGCGGTCAGCTTCCGGCGGCGCTCAGGGCGCGCGAGAGGGGCGCAGCAGAGGAACGTGTATGAGAGGGCCTTTGAGAGCGCGGCGGCGTCGTCCAGCTTTTGGTCGCAAGAAGTTGGGTTGTCGAGCGCGCCGCGGTCAACGAAGCAGAGGGGCCGCGGGTGGTGCGCATGTCGCCTCCCTCCTCTCTCGCGGGTGTGCAGCCTCCTTGAACTGGCTGCCTGTTGATGATAAGACGGAGTGTGCTAGTCTGTGGTGTCTAAGACCACAATACTGCGGAAACAGACGCACCGCAGAGACTGTGAGCTCGGTCAACGCGTGTTAGCGCATACAGTCCGCAGACTCGGAGGAGGCTCGCTGTGTAGATCAAGCTTGATACCAATCTGCTATTGCTCAAAATCCTTGGCTGACAAGCGGCAATGAGGGAAGACAACAGCGGCCAAGTCGACATGATGTGTATAAAGTCCGTAAGCTCTAGAGTCCCAGTGTCATTATCCAGCCGCCACGGCCCGATTATAGAGTCCGCCTTCTCGCTCGTATGACGCCGGAATTAGTCGTAAACAGGAAACACAAGTATAAAAGCATATCACAAGAACCTCGCAAGCACACAACGCGAGCCAGCCTTCCCCACAGTAGCTCAAGGCAGCCACAGGAAGCGCTGCACGAGCTTCGTGAAATCGGGCGTGCCGAGGCCAGTCACAGGGTCCCACCCGGGCAGCGCGGGGAAGCCATCCGTGCCGCACCCCGGGTTCGTCCCGTTCGTGATGTCGTGGAACGCGTCCGCGAACCCGTGCGAGTAGATCTATCCAGCACCTCTGTGTCAGCCCCCCCGTCTCCCTCATACATGACACGAGGAACACGACGTACCGCAGGGTTGATAAACCCAACCGGCGACTTCCCGTGCGCGAGCCGCGCGTCGTTCACCGCGGCCAGGATCGCAGCGAAGATCGGCGTCGACGCGGACGTGCCGCCCGAGAGCGTCAGGTTCCTGTCGATGACGACCGCGGTCGGGAGCCCGTTCGCGGACACGTCCGGGATCGCGCGCCCGCTCGCGTTGAAGAGGCTCGGGTCGACGCGGTTCCCGAGCTGCTTCAGGTAGCGCGTTACGTGCCGCTGCTGGAACGGCGGGCGCGGGAAGACGTTCGAGAAGCCGCCGCCGGAGCCGAAGAGCAACGTCGCGCTCTCGGGGTCGTGCACCTGCGCACAAGCGGCGGGTTAGGGCGTGCTGCTGCTGGGGGTATGGGGGAGGTGAGAGGGGACGGTGGACGTACCGACTTGCCCGCGTCGACCTGGGTGGCGCCGACCGCGGTAACGTATGGGCAGGTTGACGGGAAGTTGGGGAGGAACCTCCCCGGACCTGGGGCGGCAGTGCCGTTCGCGGACAAGCACAAGTTATCCCCGTTTGACGCAACACCGTTATCGCCGGAGGCAAACAGGAATGTAACGCCCATCATCGATATCTATAGAGGCGGACCTCGTCAGCATCGAGTTACAATAGCTAGCTGCAGGCACAGAGGACACACCTTGCCAATCTCCGCACATTGGCGCTCCATGTAGAACGGCGGGAAGTCCTCGCCGCCAGTGAACGAGACAGATATGACGTTCGGGGGCGTTATGCCGCCGCACTGCTCAGTCACATCCAGAGGCCCGTCGATGTCCGGGTCGTCGCCACCCTCAAAGGTGCAGAAGCCGCCGTCGAACGCGTCAAGGAGGAAGTTGATGGAGCCGCCTGCAACAACAGGCACCAAGTCAGCTGGGGTCGCACAAGACAGAGTGTGAATAAAGACGCACTACCGCCAACTTGGAGTAGCTGGACGTCCTGCTGCGCACCAAGGAGGCCTATGGCGAGCTCGAAGTCGAGGTCTGGCTCGCCGACGAGGTTCGGGTCCGTCTCGTTGAAGTCCGGAGTGTCTGTAATACCGTCTCAACGATACCGTACTATCGTGACACAGTGTATACACTTACTCGAGTCCTGGTCAATCGGGACGAAGATCGGCAACTTGCCCGCTGCCTCCGGATTGAACTGCTGCAAGAACTGCTTCAGGTCGTCCGCGTTCAGGGTTTGGTCAGCGAGTTCCACTAAGCATTGGGGATGTAAGTAGCTGAGCTTGCTCCGTCAGACTGTGGTACTTACCAACGCCGATCGTGTTCTTGTGCGTCTCCGTGAGGTTGGGGTAGAAGTTGTAGAGTGCACGGAAGCAGTCGAGCGTGGCTACCTGGTCGCAGTGATCGATGTCCATTTTCGTGTCCTGCGATATCATAACAGTCAGCGATACTCAACATCGATCATGTCGCCCTAAAATGATGAGTTACTGACATTCATCTTCTTCATAGGCGCCCCTTGAGGTCGGCGCATCTTCCCAGCAGCGGAGAGGCCCCTCTTCCGCCTCCCATGCGCGCCGAGCTTAATCTTCTCGAAATGGACGGTCGGCGTAACGAGGTCGACGTGGTCCTGCACATGCGCCGGGAGGTGGTACCCGTGGTGGCACCCGACGTCCTCGGACCCGTCCTCGTGCCGGTAGACGTAGTACTTCGTCGCGAGCAGCTGCTCTGCCTCCGCGACGCTCACGTTCACGAGCACGTACGAGTGGTCCTTGCTCATTCGAGAGCGGGAGGGGTCGATGCCGTCGTTTGCGAGCCATGCGCGCACCGCGTCCTTCGACTCCGAGGACGGCTGGAAGGCCTGCACGACCTGGGCAGGCGTCCACCATTTCCCGTAGTTGGGCGACTCGGGGTCGGCGACGTCGAGCAGGTACTCGTCGAGGTTGTTGATATTGCCCTGTCGTAGGGCGATGCTGAGCGGGAGGACGATGTCAGGGTCCGCACGACGGTGCAGGGACCACCTCGGTGGGAGCGCGTCAAGGCGCTCGTGCAGGATGCGTCGTGCGAGAGATGGCGACGAGGCCCCGGCGACGGTTGCGACAGCGGCCAGGAGGGCTGTAAGGGTTCGTAGCACTACCATCGTGAGGCGTTAAGAGGGGAAGTCGAGATGGAGGGAGAAGGAGGTGGGGGTACCCGACGAGTACGGCTCGACGGGGTGGGTTGGGAGTGGCATGGCGAACCGAGGGCGAGCTGATATAGAGAGCAGGCACAGACGGTGCAGGCCGCACGAGCGCATCGAGGGAGGAACAACCCGAAGAGAAGCGTGCTGTCCGGGGACGTGCCCGCAGGCGGTAGCTGCCAACTGACAGAAGCAGATATAAACTGACATTTCATCACCTCCAGACTCACTGCCACCAAGCACACGCACGGCAGCCTCTTGCAATAAGCTGTGCCCCTGCCGTCACACAATCCAGGGCAGCTCGGGCTACTAGCGGGAGGCAGTCAGCACAATAGGATCGAATACGGAACGGCAACAAGGGCGGCATCGCAGGGACACGGATCCACCGAACGGTGGTCAAGTCACGGCAAAGGCATGCACGCACCTATATCATCACCGCCGGCGTCGTTCTAACTTCTCAGCGCCGCCGCGAGGCACGAACGCGTCGTGCCACTGCCGCATTGCGATTCACACGCCGCACAATCCCACGACGGCGACCTGAGCGAGGACTCATGTTAACAAGCAACCACACAGGAGAGCATCAAGACGAGTGCACTCTACGCACAGGTTCCATACGGGTCCCACCCAGCCGCCTCGCCCGAGCCGCTTCGCCGAGCTGTGGCACAGGGGTGTAGAGAGGCGGTGGTACGTGCGCACTGCGCACCGAACTGGCCGAGCTTCCGGTGACTTGATCGTTAGGCGGCTACCCAGTTTCGGCGCCCCGAGGGGCAGAAGGGCTTGTCGGTAAATGGAGAGCTGCCGTCAGGCCTTGAGGGCCGCGGGCTGTACGACGGGATTGGGTCAACCTCTGCTGAGCGCAAACCTTCAGTTCACCGGTTCTACGGCAACTGCCAACAGGGCGACTTAGAGAGGCCCTGGGCAATACCGCTTTCGCTGCCCAAGACGAGAGAGGCTACCCGCAAGAGGTTGGATGGCTCGAGAGCACTCCTGAGCACTCTCCATCTGTGAGATCAAGAACTGCGCATGCAGCTGCGAGTATGGCGAGGTATAGCTCTCGCTATCCTCAGCGGTACGAGCTCGAGGCTAGCTTCAAGTTCCAAGCCATATGTCGGTGTGTGTAGAGGCCGTAGAACGAGCACGGGAGCAGTCTTAAGAAGCTGGGAAACGGGTGATTACGCGGGGCGTTCCCCAATTCAATGAGACCGTCTTGGAGGGGGAGGGAGTGAAAGGAGAAACTGAGATTGGGAGGCCGAGCCAGTGGCCGCCATGTTATCGGTGGACGGGATGGTTCGCTAACAGCTATTAGATTGCTAAAGCCAACACAGATAACTCCCGCTTAGCTCAGCTGGTAGAGCGCGTCACTAGTATTATCTCCTGACACAAAAATACGAGATGACGAGGTCAGTCGTTCAAGTCGGCTAGTGGGAAGTAACCCGGACTTGGAGGATTTTTTTGCCTATGTTCGCAGGCGCAGCAGTCTGTGGTTGAAACTAGTTGCTGTCGTCGCATTTTGACGTTCATAAAGCGTATCACACGGCCAGGAGGAAAAGGCTCGTATAAACAACGCATTCAACGATGTGGTCGCAGGAAGACGCATGGATGCATGCAAGCGTACACCTATATTCACAATGCGCAAAGTCTCGTCTCCGCGCTCCACACTGGAGCGCAACTGAACTACGAATATACGGTCGGTCGTGACGAGCGAGCAAGCGAAAAGCGTCTCAAAAGGCTAATTAAACACGTGCTACGAAAGTCTGTGGGCGAAAGAGATAAGAAATACGACCCGGTGTATGCGCGAGGCGGTGATATGTGCAGGACAGCAAGTGGATCGGGGTGGGAGAGCGCGCAGGGGAGGGTGCGCGGGGGTGTGCGGAGGAGAGGATGGTGATGGGGGTGCGAGAGCGGAGACGAGCGGGAGCGCGCCGATAAATAGGGGGTGATAGCGACGAGGACGAGGAGCACAGCGAGAACGGCAGGACTATAGGACGCCCCACGCGAGCGCGAAGAGCGCCGCGGCGACGCCCCACGCGGACGCCGCCGCGCGCGGGCCCGCGCCGTTCTGCGTCCAGCCCTCGGGCACGCCGAGCGTGACGGTGTGCTGCGCGGCGGTGGAGACGCTCGTGAGCGTGTGCCCGCTCGTGTCGGTGAGGATGAACGTCGCGACGGTCGGCGAGGGCGTGATCGCGGGGAGCGCGGTCGCGTTCCGGCGGCGGCCGCTCGCGAGCAGCGGCGCGTACGTGCTCGTCGCGAGCCCGCTCGTCTCGAGCGCGCCGCGCGTGACGGGCGCGGAGGTGTTGAACGTGTACGCGGGCGTCGACGTCGGCGAGGGCGTGGGGAGGAGGAAGTTCGGGAGCGTCGTGCCGACGGTCGCGGAGTAGGACGCGAGGAAGGCGGAGACGGAGGCGAAGGGCTCCACGGAGACGGGCGCGGTTGTGTTTGCGAGCGGGAAGAGGCCGATCATGGGCGATTCCTTGGTGTTGATGCCGAAGCTGTATATCGAGTATACCGTCCTGAGGAAGGGCGACCCTGCGTCGGGGTGGTGTTAGTTGAGTAAATACATTTGGGAGACCGAATGAGTCCTCACCTAGCTGCCAGTCAATGCCATCCGAGCTAGGGGGCAGCGCTCTCGGCCACGAGAGGCACAAGTTCGGGTTACCAGAGGCCGGGCCGATGAGGTAGTCAGTAGGCTGCAACACAAAGTCACGACCACTGCCCGCACACTATCGTTCAATCGCGAGCGAAGAGTCAAAAGGAAGGAGCACGCACCCGAAGTTGAACGCCATCGTCTGCTGGGTGTCACACGGTACGACCCACTGCCCAACACCTGCGCGCGAAGCCCCATTCAGTACCACCCATGCGAGTCGCAAATGAACTGGGGATGGCGTACTGTCGCTGTCGCTCACGAGGCGGGCCCCGTCGATGAGCGAGAATATCCGCGAGACCTGCGCAAGCTCCGCGTCAGCTCCGGTCGCCGCACAGACGCCCATTTCGCGCACTCAGGGCGCGCAGAAAGGCACAGGAGCACTCACGTCCTGGTACGGCCCATAGATCCCGGCGGTCCCTCTGCCAGGCACGCCGCGGAAAGTGGAGCAGAAGAAAGAGAGTCGCGGTTAGTACACGAGGACGCGCGCGGAGGATTAGCCTCGCGGAGTGGAGCGGATACGCACACGTCGAACAGGGCGATGGAGGAGTTCAGGGTCTGGGTGGGGTACGTCGGCTCCGGTGCTACCGCGGTGCCGTTGACCTACGCGATATTCACTTGTGGGTCCAGGTGCACAAATGAGCTGTCACAGGATTCCGGACATACCAATACGCCGCTCAGGACTAGCGCCCACTGCAGGTAGGACGAGGAGTTGGTTTCGCTCGCAAAGGGCGAGAACGGCACGACCTCGTTCCATTCGATCAGGCTCCGGTTCGTTACCACCGTACCGTCAATGGCACCTTCCAAGAGGTGAGCCCCATACCGTCAGGCCCGTGGGCGGGGTGAGCTTACCAAATGCGAGGGTACCGCTAGAGTCCCTAGTGAGACTCAGCCCGAACAGCGGATAGTCCAGCTGTCCGTTTTGCGCCATGGAAGCAAAGAACGGCGTCGCTAGACGGCCATTATGAGGCCGACGCGGAGCATATAAGAGAAAGAAGCCTACCGTTGACGGCATTGCTTGCGATAGAAGAGAGGCGAGGGAAACCCAAGCCAAGGAGGCCGCTCACCTGGTCGGTGAACTGTACTGTGGAGGTGGTCGCGAGACCTGGTGAAGGGCTTGTCAGCAATCGATACAAAACCACGCTGTGTATGGGCGGCCATGAGCGCGTGGGTGGGCGTTGCGCTGGTAGACGAAGGTACGCCGCGCAGTACGTCGGTATTCTGCCTGAATACTGCCCGGAGTTGTGTTGCCGTGTTTAATATAGACCAGCGCGAGGGGCGGCCTTGGCTCCGCCTTCGCCAGGCGTGCCGACCGGACGTACCGCCTCAGATACCCTCCGCAGCAGCGCGCGCGACATCGGAAACTCGTCCCGGATAATCCCACTCACCAAATGCCTGGTTCGCGACAGTCAGGTTGCCCAAGGCCACCGACTCCCGCGCGACAAAACCCTGCGCGCCTTCACATGCTATGAGCTGCGAGCGAGCGGGACGAGGAGAGGGCGGGCGGGCGCACCTGTAGAGTCGGCGTAGCTTACGTTGAACGCGGTCGCGTTCTGGTTTACGGAAACGAATGTCGGGCTCTCAAAGGCGAGAGGATATTTGGGGACGTTGCACGTGCTGGTCTTGCAGTCGGAGGAGATGGTCCAGAGGTCTGCGGAGGCGGTGTCGAGTGCGAGGCGGAGGGAGACCTGGCCGACGTTTGCGAGGACATAGTACGTTCTGCGGACGGCAGTTAGGTTCTACATCTTCGCGCGCAGTGGGCGCAATGCCTCCGGGAGTTGAAAACGCACTGCCTGTCCGAAGAGAACGAGACGGGGACAATAGTCGAGTTGGTCGCGGGCGGCAGGCCGGTCGCGATGCCCTCAAGGAACTGGCGCGGCTGCAGTCCATTGCGTGCGCTGCTGCCGGAAATGCTCTTGAGGCTCCTGCGCATATCCGGCCTCCAGCGGCCGCTGACTGCGGAGGCGCCATCGAGGAGGGCGAGGGCGGAGAGCAGGAGCACTGCGAGGGGCAGCATGTCCGTGTCGGGCGCGGGCGCGGGGCTTGGGTGCGGGGCCTGGGGAGGGCGGCTCAGCAGGCGTGCATACGCGCGGGGAGATTATAACGGTGGGAGGGAAAAAGAGCGGCGGGCTGCGGTGTGGTCGAGTACAAGTCACTCGCACCGGGCCCTCTACGCTGCAAGCCCGCTCGGCGCGCGTCTAGCACCTATAGTATGCGGGGTCAACTGCCCTTACTTTGCCTTACGTAACACCGCAACTCTAATCAACCGCCCCAAACAGGGCATATGGGCGCCCTCCCGCCGTTCCTTTGCACACAGCTCTCATCCTCTGTCCCGTCCGTGTCCTCAGGGTGTTTGTCTACGAGAGGCCGTCGGACACGTATGCAGTAGGTCCGCAAACATGCCTCGCATACTCGTACTGCTCTCCGTCTTCATCCCGGTCCTCTCTGTCCTCTGGGTCTGCCGCTCCTTCATCCCCGGCCTCGATCTCGTCGCCAGCTTCCCGCTCACCTGGCCTCTGGCGGTGCACCCCGACCACCGCGCCCATGACGCCACCCACTCCGCCCAGCAGCCCGTCGAGGCCATCCAGTTCGCGGGCCAACACCGCCCTGACACCACCGACCACACTCATCCGTCCGATGTGGTCTCGGAACACGTAGCGGGCCAGTTCACACGGAAGATAGTAGCGGTCGGCGACCTGCACGGTGACCTTCCCAACGCGCAGAAGGTGCTGCAGATGGCGGGCGTCGTGGACGAGCACGGCGACTGGTCGGGCGGCGTGGACTTCTTCGTCCAGACGGGTGACATCATCGACCGGTAAGCAGTTCTGAACGCGTCTTTGCGGGATGGTCATGCTAACGTACACGCAGGGGGGACGATACTATCAAATTGTACATGTGGATGGATAGGCTGCGCGAGCAGGCCAAAGCTACCGATGGAACAGTCCTGACGCACCTAGGCAACCACGAGTGGATGAATGCCATCGGTTAGTACCGCCTGCTCCTTGGCGCTGTCTCTCGACCTGATCCCCGGCGCATCTATGTACAGGTGACTGGAGGTGAGCCGCCGCCGCAATATGACGCTTGCCCGCCCACGCTCATTGATCCTAACTCCCCGAATCTCAAGGTATGTACCCGCGACGGAGATCAAGACCTTCGGCTCCGTCGCCGCGCGCCAGAAGATGCTCGCGACCGGGCGCATCGGGCGCAGCTGGGCCGCGAACTACACCACGACCTCGCGCCTCCCGCTGCACCCCCTCCTCGGGCCGCCGAACACGGACTACGACCCTGCCACGGACGCCTCGCCGCTCGCGCACGCCGCGATCTCGTTCGTGCACGGGGGGCTCGCGCCCGCGTACCCGGACCTCACGCCGTTCCCGTCGCGCATCAACGAGATCTCGACGGCGCTGCTGCGCAAGCTGCAATTGAGGAAGGTGCAGCCGCCGCCGCACCCGCCGAACCCGTACCCGGGCCTGCCGCACGATGCGACGCACCAGGAAGAGCGGCTGTATGGCTCTGACGGGCCGCTGTGGTATCGCGGCTGGGCCCTCGATCCTGAGGAGAAGGTGTGCAAGGAGGTGGATGATGTTCTGAACAAGACGGGGACGCGCCGGATGGTTATGGGACATACTCCGGACTTCCAGGTATGTAGGCCTTCTCAATGTCCGGTGCCATTGCACCACTAACAGCGCCGCAGAAAATTGTGTCAAGATGCGGAGGGAAGATCGTCATCATCGACACCGGTCAGTACTATTCGGCCCGTTACGACAGAAAATACCACTAACTGTGTGCACCACAGGCATCTCACACGCCTACGGCGGCGCGTTGTCGGCCCTCTCGGTCACCTACACTCTCACACCGCTCTCCACCAGCCCCGACGCCACGAAGCAGAAGTGGACGGAGAAAGAGGTTGTGAAGGCGCTATATCCCGACCGCGAAGTCCTCCTCGCATCCGACGAGAGGGAGGTCGTCGGCGATTTCTTCTAGGCGCCCAGGTTTTGGTTAGAGAGGTAACTTATTCTGTTTGTTGTTGGCTTTCGTTGGATGGAATATACCACAGGGGCACGCGTAGAGCCCTGGTACTGTGATTTTCCTCAGTCCGACCTGCGGAAGACTAGGAGGTAATGAATATTCGCTGTCATCTCGACCGACTTATCCGGCGGATAGTACTTCCATCCGAGTGGTTTGCAGAGCCACAAACACGCCTATACTGCACACCTCCGGCATGCGTCTCTCCTCGGGGACCCACGAAGGTTCCAGTCTCCTTCGGAATCCACCGTCCGCCTCCTACCCGACGGTGTCTCCGGGGCAGGACTCCGGTAGGACCACGACTTGCTCGACGTTATCCGATGTGCTAGCTCGTCGTGCTAGCTCGATTGACCACCGTGGAGGCCGAGACCCATCGGAAGAGGCCGTCGGGGTGGGGCGCAGCGTGCGGAGGTGAGTAGCGCAAATCCGAAGAGACATCCGACTACGTCATGGGCGTGTTTGGCAGGTGGCCTTCCATATCGGGGAAAGCAGCCTCGGGAGGGAAGTGATCGGCGAGTCGCACTCCAATGACATCTCCGCCACGCCTCGACATATATACTCGCCCTCTGCCTCCCTTACTCGCCACCAAAGCTCTCACTACAGCACTACTCTCCACCACACACCCGCACAACTCTCTCGCACTACCACACAGACTCTGCAATGGACGGCCGACAGACCTACATTGACTACGCGAACACGCCAGCCAGTGAGCAGAGCGTTTACTTCGACGCTCCGGTCGTCATCTGGAACAAGCACCCCTCTGACGGCGCCCCTCCCGGTCCCTCAGCCGAGCGCACCGCGACCTTCCCCGGGGCATACGAGTCCGACGAGCCCTCCAGCGGCGCCCGCTCCCCTACTAGCCTCACCCACAAGCCCTCTATGACCGTCGGCGCGCCTCGCGACCCTATCGTCCGCAAGGGCCCTGCCGACGGTGACGAGGACGAGGTCCCAGTCGACCTCGCCCAAGAGGACGCCAAGGATGAGCCCGTCGCAAGCTTCAAGGGTAACCACCGCCGCTCGACGTCTCTCGCCGACTCCGGGTACGGCTCCTCCCCCACCGACTACAAGCCGCAGCGCTCCGCCTCGCGCGCGAGCACGCACATCGCGCCCCTCCCCGTCGTCTGGAACAACAAGTCGCCCAGCTCCGACGCGCACCAGCGCGGCCAGGCGATGTCCCGCGCGCTCGACACCGACGCCGAGCAGACCGACGGCGACGCCGACAACGCCGACTTCGAAGAGTACGCCCGGGACGGCGGGCGCCCGTCTGCGCGGCGCAACGACACGAACGCACGGCGCGCGGCGTCCCTCCGCTCTTTCCGCTCCGCTAGGGCGGGCGAGGACGGGCGGGCGAGCGTGCGCACGAGCCCGTCGGTGCTGCGCAAGCGCCGCGTGAGCCTCAGCGGGGGCAGCTTCGCGGGCGGCGCGGGCACGGTGGGGCCCGCCGCGAGCCCGTCCATGGACAGCGAGTTCGACGCGCGCAGCCGGAGCGCGGAGGCGGGCCTGAGCGAGAAGCAGAAGTCGAAGCTGAACAAGGCGCAGCGTAAGTGTATTCCGTTGAGTGGGACTTTTTCGGGGTGCTGACAGCGCTTGCAGTGAAAGAGGGCAGGAAGGTGGCGAAGATCATCAAGGCGGAGGGCAAGGCGGAGAAGAAGGCCCTGGACGACGCTGTCCGGGAGCTCGCCGACATCCAGAAGCTGCAGAAGTCCGCGGTCAAGGTTCGTGCCAAGCCTCTTCCACACCCCATAGCCGTCGCTGACCGCCCTGTTGCATTTCTTTAGGAGGAAGGCAAGACATACGCCGCCTACTCGAAGGTGCTCCGCGACTTCCGCAAGGTGGAGCTCGAGTTCCTCGCCGCGAAGGCCAAGTACGAGCGCGCGCAGGCGGAGCTCCGCGCGTTCGAGGAGACGCGCGAGGCGGCGAAGCAGCACGCGCAGGATGCGACCGAGATGCTGCAGGAGAAGAACAGGGAGGTGGAGTGGCTGCGGGCGCAGAAGGCGGTCGACGACGTGAGTATATGCTCTATCGTGGTCTGTGAAATACCGGAATGCTGACGCTGCGGTCTGTGTTCAGCGCGAGAGGGTGTCGAAGATCAAGCAGCTCACCGGGAAGGCGTAGATCATGCCAATACCCCTTGCCGCCTCCCTCTGGGATGAGGTGCTAGACACGACAATACCTCGACGACCTCCACAGTGCAGATACCCAAAATTCCGAGATGTATGCTATCATAGGCCCAGGCTATTTCCTGTTGTACTCTACCTTGCTATAATTTTGCAATCTCATGCTGTGACTCGAACTTATGGTCTACCCTGGTGAGATGATTTGCGACGGAGAATTGCCAAAGAAGAATAAGTCGGATTTGCGCCCATGATCACGGTGCTATGGTATGGTACAACCAAGAAATACACTCCTGTTCACAACTTCGTCTTGCTGCCTTCCGGGAGTCAGAGGAGCTTCGCGACCTCGGCGTCGATCGCCTCGGGCGAGGTGGTCGATGCCCAGCGGTGCACGACCTTGCCCTCGCGGTCGATCAAGAACTTCTCAAAGTTCCACTGCACGCCCAGGCATCAGCACCCGTCCACTCTCGTCGCCCTCGCTCACTGCGCACAGCAAGGAAAGGGGAAAGAAAGACGGACCTTGATGCGGGTGAGGCCGAGGAGGCCGGCCTTCTGGCCCTTGAGCCACTTGTAGACCTCGTTCGTGGCGTCGCCGTTGACGTCGGACTTGGCCATGAGCGGGAAGGAGACGCCGTGGTTGAGCTCGCAGAACTGCGCGATCTTCTCGTCGTTCTCGGGCTCCTGCCCGCCGAACTGGTTGCAGGGGAAGCCGAGGATGACGAAGCCCTGGTCCTTGTGCTTCTCGTACAGCGCCTGCAGGCCCTTGTACTGCGGCGTGAAGCCGCTGTGGGCGCGGGTGGGTCAGTGGACATCCGGGTGCGGGGGAAAGAGGAAGAGAGAGGGAGTGCGGGGAGGGAGTGCGGGGTGATAGGGAAGAAGGGAGACGTACCACTTGGAGGCGACGTTGACGATGAGGACGACCTTGCCCTTGAGCTCGGAGAACTCGTACGTCTTCCCGCCGGGAAGCTGCGCCTTGAGCTCGTAGAAGGTGTTGGCGGTGGACATGGCTGCTGGTCTGGTAGTTGAGAAAGTACGAGCGGGTGGTGGTGGCGAGCGAGCGAGACGCGTCGGCTTAAAGCTTGAGGCTGAGCGAGGGAGGTGGTGGGAGAACGCAAGATAGAGCGGGCTCGGGCGTGCGAGAGCAGATGGGCGCAGAGAGGAAGTGGCGCGAGAAATATATCGATGGGACGCGGGCAGCGACATGTGCCTCTCGTTGTTGCTGGGAGCGCTGCAGGTACCGTGCACCCTCTGTCAGCACGCCCGAGTCCGATCGCGACCTGCTTAAACCCCGCGCCCGTCACTGCGCGCGTTCTCGCGATCGGCTCGAGGCGCGTTCACCCGGTTCTCGGCTTCTTCCTTCCCGCACGCACACAACCTTGGCTGCTGTGGCAGAACAACCTCCGAGAAGACAGCGCTCGGGCACCGCGGCCCCGTCCACACGAAATCCTTGTGAGGTCAGCTTCGAGCGAAAGGAGTATTAGAGAAGCCGAGACTGGTTTGCGCATGCTCAAATGGCGCGGTAAGCACTAGTACTCACCGCCAGTAGGATTAACATGTGAGCCCGATCCTCCAGGACCACGCATCTCAGGATCGGTGGACAAGATTTGCCGACGGTACCAAGCAGCGGTATGTACAGCCACCGCCGGCGGGATCGTAACGTCTGCATCCGGCCTATCTCATGCTCAGGCCGAGGATGACGATACGAGATGCTTTACGGTATGGTGGAACGTCATGATTAACTGCGTACATATATGCTTACACTCTGCAGACTCTTCGAGAAATCATAGCTTCTGGAAGAGACTAACACCAAGATATGGTGCGTCGGAACTTCCAGACTTTCTACAGGTTTGCCCTCCAACCAGCACTGTGCACGGTTACGCCTCTGGCGACGTCTCCGGCTTGTATGTCGAAGCGGGACGAAGAGGCATCCCAGCCTATCCAAACGAAACACATTCAAAGTCAGCCATGTGCAGGGTAGCTAGCAGAGTTCTTGAACCGACCTTCTCGTATATCCTCTCCATGGTCTCTATCGCCGTGATAGTCGTGATGGGCTCCGTCCACGCCCACGGCGTCCTCCCGCGCACCTTTTCCACGAAAGCGTGCAGCTGGTACGTATACCTGTCCACCAACTTATCAGCACCCCTTCCACAAAGGCACCACCCACTCAGGTCACTCACGAATGCCACGTCTTCTCGCCCCTCCCGTCCGCATACCGATAATGCTTCTCCATCCGCGCCTTCCCGCGCTTCGGCTTGACGCGAATATGATGGTACACGCCCGGGTCGAGCGGATTGAACGCCTCGACCTCCCCGCCCTCCAGCGATACCGCGACCCCGATCTGCGGCCAGCGCGGGATGAGCCCGAACGGGCCCCACCCCGGCGCGGAGAGGTCCGAGCTCGTCTCGGCGGTGACGGAGTCGGGGAGCGCGTACGTCGCGTGCATCGCGCGGTCGATGCGCGCGGAGTCGCGCGGGTGCGGGGACGCGGTCGCGGACGTCACTTCGAGCGGCGCGCTCTCTGCGCCCGTGACGTACCGGATGCACGTCAGCGGGTAGACTGCCAGGTGGCGGGATCAGCATGCAGCACGCGCGACAGCGGGAGGAGGCGCGCGCGGGGTGGGGGTTGGGGGTCGGGACGCACCTCCCATGTCCATCTGGCACCCGCCGCCCATCTCGTAGTTGAAGCGGATGTCGTCGCCGGGGAAGAGGAAGTGCGCGACGACGCTCGGCCACGAGAACGCGGCGCGCACGCTCTTCACCTTGCCCAGCTCGCCGCTCCGCACGATCTCGCGCACGCGCTGGAGCACCGGGTGGAAGCTGCGGGCGGCGCGCTCGTCAGCCCAAGAACACGGCCGATTACGGTGGCGGCGCGGCGACGGGAGGGCGGGAAAGGGACGAACGTGCAGTGGATCGCCTCGAGCGCGACGAGGCCCTTGGACTCGGCGAGCGCGAAGATCTGGCGCGCCTCGTCGGCGGTGCTCGTCATCGGCTTCTCGACGAGGACGTGCTTGCCGGCGTGCAGCGCGCGCATGGACCACTCGAAGTGCATGCTGACGGGGAGCTGGCGAGCAAGGACATCAGTCTCGGGGAACCTACCGCTCACGTGAAGGAAGGCGTACGGGGATGTATACGACATCAATGTCCGGCGCCGCGACTAGGTCTGGTACGCGGTTCGCGTACCGCGTTAGTGCGAGTGGGAACGATAACAGGGAGAGGACGTACCGTGGTATGCATGCGCTCCGGAATACGTCTTGGGGACGTTGTACTTGCGCGCATACGCCGACCCTCTCGCCTCGTCTCTGCATGCGACGGCAACAATCGCGACTTCGGGGTGCGTCTTGGCGGGAGTGAACAGGGCGTCGGGGCCGACGCGCGCGGCACCCAGCATTCCGAAGCGGAGCGGGGCAGCGGCCTTGTCGACCAAGGCGGAGGTACTCTTCGGAAAGTCAGCAATTACAGGAGAGCGTCATGAGCGATATCGCTTACCGAGGACATGATTGAGCCTTTCGGGTTGAGTGGTTCGGAGAGAGATCACGACGCGAGCAGGGGCGGCCGTCGGCATATGTATGGGGAACTCGCGTCTACAGGGTGCTTGAGCGGCGCGCTGCGGTGTACCAAGTGCTCCTCCTGGCTATGCAGATTCCCATCAGTGCGGATGTGAACGTGCACAGGCGTGAATCGCCGGGCGATTGATCTAGGCATACTCCACAGCGCCGGACGTTGCCAGGACCCTGCAGTGACGCGCTATTCGTGGAGGACGGCATATGTAGCGCCAAAGTTACAACTGTTAGATTAGTAGACTTGACGAGATCGCCGAGGCCCCGTAGCAAGATCCGCAATGCGAACGAGGCCTTACGTCGACAGTGTCAACAAACACTGACCTGACCACTAGACGGGGTGCTTCTTGAAGTCCTGCATGCGTGACCGCACTCTGCACATACGGGTGCCTGGAGAGTTGCCGTGGCATGCGCGGTCCCGGGAGCTGAAGGAAGTCGGCATTCTGCGTACCTATGTACGACAATCCGATGCAACTCGGACGCAAACAGCGCCGCAGTTGACAGAGAGATAGGCCCCAACGAGACGCCGGCTGTTCCCATACAGCATCTCGCCGAGCGGCGGGCGGCACTCTCATGCAGTGTGATGGCGAATCTCCACTCCGCTGCTAAGTTGAAGCAGGATCACCGCCCGGCGCAGTGGGAGCGGCCGTTTCAGGCTTGTAGGAGGACGCAACGCGCGGCGGCAATCCCGCCTGGACGTGGTGGAGATGTGAAGTTAGACAGGCCGCTCGAGGGAGGATTGGCAATGCTAACCTTGGCGTAGACCCGCTCGAGGGCCTCTATCTGCGTGATCGTAGTTTCTGGCTCTATCCACGCCCACGGCGTCCTCCCCCGTACCTTGTCCACGAACGCCTCAAGTTGGTAGCGATACCTGGCAGACGCAGCAATCCGCGATCAATCCTCTGGCACTGCATACAATGTCGACACAAAACACGCACGTAGACCACGACTTGTCGCCCCTCCCGTCCGGGTAAGTGTACGCCTTCTCCGTGCGCGCCGCGGCGCGCTTCGGCTTCACCTTGATGCTGTGGTACAACCCCGGCGCGACGAAGTTGAACAGGCTGACCTCCCCGCTCTCGAGCGCCACCCGCAAGTTGATGTCGATCGCGCTCGGGAGGAGGCCGAGCGGGCCCCAGCCAGGGATGCCCGAGTCCGCGGTCGACTCCGCGGTGGCCGAGCCGGGGAGCGCGTACGTCGCGTGCATCCTGCGATCGATCCGCGCGGGGTCGTAGGAGTGCCCGGTTGCTGTCGCGGACGTCACCTCGGGCGCGGAGAGGTCTGCGCCGGTGACGCAGCGGATGGCCGCCAGGGGGTAGACTGCGGGCGTGATACCATCAGCGACGACGGCGGCGGCGGCAAGAGCGAGAGCGGTGCACGAGCGCGCAGACAGTCAGACGTACCTCCCATGTCCATCGTGGCGCCGCCGCCGAGGTCGTAGATCCAGCGCACGTCGTTCTCCTCGAACATGAAGCGGGTGAGCCAGTAGGGCAGCGCGAGCGACGCCTGGACGCTTTTCACTTTCCCGAGCTCGCCGCTTTCGACGATCTCTCGCACGCGCCGCATGGCGGGATGCAACCTGTGAAGAAAGACGACGCGTTAGCTGGGACTGTATACCATGCCTACAGAATGGCCGTAGCCGTGGCGTGAACACGAACGTTGCGTGCATAGCCTCCAAGATGACGAGGCCCCTTTCCTCTGCCGCGGCGAAGAGCTGGCGCGCTTCCTCCGCAGTGTCCGTGAAGGGCTTCTCAACGAGCACATGCTTCCCGGCCTGCAAGGCACGCATCGTCCACTCAAAGTGTAAGCTATTCGGCAGCTGCGCGCGCAAACTTGTCAGAGCGGCAGCCACATATCAACGAGCGTTCACGTACCGGGTTGTATATCGCGTCGATGTCCGGGTCTGCGATCAGGTCTGATTGACTCGAAGTCAAACACTGCAAACAGGACGCCGTGATGGGCGGAAAACATACCTAGGTATGCCTTCGGACCCGCATACGTCTTGGGTATGTTGTGTTTTCGAGCATATTTGGCCCCCTTCTTCTCGTCTCTGCATGCGACGGCGGTGATGATGACATCAGGGTGCGTCTTCGCGGGTGTCAGCAGCGCGTCAGGCGCTATTCTGGCAGCACCCAGAATGCCAAAACGGAGAGGTGCTTGCGTCGTCGCCTGTGTGTAAGTTCAACATTGTAAGCGCCTAGGACGGTGGAGGGAGATTGTGAGGGGGTTGAATGACGCGTACAGTTGACATGTCAAGTTCGAGTTATGGGCGTTCTCCGCTTTACGGACGCAAACGCGCTACGGCCGGCGCGTTATATGCGAAACGACAAGAGAGAGACGTACGCGCTCTCGCCCATGCTCGTCCGGACTGTGTGAGAATTGCTGCGCCCGAAACCGGCTATTATGGACTCCACGTCATCGCTGACTCCCGGCAATCCCGGGGTGCAGAGGACACTCGCAGAAACGACTCCTAGAGCACGCATAGGAGGGTAGACGACGCCGTGCCGAAGTGGTTGCGCGTACACTGAGTACCTCGCGCTCATCTCTCTGCATGATTGCGCACGAATCAGCGCGCGCGTACTCAAGCTAGCTCCCGCCGGGATCCACGCGGTCACTGCGGCGCGCATGGATGGTTAATCTTGAGTTGGCGTTAGCACTTACCTGTTGGTGGCGGGACTAGGTTCGTCATCGCGGGGCATCTGGCAAGAGGCCTTGCCTGTGTGAAGTGCGCTGGACCGGGTGCCGGATGCTTTTGCGCGGCGGTCAAGCTTCAAGCTTTCAAGTCTGGATCGAGCTGATGAACAAGAGCCGGGCCTTACGGATGTAGGTCGTCTTCCAGGCGAAGCAAATACCGGGTGCATCGGACTTGTGGCGGTAACGCACTAGACATTCGAAACATTTAAATATCTGCGTCCGGTGCGTCTGGTCTGCGGAAGGTGCAGATATGCCTACAGACGCACCTCATACACTGTACCATCCCCGACACAAATGGGTGTCACCCTGCACGCGCAACATCAGGAAGATCCTGGATACATTGTAGGGTGGCTAGAGCAGTGAGATGGTTGTGCTAGACATGCATATGAGCAGAGCTTAAAAACTGAAGTATTACCGATTAGTAGTATATGATTAACTCCTTCGTCCGACCCGGTAGGGTTTTATGACGACGCGGAAGGCTTATGCTCTTCCTCCTCCTTGCCGAACGCCATCTCCCAGAGCTCGGGGCCATCCCGAATAAGACACTGAAAACGGTGAGCATTGACACGACGCCATAGTTGAGCGACACTCACAATAACGACCTCAACCGCGATGAGGGCGATGATGATGAGCTCCATGCGATGCGCTGATGTCTAGAGGCAAAGTGTGAGCGTGGTCCAAAGCTGTATGCGGTCGATAATCACGCACCTCCGTCAGTAGCTCTCTCAGGACGGATTGCATCTGCCCGGCGAGGTCAGTAGTATGTCCGGTGTATGAGAGCACGGCACGCACCTCAGCGGCGTATGTGATTTTGTCGTTCACGGACCGCGTCCTTGTCCGGATCTCAAGTGCGTTGCTCAACGAGTTGAAGTACGCTGTATATAGTCAATTAAGAAGTTGTTTCGTAGCGTGATAGATGTTGCGTACCTTCGAGTGCAGGCTCAGACCAGTAGAAGTCGGGGGTGTCGGAGAAGTTTTCCCGGTTCAGGTTCAGGCCTTGGCGGAAGCGCAAGAGTTCGCCGAGCTTCATGACGAGCGCTTTTCGGCCCAAGCCAGGCTTTCCAGTCTTTTGCAGCGCTCGGGGGAGCGGC
The DNA here is from genome assembly GCA_002964805.2 of Trametes villosa. NCBI lineage: Eukaryota > Fungi > Basidiomycota > Agaricomycetes > Polyporales > Polyporaceae > Trametes > Trametes villosa. The sequence continues at coordinate 2,435,055 of PUDQ02000010.1, forward strand.
GCGACTGAGGTGAGGTACTCTTCGAGAGAAGACTCGAGTACGGAGAGAGCAGTCGAACGGGAAAGCGCTTGAGAGAACGCGTACCGAGCGAACACCGTTTCACGAGGGAGGACTGACTCAGGCAGGTCCATAGGGATGGTGTCCTCGCTGCTCAGAGGAGGTTGCCGGCCAAGGACAATCAGGTCACCCTGCAGCCGCGTGTTCCTGGGGGCCAGTCAGCTACACACCGGATGAACGGCGGCTTGGTAGACTCACTCCTCGGGATCGGTGACGAACTCGAGGTCCTCCGTCTCGGCTTCCTTCAGCCGCGCCAACTCTGCGCCCGAGTTCGCGAGCACCTCCTGCGCGAACCTGTGCGCCTCGTCCTCGCCCAATCCCCAGCACACGAAGCTGCCGTTCGCGAAGAGGAAGACCTCGCCGTCCTTGCCGGTCTGGCTGTCCGTCCACTTCGGCACCCACCACGCGTCATGGAGCGAGATCGCACCTTTGGGCAGCGCGCCGCGCAGGCTCCGCATGAGATAGCGCTCCGCGGTCGCGAGGGTGAAGATGGGCTGGATGTCGCTCCGGGTGGGATTCGGGTTGGACCGGATGGGGAGGGACGCGGAGGCTGCTCTGCGGAGAGCGGTGGACGCCTTCGGCTTGGGCTTGGGCACGTCTTGCCTGACTTCAGCGAAGCCGCGCATGTGTATCCGAGCGGGGAGAGCGGTGAGCCGTTGGGACTGCTGCCATCGCGCGCTGCTTGACGGGGCCGGGAGACTTCGCCTCAGTTGACGAGACCCAAAGTTGAAGAGGTTCATGAGCTGAAAGTGCATAGTAGTTCTACAGGGTGCTCGCGCGATGCAGAGGGTCCAACACGCACCGGCTGGAGACCGAGAGATGGGAGGGAGGCACAGGGTCGATCGCCCGGGCGCTTCCACACATTTCTTTCAAGCGTGTGGGCGCTTGTGAGAGCCAACGTCACCGATCGGCAAAGGCTATCTCAGATCCGGCTGCTACCCACCATCGTCGTTCAAGTACATCGATGTCGCCGCTCACCTCTACGCCGCCATGCAGCTCCTCGAGCTCAACGTCGATGTCCTCCTGCTCCTCACCATCTTTTTGGAGCGCGACGATATATCTCGGCTCACCAAGACGTGTCGATCGCTCCATGAGACTTTCGCGCCCGCGATCCTCGAGGGAGAAGTCAGGTTGAACAGACACATCCTCGTCTCATTCGGCCAGTTCATGCGCCTAGACAGCGGACATGCCGACCCTAGGAGGGACTTCTTCCCCTTCCTACGTGTATTGACGTACAGCCCCGTGGTGGGCCTCCGCCCGTCTCTCGGAGCGGAGGAGTCAGTGCAAGCCATCACCAATATTTTGCGTCGGTCCCGAAACCTCATATCCCTAGCCATTCAATGCACCGCGATGGGGTTGACGCCTGTACAACTAAGATCAGCACTTTCCGCCTCACTTTCCGCTCTACGGGAGATCATCCTCGATGGCGTGTCGAGCGACTATCACGACACCCTTGCTGATGTGCCCCCTCACCTCCACATCGTCGACTTGTGCCTAACCCAATACACATTCAATGAGGTGCGCCGAAATGCTGCTCGGGCTCTTATGGACCCTCTGCCTCTTCTGCAGCATCACCGCTCGGTGATCACCACCCTCAGTCTTTCCCATGTCACCCTTGACACCCTCGGCGAGCCCTTCCCCAGCGTGCGCACACTCAAGGTCCACGACCTCATCCTGGCAAATGACCATGGCGGGTGGACGGGCCCACTCGTGCATCTCTTCCCAAACGCCGAGCACGTCGAGCTCGGCTGGCTCCGCACGCTCGATGGTTCTACCACCTTGAACAGCATCTACCACCACAAAGAAGCGACGCTCCTCGCGGCCCCGTCGTGGCGGAGGCGGGCCAAGGCGTGGCAGGCGCAACACGGAACATGGGCCGCTGGCCTGCGCTACCTCCGCGTGGAGGCCATCGTCTCCTTATACTGCCTCGGGCTTTCTTGCCGCGTCTTCCATCTGGACATCGGCGACATCGCAGCCACGGACGCCATGGCGGCCGCCGTGCTGGCCGATACTCGACCTCGCTGTGTGCGGTTCCGGCTGTGGAGGTTTCCTGATGCGATCGCGTTCCTACTCACGCTCGTGCCGTCTGTGACCCACTTAGTGCTGGAGCTGCGCGCCACTCTTGAGCAGGAGACGATACGAGACTTCCTGGTGAGTATCCAGCCGCAGCCTGTGCTGGATCGCCCTCGTGCTGATGGCGGTTGTTGTAGGCAGTATTCGAGCACCTCCTCGGAGACAAAGCCATATCACATCTCTCCGTCCGCATCCATGCCGAAGATGTACCTGCATGGGAGAAGTGGCTCGGTGACAACGGCTCTCCCGAGGACGGTCCGCCCGCCGGTGCGGTGTCCGGAGGCGCACGTACGATGACTCGCCAAGACCTCCTCCGCTCAATGGTGACCAATAGCCGCACGCTCGAGCGAGTGTTCATCACCTACGGACATCGCGGCTTGCGGGCTTGGGAGAGGAGCCGAGGCGCTGGAGAAACATGGGGAGAATGGGACCGTGTTGAGGGGCTGCGCGCGGGAGAACTCATGGTTGCGGAGGGGTTGACCTTGGGCAAGTCGATGTATGCATTCTGAGCAGTGAGTGGTCGTGCCGCCCGCTCAGGCCTCAGGTTGGTGTGCGTTTGTAGTATCGTGATACGGCCGGGTGGTCCCTCTCATGGTTCGACGGCTTCTGTTGTTCCAGGCAGCTCCGCTATGTAGGTCCCGAGGCTGACAATCCCGGTGTTCCCGTCCTGCTCGTGAGGTGTATGCATCCGCGCGTTTCAATGTACTTACTCGCGGTGGGGAGCGTTCTGGCACTGTAACACGTACCTGAAAATAGTGTTCCTACGGGAGAACTCGCGGGCTCTTCGACATCCGTCACAGAGGGCTGGCTATACCACCCCATGCCAATCCCGATCACGCCCCATACAGGCACCAAGCCCCTGCGCTCAGAGTCCAGGTACGGCAACATCTTTTGCACCGAATTCTTAAGTAGCGAGAATGGACCTCACCATGAATGAGCGCAGCGGCCTGCTCTGACGGAACAATGCGAAGTAGTATACAGTACGGCTACAACATACTTAGTCGAATCGCACCAGTGCACTAGCACGAGAAGTCTTCATGTGTCCTCGACGCGTCTCTTCTTAGGCGTAGTGGGCCCTCCTTCTCCGCCAGTGCCTGCAGGGCACCAGCTAGGAGGGATGGCGAGTGACGACTGGGTGGGGTCTCGCGGCTTCGTGTACAAATCAGCAATGCACCACCCAACATTTCGTGAACACCTCCTCACCTGCGGTACGCCGCCCTCGCCCACCCCGCCGCCCCACGAATAGTCAATAGCATCCTCAAACATCGCCTCTTCATCCCGCCGCGGCGACCGCCCCGCTGTGCCCGGCGCCCCCCCAGCCGTTACCTGGACGCTCGTCCCGTCCAAGCGCTCGAACGCGATCTGGCCCGCGCCGAGCAGCTCCAGCAGCTGCTTGTTCTGCGCGACGGAGAGCGTGGACGGGTTCTGCAGCGGGACGCCCGTGGGCCAGCCGGTGACGCGCACGCCGTACGCGTCCAGCTTCGCGTGGTTCGTCCACTTCATCTCGGCCGTGCGGACGCCAGACGCGGCTCTTGGCGGGGAGAGTGTGTATGGTCAGCTCTTACCAGGGTTGGGCAGGGTTTTGTGGGCAGACCTGAGTGCGTCGCGCATGGCGGCGTAGAGCTCCGCTTTGAGTTCTCGTGCGGATCCCTTCGTTCCTGGCGCGGCCGCTTGAGACGCAGGGACCGGGAGGAGCGTGGGGTCTATGGCGGGCGGCGGGGCGTACGTGTGCGGTGGCTGTGGTTGCGCAGAACGGGTGCACTGGGCTTTGAACATCTGTGCCCCAGCGGAACCGCAGCCGCGGTGTCCGCGCCAAAACTCGCGTCCGAGAACCGTCCCGCCTAGGAAACCCTCGTCTGCCGGGTCGTGTGGATCGACAACGAGGAAGAACGATTGCAGCCCAGCCAGACTTTCAAGTGTTTCGAGCTGCTGTGAGACGTTAAGAAGTACGCTCCTAGCTGAATACACGGTCAGTTCAGAACGCTCCCAAACGTATCTGGAGATACTCACTGAATTCCTTTCTATTCGATGCGGACCCGGAGGCATCGAAGAGGTACTTGGCATGCAGTTCCGCCATGTGCCTCCGGACCTACTCGAGCACCCGCCGCTCAGGACGTCTGTAAGTTATGCTCTCGAGCGTACATACCTCGGCGAATGGCCTGAATTCCCTTTCAGCGAAGGCTCGAAGATCTGCTAGGCTTTGTTCGAAGAGCATCTCAAGTCGCTCCAGAAAGAACGCGTCTTCCGTGGCTTTCTCCTTCCCTTTCGTACTAAAGTTGTCCATGGTCGCTGATACAGATGTTATACGCGTCCTATGAGCAGCGTCGCAACACAGAAAGCGTGTCGAATGTTCAGGGCGGCTGGTGCCACAGCCGCGGGATGAGAGCAGGAGACAAGTCGCGCGCCGCCACAATTTGATCGAGACGCCCGCACACATTCGCATCTGCATCTAGGCGCTCAATATTCTTTCTACCTGACCTCCCTCCCGCACCCGCTCATCCCCTCTCCGCACATCCTACCATGGGTCGCACACGGCCAAAAACACGCAAGGCGAAGCAGCTGGTGACGGAAAACACCGCGGAGCCAGCCACGCCGCCGCAAATATCTGCGCTCCTGGAGAAAGCACAGGAGCTGATCGTGAGCTGCGACTACGAGCTCGCGGGCCGCTTTGCCAGGCGGGTGCTCGAGCGCGAGCCGGGCAATGTGGAGGCGAAGGAGATGCTCGGGGTCGCGCAGCTTGAGACCGGCGAGCTCGAGGCAGCGAAAGAGGTGCGTTCATACTGGTTGCACGGAGAGTGTGCGCAGGCTAACAGATGCATTCTGCGCGTGTCCGATTTGCTGCACAGACGTTCTTGTCCCTTATACCCCCACATCCCGGCGCACCCTCAACACCTCCGCCCTCGGCGCACCTATACCTCGCGCAGCTGAGCGACGATGACCCGCACCTTGCGCTCAAGCACTACCAGACCGCTGTGGACATTTTGACCGGTCAGCTGAAGGGCAAGGAGCGCGCCGTCGATTCTGCCGGCACCAACGACGATGAGGCCGAGACTAAGCGGAGTATCGTGAGGGCTATCGTCGGGATGGTGGAAATCTGGATGGATCCATCGTACGATTTATGGTAGGTCTCCTACGCATCTCGCGCAGAGCCCAGAAGGACGCAAATACTCAAACTTAACGGTAGCTTCGATCCCGCGGCGGAGAAGACGTGCGAGGATCTGCTCAACCATGCGCTACAAACGGATCCGGGCAATACGGAGGCGCTGCAGGCACTTGCTTCCGTGCGCATGTCGCAGCAACGGCCAGACGATGCGAAAGAGTGTCTAGAGCAGGCGTGGAGCCAATGGAAGGACCTTGATCTCGGTACGTTACGGCATTCCCGAATTTCATGTGCTGCCGGCTGAAGGGTACTCAGACGACGCGAGGTTACCGCCAATACCAAGTCGGCTCGCCCTGGTCAAGCTCTTCCTTGAGCTTGCCCTATACACGCCCGCTTTGTTGGTGTTGCAGGGCATCATGGCATCGGACGACCAAGAAGTCGAGGCATGGTATCTGGAGGGCTGGTGTTTCTTCCTCATGGCCGAGCAGGCGCAGGAGAGCGGCGGCAAGCTCGATGTGCTAACATGGGAAGAGCTCGCTCGGGATGCCCGAGATTGTTTGGAGACATGCCAGATGGTACGTGCTATGCTTCTCCACGGTGACAAAACGCGTCAATTAATTTCCGATCACTTCAGTTGCACGTTGGCCAGGAGCATCCGGACAAACCGTTGCTAGAGCATGTCGGGGAGCTCATCGCCAAGCTGGAGGCCCTCGGCATACACCCGTCACCAGAAGAGGAAGGCGGGGACGAAGAAGGCGGATGGGAGGATATAGAGGGCAGCGACGACGAGGATGGAGATGTGGAAATGTCATGAGTGACATTGTCTGCTAATTCTACGACGGGCGCGCGGCTGATCAAAAAGTACAGTATCTCTTAGGCGATTAACATTGGATTTCATGCACGATCCCTCCCAGATCCTGTGATGAATATCACTTGGAACAGGAGCAGCAACGGTGTGTCCCGAGTCTTGTGGCCACTCCCTGACTTCGTCGTTCTGGTTAACCTGCGCACGCGGTGGCGCGCTGTGGTGGCGGCTGGCAGGACAGCGCCACGAGGCTACCGGACTGCAGCGCCCCGCCGAATGCGGCAGGAGCTTGACCATATCGGACGATGTGAAGTCAAGTGAAGAAGAGCATACGGCGACAAACGATGTGGTCGCGCTGCAGGTGAGTTGCTTTCAACAAAACAGAGTTCTGCCCGATCGCGTATGCCAGCCTCGTCCGCCGCACTATAAGAACCTGGCCTCTCCCGCCGGCTTCCCCCAGTGCGCACTCACTCGCTGTCCACCCCCTGCACCCCGCTCTTGCATCGCTTTCTCCCCTGCACCTCGCTTTCGCACTCTTCCGCCGCTGGCGGCACTCCAGCCACCCACTCCAGGCTACCACTAGTTGCGCTACTAGCGCACGCTCTCCGTCTTGCGACTCGGACCTGCGCTCCCCCTGGCTCCGACTGCAAGACGAGGCTCTCTCCAACTCAGAGCTCCCCTTCGCACTTCCACCGCTGGCGGAGCATGGGACCATTATCCCCTTCGTTCTGGATTCCGCATATTGTCGGGCCCGAGCAGGTACCCGGGATTTTCATCTGATATCCGCTCTCGATCCTAACTCTTCTTGCAGGCATTTATTTATTCTATTCGGAGTCAAACGACCACGGCAACCTCACTCTGAACCCCGCCGACCCTCCTCCCAGCCATCCACTCAAGGCTACCTGAGCTTCGCGCTCACCGGCTCTCCGTCTTGCCCATAGGACCTGCGTTCCCTCTGGCTCCTGCGAGACGAGGCTCTCCTCAACTCAGAGCTCCAGCCACCGCCTCGATACTGTCGACAACTTCGACACCATCGAGGCCTCACCGCCGCTCGCGGCGACCCGAGCCTTGCGCTCACTGGCTCTCCGTCTTGCCCGCTCGGACCAGCGCTCATCTCTGGCTCCGAGCCCTGCAAGGCGAGGCTCTCTCCGACTTAGAGCTCCAGCCTCCCCATCGGCATCGTCGACAACTTCGGCAACGAGTACTCGACATCCCGCCGATCCTCACTAAGTCGCCTACCCCGGCTAGTGACCCGAGCCTTTGGCTCACAGTTCCACTGGACCTGGCGGCGCCCCAAACCTCAGCTTGTCACTCTGGTTCTGGTGCCTCCTCAGGCTCTCCGTCTTCAAGTTGCCATTCGGACCTGCGCTCATTTCAGGTTCCAGCAAGACGAGGCTCTCTTTCCCTCAGAGCTCCAGCCTCCGCTTGGATACTGTCGACAATTCGACACCATCTAGGCCTCGCCGTTCGCGGCCACTCGAGCTTCGCGCTCACTGGCTCACCGTCTTGCCACCTGGGCCTCTGCTCTTCGCAGGCCCTTGCACGACGAGGCTCTCTTCCCCTCAGAGCTCCAGCCTGCGCTTCGACGCTGTCGACAACTTCGACGCCATCGAAGCCCCATCGCCGATTCCGGCGACCCGAGCCTTGCGCTCACCGGCTCTCCGCCTTGCCTATAGGACCTGCGCTCCTCCATGGTTCCTGCAAGACGAGGCTCTCTTCCATTCAGAGCTCTAGCCTCCTCCGCTTCGACATTGTCGAGGCAAACGCAACGCCGTTCGCTGCCGCTATTGGACCCCTCTCGACACTCCGTCGGTACTCCCGTCGAGATCCTCCCCAGTACGCTGCAGCGTTCTTGACCCCCCATCCCTCTCCTCATCCCGCAGACCCCACTTCTCGACTCTCCCTTCCGGGTCACCGACGCCCACCATCCGCTTACCCTCTCCTTGTATCATCATATCCCCTCATGTATCGTCTCATTTATACCCTGTACTACCACCTGTACTATAGCCTGTATCATAGCCTGTACTATAGCCTGTACCATAGCCTGTACCATAGCGTGTACTATAGCGTGTACTATAGCGTGTACTATTACCTGTACTATTACTGTATTTTTATCTGTATCATAGTCCCTTCCTTCTCAACCTCGAGCAGAAGCAGCTCTGAGTGACACAGGCTCGTTACTTTGCAGCAACGACGCTCCGAAGTCTGAAGACCATTGAACGCTACTGACTGTCCCTTGGACGCACCCATATGATACCATCTGGATCCCTGCCCTTAATGACACGACGAGACACCCTTTAGTACCTTCTACCTCCTTTCAAAGCAATGCACCGCATGCTCGCAAACGCTAAGTTCAGAGATGCACACTGCCCGCTATGCTTGTCGACGCAAGCCCAGTGAGTGGTGTGATATTAGCGCAATGTAGGGTACACCCAATACTACGAGGAGGCCTTCTCCTCGCCTTTCTTCCGGTCCTCCGCCCGCGGGGCGATGTCGTACCCGGAGAAGCCCTGCGATGCCTGCACGACGTCGTCCGGCGCGTCGGGCTCGAGGTGCCCCTGCGCGTTCCGCCGCGCCCTGTGGAAGCGGAAGCGGCACAGGCACAGTCAGCGCGTCGGCAGGACTCGGGGCGCGCGGGAGGGGCGCACCGGAAGAACGTGTAGGAGAGCACGACGTCGTCCAGGTTCCGGCACGCGGGGTCGTCGAGCACGTCGCGGTCGATGAAGAAGAGGAGGGGCATGTCGACCTCCTCGCCCGCGAGCAGCTTCTGCTCCTCGAAGCAGAAGCACTCCACCTTCGCGAAGTACGGCGCGATCTGCCCGGCGCGAGAAACATGTCAGCGCACGCCTCCGTTGTGAGGGGTGAGGGGAGAAGGGGGGGACGCACGCGGTCGGGCGTGACGTTGTAGGTCGCGATGCCGATGATGTCCTTGTCGGACTTGTTCTTCGCCTTGTAGAACGCGAGGCTCGTCTCGCCGGGGAGCACGCTCACGAAGCGCTGCTGCGGCGTGAACGACCACGGGAGCGCGTCGGCGGTGTCCGCGTTGAAGTGCACCTTGATGCGCTTCGCGTCCTCGACGGGCACGAGCCGGTCCGCCTCGAACTTGCCCATGCCGACCTTGGGCGTGCCCGCGAAGCCGGTCGCGGCGCAGAACATGCGGTAGAGCGGGACCGCCGCGTACGTGATGCCGACACCGGCAATGATCTGTGCGAAGGTGACAGGTCGCCATGAGAAGAAGAAGAAGGGGTGGGGGTGGGTAGAGGAAGACGTACCACCGCGGAGGTGTACATGAGTAGGCTGCGGTTCCGGGCCGCATAGAGTTCGTCCCTGCTCTTGAACTGTGGTCGAGAACCAGGAGGGGGTGGCGGGGGCGGTGTGCTGGACGAGCTTGACGAGGAAGACGGCTCACTGCTAGTCGACGCATTTCTGCGAGGCGTCCAGCTCGAATGTGAGCCCTCCTGGCGGAGGGGTCGTGCTGGTGTTCTCCGCGAAATACCGTGCAGACCTCTCTGACAGCGCCGACAGCGTGAGGGCAGTCTCAACATCTTACTGCAGTATGCACTCACATGTGTCTGACCTGCAGTCGCAGTTGTGCGCGACGCAGAGAGGCATTGCGCCCTGCAGGCTGGCCGGAGGAACGCCCCGCAAAGTGAGTTCATGGCGGGGAGACTGGAAAGGACACGGCGGTAGCGCCCGGCCGCATCTCTGCCACTCTCCCTCATCGTCTCTCCCCGGCTGCGCACTGCTTTCCCCGTCCCCGAGTCCCTGACGATCTACCCGCTTCCTGGATCCCCGCGCGCCGCATTGCTCGACCGTGTCATAGACCGCGCTGTAATTATCCGTCCCAGGTCGTCTTGCGTACTCAGTCGTCATGCCTGAAGCAGCGTCGTCTTCCTCGTCCGCCCCGCCTCCGCCGCCGCCCGCCGCAAGCGCGAACGCGAGCTCGTCCAAGCACAACGATGCCGCGGACCAAGATATCGAGCGGCTTCTCAGCCGGGAGGCTACCGCGTTCCAGCGCGAGATCGAAGTCGAGCGCATCCTGAAGGCGTTCAAGCTCAAGTGCGTTCCCACCACCTTATCCCTACCCTCTGATATCCCGCGACCCTAAGGTCTGACCGTGCCTGCAGCCCGTACGAGATGCTGGACATCCACTCGGACGCGACGCCCGAAGAGATCAAGAAGAAGTACAGGCAGCTCTCGCTCTGTGAGCCTTTCGCCCTGTCGCGCGCACGCAGTCTGTGCCTGTATTGACCGCGCGCTGACCACCGCTGTACGTTGCCTGATCACCAGTCATCCATCCTGACAAGACGTCCCATCCCCGCGCTCCAGAGGCCTTCGATCTGTTAAAGAAGGTTCGTGTGATTTACCCTCTGCCTCCGCCACTGTCGCGGGGGAGACTGGAGTACCAATGATTACGACGCTGACCGCAATCCCACAGGCTGAATCTGAGCTGTCAGATAAGGCGAAGCGCGAAGAGCTCGACGCCGTGATTAACCAGGCGCGAGCAATCCTCCTGAAAGGACTCAACCTCCCTCTCAACACCCGCGACGACGACCCGCGCCTCAAGAACCTCACGCCCCCTTGGCGGCAGCAGTTCCTCACCAAGGCCAAGGAGATGCTCATCGACGAGGAGGTCCGGCGACGGAAGTGAGCCCGCCACCCTTAAGGACCCTTGCCCCTCCCCGTGCTGTGCTGATCGCTTCGCTTCGCTGCGTAGAGCGGTCAAGATGAACTTGGCGAACGAGGGCCTGGAGGCGCGCAAGAAGGAAGAAGAGGTGAACGCGAAGAAGCGCAAGGCCGAGGAGGAGGCGCGCTGGGAAGGTTCGTATCGCCACCGTCCCACTGATGTTGTCTTGTCGAATAACTTCCGCTGATGCGTGACATCCCAGAGAACCGCGAGCAGCGCGTCGGCACCTGGCGATCGTTCGCCGCGGGACCTAAGAAGAAAAAGAAGACGAAGGTGACGCTGCTCGGATGAACTCCTCCTCAGACTTGTGGATATGTGTACATTAGAAGCCTCCGCCCAGGCGCGTGGCCAGGTTACATGTATGTATGTACTTCCTTTCCTCGCAACGCGGATCTGTGTCACTATTTATTAGACGAGTTGCGCACCTCCACCCAACCGAAGCGTAGTATACAAACAAGATGGTATATACGGCGGCCCGCACGACCAGACCGCTCGAAGCCCGCGTGCGTCCCTACCGGAGCACGCGCAGCTCCCCTGCCCTGTTAACACATTACAATCTCATATGGTATCGTCCTGCGCGTATATATTCGTATTCCTTCTTCTCCGCTGGCTCCTGGCTCTTGTAGCCTGCGCCGAAACCTCGCCGCAACAGCGTATTAGGTGCTCTCCCCCTCTCCCCTTCCCGCTCGTCAATCCGAGAGCTCGATCACGTCCTCCTCAGGTGGCTCAGTCGCGACGCGCCGGCGGACGTGCCTCGTCGGGACCGGCACGTTCTCCTTGTCGCCCTCGACCTCGTCGTCGCTGATGTCGATCACCTCCATCGCGCCCGCGCCCGTGCCGCTCGAGGACGACCCCGCGCGCCGCGTCGTCGCGAAGAGCGTGCGAACCGTCGACTGGCTCCGCGGTTCGGGCTTCACGCGCGTCTGCGTCTGCGGCGCCTGCACGCTGTGCGCGCGGACCTTCGTCGTCGGGGCGGCGGCGGCGGCGGCGGCGGCAGCAACACCGGAGGAGTTCGAGTTCGAGCTGGAGTGGGGGTTGGCGCTGGCCGCGGCCTTGTCGAGGAGGCCCTCCTGCTCGGCGCGCTCGACCTCCTCGAAGAAGCTCTCGTCGACGTCGAAGTCGAACGGGTAGTCCTCCGAGCCCGGCTCGCCGAACGCGATCTCCGCGCGCTGCTTCCCTTTACCCTTGCCCTTCCCGTTCGTGTTCCCGTTTCCCTTGCCCTTCGGATTGGTGACGAACGGGTTCTCGTCCTCGTCGCTCGAGGGGAGATCTGCCGGCGGCGCGCGGGGCGGCGAGAGCCCCATCACGCGCGCGAGGCTCCGCATCGCGCCCGCGTCGCCCGAGTTCACGCGCACACGACCCGCATCCCCGTCAACGTCTGCGCCGTTATTGGCGTTAGCCAAGCTACTTCCGCTCGCGCCGCTAGCGGGCTTGGAGAAGAAGCGCGAGCGCTGCAATACCACGTCGCGCGGGGGCGGGTCCGGAGACGGCGAGCGGCCCACGCGGCTCGGCCGTTTGCGCCGGCGCGGCTGGCCCATGTCGTCGTCGCGCTCGTGCTCGACGTGGCGCGGCGAACCTGAGGGGCCGGCGTCGGCGTCGGATGTGGGCGGGGAGATGTCTCGTAGTGCGGGGCGTGCTGCAGCGGGAGGCTCGAGGGCGGGTGCTGCGGCAGGTGCTGGTGCTGCGGCAGGTGCGGGTGCAGGCGCGGCTTCAGGTGCAGGCGCAGGTTCTGGTACATCCTCTCTATATGGAGCCATATCAGTCACTGAGTAGAAACACAACACGAGTGGTAGGCCTACCCTAGGCGCGCTTTGAGTGCACGGAAGAGGGTGAAGTCGCGGTGTGCGTCCCGGTCGTCCGTTTGGAAGCCCAGCAGTTTGACGCACTCGGGGTTCAAGAACGCGGTACCCTTGCGGATCATCACGTTGCTAATGAGCATCTATCCTTCTCGCATGTCAGCGGGCCTGCCTCAAAACGCGAAGCATCGGGCAGCAGCATGGGGAATGGAACAGACCTTGTAGCCCAGCGGAGTTTCGCCAAGCTCGAGCTCCGGCAACGCCCTGCACTCAATCCCAGGCAAGACGGACACGCCGTCGCTCATCTCGAGGCGCAGCATCGAGCGCGGGTACTTGGGCATCGGCTTGCGCTCCGCGCCGCGTTGGCCCTCGCGCGCCTCGCGGAGCGCGGTCTGCTTGCGGTACTCCTCGCGCGACTCGTAGATCTGCAGCAGGCTGTATGCGCTGTGGCCGATCTCCATCAGGCCGACGAGTTCGACGAGGATGGGGCCCTCGAGGGACGCGGACTCTGCGCCGACGGTGTTGTCGGGGAAGCCGGTGCCGGGGACCATGCTGTCCGCGAAGTCTGAGCCGAGGAGCTGCTTGTTGACCGCTTCGATGATGGCGGGCATGTCGCGCGCGGGGTCGTAGTGGAATTCTTCCTGAATCCAGTCATAGCAGCCTTCGAGCCATTCCTGCGTGATCGCGTTAGTGGAGGGTGCGCGAATAAGGATGCGCGCGACTTACAGGATCGACGGTGGGGCGCGGGTAGGTGCGTTTGAGCCATCGGACGACTTCGTTCGGTGGGGGAGCCATGTTCGTAGATCAACTCGGCGCAGTGCGAATATATCTGTCGGTCGGAGGTAGTGGCGTCGTGAGGCTGATGGACGTAGTGCGCACCCGGCGAAAAGCACTCACCGGAGACAAGGAAGCTCTCCTGTCGGAAATTAGTGGGAGGATATATGCGTCAAAGCAAAACAAAGACAGCAGGTAACGATTGTAAACAAGACACAAAGTGGCAGAAAGGAGACCGCAGCAGTTGCTCGGAGACGAGGATAACTATCGGTGAGGGAGACGGTTCGCGTGAGTGGGTGGCTGAGTTGCCTTGGCCTAGCAATGCTACTGATATCTGAGACTGCGATGTGGCTGATGCTATGCCCGAGTGCGTTGAGAAGCTTGCGGAGGCCTTGCGCGTCGCTTCAGCGAAATCAGAAGTTGAATGAGCGAGGGGCTGAGTGTAGTAGCCAAGTGGATGCAGGGGCGTATGGGCGACCGGTCGTCAATGTCTGCGAGTCTGAAATTGGCTTGGCGGCGTGCAAAGGTGGTATCTGGCGTGTTCGTGTGTGCGGAGTAGCGTCGGGGTCGTGGTAGTCGCAGACGGTGCCCGGGCGGGGGGGGGGGGTGGCGGAGAGAAAAAGGCCCTGGACGGGACGCGCTCTCTGGCCGTGCTCGCGATTCGCGCAACGCGAGCCACGCGCGCGCGACGCGTGACGCGCCTCCACGTGATCACCATACTTCTGTGACGTCGATCGTCCCCCCGATGCGCGCGCCGTCGTCGTCTGAGCTTCCCCTTCTCGCCGCCCGGCCGCAGACACGGGAGTTGTGCTCTCTGACGCTCGCCGGAGTGCCGTCGGTCGAAGATGTCCAGCATAGCGCCGCGCATATAATCCTAGATGCTTTCCTCTGCTCTCCGTGCTTTCGCTCGTCGTTCTCTCCGCATGCAGGCCCCGGTTCGGCCCTCTCTGGCCAGGGCGGCTTCCCGGACGTCCACCCCTTCGTTGCCTCGCCTCCCTGTGCCTGACGTACACCCGACGCTCCAGAAGTACCTCAAGTCTCTTGAACCTATTCTTCTAGAGGACGAGGCGCGTGGAGGTCCCGCCTTCGCCGCTGCGTATGAATCCCGCGCGAAGCTTGTGGAGGACTTTGAGCGTGGTATAGGACAGACCCTCCAGCAGAGGCTAATCGGTGAGGCTTTCAATGTTTTTGCACGCGTTTCTCAGCTGGAGTGCCCCCCTCGCGTTAATAGAGCTCGACAAAAACTCGCCAAACAACTGGCTGAACGACAACATATGGCTCAAGAAAGCGTATCACGAATGGCGCGCTCCCCTCATCGTTAACTCGAACTGGTGGCTGGCGCTTGGGGACGACCATGCCGTCCCTACGTCTGTTCGCTACCCTGCGAGAGAAGTCGACGGTTGCACTCCATGGCAGGTTCGTCGAGCTGCATGGCTCGTCCACCGGCTCTTGGAGTTCAAGACAAGACTGGAGAGGTTAGCCCTCGCGCGTGCTGTCATACGTGTTATTGACTCGTTCTGCAGGCAGGAAGTTTACCCAGATACGACGCGCACAGGCACGCACCCCACCACGAGCTGTGTCGGGTTTCCCTAACGCTGACACTAATCAGGGCTCTGGTTCCGTCACTCAGCCCTCCAGGTGTTCAACGCCTGCCGCATTCCCGAACGCGGGTGCGACCGTTTTGCGCCGCTCCCGGCTCCGACCGACCCGGGAGCGCGCAAGATCCTCGTCATGGTCGCCGACTGGATGTATGAGGTCGAGGTCACCGCTCAAGATGGAAGCCCACTGCCTGCGGCGACGATTGAGGGGAGACTCCAAGGTATCGTATCCGACTATGAGGCGCGTAAACAGCGAGGCGAACACGCGGTGCCCGTGAGCGTGCTTACCACCGACGACCGAGATCGCTGGGCAGACGTGCGTCTCCGACCTTTCTCACCAAACTCCCCTGGGTACTGAACACGGACTGTACCACAGAACCTCGCCCACCTGCTCTCCCTATCCCCCACCAACCGCACCACCTTCGCCGCCATCACCTCCAGCGTCTTCGCGCTCAGCCTCGACCCGTACGCCTATGCCCTCCCCGCCTCACACCCTACGTCGGACCGGGACCTCGCCGCGCACCTGCACAACGTCCGCTCCGGGCACGGCGCGCGCCCGGGGCACGGCCGCTGGTACGACAAGGCGTTCACGCTCGTCGTCGAGGCGAACGCGCGCGCGGGCGTCCTGGGCGAGCACTCGCCCGTCGACGCGCTCGTGCCGAGCGTCGTCGCAGACTATGCGATCGTCCAGGGCGTGGACGAGGATGCGTTCCCGGGCAAGCTCGGTGCTGATGGCGTCGCCGAGCATCAACAGAGTGCGGCGGCGGGGGACGGATGGGAGCGGCTCGAGTGGGTCGTGGACGCGAGGATCGAGGCCGAGTGCGCCGAGGCTGCAAAGCGCGCGAAGGCGATCGTTGACGACTCGGACAACGACGAGCTCGTGTTCGACGCGTACGGCGTCGACTGGATCAAGACCGAAGGCACGTCCCCTCCCCTCCCCCCACGCACCGTAGCCGCGCCATGCTGACTGCTACGTGTTAGCCCGCATGCCGCCCGACGCGTACATCCAGATGGCGATGCAGCTCGCGTGGCACCGCACGCGCGGCGAGTTCACCGCGACGTACGAGACGGTGCTCACGCGGCTCTTCAAGCAAGGCCGCACGGAGACGATCCGCATGCTCTCCGCCGACAGCCGCGCGTGGGTCCTCGCCATGGCCGACCCCTCCGCCTCCGTACGTGTCCCCCCTCGCCGGGCGCCCCTTCCTTTGCCGCCTCTCCGCCTCTAGGCCCTGCACTGACCCGCCGCGATGCGCTAGAACGAGACGCGCCTAGGGCTCCTGCGCACCGCGCTGCAGACGCACTCGCAGCTGACGCGCGAGGCCGCGACCGGGCGCGGGATCGACCGCCACCTGCTCGGGCTGCGGCTCATGCTGCGCGCGGACGCGGGCGAGCGGCACGCACTCTTCGAGGACGAGCTGTTCGCGCGCAGCCAGGAGTGGAAGCTCAGCACGAGCGGGCTCAGCGCGGGGTATCAGTTTCGCGGGACTGGGTACGTGTGCGTGCTGTCATTAGTCTGGGCGTCGGCGCTGATGTCGGGTGTCGGGTTGTAGGTTCGGGGCTTCGTATGATGACGGGTACGGGGTT
The DNA here is from genome assembly GCA_002964805.2 of Trametes villosa. NCBI lineage: Eukaryota > Fungi > Basidiomycota > Agaricomycetes > Polyporales > Polyporaceae > Trametes > Trametes villosa. The sequence continues at coordinate 2,451,529 of PUDQ02000010.1, forward strand.
AACTGTGAGTTCGTCGTTGCGGCTGCGAGAGAGTTTGCTGATGTGTGAGTGTGTAGATATGCCTGCCCCTGACAACATCAGGTTCGGGATCGAGTCGAAGCACTCAAGCTCGAGGACGAGCACACAGCTGTTCAAGGCGGCAATTTCCAAGGCATTAGAGGATATGAGGGCGCTCTGTACACCTACTACGCTAGCACATCTATAGACACACTGTAATATTCACACCACCACTCATAATAGAGGTTGACATCAAACTTGCATACATCCGGGAAGATACATTCAGGGGCACGTACATCGAGGATACAAGTACAGCAGATCCACACAAATCAAAATGCTATCAGGCCTCAACCTCGAGGTGCTCGGGGTTCACCCAGACCTTGTCTCCCCACTTTGCCGCCATGCGACCCACCAGAGTGTTAGTGGCCCTCTTCCATACAAAGTCCCAGGAGGTGACAATGTACATGCCCCGCTTGCAGCGGGTGAGCATGACATTGGTGCGGCGGTAGTCGTCCAGGAAGCCGAGGCCCTGGGAGCGCACCAGGGACACAATGACATAGTCCCTCTCATTTCCTGCAGGTACACTCAGCATCAGGCTATCAGCGGATGAGGAGGGATGCCACTCACCTTGGAAGGAGTCCACGTTGAAGCACTTGTCCTGCCAGATGAGGCCCGAGGCCTTCATCTCCTGCTCAAGGAAGCTGCGCTGGGCATCGTAGGGGGTGATGATGCAGTAGTCCTTGTCCTCAGCCTGGAGCTTCTCAGCAATTTTAAACACTGTAGCTCTGTCGGTGGGGTTCTGCTCAAGATATTCAGACCATGAATGAGAAGATATGAGAGACAGGGACTCACGTGCCAGCTGTTCTCATATTTCTTCTCCTCAGAGTCGTGGACGTGGACAAACCAGCAGGAAGGGGTGTCATAGGGGACAGGGTGGAAAGGGTTTGACTGAAGCTGCCCATCATAGACAACCTCAGAGACGACATCCCCAATCAGGGGAGGCATGCGGTCTGTGGATGAAGGTGAGCAGGTGAACATGCTCAACAGGAGGAACATACACTGGGTATTGAGAAAAATGATTGAGGGACGCAGGTGCTCTATCTCAAAGATGCTCTTCATGTTCTCATCTTCATCTGAGCCATAGGGAGGCACTGGCAAGGAAATGAGCACAAGTAATGAGCACCACAAGTGGAGGACTCACATTGCTTGTCGTCCCCAATCATGCACAGCTTCTGGATGGAGGGGAAGGCGTGTAGAGGGGCTACATAGTTGCCTAGGGTGATCTGGCTAGCCTCGTCAACGACGACAGTCTTGATAGGGTTGGCTTTGGTGAACATGGAGATGCGAGGGTGAGCGAGCATCGAGATCGTGCAGAGGATCACCGGGACGCCCTGGATCTCACGGGCTGCCTGCCTGAACATGTTGGACGGGATTATGTTCTTGAGGATGTTTCCGTAGAGGTGCTCGTGCCTGTCAACCATGAGGACGTGCAATCAGGAAAGGACTAATAGTACGTACCAGCCGGTGTGGAAGTCCTTCGAAACGAGGAGCTTCCAGTTGTAGAAGCCCACATCGGCGAGCTTCTCGGCTATATTCTTGACAGCAATGTTGGACTGGGCCATGAGCCAGATGCCTGTCACCCCAGCCGAGACGGCGGAGGTGACGAAGGCGGCTATAACAGTGGTCTTGCCTGCAACACCGTCATTAGAGACACCATCATACACGGGAAGACGACGCACCTGCCCCAGGCGGCCCCTGGATGACGGTCACTCGGGTTTCATTCGTGTTGGAGAGAAGTGCCTTGACGGCGTGCTCCTGAGAGTCATTGAGAGGGCGAGCCGAGACGATGTCGGGAATAGCGTCAGATGTCGGGAAGGTGTCGGGCCAGGCGAAGTCGTCGGCGGGTTGGAAGATGTACTGGAGGAAGGGGTTATCGAAGAGGTTGACGTTGCCCTGCATGGCGCGGAGCATGGTGGCGGCCCGCTCGCGCTCGGCTCCGGTAGGACCGTCACGGCCTTGGGTAGTGATGGACTTGATCTCCCTGCCGTCGAGATTGATGTTGTTCTTCGTCTTGAGCCTCGTGTTGCGCCCATCGATCTCATCGATGTTGGCGTCGACGACGATATCGAGTCCGGTATTGTGATCGTGGAGGGTGACCCGCTGGGTACGAGACTGGAGACACGGCTGTAGCGAGCGTACAAGGCACATCGTGTAAGCACTCACCTCATCTTTCATGAATCGGTTCTGGAAGCGGTCGGCCTTGAGGTTCGCGGCGTCGTGCCGAGTTCTGACGGCGGAGTACTCGTGCTGGGTGAAGGTAGAGGCATTGAGAGCGAGACGGTTCTCCCCACGTTCGAGCTGCGTGAATACACGGAGTTTCTAGCGTATGCGGAGATCGCGGTTAGATGGCAGCGAGAACGCGAACACAATGACGACGCACCTCCGCCGACATGCCCTGGGTGTCTATCCTCTTCGCGGCTTGGAACTGATCCTCCATGGCGGGGTAGTCGGGCAGGCACTGCGCAACCCATGCTTGCAGCCCGAAGGCGATCATGCGCTTCGAGTCCATCTTCGAGGCCTCGAAGTTCGAGCGGACGTTTGCCTCCATGACGGCAGCGGCGTCCCCGACGGCGGCCTTGATCGCGTCGAGATGGTCGCGGCCTCGCCCGCAGGTGTCCTGGACATCGACGCCGTTGAGGACGCGGAGGTTCTGGTCGTGGAAGAGCGCAATCGCGAGCTTGGCGAAGTCGAAGCCGAGGAGCAGCACGTCGGGGTTGCAGAGAACTTGCGATGAGAGGACCCCACGGCCGTGGTACGCGTTCGCGCCCTTGCCCTTCGCGTGGAACTGGATGATGACAACCTTGGTGCGCACGGCGACCGCGAGGCGGCAGAGGGTGCCACTCTCGGAGTAGATGGGCGCGAGGCCGACGCGACGCGGGGTGGGCGCGCCCTCGAAGAAGCTCTCAAAGAGCTCTTTGGTGAGCTTCGACTCGATAATCTCGTCTTCTAGTAGGATGGGCGGATGGTCGTCGTCGATGAGATTCTGGTAGATGGTGCGCGTCTTGGGGGCCATGGTAGGATCAGAGGTTTGCAGAGAATTGGGAGGGGCGTGTCGAGAGAGAGACGGTGGAGGAGAACAAGACGGGGACGAGAAAGACAATGCGGGAGAGGCGTGTTGACAAGAAGCCACGAGAAGCGACATCTTGGGCCACAAAGCGGGCAATCCGCGCTTTCTTCGCTCTCAGGCTACTTATACGAACCTCGCGATCGCTCACGAGCTCAGGAAGCGACATACCGAGCTTGCCGCAGCAACGTCTACCGCAGAGCGCGCCCTTCTACAACATTAGACACACCACACAGGCAGCGATGCCCCGCGCCCTGCACGCAGCACCGCGGTGAACGAGGATCTTGCGCGGAAAGGAGCGACGGGGTAGCACAAACGTAGATTCTGGAGTCGGTCCGAGGAGTACAAGACAAAGCGGCAGTGCGCGTACGGCTGAGCGCCGATCGTCTCGTGGGCGCTTCGCGGTCCCGCTGACGCGAGCGGAGCGGCTCGCTGCTCCTTGTACAGGACCCTCACCTCGTCCTCGACCACCTCACGTCTGCTCCCTCCTCATCCACTCATGGCTACGCCTGTCATCATCGGTGTTGGCGCGATTGCCGCTGCGATCGCCGGTCGGTCACTCATGCGCCAGGGGCTGCTTGGTGGCAAGAAAGCCGCTGAGCAATGGGTCAAGGGCGGCTTCAAAGCGAAGATGGACCGTAAAGAAGCCATTGCTATCCTAGGGCTCAAGTAAGCACATGCTACTATATAGCTCTAAATAAGATCTCACCACGTACACACGTCATTCAGAGACGGCCCGTTGTTGAGAAAACAGCTCAAGGACGCACACCGGCATATCATGCTCGCGAACCATCCCGACCGCGGCGGTTCACCATATATTGCTAGCAAAATCAATGAGGCGAAGGACCTATTAGACAAGACGGAGGGGAAGGCGAGGTGATGTCGTTCGTTCGGTCTTGCCAGGTGCGTCCTACCCTCCGTCGGTCATAACATGCTCAACTGACTTCCACCCGACCGCAGTCCCCTCTTCCTTCGTCCACAGCCGACCCGGATTTACGATGTATCCATGCTTAATGATGTATATTGTCACCTCATAATACCAGCCCCGTTCCTCCAACGCACGAACCCACTCTCCTACCCCATGCCTCTGGATGAGCCGCCTGGTGTATGTTCTCACTTCGTCAGGTAAGCCGCTGCTGTCTTCACGGAGCTCATGGTCTAGAGTAGCAGGCCTCCATATGCGAGTTGGCTGTGCACCCTAACTCCTTGTCCGCCTCTCCAAATTCCTCGTAAACCTTGCCTACAGATCTCTCTCCCTCGTCCTGCTGACTAAGCAGATTTTCCTTATCACCTCCCGCGATGTCCTCCACCGATCTCCCTCCCTCAAAGCTCGGAACAAAACAACAGTCAGTCGCAAACTCCCTCGTATGCAACACGTCGCTCACCCTGAAACGAATCACGATGCAGTTGGGACGATGTCTACTCGTCCGAACTCGCGAACTTCGCGGACATCGGCGATGAGGGCGAAGTCTGGTCAGTACTTCCGCCCCGCGCGTCATTGGCCTGCATCCCCCTCCTGGTGTACCGCGTTTCTCACCGCACCTACCCACACATAGGTTCGGCGAAGACAGTGTAGAGAAGATGGTGGACTGGGCGCTCGAGAACGTCCCCACCGATCCCGCGCCGTACATCCTCGAGGTCGGCGCGGGAAACGGCAACCTGCTGTTCGCGCTCTGTGACGCCGGCTACGCGCCGGAAAGAATCTGCGGCGTCGACTACAGCGCGGACGCCGTCAAGCTAGCCCAGGCGATCGCGCGCGCGAAAGCTGCGCCTGCCTCCGCTGAAGACGCCGAGGACAAGGCAGAAGCAGAGTCCGAGGGAGCGACCGCAGGTGCCGACAAAATCACCTTCGCGACGTGCGATTTCTTGCAGGATGAGGTGCCGCGCCTCGCAGGAATGGCCGCCGAGTCCGACGCAGATACAGCAGTATGGGACTTCGTGCTGGACAAGGGTACCTTCGACGCCATCGCGCTTGCGGAGAAGGACGAGACCGGCAAGGCACCTGCGGACGGGTACCCCGCGCGCATAGGAAGGGTGGTCAAGCCGGGAGGATGCTTCCTCATTACCTGTAGGTTGCTCTTCTGCTAGACGCGCTAAAGCTGCTGAAGACTGGGGCGCAGCATGCAACTTCACGGAGGCCGAGCTCAAGGCAAAGTTCGCGAACAGCGAGACTGGGCTAGAATACGAGTATGTGTCCCACACAACGAGCCTTACCGGGCAGGCCTCGCTAACGCGCATCGGACAGCTCCAGGATAGCGTGGCCGACGTTCTCCTTCGGGGGCCAAAGCGGGAATGTGTACTCAAGTGTCGCCTTCCGCAAGCCGTAGCAGCTGTCATTATAGTTTGTGTTGAATTCATGCCCATGACGCACGAGTACACGGCCCGCCCAATGATACAACAAGAGACCCTATTCAGATGACGGGGACGATCTCCATGCCAGTCCTCAAAGTATCCAGCGCGACCTGGCACGCCCACTTCAAGAAGCCCTCCTCGCCCTTGAACGCCGTCTGGAGGAAGTACACGAGCCCCAACGCGACGGCCTGTATCTTCGCCGCCTTCAGGAACACCTCCTCCAGCGGGCCCTTGTTCCTTGCCGCCGGCAACTCCTCCCCGAGCAACGGCGTCGCGAGCTGCGTGTTCGCGAGGGCGTGCACGAGCAGCTCGCGCAGGAACGCGTGCGCGGGCGCCTTGAGCGCGGTGAAGTCGACGGGCTTGAGCACCGCGGGCGTACAGCAGTCCTTCGCGAGCCACCAGCCGTACGCGCGCGCGACGTTGCGCCGGCGCGCGGGCGAGATGCGCTCCACGTCGAACCCCGCGCGCTCGTCCGCGCTGAGGCTCTTGAGGATCTCCGCGCCGCCGACGGACGTCTCGCCGAGGTCGCGGAGGAAGTCCCAGAGGCAGAACTGGAGCGTGATCTTGTGCGAGTGGGAGAGACGGCAGAGCTGCTGCACGACGAGCGCGTAGTACGGGTTGTACTGCTTCTCCTGTTGGTCGAGAGTGGTCAGTGTGTGCGGTGGTGATGGGTGTAGGTAGAACGTACGTTGCCGCAGCAGTGGAGGATAACACGGATGATCTCGCGTTGTTGGATTTCCGTCAACTTGAGCTGTGAGAGTCGTTCGCAAGCATCCACATAGTCCTATAGGGCGTGTGAGCACAAGTGGTATTTAGCATGAGTCGAACACGTACATCACTGCTCATGAGCACGACGAAGATGCTTCGACGAATGTCGGTGTTCATCCCTTGCTTCTTAGCGAGCTTGAGGAGGGCGTTCTCGGTAGGAACCTCCGGTTGCGGAGCTTCCGTCTCCTGGGACTGTGCCTCTTGTTGGCGGTCCAAGAGCGGATCTCCTCCCCACGCCGCCCCGACAAGCCACCATTTGCCCTTATGATCAGCATTTCGCAAGTCCTCCAGCGATACCCTGAGCGGCTCGTGCGACATCACTACAGTAACGCTGTCAGTCGGCTCTCAGATGCTACATGTTGTGAAGCACCGACCGTGGCGCTTCTTGCTCAGACCCGACAAGAACTTCTTCATGCGGTCGACGGCCTCGTTGCCGGCCGTCTGGCCGGCGGCCTTCTTGACCTTGTTGTTCTTGAGGTTGCTTAGGGTCTCGATCATGAAGCGTGTGCGGGAGCTGAGTGCATGCGTATCCGGGGGAAGCTTGCTGTGGACGATTTGGATGATGCTCTTCAAGGCGGTCGGGTCGTCTGTCCTCAGCTGTTGACCAGAGTCTGTGGAACGGAGGTGTCAGTTTCCCCATACTGAGGAGCGTGTAACGATACTGACTTCGTGCGACTTTGAGCAGCAACTCGACCTTGAACTCCGTCAAGTCGCCGTCGAGGAGCGCGCGGATGACGTCGTACATGAGCACCGAGGAGATGACCTGGAAGTTGTATAGCTCGGAAAGAAGGACAACCAGATTGGAGCACTCCTTGCCGAGAGGCTCGTCCTCTGCAGTTGACGCCGTCGTCGCCTTGGGGTTACTCGGATCCTGCAGCTCCGCGAAGTGCTTGTCGTACGACGCCACCACATGCTGTACGAAGAATGCAGCTAAGAGCAGTAGCAGGTTAGGTCAAGTAGTGTACGGTGTGATGCTTTAGATGCTCACCAAATTCGATCCCGACGAGCTTGTGCAGGGCGGAGACAAACGCGGCATGCAAAACCACGTGTTGGTCCAGGTGCATGGAGTGTGAAGAAATTCCGTCGACGATGAGTTTTGTCAGTGTTTCCGTAACGTCTACCCAGTCAGTGTCAATGAGCGAATCCGATGTGAGGGAACTCAAGGCATACCATGCCGCCGGTTATTCCGGTAGATCTCTTCGACACCTTCTACGATCGACGCCATGTTCTGCTCGCTCATACTACGACAAGGTGTGAGTTCTGAACCCTCACAGGGTACCGGGTGGTGCATACCGGTTGAGCAAACCCTTGAGTTGCTTGGTCAACTTGAGCTGCGCTTCGGAGGGCTGGCCGCTTTCCGCTTCAGCGCGCTTACGAAGATGCGGAGGAACATATTTCGACCCTGCCTCAGGGATCAGTGGGGCGTTCAACGGACTCAATACTCTGAATGTTTACCTGACGCGGCGGCAGGGGTGGGGTTGGAAGTGCTCTGCACGGTGGTCCCGGCCTGTGTTTCGTCCGGAGGACTCGCTTCGTCTTCTTCGTCGTCGCCGGCGCCGCTAAATCCCTGCCACTCCTCAGCGTCTTCGTCTTCATCTTCTTCTGTCTCCTCGTCGCCCATGTCCGCATCCTCGTCTTCATCCTCGTCTTCCCCGTCGTCCTCCCATTCCTCCTCTCCCTCCTCGTCATCTTCCTCAGACGCATCTCCGCCGAGGCCAAGCCTCGAGTCGAATGTATCAAGATCCATGAGAAGGTCTGGAAACATGGGATAAGATGAAGCTACGACGCAGATTGTGACCAGGTGCGTACCGTCAAGACCATCATCCTCTTCACCCTTGCCGTACTTCGTAGTACGCTTGCCGCCCTTGGTCCATCCCAGCTTTTTCTCCAGGTAGGCGATGTAGGCATCTTCCTCCTCATCCTTGGATGTCCGAAGCGTAGGTGCGGGGAGCGTCTTCGCCTTCGCCTTAGGTGCGCCCTGCCGTTCAGCAAGCTTTTCGAGCGCGGTCTTTGCTTTTGCCTTTTTGCTTTTGTCGCTAACATATTCCCGACTTTGCGACTCTTTTGGAGGCACCGCAGAGGGCGCAGGCCGAGCAGGAGCAGGCGGGGCGGCCTCTACCTTGAGCTTCTTCCGCTGTGGAGACTCCGCATGGTCCGCGTCCGCATGTCGTTTGGCATTCGTCTGAGGCTTCGCGCTGTGTGCGGCAGAAAAATACTCGGCCTTGCGCTGTTTGCGGGATTCTCGCTCAAGTTTGCGGGCCTCTTTGCGAGGAGGCTTCCGCTGCCCTCCCTTGCGCTTATGCTTGTGCGCGGAGCCTATAGGAGCCGGAAATTAGCGTTATGCCGTCGTACATTCAGGCACGCTTTCACTCACTGCTCTCTCCGTTGAGCTCCTCGAGGAGAGCCTGGGGGAGCGAGGGACCGGTATGGGTGCGAGAAGGCATGAATTTGGCGGTTCTGGGCGATGATTGGCTCAGGGCCCTTGAGATCGAGGAGGGCGCTTGTTTGGGCCTGTTACGGTCGCGCTCCTTGCTCCTGCCCACCACCGTCCCGGACGGCCTCCCGCTTCACTCCTCGTTCTCGCCTACAGGCTAGCTGCTATCATGTCTATGGAAGAGAGTATCAGCTTGGAGGAGACCAACAAGATCCGTATCTCGCTGGGTCTCAAGCCTCTCACAGACGACAGCACTCCCGCCAACGACAAGGAGAAGGAGGCCGAGGAGAACTACCAGAAGAAGCGTGATGAGGAGGCCAAGGCGAAGCAGTCAAAGTGAGAGATCATACGCACCCAATTGTCAAGCGTGGCTAATGGGTATACTCTGTTCAGGGCCGTCCAAGACCGCTTAGCGAAGTGAGTACACCCCTCCTTGACGAGCCCCATTCAGCTGCTTCTACCGTCCTTGGCCAGCCCGGGCCCCATGTCGATGACGAGAGCACCTCATCTCACATGCGGCGTCTTCTAGGGTAAGAAACAAGCGGGAGCTCAATGCTAAGCTCAAGGGCGCGACCCTCGGTGATGTCGACGCGGATGTAGACGATACCCTGAAATGGATCAAGAAGAGCAAGAAGCGGGAGAAGGAATTGGCGCGAAAGCGTCAGGAGGAGTTGGAGAACATGGACAAGATGTTCCAGGACGAGTACGGCGAGAGTGCGTCATCCCTCGTCCTTGTAGGCGTGTGACGTCCGCTAATATCCCACTAACCAGAGGACCTTGAGGGCTTGAAAGTCGCTCATGACTTTGACGGTCTAGAAGAGGGAGAAGCACGCATCCTGACCCTCAAGGACAGCCGCGTCCTTGATAATGAAGGTGCGTTTCCAGTACCATCAATGTAGTCCGTTGCTGATGTCGCGTCGGCAGAGGATGAGCTTCAGAATGTTGAGATGGCGGAGCGGGAGCGAGAGAAGAAGAATCAGGAGCTCAAGATTAAGAAGCGAGACTACACTGGATACGACGACGACGAATTCGCACCAGGCCAAGCTGGCATGAAGCGCGCGGTTCTCGCTAAGTACGACGAGTTCTTGGAGGGGTCAAAGGAATCCGTGAGTACCGATGAACTGACGAGTACACGTCTCCGGATGGCTTACTTACCTCTCTAGGACTTCCGCCTCGGCAGCAGCTCCTCTGCGCTGAAACGTGAGAAGAAGGAAGAACCGTCTGCGATGTCCGTCAACAAGACACTCTTGTCAATAGACTACGCCAGTATGTATCCTGTGCCGCTCCCTATTTCCCCGACTCACCGGGCACTTGCAACAGAGAATATCGAGTCAGCGGATTACCTCCAGCCAGGCGATGTGGGCTTCAAGAAACCAAAGGTGAATCTCATGCCCCATTAACACACGTATACCGTCTCACATTCTGTGCAGACAAAGAAGAAACGCTCGACGCGTCGTGTCGCTGCCGATGAGTCCGACCTCGCGCCTGCGATAGGGGAAGACCAGATGCAGGTAGACGAGAAGCCGATTGTCCCTCGGCAGCGTAATCTGGACGCCAATTTCGTAGATGACGACGAACTACAAGCCGCTTTGGCGCGTTCGCGGCGCGCAAAACTCCAGAAGCCCAAGAAGCTGTCGGCAGAGGAGATTGCGCAGAAGAGTCAGTACTTCTGCCGTCCATGCCATGGTCTCGCGCTGACCGTCGGCTCTTACAGTCGCCGCTGAGCGCGAGCTGTCACAGGCCAGGGATGCCATCGACGTCGATGACCTACAAGAGGACGAAGGCGGGTTGACGATCGACGACACATCCGAATTCGTCCGCGCTATCACGTATGACCCAACACCCGTCAAGAAGGAGCCTACAGAGACGCCCTTGCAGCGTGCCACGTCCCAGGGGCCCTCCAGGCAAGCCTCCGCAGTTCCAACGAAAGCTGAGCCGGCCGACGATGACGACGCCATGGAGGAGATCGAGGCCGGTGAGGTCGTCGTCAAGGAAGAGGAAGACGAGGAAGCGATCCTCAACGCCATCGAGAGCGCCATCCGGGAGACCGAAGCCGCCGAGAAGGCCGCACAAGAAACCGGCGCCCCAGTGGGCACGGCCGTCGAGCAGACGTTCGGCTCAGGCATGGCCGCGACGCTGAACATCCTCCGGCAGCAGGGCGTGCTCGCACAGCCGAGCGCGGACCTGCGCGAGCGCGAGCGCGTGCAGCTGCAGCGCGACCTGTGGCTCGCGGAGTACCGGCGGCTGCAGGCGCAGCGCGAGCTTGAGCGCGCGGCGAAGCGCGGGGGGAACAAGGACCAGGCGACGCGCGAGTACGAGAACCGGGTGCGGGAGCAGCAGGAGGCGCGGCAGGTGCTCGACGCGTTCCGCGACTACAAGCCGGACGTGAACATCGTGTACCACGACGAGTTCGGGCGGGAGCTGACGCCGAAGGAGGCGTGGAAGGCGCTCTCGCACAAGTTCCACGGCAAGGGCTCGGGCAAGGCGAAGACGGAGAAGCGGCTGAAGAAGATCGCGGAGGAGCGCAAGAAGGAGGCGATGGCCAGCGGCGACACGCCGCTCAGCATGAACCAGGCGTTCCAGAAGCGCCAGGAGAAGACCGGCCAGGCGCACTTTGTGCTCTCCGTCGGCAACAGAGGGTCAGTCCCTCTCCCGTTCCTCAACCTCACGATGATTGTGCTAACGTTGGTATCATCGCAGTGCCGTCCCGCAACTCGCGGACTTCCTAGACAGCCAGCCGCTCACGAAGGGCAAGACGGAGAAGAAGAAAGAGAAGAAGAAGGCGTCGGGCAAGGGCGGCACGCCGCAGCTGGACGGCACGGGCTTCATGACGCTCCCCGCGCCCGTCATGCTCAACAGCGGGAGCCCGGGGCCGTCGACGGCGAACGGCTCGCCCGCGCCGCGCCCCGGGTTCTCGCGCATCGCGTCCGTGGTCGAGAGCGACACGCCGAAGGAGTCTACGCCCGTCCCCGCGGAGCGGTCGAGGGTCGTCATCGGGCTGGGCACGAAGAGGAAGGCGACGACGGAGGCGGCGGACTCGCCCCCGCCCAAGAGGCGGTGATCACCCTCGCTCTTCGTCGCATGTCGCATGTCGGCTCTATATATCGGGTTCTTTGCGTCTTGCTCGTTCTCTTTCGTAGATCTGCTCCCGGTAGCTATATGCCGGGAATGCTAGAGATACACAGTAAATAAGTTACAGCGCATGTACACTATACGGACGGTCTGGCGATAGCATGTAATATGGGTATACTGCGGGATGGACTCTGGAGGACTACAGCGTGCCAACGCTCCTCAGCCCGAGGTCTTTGGTGACCGCACATCGGTCCTTCTCGCGACCCGTTGCGCTCTCAAACGCTTTCATCAGGTTCGCCTGACCGTCATCCGTCCTACGAATATTGTCAGGTGGGCGAGTACGCGAGCGGAGATTTAGACCTACCATTCCACAGGGTGTGCCCCCTTGTCAAGCACGACCTTAATCGTCGACCACGAGAACCGCGCAAGGGATGGGTATCCAAACGTAGGCTCCAGCGACTGCTTGATCCACGCCTGGGTCTTCGGGTCTGTCGCACCAACAGTGAGCATCGAGCACGCATTGAGACAGAAATATGCGAGTGTACGCACCTGAGGGGTATCCGCTCCCCATCTCCTCCACCCACTTCTCCTGCGCCGCGCCGCCTTTCTTGCCCTCCCCGCCGAAGTATTTCGACGCGACGCCCGCGCCGCCGTGTCGCTCCTCGTACACCCAGCCCTCGATACACGCGTCGCGCGTGACTTTCGCGGCGACACTCGCCGCGCCGACGATCTTGTACTTCTGGTCCGCCTTCGTGGCGACGGTGAAGCTGATGTCGGGGAAGAGCGAGGAGAGGTACGCTTCGTAGGGACCGGTCTTGCCAAGTGCGTCGACGTACACCTGCACGGGGATGAGTACTGGACGCGACGGGAAAGGAGGGAAGGGGGAACAGACCTCGGAGAGCTGGATCCCCCGCGCGAGGACCTCGCGGATGAGGAGCACAGTCGCTTCTTGCGATTGCTGGTTGAGGTTGAATGGAGGTCGGCGGAGCATGCCTGCGCATATCGCCCTCGGGCTGGAAGGCGTAGTCAGAGCCATCACGGCTGGGTTCCCAGATGACAGGCGTGGAACGCACCTCAGGACGCGCACAGACCAGCCGAGGTTGGGAGGGTCGGAGCCCAGTGTCTCAAGCAGAGACGAGCGAATCTGCGCCGTGAGCGTCTTGGAGTCTGCGATCCATCCACGCGTGAGTAACGAGAGAACCGGGGCGATGAGTAGGGAGAATGCGCACCTGCGAACCCGAGTTTCTCCAAGTCATCCTTGTATGCAACCGGGCAGTACGCGACACCGTATACGAGCGGTCCGAGTACTGGCCCGCGGCCAGCTTCGTCGACGCCGAGGATGTAGGGTCCCGCGGCGGAAGGTGTGGGTGAGTGGTATGTGTACGAGTCGATGAGCGGCAAGGTCGGGTCCGCTATCGAAGGAATGCCGATGTGCTCGGTTTCTGGTGCAGGAGAGCTCATCGCAGGATGTTCAGAGTTGTAAAACTGCAGCTGGCGGTCCAAAAAACAACGAAAGCTTCCGGAAGAGATCACGGTAGTGCACAAGCGGGAGCGCGTCTGTGGCTGAGGACGCGTTGTTGTCCTCTGTTAGGACCGCGACGCGTTTGTGGCACGCCGCACGCGTCGCGTCCGAACTGTGTTCTGCGAGCGTCGAGCGACGCTCATGCCTGCCGGAATGCTTCTAGGCACCGTCAGGATATATGAATACTCTTGTACGAGGGGTAAAATTAGCTTGGAGTACTGGCTTGTACCTGTAGCGAGGCCCAAACCCTAAAGACAAAACGGAGGCTTGCAGAACTCCCTCGGAAAAGAAATAGCGAATAGTTGCTACTACGGTAGGGATACAAAGAATCTGCGTGTACAGTACGAGTTGATACTGGCGTGTATCCATCTCTGCTTGAGATACGATCACCTCCGCCTTGACCGAGCGGTCGACTGGAATTTCGACGTCTCACGACGTAGCCGCCTAGACACGCACACATAGCATCAGAACGCCGCATTGGTAAGACTTGCATGAACGGGACTTACCGACTTGCACGCTCCCTCTCGAGCTCTCTCCGCTCGACTTCCTCGGCAGTAAGAACCTCGAAGCGCGTCCGGAACTCCTCCGCCTCCGCCCAGTCGCGCCATACGCTTCTGAGCGGTTTTGGTCCCCTACCATCTTTCGGCGCGCGGCCCCATGCGAGCCCGAGCCCCGTCTTGTCTTTGAACAGACTCTGACCGCTTTTGTCGCGTGGGCGGTCGGCACCGTCGTCGGCCGCCGCGGCTGCTGCTGCTTCTGAACCGATGACGCCCCACTCGATCGCGTCGCGCTTATGCTTGACGATCTCTTCGTGGATTGCGTGCGCGATGAGCGGCGCCGCCTCTCCCGCCAGTCCAAGCTCTGTGCAGAGCTTCACGGAGAACGCCTCAGGCGTCAGCGGGGAGAGTAAGTCCCACTCGATATGGTCCAGCAGGTGGTGTGTCGCAATCTGCACGTCGACCTGCGCTGGGGTGTCAGCTGGAGACACGCATATAACGAGGCGCGATGCGTACGCTGAGTATTACACGGCACTCGTTCACGTCCTCGCCGGGGGACTCGTCTTCGGGCTCGGTGATCTCCGCCTCCGCGCCCAGGTAGGTGGACGCGACGGCTTCGTGGTCTTCGATCTGCGCGCGTATTTGCGCGGCGACAGTCTCGACCCATGGATGGAGCGGCAGGTCCAGGTCCGTGCAGAAGATGCGTGCGAACGTCTCCGGCGTGATCAGCGACTCGTTGAGGTTCCACACGAAGCAGTCTCGTATCCGGTGCGTCTCCGTCTCAAATTCGACGCGTATGGGGATGAGTGCCGTGGGTTTTTCTGCCTGCGCGTCGACAGCGCTCTGAGGGCTGTTTGCCACGGCGCGTTTGAATAACGAACACGGTAAAAGGACGCTACTCACAAGTAGTCGTGTCTCGTTGGCGGCATAGCCTTCGCGACGATGAACCTAGAAGGGGGCACCTGACCGAGATAACTCTGCTCCAGTTCCGCCTTCTCCTTCTGTGCTTGTTGTACAGGCGTGGCGGCGACCGGGGTCATGCTCACCCCCGTTCCCGCATGGAAGACAGAGCTGCCCACGGGCGCGCGACTCGACACCCTCGCCGCCCTCACCGCCTGGCGCGTCCCGCCGCTCGCGACGAAGTCCGAGTCGTCCGACTCCAGCGCGCCCGCGTCAGGGAACTCGTCCCCTGAGCCTGGCTCCGTGTAGTTGACCACGCCCCCGCGGCGCGACGTACGCGACGCGACGGCCGCAATCGACGACGGCGCGAGGATGGGCTGCATGAGCAGCGTCGTGCCCGTGCGCAGACGCGACGCATATGTTGAGTGCAGAGCCTGGGGTGTAGTCGGCAGCGGCTGCCGCGACGAGTGCAATGGGGGCGCCATGACCTGCGGGGCGGGCTGCGGCGTCGCGGGCGGTATGGACGACTGTCGTGTCGGCGGGGCGGGGGTCTGTGCGTGCGGTGTAGGTGCAAGGGTGCTTCCGCGGGTGGGCCGCGTGCTCCGCCGGGAGGGGTTCGTCCGGCCGTTCGTCGGCGGGGGCGTGACGGACACGGACCAGTGCCGGATGTTGTTGAAGTAGGCTGGTTCCCGTCGCCGCCGTGAGCGGCAGTCTCGTCGCCGGATGGGGGCAGGAGCGCGACGTACCAGCGTGGGTGGGTTGTGGAGGCGCGGGCGCAATTGGCTGCTGTCCTCGGAGGAATGTTGACGGCCCCGCGGCCGCGTTGGGGTCAGACATTTTTGAGCAGGAACAGATAGGCTGAAGACTGCTAGTTCCAGATATCTGTATGCGCGTGCTGTGGCTTGTGAGGGTGAAAGAAAGCAGAGATAGAGAGCAAGAAAGCGGATGAGTGCTGTGGTCGAGCTCAAGTCGCGCAAACCACTTGGCGCCCGCGACGCGTCAAACACGCGCAAGCGATACACGGATGGGCGTCTAACCTCCTTCGCCTCAAACATTTGCCATCTGTACTCAGAGCTGCGTCCAGGAGGCTCGAGAGTCGAACGTACCTTGTCTACGTCTGCTGCATATATCATGTCGCCAACAGCGAAACCTGAGCGCGTGCTGAAAGTCCGCGTCCCCCGACACAACTCCCAGCGTATCGGCCCGGTACTCACCTCACATGTCGAGACGGTCGCACATAACGAACGGACCCGCGTGGACGTACGCCAGACTGCCCTTGAGCCGACGAGTGCGCTCGCGCAAGCAATCGTGAGTAACTCTGTACGAACGCCTGTCAGCTTACCGGAACATGTCTGCGTTGCAGGACAGCGCGTCAGACTGGAATTCACTCCTCTTGACCGCTCGCGCAGCGCGAGGACCTCAGTGGGACGTAGGCACCCAACAGTACGTCCCATGCTTTTGCATACCATAATGTTATTAAGCTGTATCCTCTCAGATGGATGGTGGACGAACACTCTGAGCTATACTACGATCCAACGCCACTCATGGAGTACCAGAAGGAATACCAACAGGACGCCTCGGACGGGCCCTCTTCCTCACGACAATCTCAACGACAACAGCAACAGCAAGACTCCGTAAACTCCCCCCGCATGACGCGCGGCTCGATGCCACCAGGCGGGATGACCCCCTCCATGTCACACAACCAACTCTACGGCACCCCGCAGCAGCAGATGGCATCCCCGCGACACCCGTACCCCGGCGCGAACCAGGGCATGGGCGGCGGGCCCTACGGGAACATGGCGCCCATCCCCCCTGCGCAGTTCTACGGGGGCGGCGACGGCGTGCCCCCGTCCCCGATCCAGCGCGGGCCGGGGCCCGGGATGGGCATGAACGTGAACGTGAACGCGGGAATGGGCATGGCGCCGGGCATGGGCATGAACCCCGCGATGGGCATGGGCGGGATGGCGCCCGACGGCTCGCTCTCGCCCGAGGTGCGCCGGCGGGTGACGCGCGGGATGAGCATGGACGAGTTTGGGGGGATGCATTGACGGGGTACGCATGCTTGTATATTTCGGACGGTCTGCGCTGTGCTCGCTCTATATACTGTGTTGTAGGTTTTCTCGACTCGCCTCGCTTGGGCTGAATGTCGCGCGCTCTCTAGCTTGCTGTGGTGCAGCCAGCAGACCAGACAACCCATCCGCAAACCACAGGCCGCCCACTGGCAGATCATGGTCGATATATGCGCCCTCGACAGTCGGTTTCACCAAACTTCATGCCTCTCCAGGCCTTCTGCCATCCAAAGCTTCCGGGCGTGTACCTCTTCGTATGCATCCCACCGGACGTTCGACCTCACGTCCGCTCGATGCGCCTCCCAACCCTTGAGGTCGTCGGACCGGATACTAGCAAACACCCTGCGTAGCGTTCGATTATCGCGCGCTATGATCGGGAGAAATCCTGGCGGCCGCGCGCGCACTTCGTCAGGGGGCACCGCGTCAGAGGCCTGGCTACTCCCCGACGGGTCGCCAAATAGGGCATCCTGTCCAGGGAACGCCCTGGACTCTTCGACGTGAACAGAGAGATGCGAAACCGAGGTGTGGCGCAGAAGCTCCCCCAACCGCGCCTGCAAGTCATGTACGTTAGTACATTATGCTCAGCCGTCTTAAGTGAATTACTACTCACGAGAGTGTCCTGCAGGTCTGCATGGAGGAGAAGGTCCCGGCAGAGCTCGATCATGAGGTGTGTCACAGACCGCGTACGCGCTACGGCATGCATGAACGCGGGTACGAGCGCATCCATTTCATGCCCGAACTCAATCCTAAAGCCCACGTAGCGCGGGCGGGCCTCCGCGAGCGCCACAGCAGTGGGCCCCTCCCATAGCAAGAGGGTGTTGACGTCGATCCTCGAAATGCGGCACGAGAAACCGAGACAGTAGAGGTCCGTGGGGAAGCGCACGCGAAGGTACCCTAGGCCGTTCGCCCACGTCCCGCGCCGCGCCTGCCATGCCTTACTCCGGCCGCGCCATCCGTCTGCAATCTGGAGCGAGGTGTTGTCGCGCGAGTCCCAAGTGCGCGTTGGCCTGGAGCCGTCGCTGGGGTAGATCGACCACAGACGGACTTCCTCGACGTTAGGGAACAGATGGATGAGCGGGCCCGCCCACCCTGTCTCGTCGCTCTCGAGGGCAAAACTGAGCACCCTGAGCCTGCGGACACTCGGGAGGGGCACGCCGAGGTCCCCGAGTGAGGTCTGGGCGAGCGCGAGGGTGGTGATCGTCGTCCTGTGGTATCGCAGGAAAGGTAGGGGATTGATGCGAGCAACCTCGTTGCTGGGAGCGCCGCCATCCGGACGTTGTGAATGCGTCAGGTTCAATTCCACGTAGTCGAGGGGGGAGGTCAGACCGCCGAGGACGTCCCCAAATTCCGGCGGCACGTCCTCAATGGAGATGTAGCGCAGAGCTGGGAGCGGCGCCGAGAGGGCTGCTCGGAGCTGCTCGGGGGTGAACACCATCGAGACTTGAATCAGCATCAGTGAGACGAGTTGGCTGCAACATCGCAGGAGATCGGTGAAAGCCTGCACCGTCTCAGCAGCGGACAGCGTACTCCGACGGCCAAATTCTGGCCGGACATTGAACCGCAAGCTGCGCAAGAAGGGGGAGAGGTCCCTGCGAGTGCGGCCACATCCACTGTCGGGTTCCGGGCGCATAAACATGCAGAAGGAGGCGAGGTCGTCTTGGGTCAGCCAGATCATGTCCAGTGCGACGAGTGTGGGTGAAAGGACATCATGAAGAGCATGGCATGTTCGACTGAGACGCGAACGATCTTCACGCCAGGTCAGGAACACAGCGATGTGTAGCAAAACATCGACATTGAGGTCAAGCAGTAACATGAGACCCGAGGCCTGAGGCAGTGAGGCTCGAGGAGGAGTGACCGATTCTTGATTGCAGCGTCGGCTCAAAGGCCTCTTGGATATGGCCGCTAAGTGCAAGCACGGCGGAGATATGTATCGCGGGGGCGGCGACGGCCTCGATCCAGCGCGGGCCGGGGCCCGGGACGGTGGGTATGAACGTGAGCATGGCTCTCTCTCGCTCGAGGTGGCGCGCAGGATGAGCATGGACGAGTTTGGGGGGATGCACTGACGACTCGGGTACACATGCTTGTATATTCTGGACGGTCTGCGCTGTTCTCACTCTAGTATATACTGTGTTGTAGTAGGTTTAATCGATGGACACCGCTCAGAATGGATCTCGCATACTGCCTGGCATGTCGTGGGCACGGCCAACAGGCCACAGGCTTCCCACTGGCACGTCGCAGTCGATACGTGGCGCTCTCGACAGTCGGTTTCACCAAAGGTGGAGCCTCTCCAGGCCTTCCGCGATTAAAATCTCCCGAGCACGTACCTCTCCGTATGCGTTCCACTGGCCGCCCGACTCCCCGTGTACTCGATGTGCTTCCCAAGCCATGAGGTCGTCGGACCAGAAGCTAGCGAAAACCCGATGTAGCGTTCGGTTGTCGCTCCCCAGGATCTGGACAAATGCGGGCGGCAGCGCATGCGTTTCGCCGGGGACCGCAGGGTTGGAGGAGCTACTGCCTGACGGGTCGCCAAAGAAGTGGTCCCGCCTAGGAACCCCCCTGGAGTTATCAATGTGTACGGAGAGATTCGAAACCGCGGTATGGCGCAGGAGCTCCCCCAGTCGCGCCTGCAAGACGTGTCCGTCAGTTTACAATGCTCGGCCGTCCTAAGTGAGCACTCACGAGACTGTCCTGCAGGTCTGCATGGAGGAGAAGGTCCCGGCAGAGCTCGATCATGAGGTGCGTCACGGACCGTGTACGTGCGACGGCGTGCATGAGCGCGGGTACGAGAACGTCCATGTCGTCCGCGGACTCTATCTTGAAGCCCACGCAGCGCGGACATGCTTCCGCGAGCGCCACAGCCGTGGCCCCCTCCAATGGCGAGAGGGTGTTGACCTCGACCCTCGAGATGGGGCAGGAGAGACCGAGGCAGTAGAGGTCCATGAGGAAGCGCACGCGGAGGGAGCGCAGGCCGTTCGCCCACGTCCCGCGCCGCGCCTGCCATGCCTTGCTCTTGCCGCGCCATGCGTCCGCAATCATGAGTGCGGTATTGTCGCGCGGGTCCAGGTCGTGCGTGGGCATGGAACCGTCGCTGGCGCAGATCGCCCACAAACGGACTTGCTCGACATTGGGGAAGAGATGGACGAGCGGACCCGCCCAGCCTGTCTCGTCGCTCTCGAGGGCGACACTGTACACCATTAACCTGCGGACGCTGGGCAGGGGCACGCCGAGATCCCCAAGGGATATCTGGGCGAGCGTGAGGGTGGTGATCGTCGTCCTGTGGTATTGCAGAAACGGGAGGGGGTCGATGCGAGCAATCTCGTCGTCGGAGCCGGCGTTGTCCGCATGTTGTGAGAACGTCAGATTCACGTAGTGGAGAGGAGAGGATACATCGGCGAGGATGTCCCCAAAGTCCGGCGTCACAGTATGGATGGAGATGTATTGTAGAGCTGGGAGCGGGGCCGAGAGAGCCAGCCGGAGTTGTTCGGGGGTGAACGCCGTTGAGACTCGATTCAAGGTCAGCGAGACGAGGTGGCGGCAACATCGCAGAAGATCGGTGAAAGCCTGCACTGATTCGGAGGGAGACATCTCACGTTCAGGGCGAAAGTCCGGTAGCAAACTGAACCGCAAGATGCGTAAGAACGGGGAGAGGTCCCTGTGAGCGCGATGGGGCCCCCGATTGGGCTCCGGACGCATGAACATACAGAAGGAGGCGAGGTTGTGCCGGGTTAGCCAGACCATGTTTGCGAGGAGCGCGGGCGAGAGGATGTCGTGAAGAGCACGGCATGTCCGACTGAGATGCGGAAGATCTCCACGCCAAGTTAAGAACGCAGCAATATGTAGCAGAACATCGACATTGAGGTCAAGCAGCGACATGAGGCTTGAGTAGTGATTCTGGATGGACACCGTCCGACGAGCTGGGCGTTGGAGAGCAACCGTTGTGTTATGTTGATCGCTGAAGCGAGGACAGCCTAGTATTAAGTACTTACAAGGACCCAAGGTGGGGATATCGGCATAGCAAACCGCAATAATATTGAACATGTGGTGGTTGAGCGCCTCGCTAAGTACCGCGATATCCCAGGGAGACGTACTGAGGTGCTCTCCGAGGCAAATGTAAATTATGCTACGTCCTGTACGCGGAACGACACGAATGTCTGCCGATACGCCAGTGGTTGTATGCGCTCTAGACAATCGGTACGAAGCTGGCTACTAGACCTTCCGCGATCGCGATCTCCACTGCATGCGCCCGTCCATACCTTTCCCACCGTGCACTCTGCTCCCCACTCACTTGTTGTGCCTCCCAAGCCCAGAAGATCTGATAGTGAAATTCGGCGAACACCCAGCGGAGTGCTCGGTTGTCGCGCGCGAGTATCTGGAGGAACGAGGGCGGTGGCGCGCGCCCGTCGTCCGCGACTGCGGTGTCAGACTGGCCGTCGTCCAACAGGTCTCCGAACAAGCTGCTCCGCCCAGGAAACTCCTTGTCATGGATATACACTAGGAGATGCGAAACGGCGGTATCGCGAAGAAGCTCTCCCAGCCGGGCCTACGAAGCATGTGCATTAGCGCGTCACACTCAGGCTCGGTGGGTCTTGGAAGTATCGGCGTAAGAGAAGAACTCACAAAAATACGCTCCGGGTCTGAGTAGTGCAGTAAACCTTTATCGAGCTCGATCGTGAGGTGCGTCACGCACGGAGCATGCGCGACGGCGCGCAGGAGCACGGGTACGACGCCGTCCATGTCGCCCTCGGCCTCAATCCGGAAACCCAGGCAGCGTGGGCGGGCGTCCGCGAGCACCGCGACGGTGAGCTCCTGCGATGGCGAGAGTTCGGAAACGTCGATCTTGGAGATGCCGCAGGCTATGCCGAGACAGTAGAGGTCCATGATCGATTGCACGCCCAGAGAGCGCAGGCCGTGTGCCCATGTCCCGCGCCGCGCCTGCCATGCACGGCTCCTTCTACGCCATCCGCCTGCGACCAGGAGCGCGGCGCCGTCGTGTGCGTCCAGATCACGGGTGAGAAAGGAGCCCTCGCGGGTATACAGCGACCAGAGGTCGACGTGTTCGACGTTGGGGAAGAGATGGATAAGTGGCCCCACTAAACCGGCCTCGTCGTCGTCGAGGGAAAAGTTATACACCGCTAGTGTGCGGACGCTGAGAAGGGGTACACCTAGATCTCCAAGAGCAATGTCGGACAGAGTAAGGGTGGTTATCGTGGACCTGTGATACTGTAAGAAGGGCAAGGGATCCGGGAATTTTAGATCCTCGTCGGCGCCGCCGTTCACATCACTTGTCGTCATGATGAGCTTCACGCTGCCGAGAGGAGAGGCCAATTCAGTGAGGACATCCCTGTACTCCACCGTCACGGTATCCAGAGTGAGGTCCCGTAGAGCCGGGAGCGGCGCCGAGAGGGCGAGCCGGAGCTGCTGGGGGTTCAATGCTACCCAGACGCAGTACAGGGCGAGCGACACGAGGTGGCGGCAATGTTGAAGGATATCGGTAAATGCATGTACCGACTCGTCGAACGACATCGCATGGGTCGGCAGCAAGTTAAACCGCAAGATGCGCAAGAAGGGGAAGAGGTCCCTGCTAGTGCTGCTGCCTTGGGAGTCGGGATGCAGGCCTAGGAACATGTGGAAGGAGGCGAAGCTTTCCCGAGTCAACCAAACCTCGCCTGCGAGGAGCGCGGGGGATAGGATATCGTGCAGATAGCGGGAAGTTCTAGCGATCCGTGAAAGCTCTTTGCGCGATGCAAAAGCAGCGATGAGCAGTAGAACATCGACGTTGAGGTCAAGTAGTGGCATTGATTAGGATTGAGCGAGAGTCTCGCAGTAGTTTGCAGTGATACCCGAATCCAGTGCCCGCGGCACCTGCCGAGGGACTGAAGGGGACTGAGCTCGACGCGAATCGTCGCTCATGTACCTGACTATATCGTAGCGCACTGTACGCACTCTCTTTTGTGTTGTAACCTTATCATACAGTACATGAATGCCCAGCGGCATCACGCTGGAATCCAACATTACTTCAAGTTCGTCCGATACCCACTACAGTGCACGATAGACATAGCCGGTCCGTCAGCCCACCTTCTCCAAGAGCCGTTCTGAGGCGATGATCTCCCGCGTACGGAGCTGTCCAAGCTCTCCCCACCGTGCGCCCGACCTCCCGCCGGACCAGCATGCCTCCCAAGCCCTAACGTCATTAAACCCAAAACCGACAAAAATCCGGTGAAGCGTTGGGTTGTCGTGTCCGATAATCTGCAGGAGCTGGGGAACGTCGCCGTGTGCGCCGCCCTCAGCTGGCACGGAAGCAGAGGGGCCGCCGACTAATGGCCCGCCAAACAGGCTGTCTCGCTCAAGAACGTCGCAATCGCCAATGTTCAGGAAGAGATGCGTCACGGCTGTTTGGCGGAGACGGTTCCCTAGCAGCGCCTGGAGAGCATGCAAGTGAGGATGCGACGCATAGGTATAATGCAATGACACTCACCAGCTGGGCCTTCAAGTCACGGCACTGCAGGAAGTATCCACCCAACTCGAGTGTCAGGTGTGTCACGGAGTGCGAGAGAGCGACCGCCGCGAGCAACACCGGCACGGTGAAGTCGATGTCGGCCGGAGTCGCGATGGGGAAAGCCAGGCAGCGCGGGCGGGCATCCGCAAGCGCAGCAGCGGTGAGTATCTGGGATGGCTCGGGGCGACGGACACACAGCTGGGATATGGGGCAAGCCAGCGCCAGGCAATAGAGGTCGGCAAAGGAGAGCACGGAGAGAAAGCGAAGTCCGTGCTTCCACGTCCCGTGTCGCTGTTGCCATGTTTCGCTCTTGAGGCGCCACCCGTCCGCGAAATCCAGTGCGTTGGGGTCACGTACTAGGTCGAGAAGCTGCGTAGGCGCGATGCCTTCGCGCGCGCGGAGCGAGCGTAACTCGACGTCCTCGACGTTGGGGAACAGATGTATGAGCGGCCCCGCCCAGCCCGTCCTGTTGTTGTAGAGGGAGAAGCTATGGGATACCAGCTTGCGCACACCGGGAAGAGGCACCCCGAGATCTCCAAGGCAGACGTGAGAGAGCTCGAGGGTGGTGATCGTCGAGCGGTGATGTCGCAGAAATGGCAAAGGGTCTAGGCCGGGGCCTGGCGTGATTAACATGTTTAATCTGACAGTTTGAAGGCGAGAGACTACGTCCGCAAGCACGTCTCGGTAGGCGTCCGTTACAGTGTCCAGAGTGATGTCTTGTAAGGCTGGAAGCGGCGCCGAGAGGGCCAAACGTAGCTGTTTCGCAGCGAATGTTGTGGAGACATGGCGTACGGCTAACGTAACAAGCTGCCGGCATTGTCGCAGGAGATCGGTGAAGCCTTTCACCCACACGGCGAGGGATGCTGGGTCTTCATGGCGGGCCGGCGGCAGATCGAGCTGGAGGCTACGCAGGAAGGGGAAAAGATCCTTGTCGGTGCTTCCTGTGCGGCCAGTATGCATGAACTGGCAGAAGGAAGTAAGGTCGCTCCATCGCTCTAGCCTGACTGTATCCTGGAGGAGGGAAGGGAGAGTGGTCTCGTGGATCAGGCGGCATGTCCTCGTGAGTCCCAATAGGTCTTTGCGCGGTAAGAACGAGGCGATATTCAGCAGAACATCGACGTTGAAGTCAAGTGGTGGCATTGAATCCCGCATACTCGCGCACGTACTGTTGGAAAGTGCCGGTGGTGGATGCTGCAAGCCTGAAGTACGTAAGTTCGCATCGTGAGTTTCAACGCGTTCCGAATGGCAACAAAGTGAGCTTTCACCTTTGCGGATGCGCCCAGCTACCCGTGGACCGGAGAACTCGTGAAACCAAGGTTGCCTCGCGCAAGGCGCGAGCTGGTTCTTGAACACGGACGAAGCCCTTCGTAGGATGGTGTCCGGACAGTAGAGGAAATCGGAGGGGATACTCGCCGACCATCGTGTAGCCTGTAAGACTTTTTAAGTCGCGCTTGTACGTACTTACCCCTTCACCCAAGAGCGCTGCCTGGCGATGGTGCGGGCACACGCAGGCCCTGCGGTCTCTCGCAGCCTGAGGCCGAAAGCGTGCGCGGTGCCACTCGGACACAGTCATGTGACGAACGCGACTTGGACGAACGCGACGACCGCGGCGCGCGCGCTCCGGTTGACCTCGACCACCACCACCCTGCCGTCCCCCTTGCCCGTCAAGCCCGTCAAGATCCGCAAGACATTGCCTATGAACGCCGCAGAGGCCGCACATCTTGCCAAGGAACGCGAGCAGCGCAGGGAACGCCTCGCCCGCGCGCTCACGGAGGACGCCGACCCGCTTCAGGCGTTCGACGAATTCGTGAAGTGGACTCGCGACGCCTACAAGGGCGACCTCGCACAATCTGGCCTCATTGAACTCCTCGACGAGGCTACGCGCTACTTCATCGACGACGACAGGTACAAGACCGACCCACGATACCTGGGGCTTTGGTTGCTCTACGCCAAACATGTCGAAAGCCCGATCGTGATATACGCATTCCTTCTCTCGCGGGATCTTGGGAAGATCTATGCGCAAACCTACCAGTCGTACGCATTGGCGCTTCAAGCTGCTGGAAAGTGAGTGATCTCATGTCCATGTTACTTCCCCACTCGTTCCGGTGCCACTTGCCTTCGCCTTGAGAGTATCAGAAGTGGACAAGTTGGAACTCGGCTCTTCACTGGAATCCAAGCGTTGGTGAGTGAGACCCTAAGCCGACCCCAGGTACAACGCGAAGGTCCGTGCTTGTTCTTCGAATCATATGTATTCAAGAAAGGTGAAATTGGAAGCCCTCCACCCGTTCCTGCTTATCACGTTCATCCGTGGTATTCGACTTCATTTTGCGATTGAGTTCGCGGTTCCCTTCCCAGATGGTGTATTGGCCACGGATGCCGTCACGATGGCTCAGTGCTTCTCGCACATACAGATAAATGCTCATGGCTCCAGTCGATATCCCATTACAACCTGGTTTGAACTCACAGTCTCGCAGTCACACCGGCCCGTAATATATGAGTCGGTGTTGAATGTATCCACCCCACCGTTATGACTGCTCTGCATCATCGACGCACCGCTCACAATCCTGAAACAGGTGGGAGGATGCGGAGAAGATTTTGCAGAAAGGCCTGAAGCGCCGCGCAAAACCTGTAGACCCGCTCAAACGATTCTACGAGGAGTTCAAGGTGCGCACGGTAGCCCCGCCCCGCCCTGCATCGAGCGAGGCGCAGTGGGCGGACTCCTCGACCGAAACCCGAGCTTTACGTCGGAATCCGTTCAAGAACCATCCTCCACCGCCTTCATCGACTGCAGGACCCTCCAAGCAAGCATCTTCAAGCCGTTCTCACGCAAGCCGTCCGCCCAAGACATACCCACACCCTACACCATCGCAGAAGGCACTCTCTCCAGACAGTCCCTACGGTGCCATGCTCGCGCCGCCTGTACCAGGAAAGCGGCCAGAGAAGCTTCGCTTTGACCTCTCTTTGCTCTTCACGGAGGATGGCACCGAGTATTGCACACAGGAAGCGCGGGCACGCTCCATGGGCCTCCTCGGCAAGAAATGGGGCCCGCCGCCCGAGGCTGCGGGCGCTCGCGTCGCGTTCTTGGGTGCAGATGGTCACCATGCGGGGTCGACGAAGACGATGTCGCGGCGTGCTGGGCCGGAGCCGACGGTGACGCTCGCGACGAAGGCGGCGCTCGCAGACGTCTTCGGAATGTACAACTCGCCCGAGAAGTCGACGCGGTACGGCGTTGCAGGGACGAAACATGCGTCGATGAGGAAGATCGAGCCTGTGACCCCGATGCCGGCCTTGCCACTTGTGCGCGCTCTCAGCAACGAGAATGCTGGTGCGGATCTGGCTTCGAAAACACCCAGTAGGTGCATGTATGCGATGTGCGATCATTTATTTATTTTGTCGATGTAGCCTTCAGGCCATTTGTGGACGAGAACGCTCGGCGAGAGAACCAGACTCCGGCCCCTGCACCGAAGGTCGGTATTACTCACTATCATTGATGGTGCAGCGCTGACCCTCACACTAGATCCAGCCATTCGTCGACCCAGAGAACGCAGCTATGCCAATATTCACTCCAAACCCTAACCGACCCGCACTCTCGCTCAAGGACTCCACCTCAGCGGCTCCTCCCAAACAGGACGAGAACGCTCGCAGTCTCAAGAAGCTCGTTATTCACAACGACGCGGACGAGGCAAAGCCACCTCCAGTCTTCTCCTTGACACCTGCCTCTGCGACGTTCCAGCGCCCACAGGGTCGATGGGACGTTTTCACGGACGACGCAGCGAAGACTGGCATAGAAGGCATCTTGCGCCCTCCCAGCGCGGGTGCCCCGAAGTTCATGCCGTTCAGCGATGAGAACGCGCCGAGGGTGTTCAGCCGGCCTGTCCCTAAGTCAGAGAACGCTCCTGCGCCCACGTTCACGCCTTTCATCGAAAAGGCAGCTCCGCCAAAGCAGCCTCTTTCGTCCTCTGCCTCGAGCCGACCAGTGCTTGGCGAGCGGGTACCTCTTCATTCCGTCTTCGCGCCTCCCCCTCCTCCAGATCCCGCGCCGAGCACTGCCAGCGTGCGAGAAGAGCCGGAGTTCGACAAGACGGTGCGGCCCGAGACGCCCACGACAGAGTCGGAGAGCGACGTCGGTGCGCGCGAGCAGTTCGCGCTCGAGCAGCAGCGGTCCAGGTCGCGGGACCCGCTCACGAGCGAGAGCTCCGAGGACGCGGACGACTACGACCGTTTCGAGGACGAGAGCTACGCGGAGCACGCCGCGGACGCGCCCGTCCCCATCGAGGGCGCGGAGGGTGAGGACAGCATGTTCGACGACTACGATGGGGATGAGGACGGGTTCCGCCAACCCCTCGGAGGCCGGTTCGGCCAGTTCGACGTGATGACGCCGATCACGGAGCGGACGGCTGAGTACACGATGAGCACCCGCGGCGGGACGACGCCGGGCGGGCTCACCGTGCACCGCGACGCAGTCCAGGCGGCTGCGCAGCTGGCAGCGGAGCTTCAGGATGACCATGGTGAAGATGAGGAGGACGAAGAGGATGTGGACGGGATCGAGGAGCGCACGGGCACGCTGAGCCTCGTCGACGCGCTCGGCGTCGCTTCGTCGTTCAAGCCGTCGAACCCGTGCAACCCCTTCGACCCGCCGATCGTGTCGACGCTCCTGCGCCTGATTCCGCTTGACTCTGCCTTCCACGACCTGCGCGCGATGGAGTCGCAACAGCTCGACATCCTGCAGAAGTTCGCGAAGAAGAAGACGCGGCGGGCGAGCGGGAACTCGGCGTCGAGCAGGGCCGTGCAGGACTCGGACACCGTCGAGGTGCAACTGGAAGGTCGGCACTTCGCCGTCGTCGACAAGCTCGGGGAGGGCGGATTCGGAGCCGTGTTCGAGGCGATCGACCTGGACATGCAGCGGAAGGACGCCGAGAGTGATGAAGATGATGATGAAGATGACGACGAGAACGAGGACAAGAACCGCGTGGCATTGAAGGTCGTTAAACCCAGGAATCTCTGGGAGTTCCACGTCCTTCGGCGGATACACACCACCCTCCCCGCCCACCTCCGCCGCTCCATCATCGCACCGCAGGCGCTCTACGCGTACAAGGACGAGTCCTTCCTCGTGCTCGAGCTCTGCAAGCAGGGCACGCTCCTCGACATCGTGAACCGCGCGCCCGCGGCGGGCATCACGCAGCAGGGCGCGTGCCTCGACGAGCTGCTCGTCATGTTCTTCTCGATCGAGCTCCTCCGCCTGCTCGAGGGCCTCCACCGCGCGGGCTTCATCCACGGCGACGTCAAGATCGACAACTGCCTGCTCCGGCTCGAGGACGTGCCCGGGCCCGCATCCGCCTGGGAGGGCGCGTACCGGCCCTCGGGCGCGGGCGGCTGGGCGCACAAGGGCATCAAGCTCATCGACTTCGGGCGCACGGTCGACACCCGCCTCTTCCCCGCTGGCCAGCGCTATGTCGCGGAGTGGCCGACCGACGCGCGCGACTGCTTCGAGGCGCGCGAGGGCCGCCCGTGGACGTTCCAGACGGACTACTACGGCCTCGCTGGAATCATCTACTGTCTCCTTTACGGCAAGTACATTGAGGCTGCGTCCGTCGTGCCCGCACCCGGCGATGGCCCCGTGCGGTACAAGCTCGCGACACCGTTCAAGCGGTACTGGCAGGGCGAGCTGTGGACGCGGCTCTTCGACCTGCTGCTGAACCCGACGCTCGTGCGTCCGGACGGGAAGCTGCCGGTTAACGACGAGCTTGGAGCTCTCCGCGGGGAGATGGAGACGTGGCTCGAGGCGAACTGCAACCGCGCGAGCAACAGCCTCAAGGGCCTCCTCAAGAAGGTCGGCTTGGCCATTCTCGGGGGGAAGGATGCACGGTGATGGGGCTCGTTCCTGCTTTCTCTCACTCACGAGGTTATCGTAGCTGTATAGTAATACCATCTCCCTCGACCGTACGACGATAGAACCCCTTTCGCAGGCGAAACTCCTGTTGTTCCATATACTCACCTACGCTTTTGCAAAGCTCCGCCTCGTTATAGCTACCAGTACCTCTTTGCCCTTTTATATCACACACAGCACACCTGTACACTCCCTCTCTGCACGAATCGATGATCCATTCGTTATCCATCCAGGCTCCGCCACGCCCGCGCAAACACCGACGCGCGGCTCGCGTGCTTTTTGCGGGCGCGGGCTAAACATTGCATCACAACAAATTGCAGCTGACAACACATGACAAACCAAAACAACACTAGGTGGGAGGGAGCGGGGGCGAGGGCGAGGGCGGCGGCGGAAGGACGGACAGGCGGCGGAGGCGGACGAGGATCGGCAGTGGTCGACGGTCGTGCGGGCGGGTCATCGTGCACCGGGGACGGGCGCACGCGGGTCGGGCCCCGCTCACACCGAGGAGCGCGTGCACGCATCCTCGACTTTAGAGCGTGAGGCCCGGCGCGTGCGCCACCCCGGTGCGCTACCTGTGACTACGGGCGGGCAGATGGGTGATGGGTGGATAGGGCTACGGAAGGTGGGGGAGGGCCAGGGAGCGACGGTGGAGTGACGACGGGCGCGGGTCGTGGGACATGAGCGTGGAGGGCGATGGGATGGAGGACGATGCAACGGTGGGAGTGTGGGCGTGGACGAGTGGTGGTGTAGTGGCGAGCGAGTGGGTCAGAGGCAACGGCAGCGGCAATGCACGACAGACAGACAACGAGAGCGGACAGCGCGGGCGTAGGCGGGGCGAGAACGCCTGCTCAGGCGTGGCTCACGCCGCCCATCTGCACCTGCTGCGGGGGCTGCTGCGACGGGTCGTACCCATGGGGCGGGACGCCGCCGGGGCCGGGCGGGGGCATCATCATCTGGTAGGGCATCGCGTGTTGCACTGTGTAACGAAAAAAAGAACATTCGTCAATCATCAGGGTACCCGCGAAGAAGACAGGAGATAAGCGTACGTTGCGGGCTCTGGTGGTAGTATGGATGCGTATGCGAGGGGATCGGCGTGGGCGGCATAGATGGACGCGGGCCGGCACCGTTTGGTGGGGGAGGGTACGCGCCGGGCGGGGGCGGGCCCTGCATGTACTGGGGGGCTGTTCGAGAGACATCGGTAAGCCAACAGCCCCTAAACGGGAGTGTGAAACGGAGATACGTACGAGGCATCTGACCCATCGGAGTCGGGGGGTACATTGCTGGAGTGCCGGGCGGCCGCCCGTCAGGCCATGCCCCAGCACCGTTGTGAACGAGATACGCACCATTTGGTGGGGGCATAGGATAGTGCATGGGCTGCATGTAAGGACCAGGGATGTACGCGCCAGGAGGGGGAGGACCCATTCCAGGCATCATCGGCTGCACCATCTGCGTCGCCCGCGTTAGTGTCAGCTGCAACCCCCCGCACATAGCGGCGCGAGGTGTGGGTACGTGAGATGCGTGCGTACCTGTCCGGGGTACCCGTATGGCGGGTACGCGTACACGTAGCCACGCGCCGCTGCCTGCGCGTTGGGGTCCTCTTCGTACGTCGCGGGAGGCATCTGGGGAGGGGGACCAGGCTGCGCCATGGGCGGGGACTGCTGCTGGGGCTGCTGCTGAATCGGGGGGAACATCTGCATGTACCGCTTCCCGCTGAACGGCCAAGTCGGCGCTTCAGGCATCCATCGTCAGCCACACGCCCGGACGAGCAGAGGCGATGACGAGCAACGTACCAACTTGCGAGGCCTCGATAACCTTGTGGTTCTTGAACGGGTTGAAGTCGTCCTTGATGTGCACCGGGGGCGTGCGCTTGGGGAGACGCGTGCCGAAGAAGGGGTTCGGCGGGCCTTGCGGGGACGCGGCCTCCGCGGACTTGGGCTTCGGGGAAGACGTCGATGACGCGCCGTTCGGGTTCGGCGAGCCGCCCTGTAACCAACAGAAGCTCAATCAGCGCACACAATCACCCACGTTCCAACCGTGATTACGCACAGGGGAGAAAGGCGAGCTCTTCGCGGTCGGCCGGAACGACGACGCATTCACGTTCAACCGGTTCGCCGCCGTCGGCGACAGCGGGCTCGCGGCGGGCTTGACGTTGCCATTGGCGGTAGGGGCCGCGCTCTGCGGCTGTCCGGGGCTCGTGCGCTTGCCCTTGAAGGGCGGGATCGCCTGAATGAACATCGAGATCTTCTTCCCATTGTCACCGGGCTTGCTGGGCGCCGTTGCAGTCTTGGACGCCTGGACACCGCCGGAGCTGGCGCTGGCCTTAGCGGCGGCCATCTGCCGGGCGGTCTCCGCGACGGCCTTCGCGGAAGGCGCGAGGCCCGCCGAGGGAATCGGGCGCGCAACAGGGGCAGCAGTGAGCGTGCTGGAGACGCCGATCGAACGGGCGCGCTGGTCCTCGGCATCGCGCACGGTCTTCTCCTTGATGAGACGCTGCTTGTCCTCGTCCTTCGCAAGGATTGGCACGAGGTCGTCGGGGATGGGCTTGTTCAGCTTGAACGACTTGCTGAAGCTGACGAGGTCCGAAAGCCGCTTGTCCATCTCGCTCTTCATCAACGCCTGCTTCTTCTTCATGAGCCTGTCCTTCTCCGTGGACACGAAGTTCCTGAACGCGGGAACGGCATCGGCTGGCTTCGTGGTACCGGTAGCCCCAGGGGCAGGCGAAGGAACCTTGCTCGTCGTCGGGGTAGACGCAGTAGTAGGAGCAGCGACGGCAGTGCCATCCGGGGCGTTGATGGCGACCTTGGGCAGGTCTGACTTGGCAGGAGGGGTGGTAGGAGGCCCCCCCTTGCGTGCACCGGGGGGAACGTACGCGTTCGCACCGCGAACCACGGCACCATACCTACACGATGATCAGCACGAAGCACAGCCACGCCAATCAAGCATGGAGTGGAGCTCACTTGTCCTCTTCGTTCACGTTTGATCCATCCGCGTTCAAATTCATGACGCGCTCCTCCGCGATGTGCGGGTTGTTTACCGCGGTCTGCAGATGCCGAACGGAATGCGGATGTCCAAAATTATGGCGGGTAACTGTCAGCAATGCGGTGCGCTGCAACGAGAAGATGACACTCACGCCCATGATCTCGTTGGCGATCTGCTGCGCCTTCCGCTCCTTCTCCTTGAAGTCAGGCGCGTTCCGGTCCAGCTTGGTTGTGTAGGCCTCCTCATCAAAGCCGGCCTTGACGCCGAACAGCTTCTCGTTGACCGCAAACTGATCCCAGGAGCCACCCGCGGCTCCGGGGCCGAACGTCAACTCGTCGCGCGAGCCCTGCGCGGGAGCCCCTGCGGCCCCTTGAGCACCTTCAGCCGCCTCGGGCTGCCACGCCTGCAGCTCCCGCTCACGGCGGGGCCCGGTCTTCGAGATGTCGGTGTCGGTCTTGAAGCCTGCGAAGACAGATGATCAAGCCAACACGCGTCGATCATATTCGCAGGCGGAACAGGGGAGCACAGCCGTCAGCTCGAGATATCGCACAAGGGTGGGATACACGCACTGTCTGCTCCGTTGGGGACCTTGGCGTCGGCGGGGCCAGACGACCAATCCTGGATGTTGGTCACTGCGATGAAGAACTGCTCTTTCAGGGGCGCGCCCGGGTTGGAGACCTCCTTGACGTCCTTGAGCGTCACACCCTGCGTATCGCCTTCACCGCTGGTGGAGAGAACAACGCCCTCGAGGCGAGTGTTGGTCTTGGTCGAAATCGTGACCGTAGTGCCCTGCGACGCGTGCGACAGTCAGACCAATCAACCAAAACAGACCGGTTGCCTCATTGGCCACGGCGGGGGGACTACGCGCAGTCCGCATTCTCGGATATGGGCATATTCGGCGAGTAGCCAGCCGTTGGGTTGGCCTTTCAGCTTTACGACGCGCTGTCCAGGGGGAAAGAAACCTATTGGTGTATGCCAACTCGCAAATACATCCATGTTCACGGCCTGGCATGACCCCTCGCGGGATTTGCCCGCGAGTTACTTCACAGAATTGCGGCTTTAGAAGAACAAGGGTTTCAATCGCCAGCATACTCATCTGGAACGCACGCCTGGTGCGGGTAGCCCCTCCGTTGTGCTGGAGGACGAGTATGACACGATGTCATATCCCATAATGCCTGCCGAGACTGACGAAGAGCTGACGTACCGTTAGACCCGAAATCTGCTGCAGAATCCGTGCATGGGGGTTGGCCTCCGCGGGGCGGGCTCCGTTGAGAGGAGGGAAGGCGCCAGCAGGCTGCTGGTTGCCATTCGGAAGACGTGCGTTGGCGGGGCCGGGGGAGAAGCTGGGTGACGGGCGCGTGCCCCAGGCAGGCGGACGGCTGTCCACGAAGAAGAGAGGCGCAGTCAGAATCTGCGATGTCGCAGAGAGACGGAGACGGTAGCGGGGACAGACCGGGCAGCGGGATCGGGGCCCTTCCTGGGCGGCTTTGCCTGTCTGGCTGTGGTGGCCATCGAGTAGCAAGAGCAAGAGAGAGAAACTGAGTATGAATGAAAGAAGAGAAAGCAAAGAAGCAGAAGGGGGAGAGCGGGCTAGAGGGCCTGCTGGGCGATAACAAGGCGGGCTCGGGGTGGAAACGAGGCTCGACTCGGCTGGAGTCGATCGTGTGGGCGGGGGCGACGGATGCTCAGCGGCGCGTGGTCTTCGTCTTCGTCTTCGTCGTCGTCGGTGTCGGCGGGGACGGGAGGAGCGTGGGGGGAGAAGGAGAGAGGAGACGGGCGAAAGCAGGAGGTCGGACTGTCGCTCATCCTCCCGCCCACAATTCTAACACTCGCCTCCCTCAGGACCCCGGAACCCTGCGCCCTCCTCCCGCCGTTTCGACCTCCCTCCTCAACACCCGCTCAGCCTATCTCGCACATTGAATACATTGCTTGCTACCACCCGCACTGGTCACTCGCTGCAAGAATAGCTTCGAGGCAGCCTCTCAGCTGGGCGAGTGCGGAGGGTGGTCCGTGCTCGTCTCACAGCGCTTCCGGGGTCCCGGCGCGTGTTGCCATTCGAGACTTGTCTTCTCCCTGCCACCGTCTTCTCTCAGCCTTCTTCATGAAATCGTGCTCTGCCACGCCTCCTCAGCCCCGCAAACCCCCCTACCCCATACATATTGTTATGCGTGGCTAATTCTGAGATGTCGAGGAGGCAGCGGCAATACTGAAAGCCTCCGCTGTTCGTTCCGATCATGCATGTCATACTGCAACTTTGTGGCGCCCGCTCGCAACACCCCCATCTCGACAGTTGCGCGGACATGCGGCCATGTCGCCCGCGCTGTGCGATCTCGCACATTGTTGTGTCCACTCAAGAAACGGTACTTACTACTACTCCATATCTGCTTGGACGTTCATCCCGCCCGAACGCTCTCGTAGTGAGAGCACTGCAAACACCGCTCCGAGGGGCCACGCTGATGTCCATCGCGGCACACCAGATATCGAGGCACGCCCATTTGAACCGCCTCATTGCGGCATGCCATACTTGTTGTACCGATATCCTCTATTGGGGTTGCTCAATTCTCGCTGTCGCATGTAAGTGTGTCCTGCGCGCGGGTGTCGTGCGGGATCTGGATAGCACTGCAAAGTACTACGAGACTCCGATCAATGTCACTACTTGTCCTCAACGTCGATGTCCTTCTACACATCGCTGCCTTTCCACCGCGCAAAGACCTTTCGCGGCTCGCCAGAACATGTCATACTCTGCACGATATCCTTTCCCCCGCGCTCCTCGCAGGCGTCGTCTGGCTGACCCGGGGCAGCCTCGCCTCCTTCCGCATGTTCCTGCAGCCCCACCCCGGAGGCAGCTGCGCTCCTAAGGACCTCTCCCCCTTCTTGCGGGTCTTGCGGTTTAATCTGCTGCCGGGCTATCCCCGTACGCGTGCCATGTCCTTTGACGAGTCGGTACACGCCTTCACCGACCTCCTGCGACGCTGCCGGCATCTCGTGTCGCTGGCCCTGTACTGCGTCTCGCTCGCATTCACCCCCGAGCAGCTCCAGGTCGCGCTGTCGACGCCGTTCCCAGCTCT
The DNA here is from genome assembly GCA_002964805.2 of Trametes villosa. NCBI lineage: Eukaryota > Fungi > Basidiomycota > Agaricomycetes > Polyporales > Polyporaceae > Trametes > Trametes villosa. Next base: position 2,486,694 of record PUDQ02000010.1, read on the forward strand.
GCAGGACCTCACTCTGGATGCCGTGACGGGGGAGTACGGGGACGCCCTTGCCAATGTGGCCGCTCCTCTCCGCAGCGTAAACCTCACCATGTCGAAGTATGCGAACGGCGGCACCGACGAGGAGCTCGCTCGCGTGGATCCCCTTCCCTTCCTTCGGTATCACGGGTCCACGATAACCACCCTTACTCTGTCCGACGTCGCTCTTGGAGATCTAGGTGTACCCCTTCTCAGCGTCCGCACACTAGCTGTGTATAATTATTCCCTCAACGACGACGAGACCGGCTTGGCGGGGCCACTTATCCATCTCTTCCCCAACATCGAGCGCGTCGACCTGTGGTCGCTGTTCACCCGCGAAGGCTCCATGCCTACACTTAATCTGGACCCGCGCGACGGCACCGCGCTCCTCATCGCAGACGGATGGCGCGGACGGAGCCGTGCGTGGCAGGCGCAGCGCGGGACATGGGCGCACGGCCTGCGCTCCCTCCGCGCGCGCTCTATCATGGACCTCTACTGCCTGGGCATAACCTGCCGCATCTCCAGGGTCGACGTCTCTGACCTCTCGCCGTCGAAGGCGGTCACCGCCGCGGTGCTCGCGGACGCCCGCCCGCGCTGCCTGGTCTTCCCGATCGCGTCCTCGAGCGAGATGGACGACGTCGTGCCCGCGCTCCTTCGCGCCGTCGCCAGCACGCCGTCGGTGACGCATCTCATGGTCGAGCTCGGCGAGGGCCTGCTGCTCTACTCGGATCCACAGCAGATCTTCGTGAGTGCTTTCCCTGCAGCACTACTCAGGCCGCGCGTTGATGCACATATGTTGTAGGCGCGACTGGGAGAGCTGCTTCGCGATACCGCCGTGTCGCACCTCTATATGCATATCTGCGACAGGGAGTTTCCAGGGTGGAGCAGCCTGTTTGGCGACCTGTTGGACGGTGGCCTCTCTGCCGCTACGGTCCCGAGCGAGGTGCCCGCGCAGCCGCCCGAGTTTCTGCAGATACTCGCGCGCGACAACCGAACGCTCCGCCGGACGTTCGCTAGCTTTGAGCCCCAGGGCCTCAGGGCTTGGGAGGGGCCCCATGTAAGTGGGGAACCGAACGCACGCCGGTGGAAAGAGTATGGACAGACGGAGGCACGAGAGGTTATGATCGCTGAAGGTCTAGTGAGGTACGAAGATTAGCGAGTACGGCTGTCTAGAGCGCATATAGAAAGAGAGTGGCGTACCGGCGGATATTCGTTACGTTCTGCGTAGGGTACCTAGGATAACTCCTGCCTCACGGAGCACTTCGGTACGTCTCCATAGGGGATATCACTATATCGACGCGCCTAACCGCCACATTGCGGCAAGCCATACTGATATCCATACCGTGTAACCCTCTTGACAGCGACGGCGAGTCGCTTGCTACCAATTTGCCGCAAAGCACAAGCTCGCCGTCTGAGTGTGCTTCTGCGCGTGTAGGCCCGAGCTCATTTCCGCGCACGCCGGAGGGACACCCTGCCGCTGGTTTAACTGGCAGGGGAGGTTACTCTGCCCACATATCTTGATATCTAGGGGCACACAGCATTCTGGAAAAATTAATGCATTAAGGGTTACGGTTCGACGACATAGAATACCACACCACACGCGCAACGGCCTTTTCGCAGCCCTGCGCCCCTTCACCGTCCCTGCCCCTCCCTCTGCGTCTCTTTCCCCTTCTCCAGCTCCCGCCCGAGCCCGACCAGCACGCCCTGTTCGAGCGTCGTCTCCCACAACGCGACCTTCGCGCGCTCCACCTCCTTCGCCAGAGCCGCCCGCATCGCACGCGCGCGCTCCAGGATCGCCCGCTTGTCCTGCTTCCCCGCCGAGCCCGCCCCCGCCGCATGGTGCACGATGCCGTTGCCCGTGCCCGGGATCGCCTTCGCCTTGCCCTTCGCGCGCGCGGCCGGGACCTTCGCCGCCGCAGTCGCACGCGTCAGCTGAGCCAGGAGCGGGAGGGCCGCTTGGGGGAGGGCAGGCGCGGGTGGGGGCACGACGGGCGTGGGGAACGCTGGCGCCTGGGGGTGCACGGCAGAGGGGGCTGGCGCCTGGGGTTGGACAGCAGGAAATGTGGACGGCGTTTGGACTTGAGGCAGGATCGCCGGGGTGTCCGATGGTGGATCAGGCTGGGAAGCATGTAGATCCGGAAGGGCATGGGATGACGCAGGAAGATTGTCCTGCACGGCAGTCGTCTGTCCCGGATCGTTTTGCGGTTGTGGCAGAGCCTGCGCGTCGCCTCCGAACTCGAGGTCACCCGGGGCCTGCGACGGCTCATGTTCGCCCGGCTGTGCAACCACCGAGGGGAACGCTGCTTGACCCTCCATCGCAGGCCCGAGAGACGCTCCGAGGACGTCCTCCCAACCATCCATGTTGAGATCCATCGTCATGTCCATCTCCACATCCACATTCATCCCAGCGAGGTCGTCCAACAGCTTCATGCTCGCCTCCAGCTCCTGCGGATCCGGCAAGCCCCAATCTCTCCACGATGGTGTCGGCGGTCCGCCGTCTCCATCCCTGTCCGCAATGTCCGCGAGCGAGGATACAGTGACACTCGGCGAGTCCACCAGAGACGGCGTAGCAGGCAGGACGTTCGTCGGCGAGGTCGCGTGACCAGCTACGCCTGCGCCCACCGCCGCGGACCCGGCGACGCTCGTAACAGTGCACAGCTCCAGCGCTACCGCGGGCTTGGGCGCAGCGTGAGAGGGCAAGCCCGCAGTGCCCGAGGCTGGTACGGGCGCAGAGGTGGTATCTAGCGGGATGTTGACCTGCATATCCAGCAGGGCGGGGTCGATCAGGTCGTCCGAGATATGTGTGGGACCACCCTGGGAGGCCATCGTCGTCGACCGGGAAGAGTCGGCGTGGGGGACGGCAGGCGGCGTGCCCGTGCCGGCGCTCGCTTCGTTCGGATCGCCTGGCGGGAACGTGGTCAACGACACGAGCCAGTTATCGAAAAAGGCTTGGGTGTTCTCGTCCAGCGCGGGCTGCGCTGTCGCCGGTGGGGACATGTACGAAGGGGGAGGGTGGGCAGACGACTGAGGAAGTGAGGCTGACATGGCAGGATGATGCTGTTGAGCGGCTAGGAGCGACTCGACTAGCTGCTCGAATGCGTTGAAAGGGTGGTTCGAGCCACTCGGGTCGGCGGTGACCTGAGAGACGGATGGTGCAGCGGGAGCAGGCGCCTGAGGTAGGCCGTTGGGGTCCATGTATGCGCCTGATTGGGGCGTACTCGAGCCGGATGCCTGATTGCTAAAAGGGACAGGATGTTGCGACTGCACAGTGGGCGGCGGAGTCGACTGGCTACGGTCCAGGCCATAGTACATTGTCGCCGGGCGATAGTACTTGAGAGCCGGCGAGATCGGTACAGCTGGCTGTACGCGTTGCTGATACCAGGCCTTCGTCGCCGCCTTCCGCACCGCGTTCTGCACGAGCTGCACTAGGTCCTTGAGTAACCGCCCTCCTCGTTCCTGCTCCCAAGCGGCTCGGTAGTTCTCCGGACCATGGCCTGCCTGGAAGGGATACGGTACATCCCAATCCGCAGCGCCGGCGGGAACACTGTTCAGTTTGCGGCGCTTCAGTGGCGGTGCACCAGAGGAAGTCGACGGACGACTCGAATCGGTTGTACTTGGTGTGGGGGCCTGGAAAGAGCCTTGGCTGTGGCTGGGATGCGACGGGTAGGGATGGGGGTAGGGATAGTGGGGGTAGCCAGGAGGAACAGACGCCAGAGAAGGGGAGCCAGGTGCGAGGAGCCGTAGCAAAGATATCACCACAGGGAAGATGTTCTTCTGCTTCAGCAGCGTCCGGAGGATCTGCTCACTGGTAGGCGAGGGTAGTTGCGACGGATCCGAGGGAGACACATGAGTGGGCCGTTTGCCGATGCGCGGCTGCTGCTGAACCTGAGGTTCGTCCTCGACCACGATCGGGTTTTCAGCCGTTGTCCCTCGTGTATGCCGAGCTTTTGATAGGTTTGCAGGATGAACGCCGCCAACCATACCCGCAAGACCAAGAAGCGCCTGTTGATTCCTCAAGAAATTGGGCGGCGGAGGCTCGTCCGGGGAAGGGAGAGGAATGGGAGGAGGAGTGGGTTTCGGCGTGGCCGCCTTCTCCTTACCCTTGCGGGTCTTCCGGGGAGGGCCTTCGGGCCGAGTGGGACGCGGAAGGCCGGGTGTGCTCTTCCTCGAGGAGGATGCGCGAGGGGTAGGTCGGAGTGAGGTCTGCGCTGTGGCGGTCGCAGCCTGCACTCGTGGGATCCAGGACTCGCTCGGTGCGTACGCGCTCGCACTCAACGGCAAAGACGCTGGCGGATTGGTGGGTAGTTCAGCGACAAGGTGGGAACCAGGAAGTGCAAGAGCCCCCACGTTTTGTGCAGAACCGGGACCGCCAGGCAAGGCTAGCGGTGACGGTGACCTACCTCTCGCCGGCGACGATGGAGGGGATCCGAAGAGGGAGCCGTCATCGCCGCCGTCGTCAGAGCCAGTGGCGACTGGTGGGTCTGGGATGTCCGGCATAGCACTGACCAGATGGTGTGGGGTATTGAGCAAGCGAGTTGGGCAAGCGATATGGGCTACAGTACCTCGCGTGAGTGCTATCGATTGCTGGGAGCCAGAGAGGTTGTGGGATAGGTGAGCCAGGTTGGATCGTGGTTGGTCGTAAGTGGTGGGGACAAGTAGACACTACAAGCGTCTCCTGAGAGCCTTAGAAGGACTCTGAGAGTTTGTACAGCGGCGGACGTTGGGCGGACGAGAAGGGGGTATCTGGTTCGGACGATGGTGGTGAGTGCAAAACTTGCCCTTCGCGGAGGCGGCGAGAGTAGCGCCTATAATTGAAGGTCCGATACATCCCTGGGAGAGACAAACCGTATCGGAGTACAAGATTGGCCAGGAGCATTTGACATCCGACCGGCGCCGTCTAAAAACGCGGTATGCAGCGCGCGCATGATGATGTTCGTCAGAGGCGAGAACATACGCAGATCATTACGGCTTTCGAGCCTTTTCGTACTTGTATTCTTGCTGCTGGCTTGTCTGCTGCAATGTCCTAATGCTTTGAATACTATCGAGAGCTCTACCTACCCGCTCCAGCAGACGACGCAAGACATGAGTTCAACCGCTTGAACTTAATTAGCAGCTCTACCGGTCGGCGTGTGATTGCCTCTTCAAGTGCTCTCTGGCTGCAAGCGCAGAACGTGTTATACATCGGCCACCATCGACTGCAGCACATCGCGCTAAGACATATACACCACCGAGAGTGTACGCGCTAGCTTTTGGAGTCGTCTGAGCCGTCGTAGTCAGCGCGTGCCTGGCTCTGTAGGACCGGGCCGTTATCAGACTGCGAGGTGCGTCATGGCCATTCTGTGCGGTGACCTCTGCCTCAGCTGCAAATCCAGACCAGAGCTGCTCTGTAGCCTTTCTCGTCCTCGGCTGATCCATGGCACGCCGCCCTCATCCCTACATTACCATCCCCCCAGGCGCTGCCCCTCCCTCCAACCCCTCGGCGTCCGCACGCGATCCTCCCCTTTCGCCAGTAAACCTCTGGGCAGATCGTCGCAGCCATGGGTACACCACATCCTCGTACGCGCCGTCCTCTCCCAGCAACTCGTCCTCGCGGATCAGCCTCGATGTCCCTGCACGATCCCCGAGCCGAGCAGCGAGCGCGTACGAGATGGAGACTTCGCGCCTATCCTTTCCAGAGCCATCGCTGCACCGCTCGTCTTCCCAGAGGTCATCGAGGAACTCCTACCGACCGCCCAGCAGCGTACTCGGCTTGTCGCACCGAAGCACAAGAAGCGACTCCGTGCTGAGTCCCGACAGTCTGGTCACTCCAACACAAATCGCGAGCGGGGAATCAAGGCCGCCCTCATTCGTGGGCACTCCTGAGGTACGTTACGCCGTATTGATACATCATTATTGTGAACTATATACCGGGATCAGACAGCCGTCAAGGACCTCTCATCCGAGCTATCCGACCTAACGTGAGCGCCTCCGCCACCCTACCGGACATTGACTTAGACGCGTACACCAGTCTTGATTCAGAAGAGGGCTTGCGAAAGTTTCAGAGGGGAGAACTCTACGACGACGATGAAGAGTGGTACCGCCTCGTACCCCCTGAGGCACGCCAGGTTCTCCACAGTGATGAAGTCCAACGACAATCTATTCTGTTCGAGATCATCAAGTCCGAGAAGGACTATGTGGCTGACCTTGAGGTGCTTCAGGAGGTGGGAACGTCTGGTCATGTACTTTTGCGGGTCCCTAAGCTCTGGCACAGGTCTACAGAGAACCCATCATTAACACCCTAGCGGTCCCCCAGCACCGCGTCAAAGGATTCATCCAGGAGGTCTTCTTCAACGTAGACAAGATCCTTGCACACCACAAACGCATGCTCGGGTCGCTGTTCGAACGACAGCGCGACCAACACCCGCTCATACAGAGCCTTTCGGATATCGTCCTCGACAGTACGCGCATACACCCACCTCTAGTACCATCCGAATTGCTCACTATAAAACCAGATGCTTTGGTATTCCAGAACGATTACGAGGACTACATCAAGCACTACCCATTAGCCGAAGCGCGACACCGCTCCGAACTTCGTCGAAACCAGCGATACCAGTACCTCCTCCAGCAGTGCTCGCTCGCCCCTCGTGTACGGAAGCGCGACCTCATCACCTTCCTCTCTCGACCCGTAACTCGACTACCCCGGCTCCTGCTCCTACTCGAGAATGCGAAGAAGTACACCGAGCCAGACCATCCGGATATGGAGAGCATACCGCTTCTGATCGGGATCCTGAAGGATTTCATCCGAAGTACTCAGCCAGGTATCGCCGCGGCGGAGGATAAGGTCAAGTACTGGAACCTGTGCGAAAGCCTGGTGTACCAGAAGGGCGAGATCATCGTACGTTCTTCCGCGAGACCGTAGTTGTCTATCTCACGATTGCGCAGGACTTGGATTTGTACGACGAGAGCCGTTCACTACGAATGCAGGGACCCCTGTCAAGACGGTACAAGTCCAACATGGACTTGCATTGGGCTGACCTCCACGTCGCTCTTTTGGATAACTACTGTAAGTGCCGCCCGAACCGCCCAGAGTTACCACTAGCTGAGTAAAGGCTCAGTACTCCTCCTCAAACCTGAAGCCCGATCAAGCACAGTAATGAAACACCACGTAGTATCACGAGTCAGTGGCCGGGAGTTTCCGCACACTTGTCCGACAACTCATCCGCTCTCTTCCTTCTCGTAGCCTATACCCTTGGAGTACCTTCGCCTTGGCATGTTCGACAGCCCGCCCGAGAACCGCAAAGAGAAGGCAGAAGACGGCAGCGGAATCCTAGAGCGCGTCCGCTCGCGCTACCGGGCGATGTACCCGTTCACCATATACCATGCATCGTCGAAGATGAGCCGAAGATATACCTTGTACGCAGCGAGCGAGGCGGCGCGGCAGAAGTGGCACGACACCCTGAAGGAGGCTCTGAGCATACGGCAGATCAGGCAGGAGAGCAACATGGTGCGTCGTTTCGGCCCACTTCGACGGGTGGTGCTCATCTATATACGAGTAGTTGTTCGCGCCCCACATCCTCAACGAAGGCTTCTTCAAGCATGCCGCGCTTGTTGCTCCATACGGCCTGGCGTCACATTATACGGGCAGAGTCAATGCAGCTACGGAAATATGTGCGTTCTCCGCTTTACCACAAACGCACCTGGCTTTGAGCTTATACGGTCCGCACAGCCAGTGGGTCGAACAAATTCCTGGCCGTCGCATGCACCTCGGGCGTGTATCTCGCAAGACGAGGTGAACCATGTGCGTCAACGACTTATCTCCGAACGTATCCGCATATATGCGTGCTCAGACATACTATAGCATTCCGCAAGGTTCTCAGCGTACCCAACCCTACGAGTATGGTCTCCCTCCAAGCCGCGGGGAAGCTGTTTGTGCTTCACGAAGACGGCCTGTGCTGTTATTCGCTCGACATGCTCGCTCGTGCGGCCCTCGGGCTCACGACCGCCCAGAAGGTGGACGCGTCGAAGGAGGTAATAGCGGAGGACGTGCTGTTCTTTCGTGCAGGCCGGGTGGGCAACCGGTTCATGGGTACGTACATCTCCTTGCCAGTCCACGGGGATAGGGGAGTGCATTTTTGACAACGCACCATACTTGGCAGTGCTGTATGCGGCGAAGAGCTTCCTTCAGGTATACTTGTATGCGCTGGAAATTGTCAGCAACGCCGATGCTGGTCACCCGCGCTGGAGTACATCTGGCGTGTCATCCTTCAGGTCGTTTGGCGACGTCAGTCAGCTCCTATTCTTGCGCGAAACCGGATCGAACGCTGACTCCCGCTGCAGCCCCTCGTCATCCCAAAGGATACGTACAACATCACCGTCCTAAGTCGGCGAATTGTGATCTGCTCGGAGAAGGGCATTTCTGTTGCCGACCCCGCAAAGTGAGCCTCCTAGTTCACTCTCGTAGGTCGATGCTTATCCGCGCGCAGTCTCAGCATGGGTGTGAAGGCGTCAAACCTGCCAGACTTCAGCGATTCAGACCTCAGCCTCCCCATGGCTGGGCTGAAGGTGCGCTGCGCATCCTGCAAGCCGCTCGGCGTCCTCCGTTGTCCCAACTCAGAAGAACTACTGGTCGTATATGACGGTGCGGAATCCCCTATACCCATCTGTTAATTTTCTCGGTCGCTGACGGCTATAATTCCCGCCCTGCAGAGCTGGGGTGCTACATCGACAAGCACGGCACCCCGACGCGCTCCTCAGGGTACCTCCGCTGGGAGACGAAGGCGGCGTCGTACGCGCACCGCGGCGACTACCTCATGCTCATCTCGCCCGAGTTCATCGAGGTGCGCACGGTGCACACCGGCAAGCTCGTGCAGGTGCTCGAGGGCGGGGACATGCGCCGCATCGACATCGGCCTGCTGAGCCCGGACAAGGACAGCACGGGCACGACGCTGATCGCGATGCGCGGCGTCGAGGACCAGGGGCTCGTCGCGGACCGCATCCTGGAGCTCGTCGAGACGGCGGAGCTCCGCACGCCGAGGGTGTCGGAGGTGCCGGGGGTGTGGGACGAGTTCGATATACTGTAGCGATACTTGATGAGCGGGTGAGGGTGGGATATCGGTGGATGCTGGATGATATAGGGAAGGAAGAACGTCGTATATCCGGCTATCTTATGCTTACCATAGAATAATGCGGATCACTATGTAATGTACCCACCATGATATCGTTGCAGCACAAGCTTGGTCGAGTCATGACCACCATGGTTAGAACAACAACATCCATAAGCCCAATGGATCCCATGATATAATAATAATAGCCTAGGAAGGTATACCGAACGCCGTAAATAACTTAGCTCCTATTGACACAGTGGGGTATATCCGAGTCATGCACGCGGATCAGGGGAAGATTATGCAGCGCGGAGGATGCGCGTACGCTACGACGAGACTCATGCGGAAGGTGAGGGATTGCTACGTGTGATTTACCGGGTGAACACGGTCATGCCCTGGAGGTTGTTGGGGTCTGAAGAACAGCTCGTGAGCAAGCGACCCCGCCAGGGAGTGTGAGGAGGTACGCACTGATGGTGATCCCAGCAGCCTTGGTGGGACCAGAGATGTCAAGCGAGGAGATCTTCTTGGCTTCTCCAGGGCTGTCGAGCAGGAGAACATCGACAGCGGTCGCGTTGGGGGCCAGGACGTAAAGGAAGCTAAGGTATGGGTAGGTGAGCACTCTGCACCGACCTCCGAGAATGGAGAGAAACATACTCCATGCCGTTCACAGTAGCAATATCGTTGTCAATCGTCGCAGAGCCCGGGGCCTGGGGGTACTGCGTGACGATCGAGCCCTTCAAGTTGTCGTCGACGTGCACCTCCGTCACCGTCGCGGTGCCGATGTCCGTCAAGTAGAAGTTGCCCGTCTTCTTGCTGAAGCTCGACCAGCATGTCGCGACCTGGCCGTCGATCTTGATCGCCGAGCTCTTGTTGGTGTCCTTGAGGTCGAAGATGTCGAAGCCGAGCCCGGCGTCAGTCGCGAGGATCGCGTTCTTGCCCGGAATGACCGTCATCGAGAACGGCAGGAGGCCGTTCTTCGCGGGCGCGACCTTCTTGAACTCGGGCGAGAGCGAGCCGTCGTTCTTGACGTCCCACACCGCGAGGAAGCCGGGCGTGGGTGGCACGCCCTTGACGGAGGCGATGAGCTGCTTGCCGTCCTCGCTGAACACGATGTGGCTGGCGGTGCCCGCGGGACCAGTGGCGGGTGTCGTCTGGTTCAGGCCGAGCGGCCGGAGGGTGTTCGGGATCACGTTCAGGCCGGTCTTCTTGTCAATCTTGTAGCAACTGGCGGACCGGTCAGCATGTCATGCGAGCTAGAAGAGAGAAAGTGTCTCACATGACACCGTTGACCTGGCCGCCGTTGAGGACGCAGAGGCGGTCGCCGTTCGCGTTGAAGGCGAGCGACATGGGGAACTCGCCCTCAGATGAGATGACGTCGCCGAACGGCTGGATGTTGGTCGGCGTCTTGGAGTCGATCGAGAACAGGGAGACGGTGTTCGACCCAGCCTGTGTAAGAAAGCTAACGTCAGTCCGTGTAGAACGAGCGCGCAGAGTGGGATATACTGACGTTAACGGTGGCGAGAACCTTGCCCTTCGCAGACGCCTTGATCGCGCCCTGGGAGAAGAGCGCATCGGGACCATCGGCTTGGCCGTGAGCGCCACGGCCGCCTGTTGCGACTGCCCTGTCGAGGTTCTAACACAGAGGGTCAATACTAGTCTTCCCTAGCGGTGGCTGGGGATCCTTACGAGAGTGCCGTCGGCGTTGATGGTCGCCGCGAGGATCATGTTCTCATCGGGCTCGTTCGAGATGACTGTAAAGGATATTAGCAAGAGCAGTCTAGCTGAATTGCAAAAATACATACAGTAGACGGCGCCCGAAGCATCGAGGCGAGTCGTCTGGGACATCATCTTGGTCTTGGCCGCGCGACGCACCATAGGTGCCGCGGATACGAGCGCGGAGGCGGCGAGGACGGAGGTAAGGACGGCAGCGGTGAACTTCATCTTGTCTGGTAGTCGGATAGGTGTGGGGAGCTAAGTCGTAAACGAGAGTAGGGTACTAGGAGCTGCGCGAAGTAAGAAAAGAACGTGAAGAGCAAGATGAAGTGAGCACAGCTCCCGCGCTACCAGGCGGCGTAAGAAGGGGGTCGAGGCGAAAGAGGGCGGGGAGCGAAGGCGAAGGGGACCGAGGGGGTGATCGAACCTCCCCGCCCGCTCCACTCCTCTTATACGAATTGATGGGACGCACCTCGACTTCGGACACATTCCTCGAGCAGCATCACTGTCAGCCCCTGGCGTTCGCGGCGGGCGCGGCGAGAGGCGCTCATGTTGGGTGCGCTCTGCAACAGGGCAGTGTGCCGGCCGAACATCAGCCACACATTTCCCAATTGCCGCGTCGTTGCGGCTGCCGGCGGACGCCCCGGCGAAACGGTACTGTTCGCGAAGGCCACATGGACGCGTTCCCCGCATCCGCGCTCGCGTGCCAAGCTCGCGCTGCCGGAGTCCGGAGCGGGTCGAGGGCGGGGGCCATCAGGATGGCCCGTTCTTTCTGAGACGGGCGGAGAGGATGAACAGGATGGGGTCGCCAGGGGCCAAGAAGACGGTTTCGCGTGTCGTTGCCCGCCTGAGCCCCAGTGCTATCGGGCGCTGATGCTCATCATAACCCATGGTGCCCGATGTCGTTAGCAGGCCGGGGTGCTCCCCGAGGAGGCCCGCGGCTGCTGCCGCACTCGCAAGAGATCTCCCAGTTAGGCAGCTTTACGCTGCGAACAACGACCTGTCAAAGCCACAAGTGAGCGTTCATGTCAATTATGCACCGCATGCAAGGGGCCTGGGAGGGATGGAGACAGACGCTTGAAACATCAACTCTGCGAGTACGTGAGCGCCAGCTCTGGTCTCCGAACATCTTCGTACGAACGCCATCTTGGCAGATGCCGGATAGATGTGGGTGCGGCAGAGCGTTCCTGCAGAAGCAAAGCTCAGCTAACCTGCGCCCGCGAGCCTTGGGTGCGTGATGCATTCCTGGTCCGGAATCTCCAAGTGTTTTCTGATCAACGCCGTGTGAGCCCTGGGGTGGACAGCCACAGTTGTATTGCTCACCTGGGCGTCACTTCCAGCACCAAGAGTTCCATGCAACATTGACCATAACATATACTGCGTCAGGTAGACATGGGAGAAGTTCCTGTACCAGATGACCAGACAAATACACAGTGAATCCGGAGCGTTGTTGCCTCCCGGAGGTCAGCGGTAAGCATAGCAGATGTAAGCGCTTACCGTCCACCACGAATCCACCATCAACAAGTCTGGCGGCAGCGCGCGCCCACACCGCCCACACCGGACAAAATGCATCACGACCAGCAGAATTCGCATCTCAGTTGATCTCCGGCCGTGGCAGGCGCTCGCTCGGGCCCTGGGTGCGCACTGCAGCTGCCAGCTGCCCTGGACAGCGGGGCTCGCACGCGATGTCGCGTCGTCGGGGAGCGTAGAGCCCCACAGCGTCCCTCGCAGTGCGACCAAGTCGACGACGGTGCCGGTGTGCACGCGACAGCCACGCGCGGCGGACCTGAGTGCCTGGAGACCTTGTACTTGGGGCGGGCCGAGCGAAAGAAGCCGACGACCGACGACCGTCGCTGAGTGGGAAGCAGGTGGCACGGCGCGCTCGCTGTGTCGAAGAAGCGCCACTTTGCGTGCTACCAGTCCACTCGTTCGGGGCCACAACGCTCATCGGCTCGAGCAGATGCCCATGTTGGACATCAGGTGCTGAACGAGGCAGGACTCTGAAGGGCACTGTCACAATCGAAATCAGTCGGCGTGGTACTAGGCGCATCATACGGCGGTTGAGGATACGGAGACCTACTCAAGACGTGGGCGGATCAATCGCGCTCTCAAGCGGGACTCAAGTCTATGGTATCATGTCGTCCCGCACACAATGCCAAGCTGGGTCGAGCCAAGGTTGAGATGCGGTATCCTCGCAGGCATAATGACTTCATGCTCACCGACTGAACTCAGGAAATTGCGATCCCGACGCAATGTGAGCGCACCGGTGCCGATGCCAAGCAGCCCGAGATCTAGGAGAAGCTCGATGGAAACGGGCATGCTTCATTGTTTGCGTCCAGTGTGCTGCTTGCGGTGAAACGGATCAAACGCCCACAGTTCAACATATCACCTACGTCTGCATCTACGAGCAGGCAAAACCCGTTCGTGTTCTCGTCCTCATCGCCTTCGTCACTATCAAAGTCCTTTCGCTGGAAGTCCAAGTCGACCGCCTCGAACGTAACGCTGGATCCGCCCTTCCCGAGCTTGACCACGACGGTGAAGTGCCGCCATCGCCCTCGAGCTCGACTACGACACTGAAAAGTCGCCCATGAGTGGCGCCGTCCGGGTCCTAGGCAGCCCGAGTCAAAACGGCTCACCTTGTGCATGTGTATGCATCCGCAGAATCCGTCAATGTCTGGTGAGCGAAGAAAACTGCAGCGACGTGGTGGTAGCTGAGGTCGACGGCCAGAGCACTCGCGCACTGCGCGCGTCCTCGCGTGTCGCGTTCGTCACATGACTGTGTCCGAACACCTCCTGCGGCGCGTGCCGTACGCGAGCGTACGCGCAATGTCGTCCCTTGTCCTCAACGTCGATGTGCTCCTGCTCATCGCCGCGTTCTCTCGCCGCAGGGAGGTCTCGCGGCTCGCCAGAACATGCCGTGCTCTTCACAACCTCCTTTCCCCCGCCATCCTCGCGGGCACCGTCTGGCTGACCCGAGATCGCCTCGTGTCGTTCTCCAGGTTCATGTCTCACCACAACGGTGGCGGCCGCACTCGTCGGGACCTCTCCCCTTTCTTGCGTGCATTGCGATTCAATTTGTTACCGGAATATAGCAGTCCGGATGAGCTGTCTCTCGCCGAGTCAGCGCAGGCTTTCACCGACCTCCTGCGATTCTGCCGGCACCTCGATTCGCTAGCCATATACTGCGTCTCGATGGCGTTCACGCCCGAGCAGCTCCGGCTCGCCCTCTCGGCGTCGCTCCCGACTCTACGGGAGCTCATCCTTGATGGCGTGACGGTAAACCACAGGGACGCCCTCGCCGATACGTCCGCTCCTCTCCGCAGCGTGAACCTTACCATGTCAGACGATGCAAACGGGGGCAATGACGACGAGCTTGCTCGCGTGGACCCCCTGCCCTTCCTCCGATATCACAGCACGTCGATAACCACCCTCACCTTGGCCAAGGTCGTCCTCGGAGATTCCGGCACACCCCTCCCCAGCGTCCGCACGCTGGTGGTGCACAGCCTCTCCCTCGAGAGGGACGAAACAGGCTGGGCAGGCCCGCTCATCCACCTCTTCCCCAACGTCGAGCACGTCGACCTGTGGGCGCTCTACGCCCGCAGCGGCATCACGCCCGCGCACCTCGACCCGCGCGACCACAACTCGCTCTTCATCGCGGACACCTGGCGCGCCAGCGGCGTCGCCTGGCAGGCGCGGCGTGGGACGTGGCGGCGCGGCCTCCGCGTCCTCCGCGTGCCCTCCGTCATGGACCTCTACTGCCTCGGCGTGTCCTGCCCCGTCGCCCGGCTCGACCTCTGCGAGCTCGCGCCGTCCCCGCAGTTGACCGCCGTGGCGCTCGAAGACGTCCGCCCGCGCTGCCTCGGCTTCACCGTTCCACGCTCGCTCGCGAGTAAGGCTGCGGACTCGGAGGTGCCCGCGCTGCTGCGCGCCGTTGCACGCACGCCCTCGATCACGCACCTCGTCGTGGAGCTCGACGAGGGCCTGCTGCTCGCCCCGAAGCCGCAGAACGTCTTCGTGAGTAGCGGCTGCATGTGCACACCGTCATCCGTGTCGTGAAGGCTGACGGACGTGCTTCTCCTTTGCGGCTAGGCGCGGCTAGGGCAGCTTTTCAGCCTCACCGCCGTCTCGCACCTCTTCTTGCACATGCGCGGCGACGGGGAGCTGCTCGAGCGGGACGGCCTGTTCGACGCGCCCCTGTACAGCGACTCCGACGTAGACAGCGACTTCGGCCCCGACGACGAGCCCGCGCCGCCGCCAGAGTTTCTCCAGATACTGACACGCGACAACCGGATGCTCCGCCGGGTGTTCACCGATTTCGAGCCCCAGGGCCTTAAGGCTTGGGAGGCGCGCACAGGGGACGCGGAGCCGGGCACACAGTGGGAGGAGTATGAGGAAGAAGAGGCACGCGCCCTCGTGGTCGCGGAGGGGTTGGTGAGGTTCGAAGACTAGTACCTACTGGCCCATGTATACGGCTATCTTAGAGCGCATATAGCGACTATCATGGAGTGTCAATGCCCCCAGGCAGTCTGTTGCTGGCGGGTCTGAAACCTTGTGCCTGCTAGCAACTTACACAAATACTTTTGTCGTTACAGCTGTTGCCGGAATTCCCGCTACCGTCTAGGTAGTGGGTCTTCATACCGAGCATTGTTATAGGGCGCCCCGCAAACTTTGTGAATTCACGTGATATATCACGTGCGGACCAAACATCCTCAAACTCCGTTCTCCATCGACCTTCCCTCACCATCTGCATTCTACTCCCAACTATCACCCGTCCACTTCCGCTGTCGCCTCTTCCCCCACCATGATTGTGCTTTCGGGTACATGCGCTGGTGTTCCTGCCTGTATCTGCTTAGACAGCAGTGTTGCCCACTCTGTCCTTTCTTCTTCATTTGCGCTCGCCCACACCATTCCTCGCACGGTCGTCAACGTCGACGGACATGTGTCTCTGACTTGTCAGGGGCCTATCGCTCTCCCAACTCCGAGTGGGTGGTTGACCTATGCAGCACCTATCCGCGTTGGTTACTTGCGCGGATACGACGTGCTGTTGGGGCACGATTGGTCGTCGGCGAGCAACGCGGACTTCCTCGGTTCTGCGTTGCTGGATCCATCCCCGACTGCCACGTTCGGCGAAGGGGTGTCGTGGACGAAGAGTCCCACAGGTGCGCCCACTGCAGTGCACGTCTTACGCATGGACTGACCGTTCTGATAGTGCGGCTATCCTCCGCGCCCATTGTGCGCTCAGCAGACGATCTGAGTGAACCATCGTCCTCCCTCGGCGAGGGAAGTACTCGACCGTCGCTGGATATATCTGTAGACGATTATGTACGTCATGTTCTCACGTTGGACGTGAGTTGGGGGGAAAATGGCATCGCCAGCCATGGTCTGTTGACTGACCTCGAATCCGGAGTGGATATGGACGAGGTGTTCGTGCGCCACGTGCTGGAAGGACAGTGCTTCGGCGGTCGAGGGACCGCATGCCTCTCTCTCACTCGAGGTTACACTGGAAGTCAGTATAGTGCCGATCTGTTAGCTTCTGTTCGCCGTCACATCGGGCACTGTTCGGATGACCGGCTACATGATGTCGCGCAGCATTTGGCACTCGGAGGTGATATCGAGAGTGCTGAACTGTCCTCAGAAATTACGCAGTACCTCGCAGCACACTTTGCGCGTGTAACCGGTGTGAGCAACCGTCCGTCGGTGCTGAACGACATAGAGACTATGACTTCTGTCGAGCTTCGGCGACTGGCCGAGAGCCACGCCATTCCGTTCACAAATGCTCTCTCAAATGAATCTCTACGGGCACTCCTGTCAACTCACATCGCGAACGGTTCTTGCGCACGCCGCGTAGACGGCGTGCAGGGTGCGGCATGCGCAGACATGATGTCACAAACAAAGGACGATAACGGCGTCGCAACGGTCCATGACGCTCAGATTCGAGTGCTTTCGCATCTGCTCCCTCGTATGAGCAAACGAGCGTTGCGCCGCATCATGGATGCACATTCTCTCCCGTATCCCCCCCATGCTGGTGTTGCGTACCTACGAAGGGAGGTTAAAAAATATATCACGCAACTCAGAAAGGGTAAAATGCTGTCGGAAAAGCGGCAGCAGCGCCATAACGCTAAAGAGGCACAGCGATCGGAGCGGCGCCGCGCTCGTGAAAATGTTAGGAGAGAGTGGCCTAAAAACATATGTCCAGAGCTGAAAGAAAAGTTGCTGCGCGTGTTCCGTAGGGAAACCAGTACCGCAGCTCTCCGCCAATTCACCTGCGCGTGTTGTGCTGGGCGACATGCAGAGGGCAAAAAGAAAGTGGAGTCAATTTCCGCTTTACCCATTGACTTGTTGCGTTGCTCACCAGATGTGCTAAACGCCGTGCCGACATTGCAGCTACCTAATAACCAGCGCTATGGCATATCGGACGACGTCCTGTTGCATCCCGACGGGCTATCTGTCATCGACGGAGATACACGCGCTGCACTTTGCCCAGAGTGTAGAGGTTGTCTGCAACGGTCTATTATGCCTCCTCTCGCGCTCGCCAATAAATTATACCGAGGACCGTGTCCGCCCGCGCTCAGTGAGCTCACATTTATAGAGGAACAGATAATCGCGCGCAGCAGGGCGAAGGTGTGTATACTCCATCTGCGTACGGACAAAGAGGATGCGGATGCACCTGTATTAGCAAGTACACAACGGGGTTTACGGGGACACATCATCGTCCATCCACAAAGACCGGAGCAATTGGCTGATGTATTACCTCCTACAGTAGAAAACGTGGTGACTCCGATATGCGTCATTTTCGTCGGCTCGAAAGTGCCAACGAAGGAGTGGCTCGAAAAGAAAGCGAAACCCCTTGTGGTTCGGCGAGAGAAAATCCGAGCTGCTTTGGAGTGGTTGAAAGTAAATAATCCTTTGTATCAGTCTGTTTTGATAGATCAGGCGAGGATAGATGCCTTGCCGGTGGACGGGTTGCTACCGTATCATACCGAGCATCTTACTTCCGCTGAAGCAACAGACGTCGTGACCTCTCGGTACGACGGAACTGAGAGCGTCGGCCCCCATACGCACCAGTCAGGAGATACTCCAGGAGTCGCTGCGCGAGATCTGGAACGAGAGCGTGTTGAGTTTCAAAAGGTGGTTATAACTGACGTCGATGGACGAGCACCTTCCAATCAGTTGCGAGCGGCAGCCTTGAGGCATATCAAACGTAAAGGTGGAGGCTACTTGGAAATTCCTCACGAACCTAAGCCTGTGAATGAGTTTTGCAACCCGGCCCTTTTCCCGATGATATATCCTACGTTATTCCCTTATGGCATCGGAGGCTTCGAGGATTCCAGCCGCAAAGCGCGGCTTTCTTTACGCAGGCAAGTTCGTCATTTACTGAGCGGGGCATCCACAGACTTTCAGACGCACCACACTTTCATGTTCACAGCGTTCAACATTCTTCAACGCTGGGCGGTGCTGTTGAACACGGGTTTGAAAGTGCGCAAGGACCATTTTCATACTTTCGCCGATCGATTTGCTTCAGTATCTGAGACTGCAGTTGCGCGCGTGTGCGCGCGTGTTGCAGAGACGGGGATGGTGTGTTCCGAGACGGAAGAAGAGCGACGCGTGGTGCAGCTGATGAAGGAGGTACAACTGATCACCAGGAATGTTCCAGGTTCTTCTGCTGCGCGTGTCGCCATGCGCAATGAGATACGCGGACTAATGGCGACGCACGGCATGCCGAGTTTCTACGTCACCATTAACCCAGCCGATCTATACAACCCTGTCGTGAAACTGTTAGCAGGCGCTGACATTGATGTTGATAAACTGTTACCGGAAGACGTGCCCGATCCTTGGGAGCAGTCGATTCTAGTCGCGCGGAATCCTTTTGTTGCAGCTAAGTTTTTCAACTTATACATGAAGGCGTTCATAAAGGAGCTGTTGGGCTTTGACGGGGTTAATTTCAACGAAGAGGGGGGGGTGTTAGGCGTAGTAAAGGCTCACTATGGTTGCGTAGAGGCACAAGGCCGCGGAACACTTCATTGTCACATGATGATCTGGGTTGAAGGGGGATTAAACCCTTCCGAGTTGCAGCAGAAGTTGAGCGGAGAGGGCGGCGTAGCTTTCGGGGAGCGGCTGGTGCACTTCTTAGATGATGTTATATCAAACTATGTACCCGATGAGGTTCCTGCTGAACCTGGAGCACCTATGCCGCCTGAATCTCATCCCGACAGTAACCGCGGTTTTCCGTTAGAAGGTCTAACCGCCGACGAGCTGAAGGCTTACCGTTTGCGCGATCTCCGAAATTTGGTGTTGAAAAATCAGACGCATAAGCACACCGCTACTTGCTACAAGTACTGTGGAGACGGACCGTTAGAGTGTCGCTTTGATCTTGATGAAGACAATGTCGTACCCGAGTCTACATTTGATACCACGACAGGCGAACTGACGTTGAGGATCTTGGATGGTCTCGTTAACAACTTTAATCCCACAATTCTGGAGGGGGTCCGTTCTAATATGGACATTCAGTTCATCGGCACAGGTGAGGACGCGAAGGCGGTAATTTACTATATCACCGATTACATTACAAAATCTCCTTTGAAGGCCCACGTAGCGTACGCCGCCCTCGAGATGGCAGTTAAACGTCTGTCGGAATCCGGGGTGTTATCGTCAGACGCTGCCGAGCGTGCAAAGAAATTATTACAGCGTACCTCGTTTTCCTTGATCTCTAACCAAGAGTTATCTGCTCAGCAGGTCGTATCGTATCTCATGGACTTCGACGACCATTTCACTAGCCACAAGTTTGCAAACTTGTACTGGACTTCGTTCGAGCGGTTAATAGACAGGACGTTTCCTTTGCGCTCATGCGTACCTGTGACGGACGAAACCGATGGCAGCGGTGACGACGAATGTCCTCCTGCGACGGCAGCGCACGCAGCCACGGATGGCGGCGAAGACGAGAACAATGTCCCGTCTGGCAGTGCGCAAGACGCACCTGTCGGTGACGAGGAAGTGGCCATATCAGCCGCGCGAGACGGTACTGTCGTTGAGCTAAGCACACAACTGGCCGATTACTTATACCGGGGGGACGCACTGGCCGACATGTCCTTGTGGGAATTTGTGTCCTCTGTTCGTAAAGATGTCCTTTCGCAGCGAGAGCGCATGTCCAACCAGGATACGGATGCGGACAGTTCTGAATGGTCGGATGATGATGGGGATGAGCCCATGGACTTAGACGACGTCGGTGACGGCCGCCGTTGTAAGAGCGTACCGTTTCTTCCGGGTCATCCAGAGTGCGGGAGAAAATGTGCTGTGTTGTTGGCAGAGGAGAGCACACTGGTACCCGTTCCGATTGGCCCGAGTATGCCTAGACGCGATCGGGATACCGACCGCGAGCGATACTGTCGTTTGATGCTTATGCTCTTCCGACCGTGGCGGCAACCGAGCGAGCTGAAAGGATCTGCGGACACTTGGGAACGCGCGTTCGCTGAGCACACCTTCTCCGAACACGCGCTGACTGTCATGAACAACATGCACTTACTCCATGAATGCCGCGATAGTCGCGATGACCACATAAAAAGGGGCAAACGTAGAAAACGAGCTCGCCGCCGAGATGTCGATGGCGACGCGCACGTATCTGTTGAGGACCATTCCAGGGCCGACGTTGATGAGCACGAAATGTTAGCTCACCTGGAATCTGTCGCTGCAGCAAAGGCGACACGCAAGAACAACGAACGTGAAAGAGCAAACGACTGCGTCGCCGCAGCGGAGCGCTTTGGTCTGTTTGCTATGCGGACAGTGCACGTACCCCCTACGGGAACGGAGACGAAAGTCGAGCCTAGTAGAACGGGCGGCGGTGACCTTGAAAGCAGGTGGAAGAGTGAATACGAAGTACGTAGACGAGAGTGGAAGAAATTGCTCGCAACGAAGGAAGCCGCTGCGCCGTCATCATCCGCAGGTTTCGATGCGGACGGTCTCCGCTCGGTCGGCGTACGCGATGTGGAATCTTTGCCGTCCGCAGCCGCACCGGAGTCTTCTGATGCTAATGTTCATGTAGCGCCTCCGATATTCGAGCCTACCGATAGGAACGTCGACGTAGAAGAGCACGTCCTACAGTGGAATCTCAATACTGAGCAGGCGCGCGCGTTCAGGATCGTTGCTGAACACTCACTGCAAGAGAAACCGGACCCGTTGAGGATGTTCTTGGGGGGTGTTGGTGGTACAGGGAAATCTCGCGTCATCCATGCATTGACGTCCTTCTTTGCGAAGAGAAACCAGTCTCGAAGACTGCGTTTGGCGTCGTTCACCGGTGTCGCTGCACGCAATATCAGCGGTACTACGCTGCACGCCGCTCTCGGCCTAGATCAACGCAAGTCAGGCGGACCTGGTCAGAAAACTAAACGAGACTTGGAAGCTATGTGGGATGGCGTAGATTACCTGCTCATAGACGAGGTGTCGATGGTTGGTTGTAAGCTGCTTGCGAAAGTTAGTGAGGCTCTCACGGACGCGAAATCGGACAACTCAGCTTTCGGGGGCGTGAACATCATTTTGGCGGGAGATTTTGCCCAGCTTCCTCCTGTGAGTGAGACACGTCTATACGCTTGGGTGAAGACGTCGCGCAACGCATCCCTGACCAGCGGCCAGGACGTTGTAATGGGCAAGTTGCTCTGGCTGTCGTTTGGAGTCGTGGTGATTCTACGAGAGGTTATGCGTCAGAAAGATGATGCGACCTTTGTCAACATGTTAGCTCGTTTGCGAGAAGGACGGTGCACCGAAGACGACTACACCGTGCTGTCCAAGCGCGTTCTCGGAAATCGTGCGAACAGTACGCTGAGTGACGCAGAACGTGCGGCTCATATCATAGTGTACGATAATGCTGCAAAAGATGCGATGAACATAAGAGCGGTGCATGCTTTCGCTGAAGCGACTCACCAGCAGGTACAGTGGTACTATGCTCGGGATAGCCATGCCGGCCAGACCATACGCGACGACGCTCTGCAAAACGTTCTACTAGACATGCATTCGGGGCAGACTTCACAGCGTTTAGGGAAAATCCCGATGGTGTTGGGTATGCCGGTTATTATTTCCCAGAACTACGACGTCGGAGGTGGTATTGTCAACGGAACAATTGGAAAGCTGGTGTCAATCAGGTACAGCGAGGACAGCGAAACTCACAAAAGATATCTGAAATCCTGTGTCGTCGCTGTGGATAACGTTCCTGCAGGACCGATGACGGGGCTTGATAAAGGAAATTTTCCTGTATTAGAAGACACCGTCAGCGTCACCATAACCCATCCTAACAGCGGTGCAAGATGCGTCATCAAGCGAACACAGGTGCCCATTCAGCCAGCCTTCGCCATCACCGCTCACAAAGCACAAGGTCAGACTTTCCGAAACGTCGTCGTAGATTTAGCAGGCTGCACGGGCACCGAGGCACCGTACGTCATGCTCTCAAGGGCGACTTCCTTGGAGGGAGTCATCATCTTGCGACCGTTCGACAAAAGTAAGATTACCTGCCGACCATCTGAAGATCTTCGCAGAGAGACTCATCGTTTGGAGTTACTTGCCTTGCGTACAGTATACGAGCATGGAAAGCCCGAAGAGTCGAAGGCGGCTTTCCTGGCGCTGCAGAAGGGCTCTCCGAGTACAGACCAGGATGAACAAGGCGGCTTACCTCGAACCGTGCAAGGCATACCTACCGCTGTCGGCGACCGGCGCGAAACGCTTAACCGTGTTCAGGAACGCGTTCATGCGGACTTCCGTCGGTCTGAGTTCTCAAGGAAACGTCCTACGGAGGGTTTGCAAGCACGCACGGGTCATGCGAACAAACGCAGACGGCTGGCGTAACGGATTCACAGCGCTCCCTAGCCGGCGTGGTGAAAAAGGAGCGTGAGAAAGCGGTGCGTTCTCCTGTGCCTCCATATCAGGCGACTTGCGTGGGCGCTAACATTCATTCCTGCTCACCGCCAGTGTATATAGGACATGGGGTGTTCAAGCGTTCTCCGCACCGCCCTTCTGTTCACACAATGACCCTCCCTATCGGTACCCCGCTGAATATCCCTCTGTACATACGCGCTTTCTCCGAGGAGTTCGGCGGTAGTGGTCAGGTATGTTGCTTTACTTGCCCTCTCATTCTGACGATGTTGACGTTCGCTGCGCAGCGCCACCTGCTTCTCAACGTTTTCCTGCGCGATCGTGGCCACATCGCCGGTGACGCTCGCGCGCAGTGCATCGCCCTCAACCACGACGCTTGCGCTGTCCACGGAAGCAGCGTACTGGGCTGCAACGCTCCCGTCCGCCCGGGCATCCAAGTATTCGTACCTGAACAGGTTTTCGACGTCCCGATATACATTGTTCTGGCCCGCACCGACTTGGGCGGTGGACCCGTTAGTAATGCTGTCGCTCTCGCGCTCGCACAGTGCTAAACTCCACATCAGTTCGTCCAGGTCATCCGCGTCTGCCTCGCAGTCGTAACGGGCTCCGGCCGCCCGCATGTGCGCGTGCGCGTTCGCACTTTCTGCTACCCGGGAGTGCAATGGGATCTCGCGCGTTCACTCCAACACGGCGCAGTCGATGACGGAGATGGGAATGAACAAGCCACGGAGTATGACTATGCTTCCGACGACGGAGCCGGTGCGCCCGCCAGTCCCGCGTATTGAACATTGCATATGATATCATTTCATTTGTCGTTTCGTTTCGCTTGGCAATGCTACGCTCCTCCGCCTTGTACCTGCACATTCTGTCTGCCACTCCATCATGCCGTACATTTTCATCCCTCGCACAGGTAATGTAATGGTACTGCCTGCATGTTCCGCCTCGTATTGCTCCATGATTGCGTCCCCTCGTGACCATTTCCATTTCTTCCACTGCTCATCATTTCTCCGTGCGGGTCTTTCGGTTTGAGGCTCCTCGTATCCGATACTCCACATTCAAGTTCTTCGCGCGCGCGACGTCGCACCTGCGAACAACCCCGCTTCTCCGCTGCTTCCCGCGGGACGTTAAATAGGCGTATGCCCTCCCCAGCTTCATCATCTCCTCCCCTCGTCTTCCTGCGCTCATGGCTATCGGCACTCGCAAGCACAAGGCTCCGCAATCGCCCGACGGTTCAAAGCCACTCAGCAAACGCGCCCGGTACGAAAATTATGTTCTATTTCTTTCGTGTTCTAACATTCGCGTTCCAGCTCTGATGCTGAGTCAGAAACCGCGTCAGACTCCACTCTGGAGTACGCAGACATTCAGGCAGCGGTTGAGGAGTATCTCGTACCCGAAGCCGACAAGATAGACTGCGCTCCGCGCACACTCGGTACGTCCAGTGTCCACATCCCCTTCCCCGCCCATCAGGCTAACAGGTTCTCCCGTTCGCTGTTGCAGGGGCGACCTCTGACGACGATCAATCCACTGCTCTGTCGAGCGAGGCCCCAGAGACCGTGTCCGTCACCCACCCCTCCGACGCTGTGCATGCCGGCGCGAACGGAGAACGGAAGACCACTGCCCCGTCTGTGTCGTCTTCTTCGGTGACGAGCTCGGTGTCGCTCGCTACGACAACCGTTCCCACCTCTTCCGATAACAGCAGTCCCTCGGGCGCACCCGCTGCAACGACCGCAGCTACAGTTCTCGGCGCGTCCACCGCGCACTCCACCGCCTCTGCTGTTGTAGATGTCGAACACCTCAAGTTCTTGCCCGCGGAAGTTGATTACGTACCGGACGACCTCATTCCGTGAGTGCTTCATGGCATGATACTTTCTCCCTATCTAACTCTTGGCAGGCGCCTGCTCCGCATTCTGAACTTCACCGACGAGTCCGCTAACCTGTACCCGCTTGGTTTGGTTCCATCGGCCGCCAAGTGGGGTCCGGTCGGTGACGGGACTGGGATGGAGAAGTACCTATGCTTCAACGACCGTCCCGTCACGCTGTGGATGCTTGGCGTGGTGACGTCCGTGTGGTTCACCCCGACCGAAGGCAATCGCGTCAGCGTGGGCGTCCGACTCCTCACGCAGAGGGACCACGATACGGCCCGTCGTCTGCAATATGACGAATGCCACCCGAAAGGAGGTGAGTTGTACGCTCCTCATCACTCGATACGTACCTCATGAACCTTCACAGACGCTTCGAACGCCGGACTCACCACCTACGCGTACCGCTTCCTGTCCACTCGCGGAGAACACCCGCAGACTTCCTTCGAGGAGGTGTACGACGGGTCCAAGCGCCTTGAGACGTGGACATCCATGGATCGGATTGCCTCCGATCGAGTGCAGAAGACCGACGTCGTCGTGGTCGAGTGCTACTTCCGCCGCTTCAAGTTACACACCGGCAAGGGGTACGGGTGGTCGCACTGGGCAGTGAACTTCGAGTTGCTGCGTGTCGCCCGTCTGCTCTGCGGCCCTGGGCCGTCGGAGATCGTTCCGGAACAGAGTTCGGTTAGCTTCTAAGCTGAAGAAGGTGAGCGCACTCCTGTGTACGAGTACAATCTTCACACACTGACATGGTTATAGACTACTTCCGCCCACTGTCAGCGAACAGATGTACTTATAGCGTGTGTTCTGCGTGTACGGACTGCATCCTGTGTTCACGTCTCAGTTTTGTATGTGCTCTGAACGGACAACTTTACATTATTATGTGATGTGTTTCACGTCGCCACTTCGCTCAATGCGCGTGTACCTGTCGGCGTCTTCCTCGCGCTCGCCTTCC
This sequence comes from Trametes villosa, assembly GCA_002964805.2. NCBI lineage: Eukaryota > Fungi > Basidiomycota > Agaricomycetes > Polyporales > Polyporaceae > Trametes > Trametes villosa. Next base: position 2,512,169 of record PUDQ02000010.1, read on the forward strand.
AAGTCTGCAAGTCCCTTCAGCGGGGCAGCCGCGCTCAACCAACGACGTCCGCGAGGGCGAGTGCAACGTGATCGCCAGTGCCACATTCACGCGCCCTTCTCCCTATCGCGAAACACGCACTCGCGCGGGCCGGAGGAGGCCGAAGCGCGGCTGCGCGATGTTCCACGGCGCCGCGCGACGCCGACGTGCTTATCCTGGGATATCGGGGATTTCTGTATCATACTCGTCCATAGTTCTGTCGCGAGCATATGCGCGATGTCTCTGCATGGTGTTGTTTTGCTTCGATTCGCATAGTGGTACAGCGAGCTTAGATAGACTCAGTAGCAAGGTGCGTCCTTTAGAACCTCCACCGACTTCTGCAGCGTCTCTGTCGCCCACTGCACCTTCTCGTGATCGCTCTCCCCGCTCTTCTTCGCCTGCAAGAAGACAACCAACGAGAGGAAGACGGTGTACCATAGCCGCTTCGTCTTCTGTCGCCCGAAGATGATGAGCGGCCCGCCGTAACCCTCCACGAACGCCTCGCTCGGGTTCAGCAGCATCGTCTCCAGCAGCGAGTCGCCCCACAGCGCATGCGAAAACGACGCAAAGGACGTAACCGCGACCTCGGCATCTTCCCCGCCAGGCGCACCCGCCTCCAGGTCGAAGTCGACGCACGTCGCGTCGTCGCCGCCCGTAAACGAGATGAGCGACGGCACCTCGCAGTCGACGAACAAGAAGAAGCCGATCGCGCACGACATCGCCCGGTGCAAGTCCTCGTACGGCAGTTCGATGCCCGCAGCGCGCGCGTCCTCGAGCAGTCCCTCGAGCAGCGGCGTGAACGCCTCCTGCCAGCTGTAGAGCTCGTCCTTCTCCTGTCTCGGGAGGCCGAACCAGTCGTTCTGCACGCGCTCGTGGTGCTGCTTCAGGTATGCGCCGGTGCGGAGGTCGAGGAGTGCTGCTTGGGGGGGGGGAGAGTTTGCCGGAGGCGCGTGCGGCGGATAGGGGGACGCCGCGTGGATGGGAGAGGAGTAGGTAGGGGAAGGGGACGATGTCCTGGGATGTGTCGAGGGTGCGTATGGTCGGGTGAGGGATGTCTGTCTGAGAAGCGAGGAGATTGAGGAGGGCGTGCTCTGTAGAGAGCGTGTTCGGCACGTAGGACACAGAGCTCGCGGATGCGGAAGACGCGGCTTTCAGGATGTACGACGTGCCATCGTCGGTCTTCACTGCATACGCGCGCGTCGGGGTGAATGCACTATGTATCGGGTAAGTTCTGCATTCCTGTTCGGTGATCACTCGCGCATGTACGCACTCGAAACCTAGGCTCGCGAGAGGCTTGAAGTCCGTGACGACGATCGCCTCCCCGCAGTACCGGTGTAGAATGCGCTGCACCTCCTCCTTCGTCACGTCCGCCATACCTGCGCGCGATGTAAGTGGAGGTCCAGATGAAGGATGCGAGCGAGCGCCTAGATGCGATAACATACCTCAAATGACGCGCCTATTCCTGCATCGTCGGCGTCGGAGGCTCACGAGTGTGCTCGCCGTTCCCGAGGACTCCCTCGAGCTCTTCCTTGCCGACCGCTCGGTGTCTCCGAGCTACCCATCTCGCTCGGCTCAGCCCCTGTAGACGGCCCTTCCTCCGGCAGGCGCGGATCCCAGTCGAGCTCCTCGGGCTCCTCCTGCTCGACCTCGACGCGCGCCTTCCAGTCGTACTTCTCGCGTAGGAGGGTGACGGCGCGAGTGGCGCGTTCGACGCGCTGATCGTGTTCGACGCGGATCTGCTCGCATTCCCGCAGCACGTCATCGTACTCGACGTGCTTCCCGCCCGCGCGTGGGGCGTGTCCAAGGACGCCAAGCGATCCCTTAGTCTCCATATGCTCCGCGAGGTGGCGCACGGTCTCGTTTTCGACGCGAAGGAGCGGGATGAGCTCGTTGTCGAGCTGCGCGTCGGTCGACGCGACAGACGAGCCGTTCACCAGCACCTGCCCGAGACTTGCTGCTGCTCGGTCTGGCCTGCCGTAATCGTTGACGTCTTGCCGGTGCCACTCGCGGTGTAGGTGGAGCCCCATGCGGTCCTTGATCTGCTTCACCTTCCCCTGGACGAACGGCGGCTTCCACGCGTTCAACGTCCCCGACGCGACAAACACAAAAACGCGGCCCAAACGCCGCGCCCTTTTTCAACAAGGCGCGCACGCGCGAGTCCATGGTACGGGATCGGGGAGCGAGGAGCGGGAGCCGCGCAGGCATCGCAGACCAGATACGGCCGGCTCGGGCTGAAGACCCTCCGCTCTGTCACAACCAGGTGCGCAATGCAGGGACAGGTGGCGGCGCGCGGACGTGTCCATCCGCGCAGACAACCCACCGCGCTTACCGACCGTCAGCAACGAAGGTGGAAGAGTGCTTCAACAGTGAAAACATCTAGCGCTCAACGTTCAACACTAAAGCGCCGGACATCGGCACCTCCCGTGGTTGCTACTCTAACTGTGTGGGATTGACGCCGGGCCTCTTGCTTTTCTCAACGCCTTCATATTCAGTCGCACGTCTACACACGATCACTAACCAACTGCACTAAAACTTAGACTACTTATCGCCTCCATCAACGACCATCGCCTCCTCCGCGGGCATCCCATACAATTTGGTGCCGATACGAGCGATCTGGGGCAAGCGGGACGGCTGTCTCCCTGCCGGCTGCGCCTCCGCCGCTCCTTGCAGACGCATCTAAAGTGGGGGGTAAGTGTTGGCGGCGTACGATGCCAAAACTGCTCACCTTGACCTCCTTCGCTTGCCACAGCCGCACAACGTCGTGCATGCAGAAGTCCACCACCGTCTCACGGCGTTTGCGGCTGCGCGTGATACGAATGTTGGCGGTGACCGAGACCTCCACGAAGTCCCCCACACGCACGACGTCACGCGCGGCACGCCTGTTGGCGCCGTTAGGCCGGCGGACGCTGGTGTCGATGACGTGGTCGATGCGCCACTTTGCGGCGATCTTTCGCGCGGTCTTGAAGGGGTCGTTCGAGTCGTCCAACTCGATGGAAGCGGCCTGCCCTCCCGTAGCGCGGACCTGCGTTGCAATACGCGTGTGAGTATACGATCGATTCAAAACCATTACGAAGCTGACCTTCGTGAACACCGTTCGACGCAGAACGATGGAGTTCTCGTCTTCGTCCTCGCTGCGCATGTCGCCTCCGACATTGAGGTGTATGAGGTCGCGCAAGTCCTGCAAGGCGCGCCGCTGCGCTTGGAACGGCACAGTCTGTCCGCCGGAAAGCAACTTCATGTACTGTACTGCGTGCGGCGCGTCCTTCTCTTTCCTGTTGGAGGTGAGCGACGGTCGCTGACAAAAACATGGACACACTCACCCTCGCCAGTTTCCCAGGTCGGTAAGCGCGTGTTCTCCCAGCACGCCTTGGAGGATGAGGGTAACCATGTAGGGGCCGTTGTGCTCAACTTCCGGAAGCACGGACGGGTCGTACACCAGGCGCATGATGCGACGGACGTCCGTTGATTCTTGCTCGTCGTCTTCGACAGTCGCCCAGTCGCACAACGCGTCGAAATCCTCCGGAACGAACTGCCAGGACTCGCGCACTTGTAAGTCCTTCTTCTGCGGGCCGATACGACCTAAGTCGTTCGGCCACACAGACGGCAGGATCGCGCGGTTTACTGTCCGAAGAGTTAGATTTTAGGCTTCCAAGCGGTGTTGAACTCTGACCTGTGATATACGACATCTTCACTGACTTGATGAGTCACAGTCGAGCACCTCCGAGAAGCAACCTTTTATACCCTTCTTCCATTTCGAAGCACTTCGCACAACCGCCCCAAACCGCCTTCCGTTTGCGTCTCGCTCGCACATGTCCCTCGACGCCCGTGATAGTCCGCCGTTAACCGCAGAGCGCGGTACTAAACCGACGCTGCGTGCCTGTTTCGCGTTTACATTCTCCTCACGCCGGACAATCGACGACGGACGACTACAGAATGCTGCGCGTGCATCACCGCCGCCTTGGCACACGCGCGCCGCTACCCAACATGTTCACCCGACGATCGCGGTGCGTACCACAGACTGCGTTCTTCCCTTTTGCATTTTCCTCTCACCTAACAACCGCAGACTGAAATGTATGCAGTATGGGCGCGCACGCACGACGCGGATGCAGAGTCCTTGGCGACATGAATGCCATACCAGTGCGTAGTCCTACACCTCCGACATGAATTGTACAATGGTCTGATGACGTGCGTTGCAGGGCCTCACCATTTTCCAAACCTTGGGCGAGAGCGTAGTGACGCTCTCCGTGTTTCTGTGCATCTGCGGATGGCGGATAACGGGACTTTATGCATTCCCATTTGCGGACCGCAATTTACTGACGCTCTTCGAATTAGCATGCATTGCTACTTCATTCACCAGCGACACCGCATCTCACTGCGTCATCTCGTCCTGCGTCTGAAGAGCGGAGGAGTGCTGAATAACGCCGTCTTCCGCCTGCCAAGTTCCGACGGCGGAGGTGCGGAAGTTTCGCATTCCCTGCTTTGCTGTGGAATATGCTGAGAGCCTCCATGTTGTTTTGCATCTGCGGGCAAGGTCACTCCTCACTGCGTCATTGCGAGCTCCGTCTCCACACGCAGTGCAGGGAAACTTGCGTGTGTCGACAACCACCGCATTCGCGGCCAAGGCGAAGAATCCGTACAACTGCGTCGCCCGCTTGCGCTTCCCCAGCGTATAAATTGCAGATCATTGGAACGGACGCCACTGTCAACAACATGGCCGGCATTCAACCGTCGGACGTATTGCTCACAGTCCCCATCTACGTTCAAGCCTTACCCCGTATTGACGGTAACCGTAACGTATGTCCGCTCGTACGCAGTACCACCAAAATCTTACCTTCTCTCCACAGCGACACGTCCTCATCTGCGTGCGACTTATACGCGTTGACGACGACAACGTCCGCGTCGAGACCTCCTGGAATTCATTGGAGTGCCCCACGTCCGACGACATCGGCCCTACCTGCATCCACATTCCCCGTCGGCAGGGGGTGCAGTGCTTCGTCCCGCCTGACCCATTCCAATCCCCGCTGTATGTCATCATCACTCGCCGGAACAGGTTCGGTAATTCGGTGAGAATGTTGGTATGCTGTTCTGCCGTCCGTTATTCACATACCGCTTGCAGTACCACGTTGGGACAGCAATCCATCTTCATGAACGCCTGGCTGGAACGGTGGGGGTCACCGTACAGCACCTTCGCGTCCGCAGGCGCAACGTACTCCGCTCTACCTGCCTTCGCGTTGTTCGCGGAGGGGACGTGTACAGCACCGAGCAACAGGAGGGTGTCGACGCCTGCGATGCCGAGGCCGCTGATGAGACGGAGAACCCTGATGTAGTGGAATGAAGTGTGTATCGAATGCAAAGTCTTCATTCTCGTGTGCTCGTGCTCGGAGCGTTTCGCGAAAGATCTGCAGCGCACTCGGGTAATGCCCATAAAAGGCTGGGAAGGGGCCGAGCATCGTACTCCAGCACCGTGCTCATCGCTGACCACCGTACCCCCTCGACAATGACTACCACCGTCGACTCTGTCGCGTCAGTATCACTACGTCGTCCGTTCACACCAATACTTATCTGCGATTCCACAGCACTTCCCCGTACCCAACGGCGCTGTCCTTGGACACTCGCGCTCTGCAGGACTGGCGTTCTACGTCCGACACCTACGATCGCATCGGCAGCATCCTCTTGACCGAGCGTTACTCGTCGGCGCTTTCCCCGTTCATCGACGACTTCGACGCCTTCCGCTCCGTCATGCGTACGACCGCCTCTGTCGTCTCCGGTTCTGTCGCTCTGCACGTCCTCGACACCAAGCGAGCACATGCGTGGTCACCGTCCGACCTCGACATCTACGTCCCCCAGAACACCGCGAACACCATGATCACCTACCTGTGCACGACAGAGGCCTATGTCGTGCAAAGGGCCGACGTCTCCAAGTACGGCTACTACCGTTTATCCGGCATGAGGCGCGTCGTCCACCTCCGTCGCGGAAACGTCGAAATCGACGTCATCGAATCCTCCACCTCCTCCGCTCTATCCCCCATCCCTAACTTTTGGTCGACACATGTCATGAACTACCTCACTGCGGACACCTTCTGCATGGCCTACCCCGACCTCACCCTCGACGGCAGGGCGCTGCTCAACCCGGTCCAACTCATCGACTACCAGTACCCCACTCCACGCACCATCGCCGCCCTCCGGAAGTATGCGGCCCGAGCGTACGACGTCCGCACCCGACCGCTGTGTTGGATGGACGACCCCTCCGCGGAGTGCGACGGCGGAGCTGGTTGCCCGCGCACTATGCGCTACTTCGGAGACCGATTCTGCGTCACCGGGTCCTTCCTCGCCGATAGGTTTTATCTCCCCGAGGACACTTCCCCCGACGGCAGCCTGACCGTGGCGTGGTCGCGGGGCGGAGAAGGTTGTGGTGGGCTCTGCGTTCTGTCGCCGGAGTGTCGTGCGCGTCCGATCTGCGAGGTGATTGATGTCGACTTTGCGAACTTCATGACTGTGGCCCGTACTACTGCCTGAATTCCTTTCTCGCTCGCGCTCACCGTTGTATGACTCGTTGGACAATGGACTTCAGCCTATACTGTCGCGTTGGTGTATCTTACAATTACATGATCTAACTGTATTCAACGCGTCCCATGAAGTTATATGTAAAGCGCCGTCTTTGAGCCAGTGCTCGCGCGCGAGTCTTGGCGGGGCGCAAGACGCAGGTGGCCACGGAAATCTCCGAACTACGGTCTGCTTTCGGACCTGCAAGCGCCTGCTGTATCTTGCATTCCTGCCCGCGCACGTCTGTGTCACTTTCTCACTTCCTTCGAACATTCACTCTTCAAGCTTCATGGAGCGCCTTGCATTCCAACCCGCATGCGGGTTCTGCGCACGATCTGTCACACCGACCGAGACCGAATGAATGAGACGTGAAGCGCGTCCGCCCTCTAATACGCCGTGTCGTCCACGGAGCCGCCACTTTCGACCCCATGCTGTCTGCTGCCTTCGTGACGGGCTTCCCTTACCCCCACCGCCGGTCAGTATTCCACATATACCGTTGCTGAACGTCACCTCATCGCGAACAGGGAACTCACTCCCGACATCGACGACGTCTCACGTGGCCACCAGCAACCCACCGCTCCAACCCCTGCTATCGACGGAGACAGTGACAGTCGGCAGATATTCGTGGAGGAATGGGTCCCGTTTCCCAAGCTACTGTACGTCACTTTCCTGAACTGGCTCTAAACGCGTCATTCACGGGTTGCAGCCGCATTGTCGAAACCTTCTGCTGTGCGAACCCAGCCATCGACCGGTACTACATCACGCTCGTGCCGTCTTCAGCCACTTGGGGCTGCGACCGCCTGTCGCATATCGTATGCGACGCCAATAGCGGCCTGCCTGTGAAGATCGTCATCATCGGCAGCGTTCAAGCGAGCTTCTCCTCCACGTCCGCTTTCGACGGTCGCTCGCGCGTGAAGCTGACTCTCGGTTTTCTCCGCAAGAGAGATCGAGAGGCTTACAAGCGTTTCCTACAGCTAAGCTCACATACTTCCTGTGCGTGTTCGATATGCACCACCGTACGCACGCTAATCTGGTACCAGGGTCGCCTGACAGTCACTTTGTGTGTGGCAAAGCTCCGTTGCTCGCGGACGATGACGCGGTAAGTTCTGCGACGCTGCACTGCGCAATCACTGACTGTGCTTCCAGTTAACGAGTTCTGTCAACACCACCGACGGCGAAGAACACAACGTCTCGTCCACCACGCTGCTGCGCGTAGGCGACGTTGTGCAGGCTGAATGTTACTGTTTCCGGTGGCATCGCATTCAACGCACTTCCTATGCCGGTGTGCCTTGGACGTCCTGGTACACTGGCTTTCATCTTCTGGACGTGCGCGTGCTCGCCAAGTCTCCGCGATCATCCATGTAACTGTTCATTCTTGCGCTGGAAATGTATCCGCTTTCATGCTTCGCGCACGATGACTGCATACTTTCACAACCCTTCTGCATTCCTGTGCACTGCACGTATAAGTCTGCCTTGCTCGGTGCTGCCTCCCCCCTGCAAACATGCGACCGAAGCGTGCAAGGTTTGCTAGCTTATCCTCACTTGTCCGCTCCCGCTCATCCGACCCGTTGCAGAGTGGTATCGTCTGAGAGCACCGAGGATGTTCCTGCCTCGCTCGCCGATCCTTACCGCACGCAGCATCCAGCATTTGTCACGGAAGAACAAGACCGGTGAGCAGCTCTCCTCATCACCACGCGCTGCGTCTGACTTGCGCAGGCGCATACGCCGTTTCCTAGACTACACCGCCTCCGACCAGTCCATCTACTACGTCACTCAGTTGCCTGCATCCCGCGGATGGGGTACTGAACGACCTTCCTCCCTCTGCACCTCACCCGAAGGTCCCCCCATTCGTCTCTGGATCGTAGGCGTCGTCAATCGGTTGGCGGCGTCGGCGTCTTCCGACGAGCCACACACCAAGTTCACCATCAACCTGTCTTATTTGCGTGAGATAGACAAGCTGAGCACACAAGCCGTTCTCGCGTTGAGCAAACCCCGTCCATGTACGCGTGCTTTTGCTTGCTGAGCGCATACGCTGATTACTTCACTTAGGGCAGGATGGGAGCACCTTCGAAGCATCCCGATCCGCCGTGGGCGAAGACGTGGCTCAGGTACGACCCCCTTCTTCGTGTCGGGACTGCGCTAACAATGCGAAAGGTGGTCGGCTGCGTCTACGACGCCACAGAGTCGTACCAGTCTACAGATCAGATGCGACGCCTTTCTTTCGCCGATCTCGCCGTCGGCGATGTCGTGCTCGTCGAGTGCTTCTGCTACCGGTGGCACCGACCTTGGATGAGGGCGAACGCCGGTTGGTCAACTTGGTACACCAGCTTTCGCCTAGACACCGTTTCACTGTTGGTACGGGGCCCGCGACCTGCTGTCACCTCCGGTTCACGTACATTCGTGGGCCGTCTCTAATGTCCACCTCCATTCATTCTGCGCTGCAATGAAGCTCTGTCCATATCTAATCATTTCATGCCCTTGCCCTTGCATGCCGTGCAGAATGTACCCTCTCCGTGACTGCGGACGACGACAACAGTATAAGTGGGCTTCTAACAATGCGAGTGCGCCCATCCGCCACCTCGATGACAGCCCCGCCGCCTGCTACACCCACGGACCTTCTTGGGTATGTGTCCGCGTTGTTATGATCAGCGACGTGTTCACCTAACGTACTCCGTCTAGCTGTCCGCCGGAGATCGTGCGGCAAATCGTATCCGAATGTGACCTACCGTCCGTTCTGGCGCTGCAGCGGTCGTCGCGCCTGCTGTACTCCCACGCATCCGCAGTCCTGGTACAAGACCGCCGCCGCGTCCTCCTTCACTACATCGACGATCCCGCCGCGCTTTGGGACTTCCTCGAGGAAACGCGGGCAGTCGTCGGCGGTCTCGCTGCGCTCAGTTTCTTCCTGCGCGACCCCAAGATGCTACCGACCACGTTGGACTTGTTCGCGTCGTCTCTAGACGGAGGTCGCCTAGAACAACTCATCCTCGAACAACTCCACCTCCGCGTGTACGACGTCCAACGACTTGCCGATCCCTTCAACGAACTTGAAGCGCGTGTGTACCGTTCGGTCACCTTCGCCACTCCGAACGGTCGCTTCATCTCCGTTCACACCTCTCTCACCGTCTCCGCACTGGAACCCATCGCCATGTCCCCGACTACCGCCCTTATCAACTGGGTGTCATCACAAGCGTTTGCGTGTGGTTATCCCGCGTTAACGCTGCGGAGGCGTTCGCTCGGCATCTCTCCCTATGGCCCCGAACCTCTCCTCCACTCCATCCAACGTCGCCTCGCCGACTTCGGTTTCGACATCCGCTCTGAGCCCACCGCTTGGCCCGAGTACGCTTCGAGCCCGCCGAAGAGCTTCCTAAACCAGGCCTGTCTGCGTCGCGCGAACGTATGCCCGTGCCAAGGACGGTTCTTCGGCGATAACGGTTCCCTCCTTGCGGTGTTCGACATCCTCGGTACCAACGTCGACGACCTACGGCGTAGGAGACAACCACCGTTCGGGTTCGCCGTCGCTTGGCGGCTGTGCAGCAGCCACCGTGCGTGTAACGGACCGTGCGAGAAACGCGACCCCCTGCTCCCGGAGGACATGTACTCTATCGCCATTACTGTAGTCGGTTCTGGCTTCTCTTTCCGTTCCTTGCCACGTTGAGTCGACCTCGATACCGTCATGTACACCGTTTTGTTCCTGAATACAGTCATCCTGTCACAAACTCAAAACCTTCTTTGCGCGGTGACACCCTCGCTGGGGTGAGCATCCTCGCCCACAGCGCACCAGAACGGCTTGTTTCCAGACCACCAACAACACGCTTGCTGTGGTGTCTGCCCACGTCCTTCCTGCCGATGCAAACGTGAGTGAATAGATCGTGTACTGACACTGGTAGCTGACACGACTCCCAGCTTACCTGCAGAGCTCCTTCGTCGATGTGTCGAAGAGTGCGACTTCCCATCGTTGCTCTCCCTCCGCAAATGCGACAGCGTACTCTCGACACACGTCAAGTGCGTCTTCGATGGAGATTGCCGTCGTCTCGCCCGACACTACGTGCCCGATCCCGACGCCCTGTGGGCAGCGATGGACGTCAGCAACGCCGTCATTGGCGGGGTGGCAGCAGTCGCCTTCCTGCTGCGACACGCACCCCTCCCCCCCGCTCTCGACCTCTACGTCTCCTGCACGTATGGGGACTGCCTCGAAGACTTGCTGTCAAAACCACCTTTGTCGCTGCACGTCACGAACGTCATCCGCCAAACCGATGACCATCCCGACCTCCCATCGATGGCGTCCCGAACAACAATGTTCCTCGCGCATTCGGGCAGGCGCATCCACGTTCACACCTCCGTTTCGGTCACACCACTCGAGACAATCGTCAGGGATCCCGTCACCGCATTCAGAAACTGGATATCGCCCCATGCTTTCGCGTCCGCACACCCCATATTCACGTTCCGCCGACATACGCTGATGCCACCCCTCTTTCCGGGAGCTCTCACCGCTCGCGAACTCGACGACTACATCTATCTGACCAGCGAGCTGCTCTTTGAAGTCAACCCTCGCCTCCAAAACACCCCCCCGTTCCGCCCCACGACCTCTCCCGGACGGTTCCCATGCAGAAGGGATATGAATGTCTGCGCCGATCAGGTCCGATTCTTTGGAGACAGCGGTTCCCTCTTCACTGTGTTCGATCTCCTAGGTATAGATCACGTACGAATGCTCATGAGTCAAACACTGCCATACGGACTGAACGTCGCTTGGCGGACCGGATCGTCTACTGGCCGTTTCTGCGACGGACAATGTCGTGTACTGCCTCCCATCCTTCCTTCCCAGCTCTTCAGTCTGCCGCTTGTGTTGGTCGACGACACTGTGCGCCTGCGTTCTTTCTATTCGTGATACGTTAGCCTGGTACGACTGGTGTCCCTTACAATCATAATTCCTTGTGCGCCTGCCTCTGGCAAGGTAGCGGGTGATGCCGCTAGTCGGCGCTACAAGACTTATCATTGGATGGGCGTCTCGAGACGCGAACAACGCAAAGAACTCATTTAAAAAATCAGGAAATTTGTAAAAGTTGGGAGCGCAGGGTCCCTCGGCGACCCTTGCAGTGTATCGGAGTCTGCTTCGTCGACGACGGCACGGCGCACGCGGCGGCCACGCGGGGCGGACCTGAGTACTGAGTGCCTGGCAATGCCTGGAGACCTTGTACTCAGGACGGGCCGGTCGATTCTCGAAGGAAACGACGAGTAACGACAGTCGCTCGGTGGGAACCAAGCAGGACGCCGCCGCGCACGAGCACCGGTACGCTCTCTTGGCGAGCGTTGAGCGAGAGCACAACTTTGCACGCTTGGTGCTCACCCACTCGTCTAAATGCTCCGGAGTCCGAGTCGACATCAACGGCTGAAGGATGCCGGAAGGCGCTGCCGCACTGTCAGATTCGGAAACAGTCAGCGTTGTATGCGCGTCCTGGGGCGGCCAAAAATGCCACCACTTACTCGAGTCTCGCAAGGCGTGGATCCATATCATGTCGACTCGTTAACATCGCCAAGGGAGCCAGAAGTGAGGTGCGTCATCCTCACCAGCCGTTAGGCAGCGGTTCTTGTGTTCGCCTGTGAAGGCCACCCCAACATCTTGCAGATGCTGGTGATGGTTCGATGAAACCGCTGCAGTCGTCCATGCGAACAACATCTTGACCCGCTCGCATCGCCAAGCTGAGAGCCAAGGGTGAGATGAATGACCCCCGCAAGGACAGCGAGTGTTGTACTCACTGGGTGACTCGAAGTTGCAAGCAGCTACCTTTATGCTGAAGTGATGGTTATGCAATGGCGATAATTGCGTTCCCGACGCAACTTTGAGAGTGCGTCGAGGCTGATACCATACGGTCAACGTTCAAGCCCCAGGGACGAGCTCGATAGGAACGAGCATTCTTGCGATGAGTGAATTGTCTACAGTGAAACATACCACACGCTCAGAGGTTGGACATGTAACCCACAGCCGCATCTGCTAGCTAATAGACACCGTTCTTGCTCCAGTCAAGCGCCGTTGGGTACGCTCCGTTAGACGTTCGCCAATTTTCGCCCAAAGGGCAAGGTGAGGGCTTGGAAGGGATGCCAAGCCAACCGCCGGGGAGTCAGACGCACGAGCTCCTTGCGCACGAGAGTAGGAGGAAAGACAGCCCGGTGAACCGCGGTGGTGGTGGTAGAGGTCGAAGCCCAGTGAGAACGTGCCCGATTCGGGGCGAGTCTCTGCGAATGAGGAGAGGAGTCTCACGATTGAGCGGGAGTCCTGACGAAAGCGCTCAGCAATCAGGCGCTCAATCGACCTCTCCAGCTTGTTGGTACGCTCGCCACCGCGCGCTTTGTCCTTGTTTGTCCCTCCTTCCCGTTACGGTACGCGGCCGCCCGCTCCCCGACGACTCGCCTCGAACTCCTCCTGTGGCCCTCCCCGACTCATAGATACGCTCGTCGAGCTCCTGTACGTCTACTCAGAACCCCCGAAACGCCTCTTGGCACATATCGCGGCTCCGAACGTCTTGTTTACTTATCGTGACTCCCGAGGACTGAGACACTCGATTCTCTGTGTATTTAACGAGCCTCGAGACGACCGAATAGAGCAGATCTCCGCTCCCTCCTCACGTCCGCCGGTTCGAACTCCGAAAGGACGGAGCGACACCACACTTGATCAAGTGTGGGGTTTTGCTAGTCTAACCTCATACTCGACTCGAGACAGGACTCTCGCCGAACACTGCTTGACATCCTTACCGCTCTCGACATCCAACTCTCAAGTTTGACGTCGCCGACCCCTCGCGCTCCGTGGTACGCCGTTCATAGCGCTATCATTAACCGTACCTAAGCGCGCCGACACCCTTCATGGATACAGACAACAATCCTCTCGCGGCCTTGGCCGCGCACCTCCCGCCCGACGCGTACAACGCGCTCGAGGCCATCTTTCGAGACGTCGACCAGCGCCTCGCAACGCAAGCCCAGCCGGCCCCGCAACCCGCAGGACTCACCGCCGAACAGCTACGCACCTCACTCGAACAGGCGTTCGCCTCTGCGAACTTCGTCGTCCAGCAACCCGCGCCTACACACACAACCCCTGCAGCACCTCGACCGGGCAACATCAAGGTCGAGCCGCCGCACTTCCACGGCAAGGAAACAGAGGACGTTAGTGCCTGGATACTCATCATCGAGGACCACTTACGAGGTCAGCACGTAGCCGAACCCGACTGGCCCTTGCAGGCCCCGATGCTGTTCCGCGGCGAGGCCCTCCGCTGGTACGTCGCGCAGAAGAAGAAGCTCGGGCGCGCATTCTCTTGGACGGAGCTCCGCGCCGCACTCGAACGCAAGTACGACTCCCCGCTGCGGGTCGAGTCGCTTCGCAACAAGCTCCGCAACCTCCCGTACAAGGGCAACCTTGTCCGCTATGCGACGTCGTTCCGCGAGCTGGAGTCGCAGATCCCGGAGAGCGACATGACCTTCGGCGACCGCCTCGCGAACTTCCTCGCGCACCTACCCTCCGAGTACGCCCGCGATATCCGCCGCGATAAGCCCACCACCGTCGAGGAGATGTATTTCTCCGCACGCGAGCTGTACCGGCTTGCGAACCTGCACAAACCCGTCGCGAGCAACGGTCACTCAGGTCAGCATCATCGCAAGCTGAAGGCGCGATCAGCGCACTCACCATTCTCCTTCGTGTCCACGCCCGCCACAGCAACCTCGCAGGCGCCCTCCACCGCACCCGATCCGCAGCCCATGGATCTTGACACCATGGAGGCCGCGACTCCACGCAGGCCGACATCTGGAGGACCCTCACGCGTACGTTGCTACAACTGCAACAAGATGGGTCATTACTCACGAGAGTGTCGCGCACCGCGTAAACAGCGCCCGCAGGGTCTTCACCTCTTGGAGGATGCTGAGGCGGAGGACGGAGACGAAGAAGACGCCTATGGCGAGGAGGATGGGGAAGGATACACAAGCGAGGGCGGCACCGAGGAGCTGAACGTCTTGAACCTCACGAACGAGCCGGGAGCTCATCACGAGCTCCCGATCTACTTCGTGCAGATCCCGTCGAAGCGCAATATGCACCGCGCAACCCTGCGCCGGACCTCCACAATCGTCGACACCGGCGCCGCCGCCTGCTACATCCGGCCCTCCGTCGTCCGTGCCCTGGGACTCGAGTACTTCCCGATCACGAAGCGACTTGTGCAAGGCGCCGGCACAACCAGCACGTCCGCCTTGGCGAAGTTCTTCTTGAAGATAGGTGGCGTCGTCCGGCCCATGGTGGCGTACGTCCTCGACAACGACCGCCTGCGCTACGAGCTCATCCTTGGTCAAGACTGGCTGCGGCGCCACAACGCGCAACCCGATTGGGCGACAGCGTCATGGTTCATCACCGACCCGAAGACACAGCAGACAGCCCGACTCAGTGCTGTCTCGCCTCCCGAACCTGTCGCGCCAGCCCCACCCGTTCGTTCGCCGTCACTCGAGCTTGGACCTCAGCCTGTCTACGTCCACGACGGACTCGACGACGATGATACGGCCTTCAAGGGCCGCGGACCCCCTCCAGCCCTGCTTCCACTGGACCTGCTCCCGCTCGAGATGCCTGACGAGCCCCTCAAGGCACGTCAGCGGTCACCATTCAAGACCAAGCTCGACGCCGTCAAGCGTTCACTCGGACAGCGTCTTCGCACTGTCGCGAAGGCTCGGTTCCCGAAGCTGTTCCGCTCGAAGGTTCGGTACGCGGACATACCGGACAGCCGCGTCATGCATACCATAGACACGCGCGACGCCGCTCCAGTTCGCGGACACGGGCGCCCGCACTCGCCGCCCGAGCACAAGGAGATCGAGCAGTTCATCGAGGACGGCCTGCGAGACGGAATCATCGAGCCTAGCCGCTCGCCCTGGTCAGCACCCATCATCTTCGCAAAGAAGAAAGACGGTACGAACCGTATCTGCGTCGACTATCGGAAGCTAAACGCTGTTACAGTCAAAAATGCGTACCCTCTTCCGAGGATCGACGACACGTACCAGCAACTTCGCGGTGCACGCTTCTTCACGACCTTGGACCTGAAGTCCGGCTACTGGCAGATCCCGATCCATCCCGCCTCTCGCGAGAAGACTGCGTTCACGACGCGCTTTGGCCACTATCAGTTTCGCGTCATGGAGTTCGGGCTCTGCAACGCACCGGCGACGTTCCAGAACTTCATGAACGAGCTCTTGAGGCCCTTCCTCGACCGCTGCGCCATCGTGTACCTTGACGATGTGATTATCTTCTCGCTGACCGAGGAAGCGCATCTCGCTGATGTGACTGCGGTTCTCCAGGTCCTCGACCGGAACGGTCTGATCCTGAACGAGAAGAAATGTCAGTTCGCGCAAACGGAGCTACTCTACTTGGGCCACATCGTCTCTGGGGACGGAATCCGCCCGGACCCCGCGAAGATCGCAGCGATCACCGACTGGCCGCGACCCAACAACGTCACCCGAGTGCGCGGTTTCCTCAACCTCGCCGGGTACTACCGTCGCTTCATCCACGGTTTCGCGCGGATCGCCGGCGCCCTCTACAACCTCTTGAAGGGCAACCCGCGCAAGGGCGCACCTGTGAAATGGTCAGCGGATTGCGAGCGTGCCTTTCTAGCCCTGAAAGCGCGACTTACCTCCTCTCCCGTCCTCAGCTACCCTCGGCCCTGGCACCTCTTCGTCGTGGACACGGACGCGTCAGGCGACGCGATCGGCGGGATCCTCCATCAGTCGGACCGCGACTTCAACGGGGGGAAGGGCTCCGATGCCCGCTTCACCTTCAAGGAGTCGGAGCTTCACCCGATCGCCTACGAGTCGCGCCGGATGACTCCGACGGAGCAGCGGTACTCTGCACAAGAACGAGAGATGTTAGCGATCGACTACTGCCTGCAGAAGTGGCGCGGGTACATTGAGGGCTCACCGATCGTCGTCCGCACCGACCACGAATCCCTCAAGTACTTCCTGTCGCAGAAGCACCTTGGTCGTCGCCTCGCGCGCTTCGCAGACAACATCGCGCACTTCGACGTGCACATCGTCTATCGGCCCGGTCGCAACCAGCTCGCCGCAGATGCACTCTCTCGCCGCCCTGGACATACGGACGTTCCGGACTCTGAGACACTGGGTCCCCTCTTCGCGCATCCGATGGAGGCCTCCGCACCCGCCGTGAACAGCTTCGACACGCTCGAGACCTGGCGGCGCGCTCTGCTCGCGGATCGCAACGCGGAGCCCTCTCGTCGTGGGTATGTCCTCCAAAACGGGCTTCTATGGCGCAGCGTCAATAACGGTCGCGGTGATGTCGTCGTTAGGGTACCTACAACCGCCCCGGACGCGCGCGCCCTGGTTCGTGATGCTCATGTCGACATCGGACACCTTGGCGCTCGCGCTGTCGTCGATGCACTCCGAACGCGCGCCTGGATCCCGAACGTGACTGCACTTGCCGAAGACGTCGTCCGCCTCTGCAACGAGTGCCAATTCACCCGCCGCGAGGCCCCGAAGCCTCAGCCGCTGCACCCGCTGCCGCGCGTCGACGCCTTCGACTGTTGGGCGTTCGACTGGATCGGACCGCTAGAGAAGACGAAAAATGGGAATCAGTACATTCTCACGTCCATCGACCACGGTACCGACCTCGCCTTCGCGAATGCGCACCCAGCCCGCTCTTCAGACGCGGTGCTCGACCTCTTGCGGCAACACATCGTCACCTTCGGGAAGCCCAAGGCGATCTTGACGGATAACGGCGAAGAGTTCCTAGCCTACAAATTTCAGAACTATCTTCGACGCTTGGGCATCGAGCATCTTCGTACCTCGCCATACCACCCGCAGACGAACGGCCGCCTCGAGAAGTTCAACGACAACCTGGTGCAAGTGTTAGCTCGCTTCACGGCGCCTGGCAAGCAGGACGAATGGGACTTGTACCTGCCTGACGCACTCCTGGCGCATCGCGCACACGTCAACCGCAGCACTGGAGCATCGCCCGGCTACCTTGCATACGGCCGCGAGCTTCGCCTGCCGAACGAGGCCACCTATGACGCCCTACGCCGCCTGCCGACCGACGCTGAGATCGAACACCTGCAGCGTCAGCGACTCGAGCACGTCCACGACCTCGAACGGATCCGGCGGATGGCGAACGCGAAGGCCGCGCAGCGCCTGCGGAATGAGGCAGACCGTCGCGAGGAGACCTATCGCGACCGCGGCCTTGGTATCGGCGACATCGTCTTGCGGCGCTCGCCCGAATCGACGAAGCTTCACCCGCGCTGGGACGGGCCCTTCATCATCCATGACCTGACGGACCGGAACACCTATCAGCTGCGAACGCGCAACGGGTACGTGTTGCGTACCTTGTACAACGCCGAACGCCTCAAGCGTTATCACGCCTCCGACCCGGAGCCCGCCCTCTGGTACTCTTCAGCGGATCTCCAGCGTCGGGATGCCAAAGCGCGTTTCGAGCGCGACTTGCAGGCTCGTCGAGGTGCCTAGGGTGCCGATCGCGATGGACGAACGCGAACGCCGACCGCTGGGTGCTCGACGACGCGGACCCAACGGTGACACGTCATCAAGCACCTGCAGGACAAGAAAACCTATCAGTACGCTTCCTTCCCCTGGGCTTGCTCTTACCTGCTCCTGTACTATATTCACATAGACTTGCGTTGTCGTTTGCCGCGCCGTTCCCGCCGATGTTGGACTCGACAGTGCGAGTTCTGGAGGAGGGGATGGTGTTGGTACGCTCGCCACCGCGCGCTTTGTCCTTGTTTGTCCCTCCTTCCCGTTACGGTACGCGGCCGCCCGCTCCCCGACGACTCGCCTCGAACTCCTCCTGTGGCCCTCCCCGACTCATAGATACGCTCGTCGAGCTCCTGTACGTCTACTCAGAACCCCCGAAACGCCTCTTGGCACATATCGCGGCTCCGAACGTCTTGTTTACTTATCGTGACTCCCGAGGACTGAGACACTCGATTCTCTGTGTATTTAACGAGCCTCGAGACGACCGAATAGAGCAGATCTCCGCTCCCTCCTCACGTCCGCCGGTTCGAACTCCGAAAGGACGGAGCGACACCACAAGCTACTCCCACCACGCGGCTCTCTGATGCTTACCGACAGCGGTCCTCGTAGAGATTCACAGACATTCTCGACGATTCAATGTATCTACACGTGTCCAGCAATCGAACCTTTGTTTTCACGCCGTCGTTACTGTGGATGCGCCCTGTCCGAGTTCCCGTAGGCCACTGACGTTCGGTTTTGAGCCTCCCTTGTACATCAGCAGAGCTACTCGACTTCGCACTATGTGAGTACTGGCTTTAGTGCATCCATGCACACCTATCTGACATTTTTGTAGCCTCTCGACTCGGTCTTCGACTAGAGCACTCCGGGCTATGGCCAATCCCGCAGGGTCTGCTGAACATGAGTTCGTATGCGGATGCCTCAAGTGCCGAAAAGCCAGCAAAGTCTCCTGCTCGCGTGCGACCTGGTTTCGGCACGCCTCAGAGCGAGAAGCGCAGCAAAAGGCCGGCCAAATCCCCCTTCCCGATCCCAACGCCCCCGTACCCCGCAAGAGGCCGAGGAGAGGACCCTCCGATGCTCCCCCCAGCAAGCGCCGCTCACCGATGCCATCACCGGACGCACCGTCCATGCAGCACGATGTCGGTGCACACGCGCTGAACTCGCTTGGACCAGCACCGCCGCTCGATTCGAACCCGAACGAAGGCCGCGGCGGCGATCCCCCATTGGCCCTCGAATCTGCTCGACGCGCCGATGGGCAGCCCTCCGATGACGTTCAAGGTGCACGTCGTTCAAACACGCCTCCCAATGTACGTTGCCCCCACATCTAGTACTCGCAGAACCGTGTTTAACGACATACACGCTGGCAGCATCCGCCGGGCTTCGAGGATGTCCCAGTTGGGGATGCGCGTCCACTTCCAGCGGCCGCGCCTACTGGCAGAAACCCGGATCTGGCCACCATCGAAGATATGCTGGGTCTCGCAAGCTCAGCTGGCAATGCACAAGCGGCGCCGCCCGCGAACGAACCGGATCCGTCCATCGCACCCCTCTCAGCTAATCCGCTCGCGTCAACTGGCATTCCTCAGATCGATTTTGCCCAAGTATTCGTCGACGCCCTTCGAAACAACCCGCAGCTCGAGGACTCGCAGCTTAGCAAGGACGTCATCGAGCAGCTGCGCACGCCACCGACCCACTGCCCTACTCTTACGCCCGACGAACGTCTCTCGATCCGCCTGTATCTGGCAGACACTCAAGGGGCCGACGCCATCTACGCCGAGTCTCGCAACTCCATTCTCGAACGACACCCCGAAGACGATGTGCTATCGCTCCACCTCGTCAAGAAGAAGATTGCGGAACTCACCGGTATCCATGCTCTCACTCACGACATGTGCCCCGGGTCATGCATGGCGTACACCGGCCCCTGGGCAGACCTCGAGACATGCAAGTTCTGTGCCGAGTCTCGATACGACCCAGAGCTGCTCAAACGAGTCCGACCTGTGAAGAAAGCCCGTCGCCAGTTCGATACCTACGCGCTCGGCCCCCAGATTCAAACACGCTATCGTTCTCCTGAAGGCGCCGACGACATGCGGTATCGTCAACACCAGATGACCCGTATCCTCGAGGAGCTACAGCGTACCGGGGAACTCGATCGCATCAGCGACATCATCGATGGTGCAGACTTCTGGGACGCCTGTCAGAGAGGTCGCATCTCGGAGAACGATACGTGCCTGCTGTTCTCGATGGACGGCGCCCAGTTGTACGAGCACAAGGCCTCCAACTGTTGGATATACATCTGGATCCTCGTCGATGTCGCCCCTGGGAAGCGCTACAAAAAGCGCTACATTCTCCCGGGTTCTATCATCCCAGGTCCGACGAAACCGAAACATTTCGAGTCCTTCCTGTTCCCCGGATTCCACCACATCGCAGCTCTGCAGAAGGAAGGGTTGTCTATCTGGGATGCTGCTCGGGATGTCGTCTTCACTTCACGTCCTTGGGTCTTCT
This sequence comes from Trametes villosa, assembly GCA_002964805.2. Lineage (NCBI taxonomy): Eukaryota > Fungi > Basidiomycota > Agaricomycetes > Polyporales > Polyporaceae > Trametes > Trametes villosa. The sequence continues at coordinate 2,532,728 of PUDQ02000010.1, forward strand.
GTGGCGAGGCCGACGCCATCGGGGCTCCTGACGTTACGGGCCTAGTGAGTCACCATGGGAAGCTCGGGTGTCGGCACTGGTGTGGTCGTAAAGGACGGCGTAAACCGGGCGGATCTCACTACTACTCTGTTTGCCTGAAGCCCAACAACTACGCAGAGCACGGCTGCGAAGATGACGACTACGACCCTGCTGATATCGAAGACTCCTCTCCAGAGCTGTATGAGGAGAAGCTCGCGTACGTCAGACAAGCCACATCGATCACCAACTACGAAGCACGCCGGCTCGCTACTGGGATCTCTAAGCCCAGTCTCTTCTCCGGCCTCTCTCCCGCACATACCCTTCCCATTCCCCGACTCTTTCCGGGCGATATCATGCACCTTTGTGGGCTGAACATCCCGGATCTCTTTTACCGCCTCTGGCACGGGACGTTCGACTGCGACACGAAGAACGGGGATCACAAGGACACCTGGGACTGGATTTGCCTGACGGGCGAGACCTGGGTACAGCATGGGGAATTGGTCGTCGCGGCGAAGCATTTCCTGCCGGGATCTTTCCACCGCCCTCCTCGTAACCCTGCTGAAAAGATCTCGAGTGGTTACAAGTGCTGGGAGTTTCTCAACTGGTTCTACGGCCTAGCACCTGCGTTCCTGTACGGGAAGCTTCCCGAGCGGTATTGGAAACATTACTGCAAGCTTGTGGCTGGTGTCCGGATCGTCTTCCAACGGCGCAGTACCGCCTTGCAGCGCCAGCGTGCGCACACCCTCCTCTCTGACTTCGCATACGACTACGAGACACTGTACGTCAAGCGCAAGATCTCCCGCATCCACTTCGTCCCCCAATGTATGCACGCAATCACCCATAGAGTTGTATACATCGAGACATACGGATCGCGGGTTTCACATACCGCGCGACATCCAGATCGCCCGTTTAACAGTCATTAGGCGCCGTAAAGCACAGCCACCCGCGGAAAACTCCCGCGCGGCTCGCTGAGCGATATGTAGATCGCGTCGCGCCGACTTGTATGTATCCGCCCTTGCGTTCCAACTCAACCGCAAACAGCGTGTAATATACTCAAACCACGTCCGTATGCAATGTCAAGTATGTCGACCCCCTCATGGCCTCATTCTAGCATACCACTGAGCGGTGTAGGCTGGCGACGGCAAAAAGGACAAAACCAGGTTCGAACCCTGCACTTCATCGTTCGAACCGCCCGTCATTTCCACTGCACTACGAGACCTGCTCTACCGCACGCGCCGATGTGTCGATGATACGTGCGGCCTCCCCCGGTGTCCTAACACTCAATACCTAGGCACAGTTCGATCTGGCCTCTATGCCACGCATCACTGCCACCCCCAGACCGATCGCCCCGCCTTATACATCACGATCGATCACTCCCCGCTGAGTCCTACCCCGCCTTCGCATCCGCCGATTGTGCCGTTCGCTCGTCCTTCAGCCCTCGTACAGGTTCTCCACCCTATCTGGCGCTATGTGACGCGGCGGACACGGCAACCCATCTAATCGCCTACGCGGTCCTCCACGTCCGCTCCGACTACGCGCCTGCCTGACGAGCATCGCAAGCACAAAGCAGCATTCGGACCGGAGACAAGGCAGCCCACAGAAGAGCGGTTTCGAGTGATAGCGAGCGTGTCAGGAAGGAGCTACCTCCAACGACTCGTACGTTTTCTTTATCGTTCCTCCTGTTTCACGACTCCATCCCCCCCTCCGCCACATTCCCGTGAGCGAATACCTCACATATTCCATCTCCCATCCGTACAATGTTCGTCGCGCCTAGCCGTTCGCGCCCCGCCGGTCGCGCCGCGTCTATCTCGCGGCATCCTTCGACAGCTCCAACCCTGGCTACCGCGTCGCGTTCGCGACGCGGTTTTCACCCCGGAGCTTCAAAGACCGCTCTCTTCGGGACGATCACCCAGTCTATGTATGCGTCTCCTCGTCACGTATCGTAGTGTTCCTTCATGTAGGCCCCGCGCGCGCGGCGTTCCGCCCCCGTCTCGCCCCCGTCCCCACGTATGCGCCCGATGCGACGAGCGCGTCCTGTGCCTTATATACATACCAAACATCTTCGCACATCGCAAATGAATCATAGCCATGAAGTAGCCTTGGGCTAACTCGAGTACATCAAGAAGTACATCTACGCCCCCGCCCGCTCTGCCCCTCACGCCTCCTTGACTGGGGGGATGACGAAGCCCCCATCCTCTTGCAAGTCTTCTCCGTCGATCTCAATGAAAGAACGGTCTGTCAGACCACAGTACTCCTCCAGCCATTGTGCCGCCCTGCGTGGGTGTCAGTCAGTTGCGGAACCGGTACTCATACCACACTTACTGAAGGCTCTCGTAGTTGTACCAGAGTGCCCCATCCTTCGGGCGTTGCAGAACTAACACAACATCATCCTCGCTAGCCATCCCCTTGGGCGGGAAGAGAACGACGGTCTCTTTCTCCTCCCCGCCGTGTTCTCCGGGCATCCGGTCCCTGGCCTCACCGCCCTCGACCTCCGCGCGGCCATGTCGCGACAGCGTCGCCAACTCGCACCCTTCCACCTGTTCGCCGTCTCCTACATCCTCGTAGTCCGAGAAACCCACGATCTTCAGGGCCTAATGTGCCGTTAGTATGCGCTACGCTAACCCGGAGCCCTACAGCTTACCTCTACGAATAGTTCAAAGTCTGTCCCAGCCGGCGCACGCGCCTCCCCTCCTATCACGCTCATCACGGCCTGCGCGTCCTCAAAGCTCAGTGGTCCGTACGATCCAGACGCGGCTTACCATGTAGAGTCGCGTGACCAACGCACAGATGACTGCCATTGCGATTGGGATTGTAGGTGATTGGTTGAGAGAGAGAGAGAGGTCGCGCTGGGTGGGCCAACAGCGCTTGTGCGTACAGACCCGAGAAGTGCTCCCGCGCGCCTCTGTCCAAGCGCGCAGAGCACGGTCTGCCAGTGTTCGCGGGCAGGCCCGTTCCGTCGACACCCCGTCGTACACCTATTTCTCGCCCTTCCGGGCCGCACCCTTGCTGGCTTGTCGTCCACACGAGCTTCGCGCCTGCCAGCCCTATACCGAACCGGGCTGTTAGTAGGATACAAAACATTCTAATGGCCAGATGGACACACGAACGCGACCCCTCACGCGACCCCTCCTCCCATCTACTTGTCGGCCGCCTCGAGGCCCCTTTGAGCGCATGATAACTACCCGCGCCTGTTAACCACCCAATGTTTGTTGCGCGCGCGGGCCCGACCCTTCCCCTCCGCACCTCCACGTACTTCATGAAATCTCTCCTCCCCCCCGCGCCGCCCCCGCCCTTGTTCGTATCGCCATGCGCTCCCTCCCCAACCGTAGTCCGCAACGAACTGTCACCCCGCAGAAGCGGCACTGCACGACGCCTCCCCCCGTACGCTTCCAGCCTCCTATGCAGACACGCGTTCGCTGTGGCTGACCAGTGCCATAGCCTACCGACCTGCGCGCCGGCGACAATCTCGAGGTTAATACGGAGGGCGCGCCGTTCGCACTACGTTCAACCACTCGCGCTGCGGCGCGACCACGCAGATGTCTAGCTGCGATGAGCGCGCGGTCCAAGCTACGTGAGGTCAGTCCCGCATAGTAAGTCGCCGCAGCAGAGCTCACCATATCCGTCCTGAACCTCGACGCGACCACCCGACGTACCCGCCGCTACTCGTCCGCCTCAGTGGGCTGCGCGCGCGGGAGTTGCACCCCTCATGTATCATATGCCCACTATGCGAACCGCTATGTCGTCCCCGCGCCACCCCTACCCCTACCACACCTGACCGCGCTTAGCTTAGCCATGGTTCAACCCCTACCGCACGGCTACTACGTACCTTGGCCATTGCGCTCACCATCGCGCTTGTCCTGGACGAGGAACTCAATTGGCGGCCACCGCGATATTAGCGCACGCGCCTTGCAAGCTATGCAGCATCACTCAATCGCGTGCTTGCAGCCTGAGACGGAGTTCGCGCCAGCCTCGGCCACGAGCCCGCTACGCGCTGATATGCTGGGCTTCGCAGACTCCATCCCGCCCCGGACACCTGTCATAGGTAGTCCACCCGTCGATAGTAGCCGCCGCCGTGGACTCTCCGCATCGGCGCTTGCACGATGCTCGGCCGCCTTCATCGGCATTGTTATATGCATGCTGATCGTGCCCCTCAGATAAATACATATGTACCATTCATGCTCGCCTGCACCCCAACAGCGTACGCGCGATGTCCCAACATCTACCGCGCCACCTCGTACTCCTCATGCTCGGTCGCTCCGCTGTACATGAGATTGTCAGCCGTAAATCCGTTCAACACGACGCGCACCCACCTGCTCAGTCCACAAACTCCACGGACGGTGATCTCTCCCGTCGCCGCGTGCTCCGACGGGCCGAGGCAGCACGCTCGATGATCTCCACCGAAGGGGAGCGCGTGCGCTTTGAGGCGCCTTTCCTCCGTGGCTGCGACGGGCCCTCGACAAACTCGACGGACGGCGAGCGCGAGCGCGGCGCGGCTGCAACTCGAGGCTGCGAGCCGGAGGGGCCCTCGACGAACTCGACGGACGGCGAGCGCGAGCGCGGCGCGGGTGCAACGCGAGGCTGCGAGCCGGAGGAGCCCTCGACGAACTCGAGGGCCGGCGAGCGCGGGCGCGGCGCAGCTTCGACTGCCGCGCGAGCCTTGCCCGCGTGCAGCTGAATGAGTTCGAGCCCAAACAGGCTCAGCTTCCGTGTGCCGTTCACGCGCACAAGGAGCGAGGGCGCGCCCGGGCTCACGCGGACGGGCGTGAGCTTGTCGTGCTTCGACCACGTCGACTGACCGTCCTGCCATATGTCGAAGGTCCCGACAGATGAGAAGTCGTAGGCGTCGTCGACCTTGAGGAGGTTGACAGTGCCCGCCGGCGCCACGGGCAGCCGGAATCCTGTCGGTGGATCGCCGTCCTAAGCAGCACGTCAGCGATCCGCAAGCTATCGACTACACACCTCACTTACATGAGACCAGACGACGACCCACACGCTATCCGCGATGTGGTCGCGCTTCTTCATGTGCTCCCTCGCGACTTGCATCAGGTTGTCGGCGAGGTCTGGGTTGAGGTCGCTCCGCATGCGAGCCTCCTCGACCATGCTCACATGCACCCCCAAGTACGAGCAACGTTGTACGCTGCTGAGGCGCACTAGGAACCTGTCGGCGTCGTTCTCCACGTCCACGGGGGTGCCGGGCTCCGTCACGATCTTCCAACCTCCGAACCGGTCCGACCACACCTCGAACAGGTCCCACGGTTCGCCTTGGCAGGCCATGAGCCATCCGTGGTCCGCCAGGCGCACCCTCCGGGCAGCCCCCACGACGACGGGAACCTCCAACGGGTCGAGGTCGTTCTGGGGGATATGTCAGGTGTTGGGTTCATGGATACACAGCCACGTCGTACTCACCTCCGCCCATAGCACGATCGTTACGGTCTGCAGTACGACGTTAGTTAAAATGTAGGCTCGGCCGAGCAGCTGAACTTACCCGCTGCGGACACACCTCGCTCGTGGACGGCTCCTCCTTCGAGGGTTTCGTCTGCGCAGCTGTTAGTATTGCTCGTATGCATACACAGCGCGACTGCGCACCTTCCGCGGGTTGCTGTTGCTCGAGTTCTGCGGCGCGAATCAGCCACCGTCACCGCACGGTTCGATGTTGGACTTACTCCGAAAACCTTGCCAGTACCCCGCCCATTCCCGGCTGGTCCCCCCTGCTGGCCTCCCGTCACCGTAGCGTCCTCCTGGAAGCGCCATGCCTCCGCACGAACACCTCCTCGTGGTGCTGCCTCTCCTCGCTGCATAGCGTCGAGAGCGCGCTGGTTGGCGATCTCCTCGAGATGTTCTAAGCTCGGGCTCGGCTGCTTCGGCCAGTGTGGTCGGTTGCACAGCCAGCACTGTCCACGCCGTTTGTAAGTACGGACTCTCCGATGCCCATCGTCGCTTACCGTGTACCCATGTGCGCCCGCGAAACCCGGCCTGTATGTCAGGAAATGGTCGAATATGGAAGTCTGTATGCACCGCGGGCAGAACGTTGGCGTGTCCGGGCGACGGTCTTCCATGAGACGCCTGCACAAGGCCCGTAGCTTTGAGCTGTACGAGCGAAACTCTTGACTCCAGTTGAACTCTCCCGGGCCGTTGAAGCCCGGGATGTCGTAGAACCGGATGTAGTCGCTCATCGCACGGGGGGTGGGGGCGGCGGGCAGGGAGCGCGCCGAGGCTAGCGTGCAGGAGTTGGAGGGGAGGGGGGCGGGAGGTCGGGCACTGCGTCTTTGCGAACCCGCTTTGAGTCATCCTGGGCACCTGTGAAAAAATACGGGGCTCAGTTTTGCGTGTACCTGGACTGCTACGCGCGCGCGCGTCTCTACACACGGCAGTTCTATTCGATTCGATCATGAGGCTTTTACATGGGGAGAACTATCGGGTCGTCGGCGGAGTCCCCGTGCGTCATGTCCAAGTACTCCCGCGATTCCGTGCGCACCACGAAGGGGGCTAAGCCCTCCGCGACCGCCCAGGCGTGCTGCAGCTCGGCATAGGCCTGCTCGACGGCCGCCGCCTCCCGGGCGGCCACGACCGCCGGGTCATCGTCCTCGTCGTCGGTCAGCTCGATGACCGACCCACCCCCTTCGCCGGCGCCCCCAGCATCGTCCTCGTCGGTCAGCTCGATGTCCGATCCTTCGTCTTCGCCGGCGCCCCCAGCATCGCCCTGCGCGCCGCCCTGCTGCATCTCCAAGGCATCAGCCGCGGTGGGGGCCTGCTCGTCGCCCCCCTGCGTGCCTTCGCCTGCGTCGTCGCCCTGCGCGAGCGCGCTCGTACCGTCCGCGCCGCCCGCGTCAGCTGCACCGACCTCCGCCCCGGTAAGCCCCTCCGCACCCGCGGTCACTCCGTCTACAGCGCTGCCTCTGAGGTACAGTACCCCCACCACCTCCCGCGCGTCGCCCGCCCGCAGTCCTTCCTCCTCCTCGCGCATGCGCTTGCGTTCCCTCTCCCCTTCGCCATCGCCTTCCTGCCCGTCACCATCGTCCCCGTTCTTCGGGCGCTTTTGAGCTCCGTCTTCGTCGTCGCCGTCGTCGCTGTCGCTGTCGTCGTCATCGTCGTTGTCACCTTTCAGGCCGCCTCCGGCGCCGTTGCTGTTGTCGTCGTCGTCGTCCCCGCCGCCGCTCCCGCCGTGAGGGCCGCCTCCGGGGCCGTCGTTGTTGTCGTCACCATCGTCGCCGCTCTAGATGCGTGTTAGTACCGGTATGCCATCGAATAGACTGTTTACCCACCTCATCAGGCTCCGGATCGTCCGGGGGACCGTCGACCAAGCCGTGCTCGAGTGCGGTCAGCTCTTCCCCCAGCCCGTAGGTGAGGACGACGCCGAGGACCTTGACGAGGAGGGTTCTGCCCTCAGGAAAGGGGATGTTCCTGGGGACGTTTCCGGTATCCCACTCGGTGGCGTCGCCGTTCCAGACGTTGACGATCCCGCCGTCTTCGAACAGAGCCGTCCACGCAGCCAGGCCTACGGCGTTCGTGGTGGCGGCGGTGCGAGCGAAGGAGACGAGGTCGATGTTCCCGCTTGCGGGCACGGTAATCTTGAACTTCGCCGGCTTCGCGGTATCCTGAGCGGGCATTAGAGACGTTCGAACGGACTCGCTCATACTTACCGAGTGCCAGACGACGACCCGCCCATCCACGGCGCCCTCCTCCTGCGCACGGAGATCGAACGATTGGCTTGCGATTGCTTGCGGGATGGCCGGCAGGTTCTTGTACAGCCGCGACAGAGCCACACCAAAGCTGGGGCACTTATCGACGCTGAACTCACGTAGCAGCAATCCTCTGCCCGTGTGAGCTACTGTATCCGTCCCCAGGGAGACCACCTCCCAGCGGGATTGCTCCACCAACCAGTGACCGACCATGTCCGCGACCAGCCCATCAACCGCGTTCACGAGCCACTTCACGTCCCAGAGAGGCATTTTTACGCCCTCGCCAGGGCTGGCCATGTCCTTGACACTGGGAGGCTCGCCGTCCTACAGAACTTCAGCAAGCGATCGACGCGCGAGCGGGCTGTGAGACACGTACTCTGGGCCACACGGTCACTCTGACGGGCATGTTGACGGTCTTCGGCGTTGCAGGGGAGGTCGTAGGAGTTCGCGCGAACGGGGAGCTCACCTGGCGCTTTCCGTTTGCGGAAGGCGGCCGTCGTTCGCGCCCACAGCGCCCCGAAGATCTTGCCGGAGCAGATCCGCCGGCGCCGAGGCCTGTTCAAAATTCGACATATAACTACGCGCGCTCTAATTCTATTTGTTTCTCCCCGATTATCCGGGTTTACATTGCGCCCCCTCGATCCTCGATCCCCCACTACTTCTTGCGCCTCTTCGCGGCGGGCTCCCCCGTCCCTCGCACGCTGGCGGGCCTGCCTTTGGCCTTTGGCTTCGGGACCTTGGGCGCCCCCTCCGGTAGCTTACCCTGCTCGGCGAGAGTCCGTACACTGCGAATGACATAAGTGAGGGTCACCACAGACGCGAAGTGAGCACGTACGCGCGGTCGACATTGTGCTCCCCCTGCCGATCGCGCCTGGGCCGCCCCTGCGACAACGTCGGAACCTCGTCCGGGGGCATCGGTATTCCCGCCGTTCCCTTGAGCGCCGACTTCGTGCGCGGGTAAGGCTTCCTTGGCGCGGGGGGCGGAGCGCTGGACGGACCCGGGGTCCCGCCGTCCTCTGCGTGTACTCGGAATGTCAGTCGCGTTCCGCGACGCCGCGCGAAACGAGTCGCTCACCAAGCGTCACGTCGTCCGCGGGAGCGGGGTCGACGTCGAGTTGTTCGGCGACCTCGTCCACGTCACTGTCGGCCGCGTCGGGACCGTCATCTTCGTCGCTCGACGAGCGCGTGTCTAGCACGCCCATCTCCAACCCTTCGCTCGTGCCTCCGGCGACGGACTCGTCCACTTCGGCATCGGCAACCTCGTCAGCCCCGTCGCGCGCGCAGGCGGCCGCCGTGTCGCTCTCCAACAACCGTGGATCGATGTTCTGCGGCGGCGAAGCGTGCAGGCGGGGCATAGGGGGCGGCCTCGGAGTAGCCGGCGTCTTGGGCGGGCGAACGCGCTTCGGGCGCTGCGCAGGGGTCGACGGGGTCGCCGACGTGTCCGCCTCTTCGCGCGCGCCGGTCGCGCTCTGCGAACTCGTCGCCGTGGCGACGTCCGTGGCACTGGTGCTGCACGACACCGTCGCGGTGGTGGCGGACGCTGGCGGGTCCGCGGCGGGCGCACCTGGGCAAACCGTTAGAACGAGCGCATCGCAAGGCGTGAGTACGTACTGGCGCGGAATCTTTGCCAGAGTCGCGCGAACATCTGGGCTTCATCCACTGGTTCGACTGGCGACCTATGGTTAGCGTACACCGTGGCCAGGGAGATACGAGGTCCTCGCACCTGCGACGCATGTCTCCGCCCAAAGCCCGCAGATCATCATGAACGTGTCCATGGTCATATCGGTCGCCGCGCAGATGGCTTCGGCCAAGGAGACCCCGTATCGGTTGAGCCCGGTCTGCGAACTGGAACGCGCGTGAGATGACGACGCGAGGAGGAGAGAGGCGCGCATTACATGTACATGTCCGCCTTGCCGTCGTCGTTCGTCCCGGCCGCGCAGAAGAAGCCGACCCACTTCGCCTTCTCTTGGATCACCTCCATCGTCTCGTCCAGAAGCGCCATGACGCTCTCGCTGCCGCTGTGAAAAAGGTCAGCCGGCGCCGCGGACACGTCGCGCGGGGCACTCACTAGACAGGCGGTCCATCCGCGTCTTCGCTCGTCGCTCGCTCCGCGTTCCGTGCCTCTGCCGCGGCGACGTACCCGGCTCGCTCCTCGTCGCTCAACTGTACCCAAGCGGCGGAGCAGACTTTTCTCCATTCCCCGATGTTTAAGTCGCCACGAGACGGCGCTTCGCCCGAACCTTGGAACATGTCCAGGCCGCACTTGGCGCGTACTTTGGCGCGAGGGAGTAGAGTGACGGTTGCGTGCTTGCGGTGCGACGCTGGCTGGGGGCTCGCGCCTCGGGACTCCTTTTTTTTGTGCTTCTCGGACAGCCGCTTGCGGAGCTTCTGTGTGGCGGTTAGGCCCCGAGGCGGACGTGCACGAGGATGAAATGCGTACCGGTTGGAGACCCCTCATCCGTTTTTTATAATCCGCCTGCGTCTCGGGTTCCCAACGTTCCAACTCCTCGTCGCGCTCGCGAGTCGCGACGGTCTTCTTCTTGCGCTCTGTGAATTCCTCTGCCGTCTCGCCGCGACGCGGCGCAGGGAAGCGCGTCTTCCACCGTGTGCACATCTCGTTTGCAGCATCTTGATAGCGCTGCGTGTGCTTGGTCCACTTGATGAGGCTGAGGATAGTCGGGTCTTGGATGAGCCCGTCGAGGTAGGCCTTCTCCTCGACCGTCCAGGCCGCGTTCTGCCGCAGAACGAGGACCATCAGCGAGAGACGATGGAGAGGACGCACCGGGAGACTCGCGCTCGACGCGAGACACCTTGCAGGAGGTACCTTGGCAGCCCGCATAATTCGTTCTGTCCGGATGATCTGTAGGGCCCCTCAGCTCATGACTTCGCGCCCGAATCCGAGCTACGATCACCTATTATCTCGCGATAGGACGACTCGTCCTGCTAATACACATGAATTACGGTACAGCGGGGATCGGCGGGGTAGGCAGCCTCTGATACGTGCGTACAAAGGTCTCCACGTAGTATTTAATCGCGGCCTGGGACACCTCTGCGCATCGTGCGCCGTCCCAACTCGACGCGTCTGAGAGGCCTGCGAGCAGATCGGCGGGGAAGTCGGGCCATCGCCGCATGACGCCTACGAACGCCGCCAGATGCTCGCGAGAACGAGGCCAATGGGCCGCCGCCCCTGAAACGCGATCGGAGTCTGCGGAGAGATCGTCGGGAGCCCCGAGGTGGTCAGGCGGGCCGAGATCGTCGGGCGGCAAGACGCTGAGCACCGACGCGGTCGAACCCCAAATCCGCGACACCTCGGACTCCCGCACCCAGCGGTCCAGCTCCTGCCAGTCCTCGCGGTGTACGAGCAGCGTGTCCAACGCCATGACCTCGCAGCGGAAGTTGATTTCGTGAGACTCCCACAGGATCCACTGGCGGACGTCTCCTGCGCCGGGCAGGTCTTTCGCGCGCAGGCTGTCCCCGTGGAACGTCGCGAGCAAGTCCTCGCGATAGGACGGCAAAAGCGCTACCCTCCCGAACAGGCGGCAGATCGCGTTCCATCCGTCCCGTCGGCGGCCTGCTCGGCGGACCTCCCTCGGGACTGCCCCTGTGGGCGTGTTCGTTCTCCCGCTGTAATCTCCCCACAGCGCGGCTCGCCATTCGACGATCGTCAGCGGCAGGCAGGACAGGCTGGGGTCGAACAGTCGGGCTCGGCAGAACCGGCGGATGCGCAGGAAGTTGTGGAGGTATCGCAAGATCTTGTTGTCGTTGCGCGAGGCGTCCGGGTGAGGACAATCCGGCGGCAGTGGGATCTGCGAGGACACGGTGTCGAGGAGGAACGGCGGCGGGAAGAAATACAGGGCGGATGCTGGCCCTCGAGGAACCGGAGAGGCCTCGGTCAACGCTTGAGCCCATTGCTGCGGGACGGAATAGAAGGGCGACCGCAGGAAGGACTTGGCGGGTTGGATCGCATCCGCACGTTCGGCGACAGCCCCGGCGCCACTCGCCGCCTGAGGCTGGCTGCCAGAGGCTTCCGCCTGTCCACCAGCCCCAGCCGCCAGCAACCGCTTCCTCTCCCGCCTGTTCTTCTTCCCCGTCTCCTTGGTGGGCTTGTCCGCCGTCGCTTTCCTCATCCCCAGATGCTTCGCCTCGGGCTCCGCCTCGAACAACTTCGGTCGCTTCGCTGGAGGCGCTTCGTCTTCTCCGGGAAGAACCACCGGCTCGTCGGCGGAGGTCAGCGCCGGTATGTGCGTGCGGCACACCAGTTTCGAGACGGCCAAAGCCATCACCCGCAACCAGTTCCCCGTCAGGTTCGTCACGCCCGCGACGGCGCCGGCTTGGTGATGGATGGGCGGGTGGCATGGGGAGCCTGACAGATCTTCCGGCAGCGTGCGCACGGGCACGATCTGCCAGATGGCGACGGTGTGCGTGAGGGGCTGCAAGAACCAGGTGGGCAACCCAATCCGGCGGCATGTCTGCGCGCCGGTACCTTCGCGCACGAACGTGCCCAGGACGGGCAGGATATCGGAGCTGTGGTCGAGGGGGCCGATCAGGCGGCGATGGACGATTTCGAGGTACGTGCACAGGCCGGCGAGTTCGAGGCAGATGCGCTGAACGTGTGCGCCCACAGCGATCGCGACGCCCGCCGGGGACGCGAGCTTGTCCATGCGCTCGACGACTTGCCGCAGGATCATGACGAGGACGGAGCCGTGGTCGCGGTACGCGGTCGGGGTGGTGGCAGGAACCTGGACGTCGGCCTCGAAGCGTGTGATCGCGAGGGAGGCCGCTTGTCTCAGTGGGGCTCTCAAGCTCGACTTGATGAAGCCAAGGCCGCTGACCCCGGTGAGCACATCCTCCTCCCAGGCCGTCGAGGGAAGCAGGGCTTGCCACAAAACCGGGTCGTTTTCGTCCGAAGGCTCCCGGGGGATGCACGCGATGTGCATCATGTCCGGCACGAGCATCTGAGGCCAGCGGGAGTATTCGCGCAAGCCCCAGCGTCCGTCGGCGTACGTGTCGACGATCCCTCGCTCCACGGGATACTGCGGGACGAAGTCCATGTTCGGCGACGTGACGACCATGCTGCGAAAGAAGCCCTGTGCTGCGACGCGGCCCTCGAAGGCCTGACAGACGGCGGGAGCTATACGAACGTCGTGAGTGTCTATACACTGCAGGTTTCGCGCTGCACTTACCCTGGCCGTGGTGGGTCACTCTGAAGATTGGGGGGCCGACGGGTGGCTCGACTTCGGGGACGCTGCCAGGTTGCGCGTTTGGCGACGGGATGGAGGTTGCAGGGGGTGGAGTGGCCGGAGGAGGGGTTAGGGGAGATCTATGTCGACGTGAGCGACGCATATAATTGTGAATGAAGTACTCACTCGGATGGCTGGGCGATCGGGGCGATTCTTTGGGAGGCGAGAGGAACATCGCCTGAGGAGGCGGGGGACCTGCGGATCGGTGAGTGATACGACCAGAATGCAGCTAGGAGGCGCGTACGGGCTACTTGGACGCGGCTGTTCGACGGGACGCGTTTTCCGCTTGAATCGAAGGCCTGCGAGACCGTTGGGTCTGCGACCAGCGGCGGTGGGAGAGTCGGATGGGGACGGCATGGTAGGGGCTAGGAACAGTCGCGTCAATCTGCATTCGTCGGCGGGATGGCGACGCACCTCGATCGACGCCTCGATGCGTACACTAGCTTCACACCGACGGGGAGGGCTTCGCGAGCGGGGTTGGCGATGGGGGCGATCTTGACGCACAGAACAGCCCGGTACAGCTAGGCTTTGCCAGCGCCGTACTCAGAGCGTCCTTGTGCTCCAACACGCGTCGGGTGAGGCGTATGCCGTGACCCTTAACGTGTCGGTTTCTTTGTGTGTCTTGCAGAGGTCTGTAGGGGGTGTTCGAGCGCGAGCCAGGAGCAGGGGGTAGAAAAACTTACGCGAGGGGGCGTGATTGGTGCCGTCGGGCGACGCGTAGCGAGGAGGGAGACGACGTGGCGCGAGACGACAAGTCTTAGGCGCCGAGTGCCGCCGCGAGACGAGAGGGTCACATGACTTAGAAATGGCCATTGGTTTCCTAACTGGGCGCTACCCCGCGTACTCGATCGCAAGAGCACAGCTGTATATTACAGTCGATCGTGCTCTTCCCCTGATGACGTCGAGCCAAAATGCCTCCGTGCCCCATGTATCAAAGTACTTACTTGCGCTGTGTAATGCAATGTCTTTGGGAACGCGGAGAGTGCGGGCGGGCGGACGTAGCCAGGACGGCGCAGGACGGCGCGGACGGCAGCGCGACGGCGCGAGGTCTCACTGAAGCCCGACTAACGGGAGGCATACTATGCCCAGCTGCATCTGACGGTAAGTGAGGTTACAGCAGGCGACTGGCGGACTATTACATCTGTTTCAAATCCGCGCTAAGGCTCGCCTGGTCTCACAGCGTGGGCGTGAGAACGAGATTTCTCGCGATTTCGCTAAGTCCAGCTTCGCCTACTTGGCTCCCACCATCACTCGGCGCTGACGACGTCGCCCTCCTCCTCCTCCTCGCTGCTCCCACATGGCGACGCCTCTCGATCCTAGGGTTCTCATCCTCGCGCATCCGGCCGGCCAGACGACGGTAAGTCGAGACATCCGCACATGAGATCGGCCAGCACCAACTGACGGGACTTTGGATCCAGCACACGCCCAGCACCGACCCGCATCAAGGTGGACCCAGCACGACGACACGCAACCTGACGACGGGCGCGATGAAGCACCGTGTGTCAAGTTGCCCCACACGCTCTCTCCCTACCCCCCCTGGCACATACGAAGCGACGGCACGCCTGCAATGCGCTGCGTGTAGTCGTCTTCGATAGGGAGCTGTCTGCTGGCAAAGCCACCAGACGTTGGCTCCCTATTGCCACCCCACACACACACCCCCGCCGTCCCGGAGAGCTGGAGGACACAAGGAAGGCAATGGAATAGGGCATACCACGTATAGCGTATGAACCAACTCCTCTTCATGGGATGGCGGGCTGTTGGGCCGCGGGGGGTGAGCTAACCACGGCCTTTCACGCCGGCATTTTTACAGCAGTTCATCATCATTCCCGGTGCGTGCGTGCGGCGTCGGGAAGACTTGCGTCGATGTCGATGCCCGCACTTGCCGGCCCCGAACTTGAGTTCTGGGCGGGAGGAACGATCGCGCCAGCGGGGAATCGTAGTTACATGTGGATAGAGAATGCATGGCTATTTGCACGTTCAAAGTACGAGCAACGCGCCCGTCCCCCTCGAGATGAGTCTGATGTTTGAGCACTACAGGTCTGGGCAGAGTCTCAATTTCCCGAGCGTTGACCGAGGTCGCGTGTGGCCTACATTCGCCTCGGGAGCTAGCAACGGCGGACTATGCAGCTATGCATGTCGCACAAGCCTCGCTACGAGCGAGACGCAAGCCGACTATCGTAAACCAGGTACGCCGGCTGTGCCGGACGGTTGTGAGTCGTGCTTACCTTCAGGAGCAGCAGGATTCCTTCGGACCAGTAGCACTCGCCCGGGTGGTGTACCCAACGGATAGCGGTTTGAAGCACTGCCGACGACACGGAGAGATACCGGGTGCAGCGCCGGCCGCGCCAGGAGACGTACGGGTACATGCTCACGAACGATTCGGGTTGCGCACTGTAGCTGTCGCTGCTGTCCTACGTCAATGTACCTAGACAGTGCGGGATTCGTGTACCTACGCAGGAGGGAAACCGCGACGGAAGCGCGATCGAGTGTAACCAGCGGGCCCGATCGAATATCCCCGGGGGAGTCGCCGGGCGCCACACCTGTGCTTTTGCTCATTGTCTACCGTCTCCTTCCGCCCCGTACCCTGCCGCACCGCCCTCTGTCGACGTCGCTCACTCCGAATCTATGGCTAAAAGTCTCAAGAGAAAGGGAGGGGAGAAGGGAATGAGGATCACACCAGCGGACCTGATGAAGAACAAAAAATTGCGCATGGGCAGGGCTTCGCCCCCCAGAGTCACCGTCCCGGGCGACGCCGTCGAAGGACTCTCCACCCCAACGCCGGTTCTAGCAGAGGGGAACGTGCGGGAGGAAGGACGGAACACGGAGGCTGCAACGTCCGGAGAAAGCACGCCCATGGACGTCGACACTCCTACCACGCCGCCAGCGAAAAAACTCACCGGCTTCAAAGCGGCGTGCAATCGCGTTGTATCAGCCGTCTCTCCGTACAAAGCGAGCTGGGGGTACTCAACCCCTCGGAAGGCTCAGCATTCGATGCCCTCCTCGGTCGCCTCTACCCCCCCGCCGGCGGGTTTCGCCTCCCCGGGGGCTACCAACGACCCTACTGAGCGTACACCGCGAGCGGGCCGCATCGCGTGCCAGGGAGAACTACACGAGTCGAGCTCTTTCATTCCTCAGTTCCCCGTGACTGTGGAGGAGGTCGAGGACGAAGACGCACCCCGCCACGCGGACGACGCGGACGACGAGGACGACGCGGAGGAGGAGGGGGAATGGAGGTGGGATCCTGCCTTCGCCGAGGACGTTGACATACCCAGGGCGGACGCGCATCTGGTGGGTGGTTCTCACAGTGTTGGCGGACTTCTGGGAGCTGACGCATGCGCCAGCCATCGGCGAAGATGCGATACTTCAGGGCATGTCAGGAGTCCAACGCGCAGGTCTACATGGATCGCAGGGAAAAGCCACCGGCGAACCTGGAGCAGTGCAGCAAGTGCCAGGTGTCGCTTGCGGCGCAGCCCGCCGAGCGACGGACGGTGTACCGCTGCCTAGACTGCCAGCAGGTCACGGGCACGTGTGCAGATTGTGTCCTTCGTAGTCATGAAGACCGCCCGTTCGACCGTTTGGCAGCCTGGAGTCCTGAGCTCGGCTTCTGGCAGAAGAAGACGGTCGCCGACCTCGCATTCGTGTGGCACCTCGGGCACGGCGGGGGCGTGTGCCCGACAAACCACTCTCCTCCCCGACCCATGGTATTCCTGCACGAGCACGGCATCATGGACCTATCCGTCAAGTTCTGCCAGTGCATCGGCGGGGCATCGGAGCCGGAGCAGCTGATCGAGCACGGCTGCTGGCCCGCGACATGGAAGTCTCCGCACACCGCCATCACGCTGGGCACCATGGCCACCTTTCACGGTCTGGAGATGCAGGGGCAGCTGAATGTGCACGACTACATTCGGTTCCTCCGGAGAATGACGGATGCTGTCGCGCCAGACGCGGTCAAGGTGAGTATCTGCGGCGTCGGCGTTAGACCCTGCTGACGAGCGCCCCCTTTAGGACCGATACCGGGAGTTTAACAACAGCATGCGCGAGTATCGCCAAGTCCGCGCGCGTCGCCGTCACGGGGCGAAGCCGGGGACGGTGCCTGGCCCGGGAGAGCTGGCGGTCCTGTGCCCGGCGTGCCCGCAGCCTGGAAAGAACATGCGCCCCGGTTGGCAGGATCGACAGAAGGAATACAGGTGCGCGAGCTGCTGCCCCGGGGAAGCTGTTACGCTGACATGCGCCAGGTATATCGACGCGCTGACCTACTCGATCGACGGCAACTTCCACCTCGGACTCAAAGCGAAGGAGACCGACGAGAAGGACGAGGCCCTCAGCGAGGGCGCGGCTTATTTCGTGAATTCCAAGGACTTCGCCACGTACCTGAAGAAATCTCCCGAGCCGCCGGCCGAGGTACGTCCACGTGTGGCTGTCCGGGGCCGTGCTCTGACTGTTCGGCGCAGGAGTCTACGTGCAATCAGTTCGGGGCGATGGGGCAAGGGAAGTACAAGGGCAAGGTGTCCGGCGTCATCGCCCTGACGTGCCGACACATGTTTCTGTTGCCAGGCGGCGTCGTGGACCTGCGGAACGCGGAGGCGTAAGTCTTCCAGTGCTCCGTGCACGAGCGCGTCTGACAGTCCGCATAGGTATCGCTACACCGATTTCGCCCTCGTCTCCGCCCTGCAACCGTACATTATACTGTTGCTGCTGATGGGTACATACGACATACACTGCCAGTACATCAAGAACCTTCGTGCTCGTTTAGAGTCTCAGTTCGGAGTGGTTCTCGACGAGCTGGATTCCATCGTCGCGCACGAGCTCCCGGAGATCGTCGCGGGCGTCGGGAAGTACCACCTCTGCATGCACAAGGGAGAGTGCCGGACCCGTCACTCTATGAACTTCCTCCCCGGCGCGGCGATGTCCGACGGAGAGATGCTGGAGCGCATCTGGGCGGTCATGAACGGCGTGGCGCGGCGCACGAAGGAGATGTCCGCGGGCCACCGCAAGGATGTCCTCAACGATCATTACTCGGACCTCAACGTGCGGCGCGTGCACAGCATGGGTGAGTACGAACCCGCCGAGCGCGGATACAACTAATGGCGCACCCAGTCACCGATCTCATGGAGAAGCTACGCAAGGCGGGGGAGATGGCAGACCTGACAGAGACGTACCTCGCCAAAGTGGAGGAGAAGATCGACGAGCAGGACCTGGCGGCTTGGCGTGACGCTGAGCGGGTGTGGAAGGAGAAGGTGGTAGACATCTCGTGCCACAAGGGTCTGGAGAACCCGTACGAGTTACCTCAGGATGCCTGTGAGTACCCGATCCGTTCTCAAGAGGCTCTTCTAACCAGCGTGCAGCGCTGACCACGCAGGACATTCGAGCTCAACTGGTTCAAGAAGCTGAGCAAGCGGGCAAGAGCGACGCGAACGGCGACGTGAGCGTTGTCCATACGGTCTTGCAACTCAGAGAGCAGCAGTGAGGCGGATTTGCCCTCTTCACGAACAGTACTGACTGCCTCTTCGCAGGACGAAACTGCGGGCGGATGTGGAGGCCTTCCAGGCAGGAAAGGGCACAGATAAGGAGCGCAAGAGCTTGGAGATGCGACTCGAGACGTTCCGGGAGGAGGCGAGGGCGTGCCGGAGCGAATACGCAGCGACCATCGAGCCGGCGGTTGAAGCGGCGGTGGCGGACGTCGACGCTGAGAAGCGGTCTGCGAACTACCCCGACCGTGACGACGCCGACGATATCGCGCATGGTATCGCGGCCGGGCCGCCCGAAAAGTTGAAGAAGCCCAAGGGTCGTGCCGGCACGAAGAAGGCCGCCGCCGTCGCAAACATGCTGGCCATCCTAGAGGGCGGGAGCTTCCGCCTCCCGTCTGATTGCCATAGCTCTGTCCGGCTGCACCCAGATATGGCCGGCTTCGTCAAGATAGAACTGGCCTTGCGTAAGGGCCAAGCGAACGAGGCCCTGGACGCAGTCCGTCTGCATACGACCACGCAACTGGCGCTGAAGGTGAGGAAGGAGCAAGCGGCAGGCGTCAAACACAACACGGAGGCCGACCGACGCATTGAGGAAAAGCGCGCGGTGATGCACGCGTGGAGGGAGAAGTACCGCTCCCTCCGTGTCCTCTTGCGGGTCCTCGGGATGCCTGAGGATGACAAGACCTACCAAGTCCTTCGGGACGAAGACTGCACCGCGTTCGCAATCATAGTGACCGAGGGACGCCTGGGGACAAGCTATAGGCTCCCGTCTTGGATCTGGGGGGACTACAGCTTCATAAAGAAGATGGATGACGGGGCGGTGAAGACTTTCGTGGGCCAAGGTCAGTTCGTCCTTGCCTGCAAGCTGCCGCATACTGACTGCCAGGTAGCTTTACGGGCGCACTGGTTCAGGTACAGCGCGCTGAAGACGCGCTGGGCTGAGGAGGTCAACTTGCGGCTCGAGGAGATGTGGCGGACGTCGGCGTTCTTCCGATATTACGAACGAGCTTGGCAGGAGCGCGCGCGGTTTTGGGAGTCGAAGGGCGCGGGCATGGCTGGTACATGCGTGGCCGCACGCAGGTACGTAGCTTGCATGCCGCCGTCTACGCGGTCTGACAGGGTATCCTCAGGCAAGCCCACCGGTGGACGCGACTGCGGCAGGACGCCGAGGCGACGTTCCCGGAAGGGATTCACATCGTGAGTGGATATGAAGGGCTCGCATAGGGGTACGGCTGACTTGTTCGCAGGCGGTGGGTATACCGGGAAGCGCCGGCGAGAAGGCGGCAGAGGGGAAGGAGGTCAGTGGGTAGCATGGGGGAGCGTGGTCAGGGTACGGTATGTGCATGTATAGGGAGGGAACGGTATGATGGGGGACCAACGACGTCGAGTGGGACGGCGCGAGAAACAAACTACGTACAGGCGAGGAGAACACTGAAGGACACGCGGTACATGGGCTGCAAGGTAAGCATAGCGCGGATACGGACAGGATATAGTACGGCAAGGCTACAGTCGCGCAACGGCGGTCCGCCAGCAGCAGCCACGCGTCGCGATTGACGGCGCGCGGCGCGGTCACGTGGGCGCGTAGTGGCGCGTCGCGTCGCGTCGATGTTCAACGGCGAACCAAAGACACGAGGCAAGTTCGCCGCCCCTACCGCAGCAGGTTGAATGGGCGGCGTTTAAGGAGGGCGCTGCTGGAAGAGATAGGACGCCGTCGTTGTACAATACCACCATCTCCCACATGTCGTCCATCGAGGACCACCACGAACACTTCAAGGCCGTATGCGAGGTATGGCAGAAGGCCACGGAGATCGAATGCGGGCCTTGCGCCGCGGCCGGCCGCGAGTGCGGCATCGGGAACAAAAACACGTACAAGTGCGGGCCGTGCGCCGATGCCAAAGTGCGCACGCGCGACTGCGACTGGTCCAAACGTGAGAAAGGTCTCATGATATTGATATCTTTACTAATGTCTCCTACAGCGCTCATCCAAATGATGCTCCCAGACGGGACGAAGGTGGGCGCGCGCTCTCCGACGTGGTGGAGAGCGCGGGTAGGTGAGATACTGGCCGGCAAGGACTATGAAGACATCGACTGGGACGCGGACCCGGAGCCCATCGCAGACGTATACTCCGTCGTCGGGGAGGACGAGGATGACGCGGAAGCCGAAGAAGTCCAGGAAAGCGAAGCGGACGATGCCGCCGAAGTAGCCGAAGAAGACGAGGAGGATGCCGAGGCCGAAGAACACGCGCGCGAGGAAGCGGAGCGCGCCGAGCAGGCCGCTACGCGTGAGCGCAATGCCCTCAAGAGGGCGGTCATGGCAGCGCAGCGCGACGTCCGCGAGAAGGCCGACACGATGGTGGATGCCGCCGACCTCGCCCACGCTGCCAGCGCAAGGCTGGCGACCATGGCGGAGGAAAGTGAGAACACGTTCGACCTGCAATACGCGTATGCGGTCAGCGTCGAGGCGCTATGCTCGGCGCGGATCGCGCGCGCCGGGGCCATATTCAGCAAGCACGACCACAAGATCGCGGTCGAGAAGCTCGCCGCCCACAAGATGCCGGCGAAGCGTCCCGCACCGGAGCAGGAAGGCGAAGGCGCAAAGAAGCAGCGGGCGGAAGCGTCGGGCAGCACGCGTTGAGCAGCGAGTTTTTCGGTTTTCAGACGACTATCTACCGCGGACGGTTCATTCGGACGAGGCCTACTTTGTATGAATAGTAGCAAGTCACGGATACGCATTGGAATACAAGCAGAACTAGGTAGGAATCTCCGACTCACGCAAGGAGCTAAGTCAGGTAGCGAGGAACGAACGGTCTCATATAACAAGGAACGAACGGATGCGGAAAGTCACTGCGGGAGCTGGTCGTCGGGGTGGGGCTCAAGAAGGTTCGCGCGGCGATGTGGGCATTGTTCATGAGGTATAGTACAAGACATGACTGGTCAAGGGGCGTTATGCTAACATTCTTCGGTATGTACAGTACAAGAAGAGAGAGGGGACGTCGAGGGGATTACTCAACGACAGAAGATGGAGGTGAGCGCACGCCAAGTCTTGGTGTATACTTGCCTGAAGCGGCTTACTGAACGGTGTCGTTTCAGTATAGATGTAACACTGCGCAAACGCCGCGGCTTACCGGCGGGGGGCGTTGGAGCAGAGGATGAGTGGGGCGTAAGCGCGCCAGGAGCGGTGACCGGGATGAGGGGGAAAGGGTGAGGGGGATAATCACCTCGTACTTGGGGCGACGCAGGAGCTGTCAAGGCGGGCGCGTGTGCCGCCGGGGGATCGTCCTGGCACGCGTCGTCCTGGGGCGTCTTGGTTGAGGGGGGCTGGGGAACCCCGGGTGACTGCCTGGGCTCAGGGAGCCGGACGGCTACGGAGGTCTGGGTGTACGCGGGCCGCGGGGTGGCCGCGGCCATCCGGTCGGATCGCGGGGGTGGGCACTCAGGGCGCGACCGCGCATGCGCGCGTGGTAGAGTGCGCGCGAGCGATTCACTCGGACGCTTGGGCGGGTCTGCCTGTTTCGTGGACGCCGCACGCCTGGGTCGGTGGTGGTTGGGCGCGCGCTCAGTGTCGAGCGGTTCCTCGCCGTGGCAGATGGGGCGCGGGAGGAGGCGCGGAGGCGCCATGTCGTTTCGGAGAATGGCACGCTGCTCAGCACAAGGTCAGCGGGGCACGGTAAGACCCAGAAAGCGCGAAACTTACCGAAAATGTCGTGGGATGTGCTGGGATTGCCCGCGAAGAGGGGACTCCGGGCTTCCGAAGTTTGCGATGGCGTGGCCGGGTGCGGGTGCGATCAACGAGGGCCGGGGGACGCGAAGACGACGGGCGGTCGGACGGGCGGGCGATGGACGGGCGGGAGGGAGGGCCCAGGCGGGAATTGAGGCGGACGAGGGCGGGCGTAGGGTGGAGGAGGAAACTAGGGGAGACGGTGAGGCTGGGGGGGTTCGAGGACGAAGTGAAGGGCAAGACGGGCGAGGACGAGACGGGCGGGGTCGAATGCAACCGGGAGAGCAGACGTGGAGGGGCGAGAAGCAGGACGAGAGCGTCTGGGGGCGCGGACGCGGACGCGGGCGATTGTGGTTGGGGGTAAGGACGAAGACAGGGCCGGGGACGGGCTGGGGAGAGAACGGGGCGACAGGCGGGTTTGGAGAGGATCAAGGGCGGGGGCTCATGCACGGCTTGAGGCGAGGATGGGGTCGGGATTGGGGGAGGCCCGGGAACGAGGGACGAGGGACGAGAACCAAGGGGAGGGGTAGGTAGGCAGGCGAGGACGTACGAGACGGTGAGCCGCGCGGTGGTGTGGGCGCGGTGAGACCGGACTGCGGCGGCTTCGTCTGCTGCGAGTACACAGGAGCCGTCCGGAGCGGGGGCGCGTCGTTCTATCGGGTCCGCCAGCAGGCAGGGGGAAGTAGGGCAAGCGAGATGGGCAGAGACGAGGGCGAGAGAGGCGCGCGGCTCATGCGAGTCGACGCGTGACCCGATTGGGACGTGCCCAGCGCGCGCATAAGTAAATATATTCGACAGCGCGCCGGCGACCGTGGGTGTGAGGTCATAGAACGCCTTGCGCTCTACACAACCTGAGTATCGTTAGAGGGCGAACGCATCCCGATTGTCTCGGACGATCGATATTTTGCGGGGTGCGCCACTGCACTGATGGACTTGGCCGATCGCGTATAATGAACACCGGCTTGAACACCGGTTTGCCGGTGATCAGATCGAGCTGCCCGGGGGCGCGGACGTACTGATTATGATCACTATATAAACCCCACAAAAAAAGGACTAGTGGCGGAGTGGTATCGTGCGCGCTGCGTCTGTGCGGGCTCGGGGTTCGACTCAGCGTCAGCCCTTTTTTTCCTGCCTCTCCGCAGAACCGTTTTTTCTTTACTAACGCACATTTGTGCAGTAGGTAATGCTCCAAACATATTTGAGGGTGCGTGCGCGCGGCGGGCCGATGTGCGACTGCAGACAGAGCCGCAGGGCGCGACATACAGATCGTGCCCGCCCGACTTACAAGTCGCGCCAGACGCGCAGCGCGCGACGCGCGCCGCGCGTAGTGGCAGTGCGCACGGGCGCCTGCGACCAGTAAACCGGCGGATCCATAGGTCGGGTGGGTATGCTAAACCCGCCCGATCTACATATCTAGATGTATAATCTACGCCCGTCAGACCGTCTTTCGCTGCGATCTATCATTTTAGGTATCTACAACTTGTTCACCAGGTGCTAACAGGTAGGCACGCTGAACGCCTTACCCACAACTCGCATACGGACTCGCGCTGAACGTTGCAAGGAACTTTCAGTGTGGCAGTCCAAGTGCGGTGAGTATCCGCCTTCTTCGTGGCACAGGCCCACCTTGGGTGGCGACGCTGGATTCCTATAATGGCTGAAGCTTCGAACGAACTAGGACGCCCTCAAAGTAACCCTGCTCGATGGGGCAACGATCTTGCAGTACTGACCGTGTGCATGCTGCCGGCACAACGAGACGTCCAACATGTTTCCTCCGTGCCGTCCAGAACGCCGCCCAGTAATCTTGGACATTATATCTATGGTTGAATCACATCGTCTTGGCCGACACCATGCATTACAAACCAACCATGATTCCATATCCAAGCGAAACAGCCGTCAATCTCACATTCCTCACGCAGCATACCCATTCTTCCCCGGGACAACCCCAAACGCAGGCCCGCCCTTCCCAAACATCCTCCTCACATCGTCCGCCAACTCCTCCGGGTGCTCGTGCGCCGCAAAGTGCCCGCCGTGCTCGTGCTCCGACTCGAACACGATGTTCCCCAGCGTCTGCAGCCACCTAGTGCGTCCCGGGGCGTCAGTATCACTCGCACGCGGCACACCTGAGCCTGAAGACGACGTACTTTCTGGGGACGCGGTTCAGCTCCTTGGGAAAGTACGCGAACCCGAGCGGGATCGTCGTCGCCTTCACGCCTTCGATCGCCGCCCGCTCGAACCCGCCTGTCATCTCCTTGTAGATGCGCAGGGACGCGCCGGGCCCCGCGCGCGAGAACCAGTAAATCGATACCCACTCCAGCACTATCCCACACGCACGACCGTTTAGCACGCCGCCATCTGGTACCGCAAAGACACGGACGCAGCTCACCTTCATCGTCCGTCCACGGATATTCGTCCGTCCAGTCGACCAGCTTCTCGTAGATCCACGCAAGGAGCCCCACGGGCGAGTCTGCGAGACTGTAGCCCAACGTCTGCGGTCGCGTGGACTGCTCGTGCGAGTACCCCGAGCCCTTAGACCTGAAGACTTGCGACCGCGCCCACGCCTCCTTCTCACGTTGAGTGTACGGCGTGATGAGGTGCGTCAAGTACAGCCAGGGCGAGCTGGAGAACGTCGGAGGCAGGGCACTGTAACACATGAGTTAGCAGGGCAGCCAACTGTGTCAGAAGGGTCGACACTCACTTCGTGTAGTTGGTGAGCCAGCCCTTGACGTTCGTGTGCGCGTAGTAGGTGGAGAGGTACCCCGCGATCTATGTCCATACGATGAGTATAAATGTGAATGCAGCATCCGCGCTGTCACTTGCATAATGTCCCCAGTCGCCTCCTTGAACCACTATGACACAAGACTGCGGTTAGAGCAGTCACGAGTCCGCTCGGACAGTAAGACGTACCATAGTTTTCATATCCAAGGCTGACCATCAGCTTGTTCGCAACCTACAAGGTCCCCGGTTTATCAGCGCGCCCCTTACAGTAAAGCTTCCTACATGGTACACGCACCTGTGCATACTCCTTCGAAGCAAAGCCCTTCTTCTTCGGCGCCTCCGAGAACCCGAACCCGGGCAGGCTGAGTGCGACGACATGGAAGCTCGGCTGGTCCGGCGCGCCCGCGGTCAACAACGGCAATAGCTTCCTGACCTCAAGGAAATGCCCCGGCCCTACTCAACGACGACTCCCATTAGTGACCCCTCACACACCCAGCCCATCCGACACTCACATCCATGCACGAACAGCAGCGGGACCGCATTCTCCGTGACCTCGCTCCTCTTGTGCACATAATGCACACTGAGCGTGCCGAACCCGTCCACCTCAATGTCGCGCGTGAACTGCGGGAGCGTGTTGATGGCCGCCTCCGCCGCGCGCCAGTCGAAGCCGTCCTTCCAGCGCGCGGCGAGGCGGCGCACGTCCGCGAGCGGCGCGCCGTACTCCCACTCCGCGTCATCGAGCTCGTCGGGGAAGCGCGCGAGCTCGAGACGCTGCCGGAGCTGCTCGAGCTCTTCGTCGGGGACGGAGAGCGTGAAGGGTTTCTCGGTCGTGTCGGTGGTCATGCTATGGGAGTAACCTCGGTGAGCAACAATGTAAAAGTCGGAAGCAATGAAGACGTACTTTTCGTAAGGTTGTGGTAGTACAGTGCAAAAGTGCTGTTTCACCTTTGCCCTCGCTCAGGGTCTCAGTGCAAGGTTCCTGGAGGGGATACGGCCCTTTATATCCGTGGCAGGATTTGCAAACGGCGCAGCACGGGTCAGCCGACGCTCAAGAAGCCGTCCATGGACTCGGAGCGAGTCTGACAAAGACGGGGGGTCGTTTGGAATAGGACGTCATTTCCTCGCTTATGGAGCAATCCGAGTCGACGTCCAAGAGCAGTACTCGCTGGCTAGCGATAGCGCGTATAGTCCTACTGACAGTCCTACCCTTTCACCGGCATTCTGCAAGAAGTGCGCTGCGAGTCGCGTCGATGGTGGAAGCAGCTGCCGTCAAGTCAGAACGCGCTTCAAGAATGCTTACACGGACGTCTTCCTCAAGAACCCTCAGAATACGCGCGCGCACCCCAATTTTAGTCTACCCACCTCTTCTCCGGATTTCATCTGTGGACATCCAAGAAGACTCGTATGCTCACCTAAACATAACATCGCTGACATCTCGCCGGTTGGTCTAGTTCAAAGCTGTCATTGCCCCAAAGTCCAGAAATCAATGGGTCGAAGGTAAATCTCAGCAAGCCCAACGTCGGTGAGTCCGTCTATAATGAGTATGAAGATGAGGGTAGGGTGCCTATGCGCGTAGGGTAAGTAGAGAAGGCGTGTGCTGTCTACGGGGGAGGTGGTACAATGTTTGTGATTCATTTGCGTATCCAAGAGGGGGCCAAGTCGGCGTCAGTATCGTGGGTGTATGCGTGAAGAACGACGAGTCGAGGGTATCTAAATGGGGTATACGATCATCGCCTCAGAGTTCCTGCAAGTAGACGGGTGAGAAATTGCAGGCAGCGATGGAACAGAAGTACTTACGGTCATGGTCAAGTTGCCAGAGAGCAGCCCTATAAACGATGTAAGATTCGGCGGTGGCAGTGAACGTATGATGACTACGCACTGTTCTCAAGAATGCAGCCGTCGGGGATGTCGATGCGCTGTCCCTCGTTCGCAACAACTGATCGCACGCATAAGCAGCCGCACAAGGGTTGCGAGCACGAGACACTCACCAATGACAGTCCCGCGCAGCGTAACATTCCGCCCAAAGTACACATCGCCCGTCACCGTCAAATGGTCCAGCTCGATAATCTTCGGGATCTTCTTGAACCGCTTCTGGAACTGCGCGATCTTCTTGAAGTGGTCCCCGAGCTTGATGACCGGCGTCGTGCCAAACATCCTGTTCGGGTTGATGACCAGCTGCCCGTGCTCGAGCGAGTAGATGTCGCTCTTGATCAGCAGCAGGTCCGAGCAGCTCTTCACGGGCAGGAAGCGGTTCCGCGGCACGTTG
This sequence comes from Trametes villosa, assembly GCA_002964805.2. Classification (NCBI taxonomy): domain Eukaryota; kingdom Fungi; phylum Basidiomycota; class Agaricomycetes; order Polyporales; family Polyporaceae; genus Trametes; species Trametes villosa. Next base: position 2,559,832 of record PUDQ02000010.1, read on the forward strand.
ATGCCCCGCGCGTTCTTGAAGTGCCGGATCGCCGCGCCCGCGGCGGTCTCGAGCTGGATGACGGACGCGCCGTCCTCGGTCACCTTGGGGTTGACGATGATGTCGAGCTCGATGCCCTCGGTCTCCATGATGCGCTTGAGCGCTGAGAGGTTGACGACATGAGCAACAAGTACGTGCTAAGCACGCCGGCGAACTCACCCTTCAAGTTGATCCACAGGTTGTTAGTGTTGAAGATCTTGAACTTGCGGACGGACTTGAATTCCTCGGTGTGCTCAGATGGTACCTGAGCAATCTCGAGGAGCTGTACGTTGCCCTCGTAGTCGATGAGAGTACCACCCTACAAATCAAAGTGTTACGCGTAATCCACAGCAGCATCGAAGGACACGTCGTACCTTAACATCAGCCTTGGTCTTGTCCGTCACCTCCATGATGAACTCGGCGTTGGCGTCAACCATGTGCTGCAGGATGCTTTGGTCGACCACAGCTCCCAAATTGTCCGAGTTCGACACGAAGAGGTACTCCTTGCCCTCCGCAAGCAGCTGGTCCAGCACCCCCGAGTGCATCAACGCGTTGTACAGGTCACCGTGACCGGGCGGGTACCACTTGGACTTGTCGTCCGTCGCGGACCGGGGGAGCGGGAGGAGCGTCTCCTTGTCGATGCGGGGGTAGCGCGACTGGTTGAAGGTCGTGATGCGCAGCTGCTGGTTCGCGTACTTCTTGATGATGCGGAGCGTGTCCTCGTGCGTGTTGAACGACGTCATGAGGATGAGCGGCACATCGACGCGGTGCGTGGTGTTCAGGTGCTCGATCTGGCGCACGGTGAGGTCGAGGAAGGTCATGTCGTCCTTGACCTCGAGAGCGCTCTTCGCGCCAGTCATACCTACGTCATGCGCATGATTAGCACAGTAGCGCAGACGCGAAGCATGCGCACATACCCATGGAGGTACCGAGACCGCCGTTGACCTTGAGCACGGCGAGCTTGTTGAGAACTTGCGGGTCGGTCTTCGTGGGAAGCTCATCGTAAGGGACAATCTGCTCCGCGGCCGGGGACTTGATACGGTCCCAGTCGCTGACATTCAAAGCGTGGTAAGTACGCGGAGCGGAGGTGCACGGGAAGCCTGAATGAGACTCACAGCTCCTTGCTCTGGGCCTTCTCGGCGAGGTAGCGGGTGAAGAGATAAAAGAAGGATTGCATCTCGGTATCGAAGGCCTGCCGAACGTCATACCGGGTCAGCGGAATGAATTGAGTAGGGCGCGGGTGATGGGAAACACACCTTCTTAGTCTCGGGGTCAGAGACGGAGTTGACGAGCCTGTTGAGCTCATTGCGCATGTTCTTGGTCGCGACGCCGGTGGTCGCGCTCTTGAAGTGCTGTTTGCGGATAGATCGGAGTGAGCGGAACATATCAGAGAGTTGGCCCATGGCGGCGATTGCGGCCACAGAGAGACGGGAGAGATGTATGGCGGAGCTGATGCCATTCGTGCGCGGGGAGATGGATAGGTTTACTGACCATGGCAGACACGCCCCTTGTGCGAGGCGCCTTCTCGGAGAGCTGCGCGGTGAGTGCGGACATGGCGTGGTGGTTGCGCGGGTCGGCGAGGGCGATGAGGGTGAGACAGGTAGGAGAGACGCGAGGGGGAGGGGAGGGGGAATATAATGTAAGTCGAGGAGTACTTAAGCGGGGATGGGGACGGGTCGGGCTCGATTCTAGATCTGCGCGTGGTGAGTGACGACGCCAATCCGATCGCGCCTGCCCCCCGCGCGGCGCGCTCTCGCCGTCAGGGCGCTGTTTCGGCGTCCATGGCCTCTCAGCCAGGGGAACTGGAAGGCAGGATGGCAGCACCGGGCGTACATTCTCCACCGCCTGCTGTATGTCTTGTCGCATCTGACAGAGTGCCGGTGGATGATACAGGGAACGGCCTCCTTACCCCCTGGCCCTGGCCCTGGCTCCAAGTCTCCCGCCCGGCATGTCCGTGTGCTAGAATAGCCAGGGCGGATACCAGGCAGAACGTGCTCTGTGCCAGAGGCCAGTCTCTGCGCAAACGGCGCAGCAGGAACTCGCGCGTGCAGAAAACGTGTGCGCGATACTTGTTCCATGGCCGGCAGCGAGGCACCGCGTGGAACATATACCTTTCTCCGAGTGCGGTGTGTCCTGGCGCTACCGACATTCGGAGGGTGCATAGGTGCTTGTCATTGATGAAACGGTGTATCTCAGCAGAGGAATCGGCAGTACTAGCGCAAAGACGACGACTGGAAAGAAGGAGACGCAGCAGAGGACGAATTGCCTCCGTATGTCCGCATATATGCACTCCCAAGGGAGCGAACCTTGCACGAATTCAGTCCAGCATGGGCGCCTGCCAGACCGCTGGGCGCTAGGCGGCGGTGGCTGAGGCTTTTCGGTCGGAGATTGCTTTCCATCAAACCTTGTCTGGTGAACTGTAAGCGTGCATCCACGGTGAATCTGCCGTAGAGGTGACCGTCCCTCAAGCCCTCAAGACCATCCAACATGGGTCAGTGCTGCCCGTCCAATCCTCCACTGTTGCGTTCCCAGTGCTAACTGATTCTGTTTCCCCCATTCCTACCTCGCCGTATCGTCGCCGACCGCGTTTTTCCACCGCCTATGACATTCCAAACCCGCAGGTATATCCCGCTCTTCAAGGCACAAGCGTTCCGAAACGGGAGCCCAGCGCCCTCACTACCGCAAGAAGAGAAAGTTCGAGCTCGGCCGTCAGCCCGCCTCCACCAAGCTTGGCCCCAAGCGGGTTCACACCGTCCGTGTCCGTGGCGGCAACCTCAAGTACCGCGCTCTCCGTCTCGATGGCGGCAACTTTGCGTGGGGCTCCGAGCATGTGACGCGGAAGACGAGGATCATCGGTGTCGTGCGTGTTTTTCTCCTCCGACAAACGGCCACCGTTCGCTTGCAGGGACGAAAATATGCTGATGACTTCATCACCAGGTCTACAACTCGTCTAACAACGAGCTTGTCCGCACCAACACCCTCGTCAAGGGTGCGATCATCCAGATCGATGCGACCCCCTTCCGTCAGTGGTACGAGGCGCACGTACGTAGCTGTATGCGTCTTTTCACCCGATCGTGGTGCTGAGCTCGCCTGTCTCTGTAGTACGCCCAGCCCGTGACCAAGCGTGGCGCGAAGAAGGACGCGGCTGCGACGGAGGGCGAGGAGGAGAAGAAGCCCTCGAACCACGTGCAGCGCAAGATCGATGAGCGCAAGAAGGGTACGTACCACTTGCGACAATATCCACCTCAACGCGCACGTACTCATGTCTGTGGTGCAGATGCCAGGGTTGACCCCCTTCTTGAGACCCAGTTCGCCGCTGGTCGTCTGTACGCGTCGATCAGCAGCCGGCCTGGCCAGTCAGGTCGCGCGGATGGTTACATTCTTGAGGGTCGGGAGCTGGAGGTGAGTGACTGCCGAGTTGGGCTGTCTGTGAGAGAGTGCCGGGTACTAAAGGACGTGCGTCTGTTTGCAGTTCTACCTGAGGAAGATCAGGACGGGCAAGCAGAAGCACGCACACGCGGCATGAGAGTCGCGTGATTCGAGCCTGCTGCTGCTGACTGGCCCTGGGAGCGGGAGACGGGGACGGAGGCTTTGCACGATAAGCCGGGTGTACACAAAATGCTGCTATGATGTCGACGTCGACGCTCCCGCTCTGTTTCTCTGCACTCCCTACTGTATGATGAGTATGTCTCACCCCATGCGCGCCCGCAATGCATGTCTGTTCCGCCCCGAGCGCTGTTGTATTGTCCGCTGTGCATTGTCTGCTGGTCTTGTGTGTGTGCTGTGTGTATTGTCGGCGCATGAGCCGGGTCGGCTGTGGCCAGCGCGAAAGAACGAAAGCTGGAGGGGGACTTGTGATGTCAGACACAGCCGGTGGAAATAAAAGAGGGCGTCTAGGCGAGGAATCGCAACCTCCGGGCGTCCCGGCCGCGTCGCGTGTGCTCCTCTCCTCTTCTCTCCCGCCCTCATCATCCCACCCAGCGTCCTCCCCGCCCCGTCTGTACATTTCCTCCTCCCCCGTTCGCGCCCTCTCGCGTTCGGCCCCTGCTCCCCCATGCCCTCCGCGATGGCGGGCTCCAGCTCGTCCGTCCTCAAGGGCCAATGGCGTCCAACCAAGATCATGAACATGCGCGACCTCTCCCGGGACGATGACTTTCTCAGCCACCTCCTCGTCGAGAAGCTCGGCACAGGCGACGTCCCCCTCGTCGTCCACAAGATGGATCCCTCCAGGCGACTCCCTAAGACCGACGCAGAACAGCTCCTGCAAATCGTGAGACGCGTGAGTGAACCCCTTCTCTCGCCCTTCCTCTCGCGCCTGCTCACCGCGCACAACGCGTACCCCCCGTCGCGTCCTCACGCTTGCCCGCGTAGCTTGTTGCCGCCAAGGGCCCCCCTCAGACTGCCATCCGCCAGTCTGTCGACGATCTGCTATCGTACGTCGCCCTGCCCCTTAATCTCCTCTCCGACTCCGCTCACCGCGCACCCAGTTTGACGGCCGTTCGTTATTATATCCGATCCTATACCCAGAAGCAAATCAACGCATTCGCCACGTAGGTCGCGCCCCGCTTGCTCGCTTACGCCCGCCCGCTCACGTCTCACATAGCCACGCCTCCCGCTACTTTGAACTCTACCTCCCCTCCGGCTCAATAGAAATCGCCCACACCTCTCGGTACTCTCACCACACTGGAAAGTCCGAGCTATGCATCCTCGCCACCCGTCCGCTCGCACCAGGCACCGTCATCTCCGAGCTTAAAGGCTCCATGGCAGACCTAACCGACGAGGAAGACAAGGAACTCAAGGGCACCGATGTCGGCCAAGCAGACGGAGCAGGAATCCGCCGCGATTTCAGCGTCATCCATTCCAAGCAGCTCAAGAAGAACCATCTATTCTTGGGGCCCGCCCGCTTTGTCAATGTATGTCCTTTCTTGCCCCAGTCCGACGCCCGCCACATCCCGCCACCACGCGTGCTGACCGCGCCAATTTTTCCCACATCCAGCACGACTGCGACCACAACGTCGAGCTTTTTCGCGAAGGCAGGTACATCACGTTCCGGGTGATCAGGCATATCGGAGTTGGAGAAGAGGTGACCGCGCACTATGGCGACGGCTACTGTGAGTGCTTCTTGCTGTGCCCTTCCCATCGCCTTCCCCTGTTCTGACGCCGCGCCGCCTCTCCCCGCAGTCGGCCGCAACAACCGCCATTGTCTCTGCGAAACGTGCGAGAAGCGCGGGCGCGGTGGATATGCACCGCACAATGACGAAGAAGTATCGGATTCCGGTTCCTCCCCTGGCGGCGCTGACTCGGATAACGGCGAGTCAGATTGGACCACAGATCGTGAAGATGCCGCACCGCAGGTTGCGGTGAACGTCAACGTCAACGAGCGCCGCACCCGCCGTGGCGTATATGCGGTCCTCCCGGACGAGGAACAAGACGCCGCCGAGGGCACAGACGCCGAGCTCGAGGTCGAGCCGGAGCACGACATCTCGTCCGACCTGACCTCCCTCCCGCTCTCCAGCGCGTCCGCCGCCGCTGGCCCTTCGAAGCTCACGGGTCTTCTAACGCCGGACACGGAAACCTTGCCGGCAGAAAGTTGTGCAGCGTCCCCGGCGGCAACGCCGCGCAAGGCGACGCCCGCCAGCGCATTCGGGATCTCGACGCGCGCCCAGAAGGCGCGCGCGGCGTCCGAGCTCGAGAGCATCAGCGCGAAGGGCAAGGGCAAGGCCCCCGCCGCAGCCTCGCGCTCCGCGTCGGCCGTCCGGCAGCTCGAGACGCCGCCGCTTACCTCCGACAACGGATCTGTGGCGGAGGAGGCGACGCGCCGCTCGTCCTCGCGCCTGCGCACGCGCGGCGACGCCGCCTCGTCCGCGTCGCGCCTCAGCACGCCCATGCACGACGCCAAGGGGAAAGCGTCTGCGCACAGCTCGATCGCGGATGTGGCGGACCTGAAGGGCAAGGGGCGCGAGGACCCGGAGCTGGAGGGGCGGACGCTGCGGCGACGTGCGTTCGCGCCTCCGGCTCTCGACGCGGAGAGCGCGTCCGCGAAGAAGCCGGGCGATGGTCCGCGCGGGGTCGACGGGAGGCCGCTCCCCACGTGCGTCACCTGCAAGAACGTCCTCCCTGTGATCTCGGTCGACCACCAGGTGGTGTGGGGTCTGGCGTTGGGGCGGACTGGCAAGCGAGGGCGGCCGCGGAAGAACGCGAACATAGAGTGCCCAAGGTGCGTGAGCTACCCTTGATGAAAACATCACTTACCAACCGCAAATTACAGGTGTATGCGCCATTACGCCATATATGCGGTGAAGTGGCCGTCCCGCGTGCCCACCGACGGCACCCCCGCCTTCCTCCCCACGCCCCGCGACAACAGGAGCATCACCCCCGCCCACCCCTCCGCCCGCGTCTCGCACGCCGCGCTCGCGACGCTCAACCACAAGCTCTCGCACGCGGCCTCCGCATCTCGCGCCGCCTCCGCCTCCGTCTCGCACAACCCGCACAAGCGGCAGCGCACGGCCGATGACGACGAGGGCGCGCCCTCGCCGAAGCGGCAGAAGCTGCCGAGCCCGAAGAAGCGCGGGCGCCCGCCGAAGAACAAGGTGGGCATGTCGACGAAGGCGAAGGAGCTCCTCGGCGTGAACGAGCGGCGCAGCGAGCGCACGAGGCGGCCGAGCCTCAAGGCGCGCGAGAGCGAGCCCCCGCCGAAGATCAAGCCCGGCGCGTCGTCTTCGAAGGCCCCTGTCTCGTCGTCTTCGACGTCTTCCGCTACTTCCTCTGCCACGGACTCGTCTGTCGCCGCTCCACACGTCGAAGGCGAAGCCGTCGCCGGCCCGAGCGAAGGGAGCTCTGTTGTCGAGCCCACGACACCGGTGGTCAAGAAGGAGACGATCAAGATACCGACGCCGAAGTCTCTTGCAGTCGCAGCCCAGCCTCGCGAGGCGAACGGTCGCTTCGGCAAGAAGGAATCCACCAACGGGCGGTACATGCGGAAGAACTTCCAGTTTACCCCGGGAGGTCGCCGACTGGCGCGTGGTAGGAAGCCGAAGTCAGAAACGAAGCCCCCAGCAGTGAAGACGGAGAGCGTCGACGTCACCGCTGCGCAGGGCGCCGAGGCACTCCTAAGTATCAACGACACGCTCGCGGCTTCACAGAAGCGCGTCCACGACGACACGGAGGTTGCCGCGGATGAGCGATCGAAACGGCCGAGGCTGGTGGACGAGGTGGAGGTGCGCGTGGAGGTGAAGATCGAGGGCGAGGAGGCCGACCTCTCGGCGGCGTCAGTCGAGGACGACGCTTCGCAGGACGAAGACGAGCAGCTTTTTCGGCGCCCCCGCTTGAACACCACCAAAAGTGGCATGGGCCTCTTCGCGCGCCCCAACCCGCTCACCTTCGCACGCCGCAAGTGGACCTCGGTTCCTCCCGAAGATCCGGCAGAGATTCCAGCCGCGACGAGCTCCTGCGGGCCCCACTCGTCCACGGATGACGACGCCGATCTGCCTGTTACGCCCCAGGACGATGTAGAGCATCAGCCGGCGGTTGCGGTGGACGAGGGGGACCTGTCGGACGAGTACGATGACTACGACGACTATGAGGACTATGAGGAGGATGACAAGTCGGACGGCACCCCCGAGCGGGTCACCTTCCGGCCGGCGCTGGGCATGGGCATGGGCAGGAAACCGGGCTTCGCAGGGCCAATGACGTTCAAACCTAGTCCGTTCAACCTCGCGCGGCGCCGCTGGGGCCCCAGCGCGAGCGTGGCGGCGACGCCCGGGCCAGACGAGGGTGCGCCTTCTGCCGATCTGCCCAGCGCACCTTCGGGATCCTCGGTCCCAACCTTCACGGATCTATTTGAGGCGGACGGGGAGGACCCTGATGATGGGCCCGCGCGACGCGTGGACGGCGCTGCTGCTCCAGGAAGCATCGATCCCGATGTATCTTCCGAAGAGGTGAGCTCGCGGGCTCTGCTTTCGCCCCAGGCGCTAGCTTAGCTGACCCCCTCCGCCTCCGCAGGAGGGCTTCCGCGGCCCCACCATCCTCTCCATCTTCAAGCCCGGCCGCCGCTCGTCCTCGGCCTCGACCACGCTCGTCGAGCTCACCGACGACTCGGAGAAGATGGTCGAGCGCCTCGTCGCCGTCTCCGATCCCCCGACGTCCTCCAGCTCGGGCTCGCGGCCCTCCACCGCCAGCTCCGCACCTCTCCCCTCCCTCCCCTCCCCGCAGAAGTCGCCGGGCATGGCCTGGAAGCAGACCGTGCTCCTGCCCATGAACGTCCCCTTCCTGCACTCCGCGGCCACGGCGACCGTGACCCTCACCGCCGACATTTCGCCCGCACCCACGAAGCTGATGCGCGCGGGCTGGGACAGCGGCAGCTCGGACGAGACGGACTAGTATGATACCACCCTCGCGCCCGTGGCCGGGGGCCCGCCTCTGTTAAACCGCCCGACTGACAATGATGCGTTGGACACACAAACGATGGGTCGCGCTTTCTTATTGCTCCTTATTGTACTGCTACTGCGTCGTGTTCTGTCGTGCTCACTGCTGCTGCCGCTGCTGCTTATCACTGTTAGCATACCTCCTTTGAGACTGTATACATGTATGTAATTGTGCTCGAGGCCGCACTCGAGTGGTTTAATGGCGATCGTTTGGTGTTGGCGTTGCGCGCGCTCGTAGACGAAATTCACGATCAGCGATCATGCATCGTTATGGTGGTGTATCAGTACATGTGCTTTGCACGTCTAGACTCTACTGCTGCCCGTCTGGTTTCAGTGAACTACGTCCCGCCCGTAGGATCTCGTCGGTCGACAGGAGGTTGACCGCGATGACCGAGCTGCAAACGCGGTGAGTCGATGAGGTCAACAGTCCGGAATGTGCACGTACCATGAGTGGAGCATCTGCCTCTTCACCCGGTAGTTGTCCCATACGCCCTGCACGATAGGGTCGAAGGGCTCTCCAGACTCGAGGTCGATACCTACGGCATTGCCCTCGGCCTGCTCATCCTATGAAACAGCGTTAGTGATCACACTCGCAAGCGCACCACCCAGTAGCCTACCTGGAGGGCGACCACCACATCCTGCACGTCGAACCCGCCGTTCGCAGCAAGCGTCTTGGGGATGATCAACAACGCCTCCGCAAACGCCTGCACGCCCATCTTCGCGCGACCCTTCGCGGCCTTCTTGACCTCGCCCGACAGGTGCGCGGCGCACGCGACCTCGAACGCGCCCGCGCCCGGGATGAGCGCCTCGTCCTCGAGCGCGTTCTTGACCGCGCGGAGGCCGTCGCGGAGCGCGTCCTGCGTCTGCTGGATCGTGTGCGGGTTCGGGCCCTTGATGAGGAGCGTGACGCTCTTCGGCTCCTTGACGTCCTCGACGAACGTGAACTTCTCCTCGCCGAGCGTGTGCTCGTACACGAGCCCCGCCCAGCCGAGCACGTCCGGCGACAGGTCGTCGACCGAGTTCTGCGCAACGCCGCCGCAGATGAGCTGCAGGCTACGCACATCGCGTCAGTTTCGTGCTTCCAGGGGTAGTGTATGTGGTCAGGGAGGGGGCTCACCGCTCCATGTTACGGCGCTTGGCGCGGCGGAGGGCGAGGATGCCGTTCTTCGCGAGGATGTCGAGGCTGAGGGGGTCGATGCCCTTCTGGTTGATGATCACGAAGTTCTTCTTCTTCTCGTTGCTCCCGACGGCTTGGTCGCAGACGAGGTTCTTGAGCTCGACGATCTTCCGCACCTTCGCGTCCGTGAAGCGGCGCTCGGACTCGACGAGCTTTTCGCGCTGCTCCGCGGACGAGTAGAAGAAGCCCGAGTTGACCTCGCTGGTGCGTCATGAGCAAAAAAGAGCGCATACACGAGATCGTGAGGGGCTTACGTTTTCTCGTACTCGAGACTGACGTTCAGCGTGAGGATGAACGCGTTCTCGACGCGCTTCGGCATGTCCGGGTGCCTTGCGCCGTGGTCGAGGACGAGGCCGCGCACGAGCTGAGTTTCCGACGCTGTCCTGTGCTGCATCTTCATGATCTCAATCATGTGCAGATCGATAGGTTCGCGGAACTGGTCAGGAGAATCTGCAGTGGGAGATCAGACACTGTCGTAATAGAGAAGCGAGACAGATATGTACTTGATGTGGGTGCAGGAGGGCGGATGGTGAGGACGGCATCGACTACTTCCGATGCGAGCTGTTTTGCGAGTACGGAGTTGACCTTGGTGGCAAGGGAGGTGAACGCGACGTTAATGAGCGTCGCGCGGTCAAGGTTAACTGGCCGCTTGAACTTGTCAAGGAACTGCAGCACTTTATGATCAGTCTTGCGCCGGGAAAAGCTCTTCAGTTGGTACGCACAGCCAGGGCCTCCTTCTTTGCGATGTCAAAGCCTTGGCCGATCACAGTGGGGTGGACACCCTCGGAGATGTACCGATCTGCTTGCTTGAGGAGTTCGCCGACGAGGAGAACGACGGAGGTGGTGCCATCGCCGACCTGATCGTCCTGCGCGACAGCGGTACGAGCAATCATGGCAGCAGTAGGATTTTGGATCTGCATCTCGGAAAGGAGGACTTTGCCGTCCTTGGTCATTTTGATTTGACCCGAGCCATCAACTAGCATCTTCCGTTCCATCGCTCCGGTGGTGTTCACCTATGGATCATACGCGTAAGTAAACAACACAGAGATATGAGAAACGTATGTACCTGGAGCGCGGCGGCCCTACGGACACTCTCCGCCTTGGGGTTGATGAGCTCGATGCTGGACGACATGGTGAGGAGGAAGAGGAGTAAGCTACTCTCTGTGCTCTGCGCTCTGCACGCTTCTCTCGATTGAGCAGACGCGCCTTTTCGGCGTCTAACGCGTGTCTTACATAACCTCCCCCAATCAGGAAGGTCTCCTCGTCGCTCGGCGCCTCCGCTGCTTTCTGCACCTCGTCCTCGTCGGTGGAACTCGTTTCCTGTGTTCGCTGCCAGCAGCCTTCAAACAGACGCGTGCAAGCGTGTCATGCGCTCATTTTCTTGCAAAAAAACGCACCGCATCTGTGTCTCGGTCTGTGGACGCAATGGGCCTGCTTCTCTTCAAAGCTACCCAGCATCTGGCCAGACTGTGGACCGTTGGCGACAGTACCACGCGTGGTGTCACTGCTAGCGGAACGGACTGCACCTTCACCATCTCCTCGCCGTATAGCTCTGGCAATGCATCCTGACATCCGCTAAACTATGACCGGCTCCCGGCGACGTGCTCGGCGGTTTAGCTCGCGACATACTTAGGTCGTGCCCGGAAACGCGACCGGTAAATCCTTGATCAATTCTGCTTAGCTCGTTTTGTGCTCTCCATCCCATGACCCTGTTTCCGACCACTGGCAACCAGGACCGCTCTCCAAGGGCGAGGCCATCGCGTCACGGCGAGCAGCGGATACCCCACTGTCCAATGTCCAGGTCTCGCTTGGCTTTTGGGCTCGACGTCCCCGCAACAGCCCGCAACGCCCCAGATATCAACAACGTTCACCCGTAGGCCACAACGCGCATACGTTGTGCCACGACGGAGCGCCTGAAAGCCCAGTCAACGCCTACTGCGGACGCTGCACAGCTGCATAACCTTCCTGGGCCGAATTTGACTGCGTGCCCCAGGTACCTCTCGCTTGCGAGCGCAATAGCTCCTTTTCCGGTGCGCACGACCCAGTTTTCACCGTCCTACCAACCATGTCTCAGACGCGGCCCCGCATCACAGGCTCTCTCCCAGCAGCCCCGCGCACGGGCTGCCATTACCGTGGAAACGCGTCCTTGGACCGTAAACCCCGATGGTTTGCTTGGGACGACCGCCATCAACTGAACGCGCAAAGGTTCTCCCCAGAGGTCAACCCCATCCGCGACCGGTTGACCTCTTGCCGGGTCTGGCTATTTAATGGCCTCCTACTCTCGACTATACTGTACAACATCGCCCTCCTCTTCTCTCCTCACCACTGCCCATCCAACACACTTTACGACGACCCATCATGAGCACGAACGCCGCATCTACCTCCGTCCCTGAAGTCCGCAAGGACCGCTACCGTGTCGTCGGCCTCATGGCCAAGAAGCCCGGCCTGACCGACGAGGAGTTCTTCACCTACTGGCGCGAGAAGAACGGCCCCCTCTTCACCTCTCTCGAGATCGTGAAGAAGAACATCCTCAAGTACGAGCAGGTACGCACATTCATTCCTTCTCCGTCCGTCACTATTCACATCGCTGACCGTTCTGGACAATAGCACCACTACAACAACGCCTTCGAGGCTGGGATCGCCGCCAACGGCTACGCCCTCCCCCAGGACTACCGCGGCATTGCCGTTTTCGAGGGCGAGTCGTACGAGAAGATCATGGAGGTCTTCCTCAGCGAGGAGTACAAGCGCCTCGCCTACGACGACGAGCTGAACTACCTCGACCGCAGCAAGAGCGTCTTCCTCCCTGGCTCGCTGATCACTTTTGTCGACCGCTCCTAGATGGTGAGGCTGAACGTGCTCCTTCCGCGCTTGGCCACGCTGATAGGGTATCCTCACATAGTACTGCTACTTTCGGAGGTCCTGTTAGGAAACAGTGTGTAGAAAGGCCCGTTACCGTTTTGTAGACTGAATATAACGAATACCCGGATGTAACCTGCCCTGTCCAATTGTCTCGGTGTGAAGCGGTCATTCTCTGTGGGCGGATGTTACATGAGAGCCTCCCATGATGGTTCTCGGCGGCTAAGTCTCCGTCGCTCGCGTGCTTCTACCCACCACTTACCTCTCAGTACTCACTCCGACGAGTCAGGCCACAGTATCCCGGCGTAACTGGGTATAGGTCGAATTCAAAGAGCTCTCTTATTGTGGTTCGTGCGCACAAGTGTGACCCACCTCTCTTTCATGCCCGGTGAGTTTGCGGCACCCGAGTCCGCCGAATCTGCTGCCGGGTCAACGCTCAGAATCCCTTCTATCGCCCTTCGGCTCTCGGCACCTTCCTCTCCGCTCTGTAATACTACCGGCGGTTGCTCCTGACCCGCTGCGCTTATGGCACTTGCTCGGCTCTCCGAGGCTTCCTCTTGGAGTTATGCTTCCGTGGGCCAGAAGCTTACGGCTCAACCGACACCGTATGATGCCATGCAGCCCGACCCCCCATGACCAGCCTGGATTCTACCTAGTTTCCCCCGGATCAGGTCTTGCTCTCGGGCCCAGCTCTTGCATCGCGAGCGGATGGCGTTCTTCGGTCGAAGCAAACTACGTACAACGTACTCGGCTACTGCGCTAAACGCTCCCGCGACGTGCACGGCGCACATGGCGTCTCATCGACATCGATCATTGCCGAACTATTCCGTGGATGCACTCGCATTTGCCCTATGTGGCCGGCCTCCAGAGTATCGTCTCCTGGTATTCGATATTATCATGCCCGACGCTCTGTGTTTAGTGATGCTCACCTCCTTAGCTATAGTGCTCACCGTGTAGCGCTAGCGAGCATTTGTTGAAATAAGGCACAAGCAGAACTCCGGGCGAGCCGCTATCCCATGTCGAAGAGCATTTCGAACGTCCATCGTGATACACACGCCGCAACAGCCTCAGGAAGCAGGTATCGTCATCGCAGCGGCCCGGGAACGCAGGCCCAGAAACAGGATCTCGAGCGCACGCTTGCCGTAATCACCTGGACGCTGGGATGACATATCTTCTCCGCCGAAGGCACCCACAGTTCGCAGTTCCTGTTTCGTCGGACCCTGCCCGGCGCGTTATTCAAGGTATATAAAGCGGAGGTTCGGCTCTCTTCCAGCCCAACCCACACGACGACCATCCACGATGAGTAGCGCACCATCTAACGCCCCCGCCTCGGCCCCGGGTCCCATTCCCGAAGCCCGCAAAGACCGCTATCGCGTGGCCAGTCTTCTCGCCAAGAAGCCGGGTTTGTCGGACGAGGAGTTCTTCAAGTATTGGCGCGAAGTGCACGGTCCCATGTTCGCGGGCCTGGAGATCGTGAAGAAGAATCTCGTCAAGTACGAGCAGGTGAGCAGATGCCTCTACACTCTACTTGGACTCGCTCTAACACCTATCTCTGCTGCAGCATCACTATAACAAGGCTTTTGAGAAGGGCGTCCTTGCGAATGGCTATGCCATCCCCAACGACGGCCACCTCGGCTTCGCCGTCTTTGAGGCGGACTCCTATGAGAAGATCCTAGAGGTCTTCGACAGCGAGGAGTACAAGCGTACCGTCTACTTGGATGAGGACGTATTCCTGGAGCGCGGCAAGTGCGTGTTCTTCCCCGGGTTATTGGTCCCATACATAGACCGCCCCTAAGCGGTGAGTGGTGTCCGTTTCGTTGACGATAGAGTGTTGAAGCTGATAGGGCTGCCGATGGGATAGCGTCGATGCTACCCACCACTCGATGTACTTTATCCTCCTCACACTAGCGCAGCCGAGGAAGGCTTGCGCTCATCTTGTAAACCTTGACCTTAGTTCGAGCACATGTACTGTATATATATTCCGAGAACCTGGACTATGCGTCGGCGGCTTGAACGATCGGTACTCATAGGTTTGGTCGCCGGGACAAACAAGGTGCAAGACGTGCGGTCGGACCGCTCGTTATCGTGGCTGCGAGACAGGCAGAACACGTTCGCCCAAGAGCGCTCGCCCACTACTAAACGGTGCGAACGGTCGTGATATACATTGAGCCTGGGCCGCTCTGCGATGCCCTTTACATTAACACTACATCATGGCCTATCGAGTTGCAGCAACTGAAGGCTTCAAATAATCCCTGCTCGGAACATCCATCTATAGAGTGTCGTTCAGCCATGTTGCTCCGACGTCCATAGAGCGCGACTAACCTATAGCTTGTCTATGATCGTAGCAAAAGGTCCGGCCAGTATCTGGGCGTTCTCGTGGTCGAAGAACTTGTGCTCGTCAGGGACGACAACGCGAAGGTACTCCTCGTCCTGGAAGATCTCGAAGATCTTGTCGAGCGACGTCGCCTCGAATATCGCGATCCCACGGAAGCGCGTCTGCGACTTCGCCAGTGTCTGCGCGGAGACCACGTCGTGGTAGGTCGTGTCGAGATGGAACTGTGGGAGAATACCTTGTCAGTAATGTTGAATCATGGCGTATTGCGAGCACACTTACTTGCTCGTATTTCAGCAGGTTCCGCTGGGCAATGGCGATAGAAGCGAAGACTTTGGCGTGGACGTCCAGCCAGTACCGGTCAAATTCCTCGAAGGAAAGCCCAGGTTTAGGGGCCATAAGCACCGCGAGGCGCACGCGGTCGGTACGAACGGACGGGGTGGCGGTGGAGGATTGGTCTGAAATGATTCCCATAGTAGCGGCGCGGTAGGGTGGAGCGACTCTGAGCTGGTGAGCGGGCGAACGTGCAGGGAATATTGGGAACCTTATCCGCTGCCTGGAGCGTACGGGGGGATTTATACGTGCGCAAGCATGACCGTGTTGGCCGCGGCGGCGACAGGGACCTGGGCATGCCCGAGAGGGCGTGGAAGCCAGATGACCAACGGTATCGTTCAGAAGCCGGTGTGAATGCATTTGCCGTCGAGCTCTCGCATGCGCCCACCCCGGTTAGTTGCCGTCTGCTCGCGAGCCCGCCAAGATGCTGGCACGACACGGAGCGCGAGACACCACGGCTCGCGCGCAGTTGCGCATGCGGCAATACGGCGTCTTTAAAGGGCTCAGCTTCCAGAGCAGAAGGTCGCGTAAAATCCCCGGGGATGAATGGTCTAGAATAGAAGAAATATACATGGCCCAGAGGCCGACAACAATGGCAGGAGAGGCTCGAAAATATACCGTTAGAACGCACGAACAGAAGCCGCTCGTTGCTTCCGTGAAGTTGACACATAGCGGCCGTCTGCGTGTTAGCGTATTTAGCCTGGGAAGAAAACATATGGTGATGAGGAGTGATAGGGATTCGCACCTGAGCAGCGTGTCCGTCGAAGACACATGCAGCGTTCTAGGGTAGCTTTCCGCGCTTGCAGCGGAGTAAGTCCAAGTCCGCTGGAGTTCAACAGTTGACGAGCTAGGCAAGGGCGCGCACCATATTGCACGGCGACAGAAGCCATTCAGCGGCAAGCTCGTGATCCTCGGACGTAGATTGAGCTTCCTCAAATCTGCAGTATAGAGTGCGCATGTGGGGCACCCCCGGAGCAGAATTGCTTTCGAAACTCTGTGGTGAAGGGAGAGCGTCAGAATGCGTCTATCCCTGGGATTGACAAACACAATACCTAAAAGCATGGTTAGGGTGACGTAACGTCTTCGTTGGACCGCACCCTGCAGCTTCGTCGTGTACCTGAAGATTCCTCTATAACGCTATCGTACAACAGTGTGTGGTATAGAACTTGACAGTTAGGGATACAGTTTCGTGGAATTGCCGAACCGAATGAGAAGCGTCCGTCAGAACGCCGGGGCAAAAGCTCCTACGCGTGGGGCGGCGAACTCCTCGCCAATCTCCTTTTCAATCCCTGCGCCCCAGCACAAGGCGACAGCGATCAGCTGCTAGAAGCCCAAGCCGCCATAACTTCGTCCAAGGAGCGCACGGCCCAGCCTGAACCCATAGCGGTGGTCATCTGCGTGCCTGTCGCGTGTGCGACTTCCTTGATCCCGAGTTCCAGGGCTTCCGCGTTGGCAGTCCCGGCGGGTGGAGGGCTGCTGAGGCACTCCTGGCGGGCTTTCTGCGCGAGGTCCTTGAGGACGGTCAGAAGCGTCGACGCAGGCACGCTGTTCCGTTCTAGATACCACGACAGGTCGCGTGATGCCGTCCACTCTGCAGATCCCTCGGGGAAGGCGGGAACCCCGTCGCCTCGGGCGTAGCGTGCCAAGAGCTGCTTGAAGAGCGCCGTCTCTCGGAAGGCGTCCAGCTTCGTGTCTAGTACGTGTAGCGCGCCAGACAGCGTGGTCTCTCGCAGGAGAGGAGGCCGGGGGTTGTTCTCCGTTCGTCCACTGAACTTCCGGTCGTAGACCTTGCTGTAGAAGTCCGCGGCGAAGCGGAGGTCTTGCAGCCTCAAGGAGAAGTAGACGGACTTCGGGGACATAACCCGGAAGTGGAATGCCGTCAGAAGCGCCTGCAACGTCTGGGACTTGTCCTGAAGCATGCAGTCGAGGAGCGCCGCATGACAGTAAGCCTGGAAGAGCCGTTCGTCTGGAGTCTCGCCGTCGTCTCCGCACAGGCGATCCGCAAAGGCCAGAAAGAGAGGGTCGTTAGACGACGATGCGATAAAGTCGTGCAGGTCGGTTGCCGGATGGGACTTGATGTCCGTAGCTTGCGGAAAGTCCAGGGTGGCCGCGTCCCCCGTACCAGATCCAGACCGTACGAATAGGCTTCGGCTCCCTTTGGGATCCTCCATGTACGTCAAGAAGGCGGTGCGACGTTTCACGAAGAGAGTTTGACTCCGCAACAACGAATCCCTATGGCGGGGGAAGTTGGCGATATCCAGGTAGAACGGCCAATAGCGAGGGGTGTCCACCCTGATCGAGAGCACTCTGTCGATCTCCGGGACGAGGGTTGGCGCTATGAGTTGCGCGGTGCCGACCTGATCCTTATCTTTGACCTTGACCTTGATGGGGAGGTAGACGATCTCCTTCGAGTCGACGTCGCGAGCCACCAGACACCGCGGCTCCACGGCGAGAACCCAGAGATGCCGGTATGCCTGTAGGTACGCCTTGTTGTCGGCCGGGTTCTGCGGAAAGCGGGGATAGAAAGCGGCAACGAGGCATGCGATGGCGGCGTCGGAGGTCCCAAGCGTGTAGCGGCCGCCACCTAGGAAGAGGAGGCCAATAGATATGCTGGTAGCGGTGAAGGAGCCGTACCGCACGCTAGCGTTGTGCACGCCGTACGCGTAGCGGAACCGCCGCAGGCAGTTCACTTCACCGCTACCAGTCATAACCATACCCACACTGAGAGAGATGAGGTTGAGGCCCTCGCGCAAGGCGGATCGCTTGATGCGATGGTCGTATGCTACGCCTAGTGGAGGAGTCGTGTGAGATGGGAGCTATCACCAATAATACAAGGGACGCACCAGTCGCGAAAGCCACCTGACTGAACATATCCCAGTATTGCAGAAGCAGCCAGTACGCCTCCTCCCTCGCGCTCCCCGCGTACTTCAAGCCAATCGCGAAGCACGAGCCCGCGAGGATGTTGTAGTACGCGAGCTCGTACGCGTCGTCCACGCGTTTCCCGCGGAAGCGAGAGTCCATGGCCATCACAACGACGCGGGGCAGCTGCGCCATGAGCCACGCCTTCGTCGGCGTGATCTTGTCCCACATGATGAGCGCGCGTGCCATCGCGCGGACCGTCAGGAAGTTCGGCTGGATCGAGTTCAGGCCCTCTAGGGTGGTCGGGAGGGCGAGGATGTCTGCCACGTCCTGGCGCTCCGTGCGCAGATACATCAGCCCTAGCGCAACCGTCGCGGCAGGCGACGTAATGTTGACGTCGAACGTAGGCCGCCGGGGCTTGCCGTTCTCGACCAGACGGGGCTCGCCGTGTATGAGGAGCCGGAGACGGTTCTGGATGACGAGGTCCGCGGGGTTCGAGGTGCCTTTTCCCAGCAGCACCATACCACATGCGAGTGCGGCGGAGAGGGTGTACGCCTCCCGATACTCATTGCTGATGTCGGGTTGGTAGAGATCCCGTCGGCTGATCTGGTTCAGGCACACTTCCGCCATCCTGCGATGCTTCGTACCCAGGTAGAGCAGGCCGATACCCATCAGACCTGCCGACTGTGTGATGAGGGGGACGTTGAGATCTACGTCCGGGGTGGGGAGCAATGCAGGAGTGTGGACCGCGATCAGCTTCGTGACGTGCTTGTTGCTGCTCCCGACGTTCGCGGCGGCGAGACCCAGGAGGACACCAATGGAGGTCATGTCGTGCTTCGGGGTGAGGTAGCCAAACGTGTGCCATGTCAACATCTCCCTGAGGTGGCCTGTGAGACCTAGCGCGTAGAGGAATCCAGCGTGCTCAGGCGTGAGCTCCGACGGCCGGTTGAACTTGATCCACGAGCTCTCGATTGTCTGGGCCTGAGAGGATATCCGTAGACCTGCCGCGACGCCGTTGTGGAACTCGCCCCAGCTCACGTACTCCGCAGGCATCTTCATGATCTCCGCCGTATACAGGATGTTGGCCGGCTGCACCCGCACAGAGAACTCCATCTTGGGGATGGCGAACGACTCCTTCGTCACCGTGTGCATCGACCCGAAGGTGAAGACGGCTCTGCCTAGAGGAAGAGCAAGGATACGCTCTGTGATACGGTGCACTGTGACCTGCTGGTCCCGGATCTGGTCGGCCTCGCTGAAAATGGCGTATGTTAGGTCGAATACTATCCGAGTATATCCTCCGCTTACCTGGATTCACCACGATCCGGTGTGCGCACATAATGTACGTTCGCGGAACACAGCAGCCGCGCAGCATCCTCGAGCCTCCGATCCTGCCCGAACCGCATCCGCATGAAGTCGTCCAGGTCGAACTCGACGCCCGTAACCTTGCTGAGGTCCCCCGACACCGCGCGCTGCACGCCCTCGATGCACTGCTGCGTCGTCTTCCGCCCCATCGTCGGGTGCTGGAACGACACCGTGATCGGTTTGACGCCGAACTGCATCGCGCACGAGCCACTCACGAGGAACTCCCTCACAGAGCGGTAGCCGTTGTTGACGGCGACGGCCGCCCTGTCGGTGAAGCCCTCCGCGAGGTCGTTGCGGCCGATGAGCCGGTACGCCGTCACCGTCCAGTCGCCGCCGGGCGAGAGCTGGCACGTCCGCAGCGCCTCGCGGATGGGGGAGGCAAGACCTAGAGGCAGGCGCTGCATGTCTTGAGGCTTGAGCTTCATCACGTCCATGAACTGGAGGGCGGCCACGGCGCGCGAGCGCGTGTCCAGTGCCTTGCCTTCCCAAAACTTGTCCGTCAGGATCTTGCAGAGCGCGGTCATCGCAGATGTCTGCGAGAGGGGATCCGCTTTGCCGAAGGCATAGGAGCCCTCGAGTTCGAAGCGAGATGCGAAGTTCAGGCTGTTGGACCAGGGCACCTTCCACTCCGGGTTGTTAAGTCGCCCGTACAGGATCGCTGTCATGTCTGGAGGCCAGACTGGCAACCGCTCGTGGACGTGTTCGAGCGCTGCGAAAGGTTCTGTTCAACATCTGCTGCAACACATCTGGGACGGATGCACTGTACCTGTCATGGTTTGAGACGGCCACACAGGCATCGCTGTAGGACAGAGGCGCTTCCAGTAGTCCGCCCATTCCGGCCGCACGATCACAGCGAGTCGACAGATGAGGGGTGCGAGCCGTGGGACATCCACAAACGTAGAGATGGCGAGCCTCCTGTCCTCGGCGACGTGGTGAAGGGCGTGGAGCACCGCAGCGTGGTGAGCGTTGGGCTTGCGCGAGGGTTTCCGGAAGGGCGCATCGCAAGTCGACGAGCCGGGCAGTCTCAGACCCCGCAAAGCAGGGTCTTCGCGGAACCTAGCAATCGACTCGTTCGCAGCGAGCTTGCTCCACGCAGCACTCCCTTCGTCAACTCCGCTGCCCAACTGTTCACCAGGATCGAGGGCTAAGACCTCCCACAGCGCTTCCTCGAAAACTCGGAGTTCGACACCCTCGGCACATGAGTACCCAGTTAATGACCAGCGCGTCAAGAGGGACCGATGTAGGGCGAAGAAGGGATCGGGAGGGAGTGTCAAAGCAAGCATCTGCAGAAGATCCTTGACCAAAGTATCCTGCACGGTCAAATCCAGGGATATCCGGAGGGACGATGCATCCGAGAGTTCCAAAGAGACGGAGGTGCCGAGAACATGAGAGAACCCAGTGATACGTCGTGCATGCCCAAACCCACCATCGGCGGAAGCAGGAGGAAGCCGCAGATCTAGAGGTAGTTCGTACATCCCATGCGTGAACAACGCAAGAGAGGTATCCGGTCTCAGCACCAGCAAGTCGACGACATTCGCTCGCGTGGCGATGATGGGCGAGATAGCTTTCGCCTGCAAGCGGGATTTCGGACGCATGCGCAGGACGCCGGGATGCTCCCACACCATCTCATAGAGGAGCAAAGTCTCGGTCGAGCCAAGACAGATCCCAAGAAGAGATCTCGACGTCTTGCCGGCCCAGCGTTGGTCGAAGAGAGCAACAGATATGCTGTCATAATCTGCCGTCCTGATGAACCCATGTCAGTACATCTCGCATGACCTGGCGGTATTGTGACGAACGCAGATTGCGGAATGATTTCCTCATGAAGCTTCTCCGCCCAGAAAAGTGGCTTGAGGCGGACTTCTTCAGCGGGGTCAGGCACATCGTCCAGGTTGACGGACCCGCCGAGGGCCATCTTATTCAGGTTGGAGCTCAGGTCGAACTTGCCGGAAGCGTCGAGCGGGAACTTGATGGGTAGGTTCCATTGCGACTCCGAGATCGCTCCTCCGACAAGACCGCCGCCCATAAGGTCCGCCATCGTCGTAGTTGTTGTGAGAGTGGGCGCCAACCCGGCCGAGCCACCAGGTCGTTTAGCATCTGCTTTGTCTGGCGAGAGGCGCAAGTCGTCGGTAGCAGCATTCGCATGACGCAAGTGAGCGGATGTGTTCCCGGACATGGAGGTGCGCTTTGGATGATGACCCGGGTGCGGACCCGGAGACCGGGGGGCCTTCGAGGAGGTAGGTGGTGGAGCATAGACATATCGCCAGATAGTCAGCCGGTTCAGGTCGACGTTCAGAGTGACGATCAGACTGGGTGAGAGGGGTCGAGATTCCGACGTCACCCAGAGAATCCGTTCGTCGGGAGGAAGGGAACTCTGTCCTGTCGCGTAGTCGGGTCTCATTTGCAAGGGCTGTACGTCGAAGCCACCTTTAATCCCGTCGGTGACACCGATCACAGAAGGTTCAGCGAAGGGACTGGTGAGGGTGAAGATCGTCGTCAGTGGCTCCGAGCCCGACTGCTTGTTCTCTTCGAGCTCCCAGGTCTCAACCACGCGCTGAATGAAAAGTCCACAAGGCTCGACTGGCCACGCTCGTCGGACGATGAAGGGGAGATTGAGGGTGTGTTCTAGCCCGTTCATGAGGTAGATCTTGGCCATGCCGCGGAGAAAGATGAAGACCCCCCGAGTGCGAACGTCTGGGTCCTCTTCGCGCTTCTTCCCCAAACGAGCCTGCGCATAAGGTCCAAACGTAGGTTTGACGTCGGGTTCTACCTCGGGAAGTTTCTCGTTCGGGTCCTCGCGGTAATAGGCAGGGGTGGAAGGAGTAGAGGAGTGAACTTGACTGGGTTGGATGAAGGCTCCTATGCACGCCCACTGGACGGGCTCTGTGAAGGACCATTTCTTGCGAAGGACACCGCCTTGGCTAAGAGAGACGGTGTGGGCGTCCCAGGCGAGAAGCTCTTCCCCAGTTTCCGGGCCGGCCCATGAGAGGGGCGTATACAGCGAGGATTGCACGGAGGCATCGTGAGTACCACGGGAGGCGCGGAGTGTGTTTCGGATGGCCTGAAGGAGGGGAGAGTCACCATCAAGGGATTCGGACGAGCGCGATCGTTTCCGGGAGAGAGGCTTGGAGGTGAGGGGAGATGGGCGAGCTACGACTGGTACGGAGAGAGGTGCGCCGGCAGACATGCTGTAATGCATTTAGACTTACTTCGAATGATACGGCAAACACACCAACGTTACCTGGCAGGCTACCTGAACGTGGCTGGTTGTGGTGTGCTACCAGCTGCCGTCCAGACGTGCTGATTGAACGTGGGGAGTTGTGAGAGCCTGACCAACGCCGATGTGAGGTGCTGAGAGTGTAGGAAAAATCCAGCTAATCCTTGCGCAGCATAGAGAGTGAAGTCAGTGTCGGGGAGGCGGACGGGGAGGAGAGAAGGCGGGAGGGTGGCGAGGAGGACTCCGCGCGCGGCGGTGGCAAGACGCGTCTGGGCGTAGGCGCCGGTGGACGCGTCGGATGTGGCTGAGGGTCACGCGCCGTGCCGGTGCCTCTGGTGCTTCTGCTCTTGAAAGTCCGGCAGTCAGGTCGCCATGTTCCCGATCCCAAGCACGCCTGCTCGCCCCCGTCCCCTCTTGACCGCTGACCACCATGTCTTCCAACGACGAGTTCCGCAAGCGCACCCTCGCCCGGCTCAACAGCGTCAAGAACCACCTCCAGACGGCACCCCGTAGCTCCCGCCTCAAGGACAAGGTGTGCATCATCACCGGTGCGGGTTCGCTCAAGGGCATTGGGTACGTAGGAATCTCCTCTTTTTGCTTCTAAGGATGAGGGAAAGTCCGTTCTGAACGCGCAATCTAGACGGGCTTCCGCTATTCGCTTCGCACACGCAGGTCGGCACGCGCAAGGCCTCTACGTGAACGGCACATGTCCTAACACTCTCCATAGGGGCGCGACACCTCTACCTGAGTGACTACGACCCGACCAACCTTCCGGACCTCAAGGCCACGATCGAGAAGTCCTACCCGGACGTCAAGGTGCGTCCCCCGTCCTCCGCCCTAACAGAGTACTAACCCTGCCGCTTAGGTCACCACCGTGCAGGCCGATGCCGCGGACGAGAAAGCCGTGTCCGACATATGCAAGCAAGCCATCCAGGACGAAGGCCGTCTTGATGTCTTCTTCGCCAACGTCAGTGCTCGCGCGTGCTCTTAGGGAAGCCGTTCACATCTGACCACGAGTTCGCCGAAACAGGCCGGGATTGCCACCGCAGCGCCCTTCTCCGATGTCTCTGCCGAGCAGTTCATGAACGTTCAACGCGTCAACGCGCTGTCGTAGGTCACCGTTTCGTGCTGAGTATCCGCCGAGCTTGACTGTGTCACAAGCGTTTTCCTGGCGGTCAAATATGGCTCCGAGGCCATGCTAAAGACCAACCCTTCGCGCGGCAAGGAACACAGTGGCGGCAGCATCATTCTGACCGCGTCAGGTGAGCGAGCCCATCACACCCATAGACTTCGGCTGACTGTCCTACCTTCAGTCGCGGGAATACGGTCCGGAGCGGGCCCTACCGACTGTGAGTTTCCTTTGCGTCTGTCTCCAAATCTCATTGCTTACGCCCTTGTAGACAGCGCCAGCAAGGCAGCGTGCGTACCCGTTCTGCATCACTTGCGATGATGTTCACCCCATCTCCGTCTCCAGTGTGAACAGCATCGCCCAAACCGCCGCATACCAGCTGCGCCACACCGACATCCGCGTCAACACCGTCTGCCCGGGCCTCGTTGAGACCGGCATGACGGATGCCATGTTCACCCACGCGCGCGCCCGGGGCAACGACGGCAAGATTGGCCAGCTCAACCCGCTCGGCCGCTACGGCCTGCCGCAGGGTACGTAAACCGTCCTTCTATGCTCCAAGATCTGCCGCTTACCGACTGCTCGCTCCACAGAAATCGCGAATGTCGCGCTGTTCCTCGCTTCGGGTAAGTCCGCCCCTCAGTGGCCCGAATTGCAGACGCGGAAACTCATGCGCTTTCGCTCTGCAGACGAGTCGAGCTATGTGAACGCGCAGAACTGGGCCATCGACGGCGGGCTGTCCGGCTCTCACCCCGTTGTACCCGGCAAGCTGGCCTGAAGGAGGAGGGGAAACGTGATGGGATTCCTTGATCTGTACTCATGTATGTAGTGGTCTAACTAGCGGATGGATTGGACTGTCATGGCTTCTTGTAACAACTGCGTCGGGTTCTGCGAGATCTGGAGTGAGATACGCAATGAAGCTTGACGCTCGGAGTATTGGCCGGCGTCGACGCTTATGTATGACTGTCAGTATCAAACTAGGACAAATCGTGAATATGGTCGAGTGCACTTGTCTTATCCGACACCTCTGCTCGGAGCTCCGAGGTCGGCTTCAGCTTAGAGAGTATGCACACGACCGCCGCGCGCGCTCAGAACCGGCCACTTGGTATGTCAGAAACGCCCCATATGGCGCCGCAGCGGCATCTCGCGAAAGTTACTTTGACACAAGACCGCGGCGTACAGGAAAGAGCCGTCACAACGGACCGGGCGGAAGTGGCTACAAGTTCGACACTCTTCAGAGTGTCCAAAGCCGTTTCAGCGGAGTTCGAGGGGTCCTGTGCGATCTGTAAGCGTCCTGGTAGCTTCGCAAAAAGAATAGATGCGCGACCACCTGTCACGATGATGAACCCTCCTTAGTGCAGGGGTATAGGCCTGTGAGATGCGCAGGTTTCCCGCCCTGCGTCCGTCATACACCCGTCATCCTACAGCCGCACAAGCTAAATTATTCCTCACCTCTGTGCCGGCACTGATCGCTTGGAGTCACCGGGGCCAAGAGCGCTCCTTTGCGTGCAAATCCGCCGCTACGCGCGCAGCCTGGGGAAGCGATGTTGTGTCCGAGACTGCCTCCGCGATCGAGACCCCGGCCTCTAAACCGTGAGAGGCGTGTGTGGACGAGCGGTCGTCGGCTTCGCGGCAGTCTTCCGGTGCGCGTCCTATGCCTTTCTTGTGGGACTGCCGGTGTCTATCTGTCAAAGAGGCCCGCAGGCGCGATTAGCACGTCGTGTGAGGATGAAGCCGCGCATCCTGTCCTCACTAACCTGCTACTACAGGAGCCCTGCAAGCGAGGCCAATTTTTCCACAGCATACATAGGGCATTCATCGAGTATCACGCCTTGGTACGCCCTCCGAGTCCATATCTCTTCTGTCCTTCTGGTCAGCGGCACACAATCGTTGTCTGTCTAATAGCGGCAGGCATCCCGTTTCTTACAGAAACGACGTCTCTGTCACATCTTGAAGGGAGGAAACTCAGGTCACTCCCTCCATGGCCTGAGATTCTTCCATTCTCATGGTATGTATCACGGCCTCTGTCTGGCGTTTTCCAGACAAGGATCGTGATGCATACCCTGAGACGGAAGAACCTCAGTCCAATTGAGGGCGAGCCGAGTGTTCCCATCCCAATGTTCTATACACCATTCAGTGGACTGCACTTGCCTACGCCGCGAAATATGCGACGAAGACGGCAGTCCTCTGGCTGGTCTAATATTTGGAAAACCAATATAATACTCACCTCACCTCTTGACGATATCGCCCTTCGCACAGCGGCAGGCTGGCAGCTTATCTCCGCCCTCCCGGGGTGATACCCAGGGTCAACCCCCTTCTTGCAGGGGAAGACGGGGTTTGCCCACCAGCCCCGAGGCAAATTCGATCCCAGACCAGTTGACCCTGCCAGCCGCTGAGCCCGAGCGAGGAGGGGAAGATTGCAGCCCAGCACCCCGCTCCTGCCGCTCGTTTTATAGCAGGGCTGCTCAGGAGTACGCCCGCGATCGTCATATGCAATGCATCGATCAAACGCGGACGGTTTCACCGCCGCATGCGTCCGCGCGCGCGCGGATCTTTTGCGACCGAGGGGAGCGACGCGCGATTTCGTCTCCGCCTGGTGCGCCATGTCGCCCGCCGCCGCTCATTCATTGCTCCCCGCAGGCCTGTAGAATGGGACACTCATCCGCGCGCTGTATTTGAGTCTATAGGACACAGCCCGCCTCCCGGGGCAAGCCCCGCGCCAGAGGTGGTGTGGTTGTGGCGTATGCAACTACAGCTACCAATTTGAGGTCCGCACTTTCCCTTTCCGCGAGCCAGAGTCCGCTCGACGCTCGTCTCGGCGCACCAGGCGCTCCGGCCACGCCCCCTCCCTGCTGCTACTACACGCTCCTCCCCTCCTGCTCCTGAACGCTCATGTCGTCTACCATTCCTAGATCTTGGCACCATGCTGCAGCAATCGATCGCACCCCCATCCCCCTCATGATGCCTCATCGCTCGACGCTCCCCACCCCGGCCGCCACGCTGCCCAGGACCCGCGGCGCATATCCCCCAGCCATCTCGGGGCACACGCAACTCTCGGGATGCTCGCGCCATCCGCCCTCATCATCCGCGCCCCAACTGGAGTTTCAGCGGTGGATAGCGGATAAAGCGGGCGCATCAGCAGCGTGTGGCTCGTACGCAACCCCCCTTCGATCCCCTCATGGTCACTGATCTGCCCTCTATCGCTCATATGGGTGGGCCCCTCCACCGCGCGTCACGCCTCCCAGCCCGCATGCTCAGCGGCCACGGTGTGCCCCAGGCAGGCGCACCCGGCTCTGCGCGAGCCGCGCGGTCAATTTTGGGTTCAAAGCCAACCTTCTGGGCCGTCGATGCTCCCTCTGGGTCGGTCGCGCCGTCCGAGATGAGGGACAATGGACGTCCCTCCTAAGCGGGTGCAGTTCTGCCGTTCACTTCCCGCATACAACCCAGCGCAGGCCGGACCTGCGCGTCGCCATACGGAGCGGGCCAGTCGTCCGTTGACACATCGGTGAACCCTGCATCGGGCTCGCTGCCGGCGACCCCACGACGATCCTCCAGATTCACCCGGCCAGCCTGGACAGTCATGGGTACGCGTCACGCCACTTGTATTAACGACCTCTACGGCGTGGCAGAGTGGTTTACCTTTCGCGGCCGGGGGTTTCCAGACTTTAGGCAGTTCGCTAGGCTTAATGTGAGCTGAAACGTCCACTTAACGTGTATACCGTGCTTACCTTGGCCCGGGGCCGCAATACCATAGTTTATGTTCCCCACCTACGGGCCGAGAAGGTCGGAGATGTTTGACTCGTCATGGCCGCGGAAAATCAACCTTGCGGAAGCCTGCATATCGGACTCGAGGTTGAACATTTACGGCGTCCCCCAAGCCCCCGCCTCAAGAGTTCAAGCCGCTACCAAGCGGCCATGCAGTATTCGCCCAGCAGCTCGTCCGACCCGAGGGCGCTCCGACGGAACGCCCGTTCGCACCTCGCCTCGACCAGCCCCCTATACGCCCCGACGCATGCTAGTAGGACCTGATCGTCGAGCTGTTGTATGGTCATCCTACCGTCCTGCCCCAGGATGCCCGCTTTCCGTGTCTACCAGACGCCGCACTGGTTCCGCTTCCGAAGCGGAACGAACGGGACGACAGATCGTCAACAACCTCCGAAACGTCATGGCTCGGCTTACCGGTAAGCACATCTCCGGCGGCGGCCCTTCATACCAGTCCCGTGGGCTCCCTCATGCAGGGCATGTTACGGCGCATGCGTCTTGGTTTAGCCAAAATTACACAGCACACTGCTTGTCCTGTACACTAGACGTCAATCGAGACGTCAAACACAGACGGCCATCTTCGTGAACACGCGGAGATCGACGCGTTGTTGTCATGCAAAGACACCCTCCCGATCCTCCTTGCGCTGCCATGAACCGGCGTGGCTAGCTCATTCAACCCTTCTGACTGACCACACGACGTACCATGCGCGCCCCATGACTGGCCCCGAGGTACAGCCTGAACAGCCTCTCGCAATCCTCGTCGCCATGGAACGGGTACTCTGCGCCGAGCCGGTAGGCCGCCGCGAATCCTGAAGTCACGGCGAGCTCGTGCATGTTCAGCACTGCACACACGCAGAGCACAGCTCGATCAGCGCCCATCGCTTAAAGTCAAATTTGCCAAAAACATACCGGACCACGCTCCGGCATAGCTGCGAACAGAGCACGGTGAGCCGATCCGCGCCTCTTCCATGACATGAAAGCAAATTTCGACGCACTGTGTGTTTCGCTTGCCGTTGACGAACATCATCCACGGCACGACCCCCGCATAATGCTGCCAGCGGTGGCTTTGCTGCTTCCACCACTTCTCGTAGATGCGTTTCTCCTCCCGTATGTCGCCCCACGTCCAGAGATCCTGACTCCCGTCCCGATCCAGGAATATAGTTTGGAACACGTGGTCCTCCAACGGGGGCTCTGGACGGCCCTTCGAGTCTTGTCCAGTGCGCACCTCCTCCCCGACTTTCCCCTTGCTTGAGTCTTGCGCCTCCTTAGCGTACTCCGACGGTTCGCACTCGTTACGATGCTCGGTGTGGTCGGAGGAAGAGATGGGGCCGGCGGGCTGCTCGCCTCGGAATTGCGGCTGGTAGTGAGTGAGGTCGAAACTCATCTCGATCTTCGACTTGTCCTCGGCGTACTGCATTGTGTAGTACAGCGGACGGAAATTGCGCTCGGCGAACTCGAAGCTCTGTTCCATCTCCCCGCGCTCTTGCGCGGTCGTAGCGGACGACAGTGGCGCGTTGAACTTCGGGTTATAGCGGGTCTCATAGTACTTTAGGCGTAGTGAGTCGCCGTCCGAGCTCATGCATAGTGCGGTGCTCACCTTCTTCATGTAGTCCAAGTCGTTGTGCGTAATGGTCACGTCGTAAAGATACTTGACGTTGCCTAGAACTCGCTTCTCCTTCCAGGTCGCTTCCTTGGCTAGCAGCTTGAGAGCGGCGTCGGCATCGACCGCGAGGATGAGTTCGTCGAAGGCGGCGATCTGAAGGGGTGTACCATAGTCCCCGTCGCCCGCTTTGAACTCGATTTGCACCGGTCCGTCCTTCTTCGCAGTGCGGGAGACGACACGGATGACCTCGTGGTTCAGCTTGAAATCGACGCTCCCTCGAGAGGACGCTTCGACTCTCCAGGCCTGGTAGACATCGTGGAGCTGCGACGCCGCCACCGTGAATATACGAAAGTTTCGAACACGCATCATCGTACCTTAGGGAAGGCGAGCATTGTCGGAATGCTTGCCAGGAGACTCTTCGAATCGTACTCGAAGAGCTTCATGCTGGGATCCTTGAATACTCGTTCCTATTCGGCGGTAAGCATCTCTACTGCGGCCGCGTGCTCCTCCCTTACCAGAATGGCTGAGGATATATAGGGCGTCTGGTTTCCTGTCCCGAAGAAGAGTGCGACGAGCGGGTAGACCATCCTCTCCCCGAAGCCGGTGGAGAAGCGGAACATCTTGAGCATGACATGCACGGGGATCATGGCAAAGATGGGCTCGAGCTTCTTGATGGTCGAGAGCGCTGTGCCGAATTTGGCGATATCGCCCTTGAACTGGGTGACGAGTTCGGTGGGGAAGACGTTGGACCAGAAGTTCTCATCCTTTCCGAAGCTTATCCTATACACGAATATGAACGGGCGTTGTTGTCATCAGGAATGTAATACGCACTGCATGTCCACCTCTGTGGCTTCAAACCCAAGCATCCTGAACATCCGGAGCGTGTTCGCGAAGACGGGGCTGCAACCCTGCACGCCGTCGTTGATGTACGACGCGCCGTACTTAGCAGGGTCGATGTCAATTGACGTAGCCATCCCCCCAGCCACGGGCTGCTTGTCGAAGACGGTGACCTTGAACTTGTCTGGGTGCCGGCTGAGAGCATACGCGGCGGACATGCCCGCTGCGCCGGCGCCGATGATGCAAACCCGTTTCGGTGCAGAGGTAGAGGGTCCCATGGTGGTGGGAGGAGTACAACGCGCTATGTTCCACTCCATACGCTCTCTGGAGTCGAACATACCGCGGCGGGACCGACGTCAGCCTCTGCGATCCCGCCCCTCGATCGTGTTCACCCCGCCCACTCTCCCCGATCGGGCAGCCTCTCCCGCTCGGACACGATCACGTGGCCGCGTCTCCACAAATGCAGAGCGAGAGCATGAGAGCAGTTCGCAGGCGAGGGACATGGAGAGAGAGCGGTAATAGTACTAGTACGAGTCAAATAGTCTCAGATGTCCCGCACCTCCTCCTCCATCCAAGCCCACAGCTTCTTGCCCAGCTGCGCCTCCGTTGCCTCCTTCCTGGCCTCCCCCACTCGCGCCCACGGAACCAAGTACTATGAGATGCGTTTCAGTAACACTCGGCAGAGGATGCCGTTGGATTTACCTCGCCCCCAAGTCCCAGTCCGTCTAGAGATGTCCCGGCCCATAGCTGTGTCAACGCTCCCATCGATGCCGAATGCAACAGCGGCGCCTGAGAACCACCGTCAGCAGGAGCTAAATAGACAGGCGGCCCGACCTACCGAGAGCACTTTCTCGATCGACGAGACGTGCCGCTGTGCGTCTGTCCTCAGGTTACCCGGATGTAGGGAGACCGAGATGATCCCCTGGTCCCCGTATCGTCTATTCAGCTCGCTCGAGAACGCCACCGTCGCCTTCGCGGTAGGGGAACCCGCCATTCGGAGCCGTAAGCGACACATACCCGCTGACATACCCGTGAAAGAAGCACTCACGAACTTGCTCTGAAAGTGCAGCTTCTGTGTCCCTAGCTTCTTGCGCTTCGCGTGATCTTTCAGCGTGTCAAAGTCAATCCCAGACACGGAGGCGTGCGACAGCGACGACGTGTTGATCACCCGCACCCGCCCCTCTGGCGAGTTCGACGCCCCGGAGAGCAGCACTGGGATGAGCAGCTGCGTCAGGTAGAAGTGGCCTATCGCGCACCCGGTGCCCCATCAGCCATCAGGGGTGGCTCCCACGAAAGGCACAAGATACGTACCGAGGACGTTCGTGCCGAACTGAAGATCGTAGCCGTCCGCGGTCAGCTGCTCCACGGGAGGGAACATCACGCCCCCGCTGTTGAACAGCACATGCAGCGTCGTCTCCTTCCTATTTCTCAGTTCAATTCGCGGGGCCAGCAAATCAGAGTACGTGCGAGGCTAACCTCATGAACTCCTGCGCCGCGGCCTTCACGCTCTTCAGATCCGCTAGGTCTAGCTTCAAGAAGATAGCCTGCCTCCCGGTTTCTCTCTGCAACTTAGAGATTGCTGCAAGCGCCTTCTCCTCGTTCCTCGAGGCCATATAGACCTTCGCGTTATGGAGGAGCAGTGCCTGTATATCCAAATGCGTGTATTAGCCACAGCTCGCTGCAAAATGCGACCGGAGGACATCTCTGCACCTTGACTGTCTCTCTCCCGATGCCTGCGTTCCCACCAGTGACGATCATGACTTTGCCGGAAAGATCGGGAATGTCCGCCACCCCCCATCTCGGCTTGGGTGGCGGAAGGAAGTGCGAGCATACGGAGGTCATGGCACGCGGAGCGAGTGTAGAGGGCGAACCGGGGCGAACTCGAGTTGCAAGCCTGCGGAGAGGAGCGCGACCAAACCAAGAGATAGGCGAGCAAGGGGAAAAGAGCAAACACAGGCAGAGGCACGTTCAGGGACCGCGCGACGGCTTTGAGCAGATGCCAGAATCTTGGGAAGCACCCGGAAGGCCGACCGCAGATGCTGATAGCTGATACATTATATACCGACCCCGCCCACGGTAAGCGAGCGCGTCCCGACACTCCCAGCCTCGACGGCCCAATGGCACTGGCACTGGCACGTCACCGACTGCCGCCGCGGCCCATTTCCGTCCGTTTCGCCAGGGCACTAGCAGCCCCCAGCGCGTCTCGCGAGCCACTCGCGTCTCGCGCCCCTCCAAGCGCGCGCGCCCACACACGCCTCGGACCGCCTACGCTCGCCCAAGCCCTCGCTCGCAGCAGCAGGCACCGCTAGCAGCGGCCCAGTGTTCACGCGCCGCGAGCGACCACAGCGACTAGAGTGCGCGCGCACCTCACCCTCGCGGCCGCGTGTGTTCGGGCCCACCGCGCGCGTTCTGACGGCGCGCTGCAACGAGGTTTAATTTACCCTCCGAAGCGTGTACGCGCGCGCGTGCCGGGTCTGCGGAGCAGCCCCCTGGTCCGCGCCGTGATCAGCTCTCCCAAGCCCGCGCACACGTCCCGGGCCCGTGACGACTGCCGCGTCGCACCGACAGCCTGCGTGCAGGGACTGCCGATAGCGACCCGAGAAGCACGAGCGGGCGTGTTTCTGCCCCTTGCGGCGGGTGGCACTTGCCACTGAGAGGGCAGGCCCCGCCGCGCCGCGAACTCCCGCCCCAGTCGGCCGCAGGGAGGAAGACGGAGGGTGGCAGATGTGATCAGTCAGTGAGTGGCCGATCGGAGCCCCCGAGCTGCAACATAACCAAACGCAACCCACCCCGACGCAGAGCGGAGAAGAGCGGTCGGAGAAGGAGAGGTGGGGGGAGGATAGAACAGAGGGCGTGAGCGCAGCGGACAGTTGGCGACAGGCCGGGGAAGGTTCGTCGGCGCCAGGCGCGGTAGAATTTGATGCTGATGATCGATCCCACCAAACCTAGGCGATCGTCCGCCTTCGTCCCGCCCGCGCACTCACTTGTGGATGTCTGTAGAACCCTGCGGTGAGAGCACCGCACCCATCCAGTTATATTGGCCTCCTGCTAGTACCCCCCGTGCGCTCGGCAGGAACACCGATGCCCCGCCTGACGCTGCAGCGTGCTCGGGGGCCCCGCGTGTGCGCTTCGAGTGCCGTCATGACAGTTCAGCGTTATACGACATACGCCCCGAAGCTGAGGTACGGCCACGCCGTCAGAACCTTCCATACGTCCACTGATTTACCACCGCACTGAGTCGCCGCTAGGCCAGGAACTCCTGAATCTTCTTCGTAATGAACGCCACATCGGCAGGATTGGCACCTCCGCCCGCTGTGGCAACCGGAAGAGAGGCGTAATGAGCGTCTGCGCACAAACTCGCTCCACTGGCGTTGAGTACGACGTACCGACATGTCCCCAGACGCTGTCGATGACTGCCACTTCGGCGTTCTTGAGCAGCGACGCCTCGTTCACGCTGTCCTCAGGCTACAACGTCCGTCGGAGTCGGAGGAAACGTGGTGGCCACCGATGGCGTAACATCGCGCGCAGGTATCGCAGTCAACACCAAGTTGAATCTCCAGAACGCAGCATCGGGACGCACGCAAAAGTACAGGTCCGTCTTGCACGGCATAAGGAGCGCCTTCGCCTTGATCGCCCCGAGACAGCCGACGAACTCGCCGCCGTCGCGCACGGACGCGACGTCGCCCCGCTGCCAGGTGTCGAGCAGCGCGAGCATGTCGTTCGCGTCCCAGTGCGCGACGTACCGGCCCTCCCAGACCTCGCGCATGAACGCGTCCAGCGTGGGATACCTGGCGATAGGAATAGCGCACCGCGTGAGTATGTACGTCCGCGGCAATGCCCCCGGCGAGGCAAAAGAGCCCGACTCACAGTCCGCCCATCTCATACAGGTGCTCGCGGAACCACTGGGGCGGATCTGTCAGCGGGATAGAAGGAGCGGGTGCATTCGTGCTAGACGCCCTCACCGTCTGTCCGTAGGCCCACGCGCAGTACACCCGCGCAAAAGCCCTGATGGCAATCTGGGGCGAGGAGGTGTAGTGTCCGTCGTTAAAGTCGCGGCCGGCCTTCAGAGCAGCCTTCGGGCCCTCGAGGAAGCTAGAGGGACGACGACAGGACTTCGGTCAATACACCGCGGCCGAAGGTTGACAAGGAACTGTCTCGCCATTTGTTGTGCGGGCTCGTCCGAGAGGATGAACAGATGGCCACGAACCTCTCGACGAAATCAGGGAACACCGTCGCCCAATGGTAGGCCTGGCAAGGTTCAATGTATCACCTCATGGGCTGTTGCGGCTGTCAGGGCTGCACTATACCTGCTGTCCACCCATCGAGAAGCCGACGACACAATACACCTTCTCGACTCCGAGATGTCGGCTGAGTACGGCATGCTGGGCGCGACTGACACGTTTAAGTCAAGTCGAGTAGCACGAACTCCGCTGGAGGGGGCTCACATATTATCCTCGTATGAAATCGCAGGAAAGTACGGGCCGTTGTACGGCGGCGGCTGGCATGACGTTAATTGCGGTGGCAACGGTGGACCCGTTGACATTTGCTCACCGTGTTGGAAGGCGAAGACGACTGGTGGGAGGCGTCAAATAGTCGCGCATTCAAGACGAAGCGGCCTCCGTACCTCCCCGTTACAGAACAGCGCGAATGCTACAATGAAATACTTGCTTGGATCGAGAGCCTGCGGGAAATGCGCTCAGCATCCTGCGCCCTCCAGAACGGGACCACCGGAACCGCCAGTACCTTGCCTTCACCGACCAAGTAGGATTGGCCTAGTAGAGGATGTTAGCACAACGAGGCGAAATGCAGATAGCACTACTGACTCCCGAGGCCCAACTTGGCTCCGTAGCACGTCGGAAACACAATACAAGGATTGGTTGAGTCGCCGTAAGTTTGGTAAGCGGTGACAGCGTCGGGTAGAACGCCGCCCGCAACCTTGAAGCGGCCGTGATGATAATACTGGAGAGTGGTCTCCGACATTGCCGATAGGAGATGTTCAAGCTCGAAAGAGAGATAGCGACGCCGTTAGGTTCGGCGACGACGATAGCCCCCTCATCCACGTCCAAGCATATTCTCACAGTGACGCCCCTGAGCTCACACGCAGACAGCTTCGACAGCCGTATGCTACGCCAAATTCGGGCCGTCGTCCAATCACCTGTTCAGAGTAGTAGGCCGTGGCGCGAAGCGGGCCGGTGGGCACTGCCGTTCTTCAGCACGGCATTGGCAATGCTGTCTCGACGCAAGAGGCCGGAGGCGGATAATCGTGGTCAGCACACTGGCATGAGTCCTCGATAGCACTCAGCGTACCAGTCGCACACAAGAGAGCCATCTACGAGGGCTCATCAACTTGAATACAGTCGTCATGATCGTCATACATTAGCCAACCTTGCCATCGACAGATAGCTACAGAATTTTGACCACAACATCTGAACAAAGAACAGCGCTGCAGGAGAGCGGGGGTCAAGCGCAAGAAACCAAGCCGATGTCTTAGTTGATGCTGAGCAGCTTGACCTCTATAGCTGTCGTTAGCGGGCGCGTCGCGTGCGAGCCACGGATGCACGTACCAAAGATGAGGGTCGAGTTGGCAGGGATGCCGGACTGCGCCCTCTTGCCGTAGGCCATGGGGGCAGGGATAGTCAGGAGGCGCTCCCCACCGACTTGCATGCCGACGATGCCGACGTCCCAACCTGTCTGGTGGTCAGCGACAGTGCAGAGACGGTAACGGAGGGTACCCACCCTTGATGACTTCGCCCTTGCCGAGACGGAACTTGAACTACAGACACCCGTCAGATAAACCCTAGCGATATTCACAAAATCACCCTGCTTACCGGCTTGCCCTTCGTGTTCTGGTCGAAGATCTTGCCGTTCTCAAGCTTGCCGATGTAGCGCATGGAGACCATGTCGCCGGTCTTGGCCTGAGGGCCGGTGCCAGTCTTGTTGTCGACAAGCTTCACGCCGCCCTGGACGGTCTTAGCCTCGGCCTTGGGCTTCTCCTTCTCAGCCTTCTTCTCCTTCTTCTCCTGCTTGCCCTTCTTTTCCTCCGCCTTCTCAGGCGTAGCGGCCGCGACAGCCTCCCCGTTAGCAGCCTTCAACTTCTTCTGCTTCTTCTGCTGGGCCTTGGAGAGCTTCTCGTCGGTCTCCATAGCGTCCGAGTCGCGCGGGCGCTTTTTTGAGTCGGTCGCCGCTGCGGGCTCGTCGTGAACCTCCTCGAAGCGGCTGGAAAGACATTAGACGGTGGAATATACGTATGAACCACTGAAAACGTACTCCTCATCGTCACTGGGAATGTCCAGCTCGTCGGGGTTTACCTCCACGTCGGAGCTGACATCCTGCAGGTCGAAGTCCTCCTCATCGGAGTCCTCCTCATCACCGTAGGGATCCCGGTCGAAGGGGTTCTGGTCTGCCGAGAGGCCAGAAAATGTGAGAGAATAACAATGTGCGAGACGCAGTGAGACGTACCGATGTAGTTGCCAGTCAAGTACACGGTGCTTTCGAGTGCGAAGCGCGTCAGTACATGCAGTGTGCACCCCGGTACAAGGACTCACTTCTTGCCGACAACCTCAATCAGGTACTCCTCATCCTCGTTGAGAACGACGTCAACGGTCGATTGCTCAATCTAGAGACAGTCAGTAACGCGAAACAATGTTTGGCAGTTCACATACCTTGCCGGGGGTGAGCGAGGTCAGGACGGTGGTGGAGAGGTCGGAGTTGTCGTTCTCCTTGTCCTCATCATCCTCGTCCTCCTCGTCGCTGTCCGGCTCGTCTGCGCCAGGGCGGCGGTAGACGAGCTTGACAGTCGTGCGGCCAGACTCGTCGGCGAGCTGGTCCCCGAGCGCAATGTTCGTGATCCGGATGTCACTGGGGGGAGAAATGACAGACGGTTCGCCGGGGGTGGCGGTGACACTCCTGCGTTTTCGCGTACAGGGTCAGCAGGTTACGCGACGCGTAGATAGCAGTCAAGGCGCACCAGAGGGCGACAGAGACGACCATTTTGTGTGAAAGTGGGGGGTGGTGGCGTGGTTGACCAGGAAAAGTTGGTGAGAGGCGCGCGAGAGACGCGTCCGCCGAAATTTGAGCGCGTGCGCAAACTCCGCCCGAATTCGGTCTCTCCTCCACCGCGACCATGGTGCGCGTCTCCCGCCGTCCTCGCCGCGAGGCACGATACTGACGATGAATATACCTCTCTCGCGCACAGTCCAACGTCCTCCGACCATACCTTGCTGCCGTTCGGTCCACGCTTACCGCGGCGCTGACCCTGGAGGACTTCTCGTCGCAAGTATGTGTGTCACCGCAACGTCGCCGGGCGGTGTAGCTCATTGCGCAGTAGGTCGTCGAACGTCACAACAAGCCTGAGGTCGAAGTTGCGTACGTGCATACGCGTTACGCATCTATATCGTGTGCTCAGTCCTCGTAGCGCTTCCAAGGAAGTGCTCCTCAACCCCCTGACCATCTCCCGTAACGAGAATGAACGCGTCCTCATCGAGACCTCGATCAACTCTATCCGGCTAAGCATCAAGATTAAGCAGGCGGATGAGATTGAGAGGATACTATGCCACAAGTTCACCCGGTTCATGATGCAGCGCGCGGAGAGCTTCATCGTCTTGCGGCGGAAACCCGTCAAGGTTCGTGCTATGTGCTTCTGGGTGCCGGCTTACGCTCATCTTCGGATCGCCAGGGCTATGACATTTCATTCCTCATCACGAACAACCACACGGACACGATGCTCAAGCACAAGATCGTCGACTTCATCATCCAGTGCGTCCTTCACTGTTCCCTTCTGCCGCGTTCGATTAACTCGGCATCCAGATTCATGGAGGAGGTCGATAAGGAAATCAGCGAGATGAAGCTGAGCCTGAACGCGCGTGCTCGTGTGGTCGCGGAGTCCTACCTGACGGCGGTGCGCACCTTGCCTTCCTACTTCTGAATCTCACTGACGTGGTATTGCAGTTCAATGTATGAGGGGTGTGCAAGGGTACATATACCATTCGGGCGGCGCAGTCTGCTTGATGCTGGGACTGCAGAACGCACATTCGAACTTGTGTAAAGTAGACGACAGTAGGCAGGAACATCAAGTGTACATCAGCGATTGCAGCCGCAGTGAACGACTTGGAGATGGTGCGTCAAGGTTATGTGGCGCGTATCGCATACCTTCATCCTGTTTGGTTGGAGGATGTGCTGTAATAGGCTCCTTGCTGTTGGTGTTGGTTTCTCGACTTCACAGGAGAACGAGGTTCAGTCTACCGGCTGGGTATGCTAGAGAAAGTGGAAATATATGAGCAGTATCCTCGCTCCGGAACGCGTCTCCCAGGTGGTGGAACGGGTGCAGCTGCAAGGACCTGAGGGTGTAGTGACGAGCTTTAAGCTTAATGCAGCTTATGTGTAGGATTGCCCCTCCGATGTCTGATTCACTATACAGGCACCCAGAACACTGTCGAGAAGGCGGGTGAGTGAACTTGGCGGGAATTTCCTTTCGTAAACACGACGCGCCTTGATTTCAAGAAGCGCCGTATGACGTACGTGTCCTGCTGTAGAAGTGCCCCGCTCATCCCCCAGACTCGTGCCATCCGACTTGCTCTCTACCTCCTCTTCCTCCTCCAACCATGCCCGACCCACGAACCGTCGCCTTCGTCGCGCTCACCTGCGTCGTCCTCTTCGGCACGCTCTACTCCGTCGGCTACGACACCTACCTCGACACCTCCAACCCCCTCATCACCGCGCAGCCGCACCACCTGCACGCGACGGACTACTTCGCGTCCAAGAAGAACCCGCTGAACGTGTACTTCACGAAGAAGCTCTGGCTCTGGACCACCGCGACCTTCGCCTTCCACTTCGCCACCAGCCCCGCCGCGATACGCACCCGGGCGCGCGTGTCGCAGTACCTGATCGCGACCGCCGTCTGGCTCGCCTTCACCACCTGGTTCTTCGGCCCGCCCGTGTTCGACCGGCTCACCGCGTCCACGGGCGGCGAATGTGTCCTCCACCTCCCCTCGGGCGCGGTCGTCACCGTCTCCCCGGAGTACTGCTACACGAAGTCCACCATCTCCACCGCCACGCACCCCTCCCTCTTCCCCGCGTCCCTGCTCCTCCCTGACGGCCCATGGACCGGCGTCGCAAGACTGCGCAAGGGCCATGACGTCTCCGGCCACATCTTTCTGCTCACGATGTCGACCCTCTTCCTAGTGGACCAGCTCAGGCTATCGTTCGTGTCCGCGCCGGCTGGACGCCCGTCCGACGCGCAATGGTCGCCTTCGCATCGGTGGTCTGTCGTATTCGGCGGTGTTGTTACGCTGGTGTCTACCTTCGCTATCTACACCACCAGCGTGTACTTCCATACCCCACCCGAGAAGTTCACGGGTTACAGTAAGTGTTCGTCGTCCTCTTCACCAAGTCTCGACTGACTGGCGTTGTAGTTCTTGGCGTCCTCGCATTTACGCTTACACAACTACCACACTACCTCGGTTCGCAAGGAGTGGCAAACGCACAGGCCAAGGCCGCTCCTCATCGAGCTTCGATTTCAGAGAAGGCCTTGTCATGACCGGACACGAATTTTCACGTTGTAAGAGTCTACCAAACACATGCATCCGTTCGCTATATTAACAATGCTTTCCACAGCTGCGATGATCCGATTTCCCTGGAGGCTGTCGTAATGTGCTCACATATGGACCGCGAATCGTGCTCATGTACTGTAGTAATACGACCCACACCGTAATGGTAGCGATACGGACACCTCAGATTTGTATACACTGAGCAATCAATGGGACGATGTCTTAGAACACGGCCTCTGTGGGCTATTCACAATGTTCAGTTACCAGGTCAAGTCTTGAGATCTTAAGACCTGACCCGGGCAGTCACACCAGGTTTCCGCACGGGCAGCCGAACTGAGTTGCAGAGCAAATGATCCACGGCATGGGGCATGGTGAGAGTACATAGACAACACAGTAGACATACGACGCGTGCGATGGCGAGAATGCGGTCCCAGCAGCGCACCCTCTGATGATTTTATCGCCCTCCCGAGCTCCAGTCCGGCCCCCGGTGGCTGCACCCGCGACCCAGCAAGGACGACGACGACGACGACGTGCGCATAGCGGCGGCGGCTTATGCGGACGCCTTCTTGAGCGACTTGCGGACGGTGTCTCTCCGCGCCTTCTTCGCGATCATGACCGCGAAGCGCTCGAAGTCGTTGAGCGACCTCCGCTTCTCGACCGCCTCCCGCTTCTGCGCCCACGAGGACTTGTTCCACTTCTCGACCGTGCCCTCCTTCTCGAGGTGCTTGCGGACGACGCCCGTGCCGGCACCGCGGGGGAGGGTGGAGAGGACGAAGGGCGTGAGGGTCAGGTGGCGGTAGGGGAAGGACTGGCGGGGGACACCAGTGGTGGGACCGTCGATGATAGCCTGTAGGCGGGACAAGCGTTCAGAACTCCATAGCTTGCGAGCAAGTGTGCGTGGTTTCGTACCCGGTTGTGGTCAATGATCTCCGCAATCACGGCGATGTGACCCTCCTGGGGACCGGACTTGAGGAGCACGACTGGAGATGGGAGAATCTGAGTTTTGAGTGCGCTAAGCCACATGCACGGCGAAACATACCGCGGCCGACCTCGACGAAACGCTGGAAGTTGGATGGTTGGGTGGCCTAAAGGATGAAATACATGAGCACTCGTTTCCCAGATCACCGCTGCCGTATCGCGTCCAGAGGTTGTCCGAGGGTGTCCCATATCCGCCTGCCCCGCCAAAGTACCCGGATGTCATCCAAACTTGCGGCATGCCATCCACCTCCGAATCGCCCTCCAACTCTCCCGTTTTCGCTCCCACAACACCCTGGACCCCTCGTAGGACACACTGGCAGCATTTGGGGCACTCACCGTCATGATGTCTTGCTTGAGGGTGTCGTTGTCGTCGTCGAAAACTTGGGCGGCCTGAAGGGATGAGTTGCTTACGTGAGCTTGCGCGCGCCTGGGTGTGGGCGCTTCGAGTTCGGCGGCGTGCGCCCGGCGTCTACGGGATGTGGTACACCGCCGCCACGTGGCTCAACTAAGTAAGTTCGACTCTCCCGGCGACGGTCAAGTCCGCCCGCTTGTCGGCTTGCGGGATCCGCCTGTTCTCCAGGTCGGCCATTATTTCTGTCGTGGCATGCCACATCACCGTAACAAAGCTTCCCCTCTTACCGTCAGGACGATACGCCCCTTGTCCCCAATCCCTCTCAGCCGTCCCACAGTTCAGGTCGCTTCGTCCTCAGACACATGCCCCGTGCTCGCGAATCCATCACCCGGCTGAACGTTCCAGAAACCAGGCCGTAAACCTACCGTGACGGTGGGGGTCAGAACCGCGCATTTTATAACGCATGCCTATCGCCCTGCGATCGCTCCTGAATCAATTCGCCGCAGCCCCCCCTCCGCTCCGCTATCGATCCTAGCACGGTCATAGGACGCTTCGACGGCCGCGATGACTCGGTACCACGTTTTCAACGGCGCACCCGCAGCCAGGGACCTGACGACGCCGACCGCCCAATTTGAATGGCGAACAATAGCGTCTCGAAACCCGTCGAAGCCTCCTGCGCTCACATTGCCTCCGGCCACCCTCGCCGCGGCCAGCCGGCGAATCTCCATGATGTACGAGAACGTAATATTTGCGGAGTCGCAGGAAGACGACGACGTGCCCGGGCCCACGGATGAGGATGCGTCGCACGGAAATGAAGATGCGCAGCCTGGTACGTCGTGCTCTCCATGCCTATCTAGTGGCGCCGGCCTAACCGTCTGCAGAGGGCCAAACTACCGTCATTACCTGGCCGCTGACCACGCAAGCCACCGACGACCGCTCGCGCACCAGAGGAGACATCAGCTTCCTCCGGCCGTCCGCCAGCATCTCACGCCTCCGCTCCCAGCAAGAGACGCAGGAGACGCAGGAGACGCAGGAGACCGACTCATACAACTACTCCGACGCCTCCTCCATCGGGCAGTTCCCCGCCTTCCACTTCAGCCTTCACGCTCTCACGCCGCTGGATACACTCATCAACCAGGCGCACGCTGCCCGCGCCGCGAACCGCAGGCCCCTGCAGAAGGCGTCCCACAAAGTCAGCATCCTCGCTGCGGTCCTCGAAGCCGACGGGCCCGACACGATCCGGATCAAGAAGGGCCCAGACGCGGGCAGGGAGGTCTCGCTGCTCAAGCTCATCCTCGGCGACGAGTCCGGCGGGATCTGCAAGCTCGCCGCCTGGCGCGAAACCGCCGAAGACTGGGGCGGGCTCAACCCGGCCGTCGCCGCCCCCGCGACGAAAAAGGGCGACATTGTCCTCCTCGAAAGTGCGTCCGCTTATCTCTCCTTTCTAACCTTCTCTCAAT
Source organism: Trametes villosa (assembly GCA_002964805.2). Taxonomy (NCBI): domain Eukaryota; kingdom Fungi; phylum Basidiomycota; class Agaricomycetes; order Polyporales; family Polyporaceae; genus Trametes; species Trametes villosa. Next base: position 2,602,069 of record PUDQ02000010.1, read on the forward strand.
CGTCCTTCTTCCCCTTCTCCCCCTGCTTCTCCGGACACCCCCTGCCCCGTCGGCGACAATCGTGAATCCGCAGACGTCCTCGCGTCATGGGAGCCCGAAGCCGGCGGCACGGCCGCGGCGAGCATACCTATCAGCCTCTCCGCATCGCCTCAATTGAAAAGCAGGCTCGAGATCTGCTACCGCACGCTGCCCTCCGCGCCCCAGGACGCCCGTCTCCGTCCCGACCTCCGGCTCGGCCTCAGCGACGCAGCGGTGCGCAAGGTCGCCTCCGTCGTGCGCTGGTTCGAAGGCGTCGCGGGGCTCGGCTTCTCGACCTGAGCGCCCCCGTCCCATCATACCCCGGCACCCACACATGCACACGCAGCCAGCATTTCACGGCGGGGCGCGCGTCAAGGCAGCGGCATCCCCAACACACGGGTGTGCACGGCACCCGTATCACACACCCACCATCCGTTCACCCGACACCACATATCCGCCGTAAGGGCGACGAGCACTTCCCCATCCAACGGCTCTCCCACGACTGCCCGCCGTCGGTCGAGCACCGCCGCGAGTGACACGGCGGCCGCTCTCACTCGGAACAATGTCCTCTTCGACGCCCAGCGAAGCGCGCCCCCACCTTCTCTCGTTCAGGCTGTGCACGTCTGGCAGCACGGTGCGTCCCACACGAAGCACGTCCATATGGTCCCCTGCTGCGCGACCCTGCGGGGCGAAGCGCGAGCGCGCGCCATTAACGCGAAAGCCCCCGGGCTCAGGGACGCACAGCGACGTCCGTCACAGAAGGCGATGGATTTGCCTCGTGCGGTGTTTGCGTTTGCCGCGCCCTCCGGCGCAGCGCACGCGCGAAGCCTATTCTGTGACGCGGGGGAACGCTTCGACCGTCGCGCAGAAAGGAAGGGAAGCAGCGCAGAGGACCCGGCGAATCAAACAGCGGAGGGGTTGTGGCGGGTTTTGTGGTATTCTGCATTCTTCTTTGGGGGGCATCGCGTACCTACGTAGTACGTAGTGGGAGGATAGTCCGGTATGGCTAGTACGTAGCGGATGCGGGAGGGTGAGAGTCCGAGTGTGCGTGCGGCAGCCTACAAAGTCCCTGGGTGTCAACGAAAGTCCGGCGAAGCGTATACTGCGACGTAAACTGGCCAGCACGAGCCGAGAGGTAGAGATATAAGCGAGAAAGATGTTCAAACGAATGTGAAGGAGGAAGTCCGAGTCCTCAAGACGGCGTGATGGTGCGAAGGAAAGGGTCGCGCGTGCGCGCCCGCAGCTGCTACGAGCCGCGGGACCGAGGCTAGCGGGGAGAGAGGGGGGATGCGAATGCAAAGCAAGACCGACTAGCGATAGAGGCGTACATCGTACGGGGGGAGAACTACACTACGTAAAGTACCTGTACGCAAGTTATACGAATTGTGCAATAAGTCCGAATCGTCCGCGGGAAAAATAACGAAGAAAGCTGCAGGTGCGATTGTCTAGTGGTACAGTGATGCAAGTAGTAGCGGTCGCTAGTCCGAGATGGGGAGGATTAAGTCCGGTGACGACGCGTGTAGGTAGATACAATTGTTTGTGTAAGTCCGTGCGAGTGCGAGGGGATGGGGTAGCCGAGGCGAAGGTACGCAAGTCCGACACGGTGAGGGGAATGTCCGAAAAAAATGTGGCAAGTCCGTCGTAGGCCCACAAGGGGGCAGATAGTCCGAGGAAGAGGGTGGACGCGGTCCGAAAGGGGTGCTCTCGAAGCGCGGAGGTGGCGGCCATGCAGCGCCAATACAACAGCTTGGGGTGAAGTAAACAGTAGAGAGCGTGATAGTTCGTAGACGAACGTTAAAGTTTGCATGACTGTCCTCGGAAGGGGCTCGGGCGGCCTGCGGTCGGGGAGACCGCCGCTGTGCCTAGCCTCTTGCATGGTAGAGTCGTAGAGGGTCTTGACGAGCTAGAATCCTCTACTCACCGTCCAAACAAGTTTGGACTTTTGAGGCGTGGTAGGCTGCATATGATGGTCAGCCACGCGCGCGCAAATATGGAGAACACAGCACGCACCGACTAGAGGAAACTTCGCGCCGAGCTTGGTCATCACGATGAGCAGCGACTCCAAGTCGGCGCGGACCTCCATGGTGTTCAGGGGGTCCGGCCAGGAGGACTGGAGACGCGTCAGCTCGTTCTCGAGGACCTTGGCGGCGCTTGCCCAGCATGACTGTATCGTCGGAGCCGTCAGCATCTCGTCAACTGAGTCAGAGAGGGAACAGACGCACTCCAATGACGGGATCAAGGAACTCGAAGTCGGCGTCCGTCACGAGCTTCGTGACATGAATCAACGCCCGCGCCGCGCGCAGGGACTTCTCGCGCGAGACGCCATCGTCCCGCATGAACGGCGCGTGGAGGCGGATCATGGAAGCGTGCGCCAGACTGTGGATCACGATGAGGGCGAACTTGTCGTCAGGGATCGCGCCCCCAACTTGGTGCAAGGGCAGGAGAGTCGTCGTGAAACGCATGATGCTATGCTCGAACGCCGCAAAGTTCTCAGAGAACGATCCCGAAGCAAGGGAACCTGTCAGGATATTGACGGTATCAGCATTGAACGGACGGCAGCGGGTGCGGATGCGCCTCCAGACGGTGACTCACGGGGACTCCAGCTTGACGACAGCCTGTTAGCGCCCTCGAAGAGCGCGGACGCCTTGACTCGCAGCGCGACGGTGGAAAAGCCGCTAAGCGAGCTAGACTGCCCCTGCTGAACAAAGAAGCCTCGAATGGTCGGCGAACCGCCGCCCACGTCAAGGTCCTCCTGCGGGGATAGATCAGCTGATATTCTCACGCGCCCGCAGAATCTGTCGACCTACGTTTTCGTAGTCTTCTATCCGCTGCGGCCAAGGGGTGGTAATGGAAGCCAGGGGATGATCACTGTCGGGCAGTGTTGCCGGTCTCCGCAGCACGACGGACCAGCACCGGTCCAGGTTGTAGACTTGCCAGAACGTCGCGATTCTCTCACCCCGCTCGATGTTGTCCTTGGGCAGAGGGAGCTCGAACGACGCGTCCCAGGTGTCCAGGTTCATCGAGTGAGACCCAGACCCGATCTGATGCAAACCGCACTGAATGGCAAGCGTGGAGGCAGCGGCAGAGTAGTAGCTGCCCTCCAGGAAACGGCCATTGGACAGGTAGTACAGTGAGAGCAGACAGCAGGCCTGGATGAGATCGACAACTCTGGACGTGAGCTGCATCGCGTCTCCTAGCGAAGCCATAGTACGCGACAGGTAGAGCTGCTCGTATTGGCTGAGAGAACCAGGGCGAGAGAGATAGCATGCCCAGAGGTAGATGGCGTTCATGAGCACCGGGTGGCGTTGCTCTCCGGACGGGAGGCTCAGGGAATCTCGTAGACGACCGACGTGAATGTCGAGACCACACTGGTGACGATGGGGGATGAAGATTTCCAGCCTGAGAGAGAAAATGTGAGCGACATGCACATGAGGACGCAAATGGCGAGACTAACAGTATGTGATCGAGGGGAGGCGCCTCCATGGCGGAGTAGTTGTTCACTGGAACAGTCGCGGACAAGCCCTGCAAGACATGAGAACGCGCGCATAGTCAGGATTGCCAGAAATGAACTCACCGCGAAGTTGAGTGACTCCCAAGTGGCAGGGTCGATGTCAGGCGTAGTGACGCTCAAGGGGCTTAGCAATGTGCGCGGGTCCTGCTCACCCATCGTGAACGGGACGGGCGAGGCAGAGGCCGAGTAGCTGAGCTTCCCGGGAGAGTCATAGCTGGAGGATGACGAGGACTCTGAGTAGTAGGGGGAGAGAGCGTGGGGGTCGAAGAGGGTCATCGAGGGCGCAGACTGCTCTGGGTTCTCGAGCTCGCGGACGCGCATCTCGAGGCGGGCGATGTGTTCGCGCATGATCTGGGTGCGTGTCTTGCCCTTGCCGTCGTCATATTCACACACGTCGCCCTTCTTGGCGCGGACGCACTGTGCGCAGGCGGGCTTCGTTCCGTCGCATCGCTGTGGGCGGGCGGGCGCTAGTGAGTGGGTGGCGGACGCGGGCAGGGCTGTGTGTACGCACCATCTTCCGCTTCCGACAGCGTAGACATGCCTTTCCTGGAGAGAACAGGTGTTGGTGAGTGGGTGGCGAGAGAGCAAGGGGTGGTGGTGGAGGGAGAGCTGGGCGGGACGGGGGCGTACCTCTCTGGAGCGGGGCCGGGCCGGTGGTGGAAGAAGTGGGAGGTTTCCGCTCCTCGGCCATTACAAAAATAGTAAGATAGAAAAGTGAAGAGAAAGGCGGGCACGGGGAGCGGGGGAGGGGGGGCTGCGGAAAGGGGAAAAACCAAGGATGCTGGCCGGCGTGGGTGCGTCGGAGAGTGGAGGACGCTGCGCCCTGGCGGTCGTGGGCGGGGAAGGGGAAAGGGGGCCGGGGGAGGGAAGGAGAAGGCGGAAAGGAACGGCAGGCTAGGAGGCGGGGCGGGAGGACATTGGGATTAAGTACGGTGGAGGTACTTATTGGCCCTCCTCGAGAGGCTCGGGTCGGATTTGGATTCGGATGTTACGGAACGTGGCGAGCCAGCTGAAGCCCAACCCTCCGGCCTCGCTCAACCCAGCGCCTGCACCGACAAAGACTGCGACGCGCGAGGCCCCCATCACGCCCGCACATGAGCTGCTCTCACTCCGGCCAATCATCCCCGCTCATCGATCCTCGCGCCCCCAGCCGCGCGCGCGCTCGCAGACCACCGCTGCCAGTCGCTGCTGGCCCCCTGTCCGGCGTCGGGGCCGACGGCGGCGAGTGCGCGCGCGGCCGCTGCGAGTCGCCCCGCGTCGCGCGTCTGGCCCCGCGCGCGCGTGCTCGTGCGTCCCCTGTCTGGCGCGGCGCCTAAGGCGACCGAGGCTCGGTAGCGGCGCGATCTGCCGAGAGCTCGCCCAACGGCGGCTCGATTTCCGCGATGGTATCGGCTCCCTGACTAATTAATCCACCGCGGAATATCCTCCAGGCTCTCTCCAGCCTTCCTCCTCCCACTTATCGTCCTCCGAGGCTGTGCACCACACCAGAAGCCTGATCACCTCTCCTCTCCTCTCTTCTCAATCTCTCCGCCGCACTGGCCCCCAGCCTGCCATCGCTGCTGCGAACGCGTCTGCGGCGTCCACCACGCTTGTCTCGCATCCATGTATCATCACCTCCGCCCGCCTATGCACCCGCATCCGCATCCGCACCTCCAAACGCCTGATTCACCGCACAAGGCGTGCATCATCGCGAAACACAACGCTTTCTTGCCTCTGCACTGCTCCCCCCGGCTCCGGCGCCACGCATGCGGAATGGCCGGGCCTCAACATTGACGCCTTCAGTTTGCGTTCACGTCTGAAGCTTACTGGATCCCAAATAGCCGCCCCGCCCGCTCTCTTCTCGCGTGCGCCGGCGGCCCTGGCGGGCATCCCATGACCGCATCTTCCGCCTCGCGCTTCACCTCTTCATATCCTGTGCAGCACCGCGGCTAAGCTTCCTGCACCGGCCCATCCTAAACGCGCCTCCGACCGTTCCCTTCCCCCGGTCCCCCAGCCTCAACGACTCGTTCGTTCGGCATGATTTTCAGGGTTCCGTCCCCACACCCGCCTGCCTGAAACACATGTCGGCAGATCTCATATGGCCCTCCCAGCTCCCGCCTCTGATCAGGCCATCTCTTGTGCCGTCGCAGGCTCTTCCCACCCAGTAAAGCATGCGAGGAACAGCAACCACAATCAACCGCCCTCATAAGGCAACGCTCGCCTCAGAGCTTAAATCTCCGAACTCGCAGCAGCGCGCACATCCTTTCGCACGCGCCCCATCCTCCCCGGAACGCATCGTGGAGAAACAAGGCTCGCAGGGGCAAGGGCAAGGGGCGCGCACTAGCGCACGTCGCCGTCCGTATAGCAACCGTGACGGACGCACGGATGCAGCAGAAAGATGCGGCTCCCGCCGCTCCTCAACCCCTTATCCGTTCCGTGCCAAGGCCCTCCCGCCTCCCCACCTTGTCAATATGTTCGCCCAGCGCGCCGACTGACAGTCCCACATGTGCCGATCGCCCCGCGAGGGGCGGCCTGCCCCGCCTGAACGTTTATTGTCAACGCTGTCGTCGTCGCCCGCGCCCCTCGCCTCCCCCCGGCCCCTCCCCTCGGGCCTCATTTGCCACACTCTCGGACCCAGACGACGCGCGCATCTCGATTAATCCCGATCCCTCGTCACCTCTGCGGGGGACGCTGCCGCCCAGCCCGCTGGGCCGCCGCCGCCAACGACGGCCCGCCGCGTAGGTGCACCGCCCGCCAGACAGCCGCGGGCGGGTCTGCAAGGGTCTGAATCGCATTTTTGATCATGCAGGCCTGATGCGCCGTCCGCTATCGCGCTCTCCCGAACGATGCCCCGGCGCACATGCGGCTCGCAAGACGTTGGGTGCAGCAGGCCTCTATCCGAAGATCGCATCTCTGGGGGTCGTCTAGCGGCCGCTAACAGCCGTCAAGGTATGTGCAACGGCGCGCGACTCTCCCGGTGCGTGGTTCAAGGCTCGTTCTTGTATTCTAATTCTGCGCTTTATGACACAAACCCGAGACCGTGACTACTCCGGAAAACATTCAGACGCTTGCGTGGGTTCTGTGCCTGTACTCACTAGGTAACGGGCACCTGGTTGTTGTGTGTCGTCTAGAGAATCATTGTACGTCAGCTGCCTTCCCGTGTACCTAATGCTTTAATCCCGCCGTTCTTTTCGAATTCGATATTCTACCGAATTTGAACTATTTGAACACGCGCGGGGCTCATTTTGGGGGAGCCCGCACGCGAGCCTACACGAGATGAGCCACACCTGGGCGAATCTCGCCATCCTATTCGTGCAGTCTCGTCGACGCGATATGCACCACATCCGATGATGGTCAAAATATAATTACCGTGGGTAGGCGCACTACAGAGACACACGCTAGAAGTGTGTTCGTCCCGACGCGGGCGGAGGCGTGCCCGCCCCGTCGAACATAGCCTGACACACATTCCATCGTGCGCAGGACATCCGACCACCGACGAGCCTCTGGCGTCCGCGGGATCCCACCCTCCCAGTCGGAGACGAAGCGCGGGAAGTTCCGACAGGGCTGCGACGACCTAGCGTAGATGACGTTACGGCGCATTAGCATCCCGCATGCTATAGGTTCGCGGACGCTGTAATGTGCGATCAGCAGCGGTCGGGGATGGCTGACACAGCACCTGACGTGAACTGTCGAGCTCGCCCAGAGGCTCTCGTGCGCCGCGAGGCCGTCCTCGGGGATACCGCAGCACGTTTCCACAGATCAGTGATGGACAAGCTGTGAGTGCCCGGGCGGAAGGACGGCTGCTCGTGGCCCTCGACTGTGCCCGGCGGCATCATCACAAAGGGCACGGCCTGAGAACAGTAAGAAGAGCTTAGTGCATAGCACATCAATATTGAGCGGCGGGGAAAGGACCAACACCCATGGGACGCGAAGGTGTTTCATCCAACGCTGTGCCGGCTTCTTCTCCCATGGTGGCACAGTGTGTCGACGATGCCGGTCTGGGGCTCGCGTATGCGGTTTTCGCCGGAGTGTGCTGGCGAACTACAATCTGCCGAACATGATGTTGGCTGAGTCAAGAGCTGACTAGGTGGGGTGGTACGAGAGAACATATCTGTTCCCCAGCTCAAGAAAGTAAACAACGAGCGACTGCCGCGTCCCCGGCGCGACGTTCCTTGTCGTGGAATTGTGGACGGTGGTTTGAGTGGCCGCTGAGGCACCGAGGGAGAGTGGTGCCTGGGCGCGCCAAACGGCGGGAGGTGCGGTGCGCCTTCCTGCCCGATATGGGCGAGATTCACTTCGATCGTGACCGCATGGACACCCCGATCCGATCTGTAGCTTTTACGAGTCGTGGCGGCTGTCCGGTCCGCCCCTCCTCTCCTCCGACGCCCTCAGCCAACGGAACGCCCGCGGTTTGCAACATCGCATCTTGCAAAAAATGCTGCTGCAATATCCATGTCACCGACGTCGCTCAAGGCCGCCGCTCGCTCGCGTGCAGGACGGCCGTACGGACGTCGGACGGACGCTGCCACAGAGCTGTCGCTGCACTGCATCGCTCGTCCCGCCTAAACTTGTATCGCCTACACAGCCCCGCCCACCCTTTGCTCCGCCCGGCCTCTTCCCTCCTCTTTTGCGGGTCGAGAATATTCCGGCAAACGCTGCACCGCTCGTCCTCGTGCTCGCTGCACGGAGCGCGACGCCTCCGACGCGACGTCCCGTCCGCCCGACGGGCCTGCAGCCAGCACTCGGAGGCTCTGTCCCTCCAAACGCGTTCCGAAACGCATTAGCCTCCTCCTCCATGGTTTACGCCGTGCGTCTCGCCCCCCGAGCCGACGTCGCGATGCGCGGTGCTCTTGGAGCCTCCATCACCGACAGGCCTCCGATCGCGCCAGGCTCCCCGGGACTTTCGAAAGCGAACCCCCGGATTTTTGCGATCATGGTCAATTAGCTCCAGCCACTCGCGACCGTCGCGTCGTCACTGTCCAGCCGCGGATCTTCGGCGGGCTTTGGGGGGCTTCCTACCTGCGGCACGCTTCTGGATCTGCCGCTAGAAGCCCACTCAATCAAGCGGAACCTCGGGCAACTGCAACCCATCATCCTCGTTGTGGCACGACACATCCTACACTCCGTACACACTCGCCGGTCCTCAAGCGACATCATGGGAACAGCTGCGCTACTCAGCGTGGTGAACACACCAGCTGTGACCCTGATACGTACCAGGCCTCCGCGAGCGGAGCGCGCTGGCGCCGGTGTACTGAGATTGTTTGAAGTTCCCTCCATCTCGTCTTCCATGCGGCCTGTCCGTGAGTACACAGTGGCAGTGATCGCGCTGTGTGTCCACTGGGTTGAGGGCTCGGGTTGGTCACAAGTCCGGGCGCCTTCTCCACGACGGTGTCGGGCCCGACTTTCCGTACCGCCCTGACTTGCAGGATACGGACCCACCGGCCTCTATAGACCTCAATCTTCGCGCAGAAAATCTGTACGGCGTGAGCATCTTTCAGTGCTTGTTCTCCGTCACGTTCTGACATCGTGTGGGGATCCGAACAGATACGGGGACGCGGCATTCCGCACGCCGTGTCGAGTGCCGCCCCTTTCCGACATCGAAAAATGTGCAGGACTCCCTGGTACGCCTTGCGCGTTGACTCGTTCCCCCGTGTTTCCGGTATCTCAGGCCTTTCCGGGCACCCGTTAGCGCGTCTCCTGATGTGGTCTTTAGGCCCCACGACGCTCCCTCGACGCTAGACGGAACGAATGTTCCCACCGACTGTCGGAGCGTCGAGCCGTTCTTTTTGGCCCTCTCCGTCGATAAAATTTAACCGCTGTCTCACCAAGCACCCACTAACCATGATCAGTGGAGTGGATGCCTCGTGGGGTGCAGTCGATATTAACGTCACGCGCGGAACGCCGTGCCAGTCCATTTTCTGTCTGAATTATCCCTGGGGTCGTGTTGATATCCCTGTATTTTCCAGACTCGATAGAAAATATACGGCCGCCGTTTGTTCCTACCGGCGAAAGCATCCGCTAAACCGAGAGTACGTTGCCCTCTGGCAGCTCAGCCTGTCCGTTCGATACTCGGCTCCAACCTCGTCCTTATGTCGCCAGGATGCAGTGTTCCCGCCGCTATCATGAGACGTAAGGGAACAGCAGTCTGTCATTAATGCCCGGACCATGCAACCCTCCTCGACGCACGTTCACACGCGGCGCCGAAGCCTGCACACCTCGTATGTCTGCCACAGGTGACCTCCACAATCCTCTAGTACGTCAAACATCCTTCTGACCCTCAAATAAACGACTCACTCTCTCTGCTTCTCTCTCTTCACCTTCTCCCCGTGCTGGTCCCCCCTCCCTAGGCCTCCCTCCTCACACGATCCTCCCCGTACATGCCTCCCCGTGACCCGTGGGTATCATCAACAGTTACACAGGCACCGTGACCGTAGTCCGTGCCCGTCTCCTGGTCCCTGTCCTCGTACACACCCGCCTGCGCCTCGCGTGCGCCCGCAGCGCTGTCACCGTGAGCCCAAGCCTCCAGACCGACCGTTCTACGTGCCTCGTATCCATGGTGCTCCTCATCAGTCCCAACGCGCCCGCGCGCCGCTGCTGCCTGAACAGAGGCAGCGCGCGCGCGGCGTCCACTGCCCGCCCCGGCGGGGACGTCATGCCGTGCAGGCCACCCCCGGCGCACGCCGCTATCTCTCCATCCTCCCAGGCTTCAGCTCAGACTCTGCATGTAACTGCTCAGATCTCGCGCCGCTGGCTCTCTCCTTCCCCATCTTTCTGCTGTCGACGTCCCGCATCAGAGTCCACGCGTCAAAGAAGCCTCCGCGGATCCTTCTACGGCCCCCTCCTGGGACCGGGCGCGTTCTGGATGCTTGTTTGTTCAGGAAGCTCTTGGACACACATTCGTGTGACGCTCGACACGCTGCACTCGGCCGACGCGACGCGCGGATACGCGTTCAAGCGCATACAGCCACTCATGACTCACAAGATATCATAAAATCGCCAGCATGGCCATATCATAGCTGCTCGGAGGTACGTACAAGACGACGGGTGAGTGGGCGAGTGCGGGGCTAGCCGCGGAGAATAGAGAAGGGCGACCGCGCTACCTGTGGGCGGTCGGGCACGACGTGCGGACCACAGGTGCCGCACATCGTGCGAGTAAATAGGAGGAGTGCAGAAGGAAGCAGAAGAGAAACGAGCAAGAAAGCGGGGGTAGAGGACGAGAGCAGCAAAGCAGGTGAGCGCATTACTTCTTCGCCGGGTACCCGATCGCAGTGCGGATGGAGTTGATGAGGATGTCGTTGGAGTCGCCGCCGGCCTCCCACATCGAGAAGCCGCGGAGGTTCTGCTTCTTGATGAAGTCGCCCTTCGACGCGAACGAGTGCGCGTCGTCGAAGGACACCATGACCTGCGTCTCCGGGTTGTACACGTACGGCTATGAGAAATCATGCATCCGTCAGTATCGCGCGCACTCTCAACAGCAGAGCTGCGACATACCGTCTGGCTGCAGTCGTCGAAGCGGTACTCGATGCCGGGTGCGACGGTCCCGTTGGCGTTGAGGTACTTGCCGTCGATGAGGCCCCAGAAGTTGATGCTTCCGCCGGGCACGGTGCTGATGTTGCCGCACCCATCGTCGCCGCCAGCGGGGTCGTCCCACTTGTCGCCGGCGGGCTGCTTGGCGGCGTCGAACGCAGGGTACGCAGCCAGGGTGTTCCCGGTCACCGCCTTCGACTTCTCGACGAAGAACGAGTGGCCGTAGGCCGCGACGCCGAGGACGATCTGGTTCGCGGGCATGCCTGCGGCCGTCCACGCCTTGACGGCGCTTACCGCGCTGCCCTGCTGCTGGGCGGCGGGCGCGCACGAGTCGTTGAGGGGCGCGTTCGGGCCGACACCGGTAGACCAGGAGCCCCAGATGTCGTAGTTCATGATCGCGACCCAGTCGAGCACCTTGGAGAAGGCCGAGATGTCCGTCGAAGGGGTCTTGTTCGCGTCGAGCCAGGGCGTGATGGCGGTGGCGGCGGTGAGGACGAGCTTCTTGCCGACGGGGTCGGCGCGAAGTTTCTGGAGGAGGGAGAGGAAGTTGGCGGTATCCGCTGGGGCGCGGCTGTTGCACGAGAGGCCATTGTCGCTGGCGGGGTACTCCCAGCTGCGCGTTGCGTCAGTGAACGTCGACAGCGGTGATCAGGGAACGTCACGAACTCAAAGTCGATGCCGTCGAGTTTGTAGGTGGTGGCGAGCTGCGTGATCGTCTTCACAAACGCTGTCCGGTTGGCTTCGGTGGCAACATAGTTCGAGAAGAACTTCGAACCAGTCCAGCCACCAATAGACACCAGCGCTTTCACATTCTGATCAGGTGGTGTGTGAGTTCAAGTCCATGGAAGCAATAGTGTCACGACGTACGTTCTTGTGGGCGGTATCAACGAACTGGGGCAGTAGCGCGGCATCGGAATCGTCAAGGGAGAGTTTGTTGACATCAGGTGTGGTAACCCTACGGACAAACGCAAGCGCCACCACAGTTACTAGGTTGCAAACCCACACGAGACGGATCGCCACTCACGCGAAAGAGTACGTGAGGTGAGTGTACTTGTCCCAGCTGACGTCCTGGAGGGTGAAGTCGCTGGAGTGGTAGCCGGCATACCAGCCAACCGCGACTTTGGAGGACTTGGATGAGCCGGAGGCCTTGCCCGGAGAGCAGGTACGCTTCAGGGAGGAGTGGGGCTTGGCCTCGGCAAAGGGAGCGACGACGGTGAGAGCGAGCAAAAGGAAGGACAGCATGGCTCTGCGAGGAACAAGCAGGGGACGTGGGCAGGAGAAGGAAAAGAAGCCTGGGGAGCAGGCATCACGCTCCGGGCTGGTTCTTATAGTCCGCACCTCTCCGTGTTTGCACAGGATGGTACCCGCCATCACTGAGAATCCCGCTCGTGATTCAGCTCCATAGATGGCCATTCAATAGCGGTCACAGTAGTGGTTGCTCTGCGCATACGAAGCGCATACATCCGTTTGACCAGACGAATAGCAGGCAAATGGCATTCAGTCGTCGGGAGCATTGAGGACGAGGAGGAGTCCGGTCTGCTCGGCGTTGTCGACCCCAGGTTCAGATTGATCGCAAGGCACAGCATGCTTGATCTCAGATCCTCCTCGCTTCCACGCGACATGACGCACAAAACATGACCAGAGTTCAATTCGCTTGGCCCACTTACGGCGTGGGTTGTCAAAATCGACTACCTCGCACTCTCGCTGAAGACAAATGGAAACAGGAGAAGGGACTGGTTGGCATGAGAGCTGAATATCAATACAGCGTACGCCGCGACCTCCTCGCCCTGCACTCGTATTACCTTCAGAGTTCAGACGTTCATAGACCACGGTCCACCATCAATCACAGCTGTACGCTGAAACGTTCAAACGTTACAAGTGATCATGACGGGATGCCGAACCAGAACCTCCAGACTCCGGAGAGGTCACTTACAGCACCCGAAGGTATGTTCCTTGCGGCGAGCGATGCCTTCCCGAAGGGCTGTGGCCCAGAGCCCACGTAAAAGCCGCTACGACCCCTTTCGACCTAACATTTGCGTTACGTCGGGATGTGCACCTGCAGAGCAATCGCATACGCGCCCAGCTAATCGATAATACAACAATAGCAACCCCTTGACTGACTGACATACCCATGTCGCGATCCACCCCCTACCCATGCCTGCCTCGCCTCCGTCCTCTCCTTCCCGGCCCCTCCTCGGAGACCGGTCCGCCGCCCAACGGCTGTAGCCTCTGGAGCAACGAAGTCGAGCCCTTGGAGACAGCACCGTCCCCACTCGAAGACACCGGCTGGCTGACCGCTTTCGCGGCTCCTCGGATGCTATACCCGCCCACAGGATCCTTGTCCAGATCCGGGGAACGCCGGGCGCGCAGGCGCGCAGATGGTGGTGGTGCAGCCGCGCCTTCGGAAGCATTGGGAGTGGACGCCTCCGCTCGTCGTTTGGACGGGATAGTAGGTTCGCTCCTCGTGGCGTCGGGCCGTCCTCTGCGGCCTTGACCGCGGTCACGTTGCGGCTCAGACGCAGTGCCTTCTGCGGCCTTGCCGTTCTGCGCACCAGCGTTGAGCCGACTAAGGAGCGAGGGTATCGGCGCCGTCTGCGCAGATGGCGACGCCTCGTTCGCCTTCGCGCCGCTGGATACGTTGCCTCTGTTGGACGCCGAGCCGTTAGACGCGTCCTGGCCACGGCCGCCTTTCCGGCCCTCCGTCCGCGCTTTCTTGGCAGACCGCGAGCCGCCTTCGTCGCCTTGCGAGGTGCCCGAAGGAGATGCTGGTCGGGCAGACGGGTTCCCGGGCACGTCTCTTGCGACGTCTTGTTTCGCCGCAGGGATAGGCCGGTCCTTGAGATGAGGTGGGAGGTGCCTCTCTCGTTGGCGATCCGCACGCGGGCCACTGGGTGCCCCGGGGGCTCCCGATGCGGTCGCGGGCGTAGGTCGGGGAGGAAGTGACGCCGGGAGCCTGTTCCGTGGTCCCCTCGGGCTCGCGGGGACAGCCCGTGGCCCGCTGGGGCTTGACGGCGCACCAGCGGCTGGTCCGTCCGACGTGTCGAACTTGCGCTTGTTGACGTTCATGATCCGGCGCCCGTCACCCTTGTTTCCGCCCGTGCCTGCAAGTCCGGTTCCGTGTGCTCCATCGACTGTCCCGTCCGCAATCGTGTGGCGTACGTTACCTTTCTGTCCATCAGAGGCCTGCGGGGCCGCCTGTGCGGCCTGCGGTTTGCCCGGTTCGAGCAGCAGCTGCAGAGATCAAAGAGGGGGGAAGAAAGAGGCATTCGTCGGACACATGCGGCGAGAACGAGAAGCGGCCTATTGCGAACCCTGATGACGCTGTGCACTTGCTCCTGCGCAGCTTTGTCCTCGGCACGTGCGTCTTCCGGTACCGTGAGCGATTCGATGTGGCGTAGAGAGGCGACGATATGCGCAGGCGCCTGCGAGCGGTTCTCCTTCGTTCGCTGAGCGGTAAAGAAGGCGTTAAGTCCGCGCAGTCGTCCCCCAGCGTCACGGTATGAACTCACGCGAAGAACGCCCTGAAGGAGAGTATGGCAGGCCGACCATGGTCTCTCGTCTGCTGGTTCAATATCGGAAAAGACCTGAGCTCGAAGTCAGCCATCATGGATAGGTCGGTAAGGCGTGATCGACTCACTTGTAGCAAGACTGAGCATATATCGAGGAACTGCTTCCGTAGCGCCCCATCGTCGACAGAATCTGAGCCGTTTCCTGCCTGCTTCGCGACATCGGCCGCGGGAGCAGTAGGTGGTGCCCTGAGACCGGGCTCGTCGCACACAGCGAAAGTCTCCGCAACCCTACGCATGACATACGCCTGATCGTCTGCGGAAAGACGAACCAGCACAGGCATCGGCGTGAGGTTCGAGTAGTAGAAGCGGAGGAGATGTGAGGGGTGGCATAGTCGATTCTCAACGGTGATGAAAGAAGCAAGGTCCAGATAGTAGCGCGCATTGTGAAGAGAGCCGCTGTCGCCACCAGATGAGAGGTCGGACTTCAGGGTGGCGCGGGCTTGAGCGAGCAGGAGGTCCAACAGCTCCTTGCCGCGAGTGGAGGGGAGCTTGAAGGATGGGAGAGCAGCCAGAATGTCCTTGACGATCACATCCAGCTCGCTAGGGGGCAGCTTGGTGAGGGCCTGCGGAGATCGGAGAAGAGTCAGCTTCCACAAGATCGACCACCTGAACTGTGGCGCACCTTGAACAGGTTTGTCACGAGTACCTGTTCTGCAGCACTCCCAGCCGTATTCGCATGACGCTCGACGAGAGAGCGTTTTGCTTCGCCAGCTAGGAAAGCCAGAACAAGTGACCGCAGTCTGTCCCGGATAGCTTGCTCCTCCTCATCCAACGGCTCGTCCGGCGGTACAATTTGGTCGCAGATGACGCCTAGGGTGATGGTAGGATCCATGTCGAGATGTTGGGTCAGGGCACGCTTGACAAAAGTCACTTCTTCCGGCTCGTCTGTAGACACATGTTAGAACCTTGCTCCAGTGTTATGTTACGCCACAAGTGGCGTAGGGGTGCATGCAGAAGATCTTGATTCGGACGATAGAATTGAGGCGGGACGCGTTTATCCGTACAAGGTACAGGAGGGCGGGGCGAGGAGGCATTAAACAGAACTCACCACTCTGTAGAAGCTGTACAAGTACATCCGCGTTCCTCTTGACCCACTTCTGTTGCTCGCGAGAGACGTCGACTATAGCGGCATACCCCTTGATGCGGACCTGCATAGCGCATCCTTCAACATCATGATATGGTTGAGCTCAGGGAGGACGTACACTTGAGACCGGGTCTTCACATAGGTCATAGACAGCATTGATCGCGTCGTCCTCGAGGTCCGGGAAGTCTCTGATGAAGAATTTGAGGTTGGTGGCGGCAATGACTTTCAGAGAGGAGTGAGAAGAGTGGGCGAGGTCAATGAGACGTTTGAGGGTATCCTTGCGCTGTGGGCGTGTTGGATGATTAGCCCCGGACTCGCTCAATGCACGAACCACCGCACGCACCAGAGCAGATGTCTTGACGGGTGTGCGCTCTGCGCGTCGCAGTAGGTCCCGTATATCCTTCTCCTGCTCCGCAAGGCTCCTCGAGTCCATGGCGGGTGAAGGGGGTACGGCAAGTGGTTGGGTCGGAGGCAGGGCGCAGGAAGCAGCTGCAGGCTGCGCCGAACCAAGGACATCCTTTCTCTGAGCTCTCTACCGGGATCCGCTAAGCGCCCGTGCAAACACGGCAAAATAGGAGGTACAACGCCCAGATTGGAAGGCCTGCAAGTTGGCGTGCTCTTGCCATCTTCCTTCATCTCCGTCGTCGAAATGCCGGCCCTTCTCTTCTCACAAGGCCACCTGGGCTCTAGAATAGCTTGAATTAGGCTGCGGCTTCAGTTCTTGGCGGTCCGCCTTGCTTGCTACCCTTCACAAGCTGCCACCTCGCCCCACCGTCGCGCTCGCACTGCTACAGCATACCTTGTTCACAACAGACAGAAGGGATCCGTACATTCTCAAACAAGTTGTTCGAGTACAACGTCTACTACTTTGACTTCTCTAAATAGATCTCACGCAATCAAGCCTATGCTGCACTACCGCGACAACGATGCTATCCCACTCAAGGCACCCTAGACACCATGTACTGAATCTCTGGCCTGATACTCGCTAGCATATCTGCTGTCTTCTTCTTCGGCGTCCATCCTATAGCTCGCGACCTGTCGGCCCTACAACGCGAGTTCGACCCCAAGCTCTCAGACTGTGGACGGAGACGGGTGAGCCCCAATTCCCTCGACATGGCATACTGGGTATCCGCTTACGCCTTCGAAGTACTTCTGCAGTTCTTGCTTCGTGAATGAACTCGGCTCGTCCGTCTCCGCCAAACGGAACTCCTTGAGTGCGCTTCCGACCGCTTTAGCGATGTCGAGCAGCGTGTGTTCGCCGTTCTCTCCGAAGTAGTATCCTTCCTTGCCGTGGCCGATATCTTTCCCGGCGATGATGGCGTTCCATAGGGTTTCGTACAGGTGCACGACTACTTGTACTGCGTCAGTCTGCTGAAACCTCCCAGATGAGACGACTACTTACTGTCATCGATGTGGACATTTGGCCATACATTCTTGCCCTCACCCACCATGCCGGCTTGTCCTCGGTCTATGCTGGTCATGATGAGGGCGGGTATCTGTTGCGACTGCGGGTTCATGATGCCAGCGTCGACTAGTGGCCCTGAGGCGAGGCCGTATATAGTCGACGGGAGTACGATGTACGTCTTCACATAGCCTACACAACCGAATGAGCTGTACTGACAAAGTCATATGAACAGAGACTCCGACCTGCTTCGTCCGCGGCGATAACAGCGAGGTCGACGTTCCTATGCGGCTGTTCTGGCGATATCCTTGCGAGCTGCTCTGCATCGTTGTCGTTGTAGATGACGTCGGTGGCGAACATACCCGCGGCGTTGTCGGTCAAGACTCCTACAGCGCGGGTCAGGATCCCCTCGTACATCAGCTCACGCCTTGGCAAATACGCACCGGTCCCAGACTACGGCATTGCCATATGATCGTCAGTAGCCGCATTGAAGCGAGTATACTGGCGCACAACTCACTGTATGTATGAGCGTCGGAATCTTGCCGGTCTCCTGGTATCGATGGCTGAGACCAGCGAGGACGGCTTTCGTTGACTTCAGATGATCCGCATCCGCCTAGACCTACGATGAGTACTTGCCCCCTAGCTCCGAATAGTGTCGCGATAAAGCGTACGCATTCTAGGACAATATCAGCTTGGCTTGCCAACGTCTCGATCTTCTCGACGTCATCGAGGCTCCCTAAGACGGTCTTGACACCGAAAGGCTTCAGCTTATCAGCCTTGGCTGGGTCTCGAAGGAGCACGGTGACATTGAACAACGGCTTCCCGCTGGCAAGAAGACGAGCCAATACTCCTCCGCCGATGTAGCCTGTTCAGATGGTGTTCGTCAGTAGAAGTGGACATGTTCGTATGCCCGAACAAACCCGTCGCGCCGAGAAGGAGTACGTTTGCTTTGTCCACCGACATGCCGATTTCTTGATGGGAAGTGGCGAGAACTGGGTTTCGCCACGTTGGGGAATTTCAGCTCGACCCTTTGTACTAACACTCGTCCGAGCGCAGCTTCGCGATATGCCGCCTCAAAGGAGCAACTCGAGCCAAGTGTCGAATAGCCACCGCCGCGGGCTGCAGGTACCTGTACACCGCGGTGACGTCAGCGAGATATTCTTACCACTACGGGCGCCTTCGCTCGACGTTCAAGCTTGCGCTCTACTCGTACTACAACCCTTACGCTTGCTTCCCCGGACGTCTGATGTCGCACCTTTCCTCCGCAAAACAGAATCATATCGGGGCTCGAGAGCAGGCTTGCCGCGTTCTAAGCTCCCAGACCAATCTCTCCTTACAGATTGCTAACATAACATCCGGCGGTTGTCCATATGCAGGAGATACAGCTGATCAATTCCGGGCAGCACTGATTCTCAGGGTACCCAACCGCAGTACGCAAACCAACCTTCGCTTGCAGATAACATCTCAACGCTGCAGAGACCCGTTCGTGCTCCCTCGACGCAGTGCCACGGTGAGTTCATCTCCTGTCAATCCGGGACAGACGCATGCTTAACCATCTCAGGCGAAGGGCGCCATGGACATTGATAATGGCAGCCGAGAGTTTCCAGCCTTGCATGAAGACATCATCGACGACATCTTCTCCCATCTACCAGATGCCAAACGCACGCTCGCAAACTGTTGCTTAGTGGCTCGGGCCTGGCTCGTCCCTGGTAGGCGTCACCTCTTTCGCAAGATCGCCATCAGAGGCAACAAGGTCAAGAGCCATATGCCCGCGTTCGTCGAGTTCCTACAAACCTCGCAATACGCAAGCACCTGTGTCAGGGAACTCACCCTTGACAGCAATGTTAGCTCCATCACGACCCCCATACACCTCGGCGTAGCCACCATCCTCACTATCTTGAACACAATGTCCCATCTCCACCGCCTCAGCATTGTCGACACTCCCCTCTTCGACGACACTAACAGCCCCTCTCTCCTCCCCGCGGCTCGCTCTGCCGCAAGCCTGGACTACCTCGCGGTATCGGGTACTACTGCCTACACGGAAGCGCAGTACGTCGCTCTGCTCGCCGTCGTCTGCGGGTGTGCACGAATAGGGACACTTGACCTGGGCATTTATATGCTCGTGCCTCGTCCCGATTCCCCGGTGAACATGTATATGCCCACACCTCGTCCCGATCCTCAGCTCGGATCGCTTATCCAACAGGCGAACTTGACCACCGGTCCAATCATCCATAGCCTCGTCTTCCAACTCCCTTACCACTTACCGCTCTTACCGCTCTACCGCACGTTGGCTCCCTCCGGCCTCTCTTTGACTAGTCTCTCCTTCCACGGGCTCCGCATCACCGGGCAGTTCGGTGATGCTGATCCTCAACTGAGAACTCGCGCCTCCGAGTTTTGCGATCATGTCATCGACGCCACCCAGAAAACGTTGCGAGAGCTCGAGTTTCACCCTGGCATATCTGTCTTCGAGCAAAGCAGGCTGGCACGTACGTTCGCCTTTGCGTCTTGCACCCTGGCACATTCGCTGATATACTCGGTGAACGATGCTATAGCTGAGGGAATTTGGAAACTGCCCGACCTATCGCGGCACACTCGGCTGAAGGCGCTGACGCTCCCTCTGGACTGCGACGACATGCCCTACGCAGGGTCCGAATTGACGAACATGGCGAAATCGCACGCATACATCCTACGGATGCACTCACCCCCGTCTCTGGAGCGTCTCATATTCAAGGCCCGTGTCCCCTACCAGCAGGATACCCTACGCTATCAACAACAATACGTGAGGCACCTTTTGACCGAGTTCTATCGGCCATCTTGGGATGAGCTAGACGAGGCGCTTTCCACTATCCCAACTTGCCCCCAGGTGGTTGTCGAGTTCATCGGCCCGTGGCAGGGCATCGCGATCGCTGAGCCTTTGGAGCAAGCCATGCGGGAGCTACTGCCCGACACGTCTGGAAAGGGCATGCTGCGTGTAAGTCTCGAGGTGAGGCCATCTTGTCCAATTTTAATTGTTTACTACCGCTGATTCCTCGTCCGTAGAAATCGTTCCCGCGATGGAGGTTTTGACGAGCCAGTCGGGAGCGCAGGGCGCGAGGAGCCCGCGCCTCGTTGTGTACCAGTCCTGCAGAGCTGTACAATACTCTTCCGCCTTACGTGTGGAATGCGTATCGAGGCTATGATAAGAGGTCGACTGCGCCCAACTCTCGCGACAACTTGAACCGACAGCTGTCCATACGCAGGAAGCACAGCTGATCGGCTTCGGGAGATACGGATTCTCAGGCTATCCGATCGCAGCAGACGAACTAGTTTTACTCAAGGATATCATCCCAACACTACTAGCGCTGTAGGAACTCGTCCGCACATTCGCTGTGCCACGCCAGTGAGTACAGCTCTTGTCAACGCCGCGGCTTAACGCTGAGCAATCTTATCTGAATGGTAGGGCACCATGGAGCTCGAGCACGACCGGGCATATCCAGTCCTGCATGGATACATCATCGACGACGTCCTCCACTACCTGCAAGACGCCAAACGCACGCTAGCAAACTGTTGCTTGTTATCCCGGGCCTGGCTCGGTCCTAGCCGACGTCGGCTCTTTCACGACATCGTCATCAGAGGCACCAAGGTCAAGACCCATACGCTCGCGTTTATCGGGTTCCTACACGCCTCGCCGGACGCAAGAGCGTGTATCAAGACTCTTTCCCTGGAAGGCAATATAAGTTTCATCTCCGATGACACCACGCACCTCAGCGTGACCACCATTTGCGCTATCTTGGACGCAGCACCTGGCCTCCGTCGTCTCAACATCGCGGACATTCCCCTCGTCGATGACACATCCTGCTCTTCGCTTCTCTCAAGGGTTTGCTCGGGCACGAGCCTGGATTACCTCGCGATCACGGCTACCGGGGCCTTCACAGAAGCGCAGTATGTTGCTCTCCTGGCCGTAGTCTGCACCTTCGCGCGGATAGGAACTCTCCATCTGGACGTCTATATGCTCGCGCCTCTTGATGACGAGGTCACCCATTTGGAGTCCCTCATCCAGCAGGCGAACTTGACCGCCGGTCCAGTTATCGACAGCCTCATCTTCCAACTGCCCACCTACATGCCGCTGCTGCCGCTTTATCGCACGTTGACTCTCTCCGGCCTGCCGCTCTCAAGCATCTCCTTCCATGGACTCCGTATAACCTGGTCTCATGCTCATTTGAGAGACCGTGTCTCCGAGTTCTGCGAACGTATTGTCGACGGTACTCAAGAAACTCTGCGGGAGCTCGAGTTCCACCCGGGGATCACGGTCTTTGAGCACACCGTGAATGCTCGTATGTCCCCCTTTGTGTCTTGTAGATAATCGCGCTCACCGGCGCCGTCGAACGATATAGCTGAAGAAGCTTGGCGGCTGCCCGACCTCTCGCGACACACTCAGCTGAAGATGCTGACGCTCCCTCTGGACTGCCACGACATGCCCTACGCAGGCTCAGAACAGACAAACATGGTGAACTCGCACGCATACATTCTACAAACCCACCCGCCCCTGTCTTTGGATCGTCTCACGTTCAAAGCCCGTGTCCCCTACCAGCAGGACACCCTGCGCTACCAGCAGCAATATGTGCGGCACTTGACCACCGAATCCTATCGGCCATCTTGGGACGCTCTGGACCGAGCCCTTTCCACTCTCCCATCTTCCCCTCAAGTGCTTGTGGAGTTCATCGGCCCGTGGCAGGGCATCGCCAGTGTCGAGCCCTTGGAGCGAACCATGCAGGAGCTACTACCCGGCACACATGGAAGGGGTGTCCTACGCGTAGCTCTCCAGGTGAGGCCATGTGGTCCGAATCTAGTCGTTCACCAGCGCTTATTGCTCTGTAGAAATCGTTTCCGCGATGGAGATATTGAAGCTTCTGAAGTGTTGGCCAAGGGTTGGTCATACATAGCTGTACAATACTCGTCTGCTTTGAGTTTGGGCGTGTTACGAGCTACGACCGACAGAGTTCGCACCTGGTTCGCACAGTGAGAATGTGGCGCGTGTTGATGCGCCGCTTGCCCAACGCATACGTGGAACTCCTCCTTATAAAGATGAAGACGTGCCCGGGCTTGTTCAGACACACCTCTCCGTCACCAGCGACCCGTATCTGTGCTGAGCAGCAGGCACGCAAACTGGGTACGGCTGTAACAGCAGGGGAGCGAGTGGATCGGCGATAGCCGAAGAGTGGGACCCCCGCATTCGCTCGTGAAATCGATCCAAGTCGCCTGCGCACACCATAATTCGCCCGGTCAGGAGACATGCTCGCCGCCCTCCTCGTCTCCCTCTCCGTCGCCGCCCTCCTCGCCTACTTCGCAAAGGCCGTGCTCACCCGCCCCGAGCGCACCTCCACTGAGTCCAACTCCTTCGGCGCCAGCACGGGCCTATCCACCGAGGAGCAGCGCAAGTACCAGGAGCAGATCCTCCGCAAGCGCAAGCAGCAGCAGCCGACGAGCACCGAGAAGGAAACGAAGCCGGAGACCCCCTCAGTCATGCAGCCCGCACAGACCGACCTCGCGCTGCCCAAGGACGACCCGTTCACGGTCGAGCAGCTGAAGCAGTACGACGGCTCCGACCCGTCGAAGCCGATATACGTCGCTATCAAGGGTGCGTCCCCCCTCCCTCCCGCCACGCGTGATCGCCTGCTCAGGCCTACTTCTGCTAGGCACGGTCTTTGACGTGACGCGGAAGGCGGACACGTACGGCAAGGGCAAGTCCTACAACCTCTTCGCCGGCAAGGACGCGTCGCGCGCCCTCGGCATGTCCAGCCTCAAGGAGGAGGACGCCGTGTCGGACTACAGCACCCTCTCCGAAGCGGACACGAAGACGCTGAACGACTGGTTCGACTTCTTCTCGTACGTGCCGCGCGTTCTCTTTGCGCCGCAGCCGATCTCACTTTCCGCACAGGAAGCGTTACAACGTCGTCGGGAAGGTCATCGATCTCCCGCCTCAGGGCAGCCACGCCTCGGCTTCAGCACTATAGCCACGCTTGTACCCAAGATTGCCTATTTATCTGTGTACGACTATGCTCGTCCGTTGATCATACCCGGATGTTCGTTTCCAGGGGTGCCTTTTCACGCCGTCTTGCGCTTTCTCGTCTGCCCCAGGCTAGTGCGTCACGGCCTAATGCGCCATAGAGATTTGGTGAGCTCTTTCTTATCTCAGAGAAGGGGTTCCCACATCGCGTTCGCACCAAGGAAGTGGGACACAGGGATGTCATGTTGTTCCGGCCGATCTATCCACGGGCCTACTCGATACTCCCTCGCGCTGTCTTTTAGCAGCATCCAGGGCACCAGCGATCAATTACAGTAGCAAGGTTCGTGAAACGAACCAATGGCGAAGATCTCGGGGGAGACGGCCGCATAAGTGGCGTGTGTATCATTCACATCGCGGCGCGACATCTCTCGTGAACACCTTCGTGCTTTCGCCCTTCGGCATCAAGGGCAGCAGCGCTAGACTGCTTCTGCTTCTGCTCGTTACACTCCCGGACGCTCGCAGACCAAGTTCGAGACCTCCCCATCCAATTTCCACGTCAATGATCATTGCCCCCGCACGTACATTGTCATCATCGACGTCGGAGTCGGCGTCGGCGCCAGAATATCTCGCCCCAGCCTCCCACAGCTCGGACATTCGCCCACCGGTCCCGCGCGCCAGCTCCACTCACCTCGCCCAGCTCTATGAACGCTGCGCACATGGCCACAAATAGCCCTCCCCACCGTTCCCACCGCGGGTACGTAGAGCGGCGCAACCCCGCATAACGAAACCACTTAGCAGTTAATGAAAAGAACAACGCACCCAGAGTCAAGCGGACGCGGCGCAAGAAGCGCAAGAACGGCGGGGCTCGCGCGAGCTCTGCCGCGCGGAGCCACCGCGCCAGGGCCTGGGACGTCCGATGCCGCTGAGCACAACGTCTTCTCAAGTTCTCGCCGCCGGCTGGCAGCTGCCTGCGATTAGGGGCGCTGTGGCACGGACGTTGTGTGAGGGCGTCTGCTCCCGGGGCCCGTGGGCGGCCGGCGAGCCGCCCAGCATCCGGCTTCTCACCACATTTGTCGTGCAGGCTTTTCGTGGCGGTCCGGGATGAATGTAGTTCGGTGTTACTGGGGTCCTCGCATGGGACAGAGCTGTCGCCGATATGCATGGGTGCGTCGGCACTATGGGGTCGGCGATGCTTTGAGTTGCGCGCGCCGATACGAGGAGGCACGAGGCAATTTGCCTATGACGGCGTAGACATTGCAGTATCTTCTTCGTGATAGCACTGTGGTCGAGAATGATCAGCAATTGCATCTGATAACGCGCCGACATGGTCGGAGGAAGAGGCTCTACCTGCGCTTCCCCGCACAAAGAGTTGCCGCCTAAGAGCGGGGAAGCAGCAAGCGGAGAGATATGCGTCTCGATCCCCACAAGTTGTACTTGGGTTGTGGCTACGGAGCCCGCCGAGCCACAGACGCAGAACATCGCTATGCAAAGATCCTGCGCGGCCAAGATATCGAACCTATGAGTCATCCTCCGCTCCGCCAGTCAGACTCACGGTACTCTGACTGACCGCAGGCAACACATGGTGGCCTGTAGGCGTGAAATGGGCGTCCTCGCCGACGTCACGTACCTGAACGTCGGTGATTACCTTGTGGAATCTTGGGTGAAGGCTTCTACAGGCAGAGTTTAGGTAAGTAAGCGGGCGGGCGCGTAGCATACTCACGCACGGTGTCTCTCGTACTCCTCGCGGCTCGCCCGTGCGCGTCAGATAAAGCCTCTTGCATGGGCTCATCGTTGCGCCGAGTTTGTGCTCCGCCAGGGGATGGTGCCCAACAAGGTTAAGCAGGCTCGCTGGTAGGCGGTTACGCCAAACGCGGATTTACGCGTATTGGCTGTCTCCCTGGCCAGCGAGGTTAAAAGTTAACAATTCGGCACGTTGTGTCCACGATGCGCGCTATGTGGTCGCAGCCCGGCGTAACCCTGCTCCCGTGAAAGACATCTATGTTCGCCGCGGTCCCTTGTGGCAGTCGAATGACGATCGGGCGGCGAGTGACCGCGAGCGGCGAGCGCCGCGTTCCTCGTCAATCGAAGGGAACCTACGTTGCCCCATAAGTTCAGTGGGGAGCACCGTGAAAGGCACGGCCGGGGTATGACTCACCTGCATTGTCATTGGAAGTGCGGTGTGACCACGGTTCTTGGGCGGATTGCCCTCGCGTCGGGTCGGACGTCGCCACAAAGGCCATCTCGACGTCCGTTCGAACGCGCCGCCCGGGGGTAAGCTCAATAGCTTTAACGCTTCCGGAAGGCTAGTTGACGCCGCGCAGCTTCGCGGAAAAGGTCCGCAGCCTGCGCGACAGCACTTGCCAAGGCGAGCGAGAGGACTCGAGCTCGCGTCGACGCGAGAGTATATGAGTACTTAGCTTGCCGTGAACTGAGCGGAGAGCGCAGCGACGCTCGCCAACGTCGGAAGCCGGCCGCGCTGAGCCGCACCTTCTTGTTTTGGGGAGCTTGGGGAGCGCGGCGGGGGCGGCGAAGGGGTCGGACTGTTGGGGGCTGATGCGGCCGTTGGACGCGAGAACGCGTGATGGGCGCGTCTGAGACGCTGGGCCCCGCTTGCCTTTCTGCGCACCGATTGTCTTCCCCGTTCCTCTGTCACCCGCCGTCGCGTCCCGCCGCCTGCCACGCCCGGCGGCACGCGTCTGCACGGGGCGAAACGCGTCGTTGGCAGCAGAGGGCGGGGCACGACGCGTGGAGGGCGCTGAAACAGCGTTTGGCTGCCGCAGCAGTGGCAGGGGCGGCAGGGGGCGGGCAAAGGCAGGCGAAAGGGGCATTCGGGGCCAGTACGCGCACGGCGCTTGGGAGCGGGAGGAATGTCCGAAGGCGGGGAGGCACGAGGGCTTAGCGAACACGTTGCACGACTGGCGCAGGGCCGTGGCGGACTCGCCACCATTTCACGCACCGCTGACGCGGCGTGCTCGTCGACGACCGCGCCCGCGCTGAGCGCTGACTCCCGCTGCAGCGTGTTCTTGAGTGCGAGACCAAGGCCGCGCAGCTCGTGCGAGTCAGAGAGAAAGGGCACAGAGCGTCGGTTGCGCACCGAGGCCGAAGTGCAGAGCGAGCTGCCGTTTTGGGCGGGCATAACCACCGCCACAGCTGGCCTTACCACCCGCCCCGTACAGCCGTCGTCCGCTTTCTTCCCAAGCGTCTCCTGCTTGTCCTCTTACCCCCACCATCTCCCCTCCCGCATCTCTACCCTCTCCCACCATATCCTCCCTCGCCGCCCCCGCAGCCTTGGCTTTGCCACCCCCCAACACTCGAATACAGCACCATGGACGCCCTCCGCTCGCTCGTCCAGCCCCTCGTCGGAGGCGGCGGCGGCTCATCGATGATTGACGGCATGAAGCTCGTCGTCCTCGGTGGCACCGTCGAGACGGCCCGCCGCGTCGCAAGCTCAGGATGGTAGGCACACTCCGTTCCCCTGCTGCGCTGTCACGTCGCTCATCATTGCCTCGCAACCGTACTGTACATCGTCGGCGATGACGCATCCCCAGGTCCCACTTCATTAACTGTAAGTTCTGCCTCCGGTCCCGTCGCACGCTGACTCACCTCTCGCCCGCACAGCCTTCTTCCTGACTGCCCACTTCTCCGAAGAGGACTACCCATATGACTGGCTCATGCTCTGGTTGTCGCGTCGTCCGGAGTGGCAACGGTCCCGCGAATTTGAGACGACAACACGCTCGTCCACGCCGGGCTTCGGCTCCCGCATCGCAGACAACTCCTTCGGGGACGATGACGAGGAAGAGGACGAGGGCGCACCTGGTCGCGTCAAGACGCGTGTCGTCTTCCAGCCCACCTCCAACACGACCCACACCATCTACTACCGCGGGCACTGGCTCCGTGTGAGGCGGTGGCGCAAGAATGACACCGGCAACGAATGCATCTCGGTGTCGGTTGTGGCCCGCAATAACTCCATCCTAAAGCAGCTCGTTCTGCAGGCGAAGAAGGAGTACGAGGCGGAGGCCGTCCACCGGATACAGATCTACTTCGCGGACTCCCACGGCTGCTGGCGATGGACCGACTCGAGGCATAAACGTCCCATGTCGTCCATTGTTCTGAACCCGGGCGTAAAGGAGATGCTATTGGCGGACACGAAGGACTTCCTGAAGTCTGAGAAGGTGCGTAAATTAAAAGTGCCCGATGTGGTAGTGGGATTGCCGTACACACCGCGGCGTGCGCTTCCGCTTTCCCTGGGCTGATCGTCGGGAGCTTGTGCTGACGCGTCCTCGTCCTTTGCAGTGGTACGCAGATCGCGGCATTCCGTTCCGCAGGGGGTACTTGCTCTACGGTGTGCCTGGTTCAGGGAAGAGCTCGCTCATTCACGCCATTGCTGGCGAGCTTATGCTCGACATTTACGTCGTATCCCTGTCATCATCGTGGATAAACGACAGCACGCTCACCACGCTGATGGGCCGGGTGCCCGCGCGGTGTATCGTCCTCCTGGAGGACCTCGACGCGGCGTTCACGCGTAGCACAAGCCGAGACGGCAGCGCAACAGGTAACCCTGAGGGTGAACAGAAAGAGAAGGCACCTGAGCAGACCACGACGACGAGCAGTTCGCGCCGGACGCGCAAGACCGAGCAGCTTTCTGATGTGAACACCCTGAGCCTGAGTGGCCTGCTCAACGCGCTGGACGGTGTTGCCGCCTCCGAGGGACGTCTGCTGTTCGCGTGAGTCTACATCGTGTGATTACTCTGCGTCATGCACTCACTATTTGCACGCGTAGCACGACTAACCATCTTGAACGCCTCGACCCTGCACTCTCCCGTCCGGGTCGCATGGACGTCTGGATTGAGTTCAAGAACGCGTCGAAATGGCAGGCGGAGCTGCTCTTCCGCAACTTCTTCCCTTCGACGGATGAGGACAACGAGCCCATAGAAGGCGACCTCGATAGCATTGAGCTGCCAACGACCCCTCCTTCGCCGTCCGCGGGTTCGAGCGCCGGCTCCACGCTCTTCTCCTCGATGGCGTCGACGTTCTCCTCAGTCCCGACAAGCCCGTCGGGGTCTGCGAGCCCGCTGTCGCCCCTTCCCTCGCTGCCGGATGGCCTGCCGACGCGATCGCGCACGAGCTCAGCGGCCGGCCGGAGCCCAGGGAAGGCGAAGGAGCGGTCGCGCACTACGAGCGACGCGGCGCTGCAGAACCAGGCGTACCTGCCGCCTCCCATCGAGGACGAGATCATGGAAGCGAAGCACTCCGCGAAGCCGCTCGACGGGGTGACGCTCGCGCGCCTGGCGAAGGAGTTTGCGGACTCGATTCCCGACGAGGAGTTCAGCGTAGCCGCGCTACAAGGCTGTGAGTGTTCCGATTCTTTCGTCCGCTAATCACCTGCTCTCCGCCGCCGCCACCGCATCCATCCTTCCTTTGTCCATATCGCGGGGCTTCCCCTTCTTCCGGGGCTGGTGCGTGCGAGGCCGCGAGTAGAAAGTGTGCTGACAGATGCTCTTTTGCGCGATGTGCCACAGATCTGCTCAAGAACAAGTCGCGCCCCGAGGCTGCGGCGCAGGAGGCGGCTGCGTGGGTGGAGAGCGAGCGGGCGATGAGGGAGAAGTTGAAGAGGGAGCGGGAGGCGCGCGAGCTCAAGGAAAAGCTCGAGGTGAGTTATCCGATCCAGATCGATTATCGTGATCGCATCCCCATCCGCGTCCGCGGCGCCGTGGCCGTGCCCATATGCCGCCGGCCCGCTTCAGGCCGCCGCGCCCTTGCGCGACCGCCGTCGGTTGATGCGCGTTGTTACCTGCTTGCTCTCGACCGCGAACACCGTTCTGATCACATCCTTGGCTTTCAGCGCGAACAGCGCAAGAAGGAGCTGCTGCAAAAGGAGAAGGAGGCGGCCGAGCTCAAGAAGCTCGAAGAGGCCGAGGCCGTCCGTAAAGCTGCGGAGCAGCTTGCGGCGGGCGTCGTCGTCGAGCCGCAAACGGTGCCTCTGCCGCCCCTCCCAGCTCCTCCCGCGCCCGAGCCGGTAGTCGAGGCGGACAAGGAGAACTCGAATGCGGACGACGACGAGTCCTCGACCGATGACGAGGACGAGCCACAGCCCGTCGTGGTGGACTCGAACGGGTTCATCGTGTCGGAGGTGTGGACGTGACTCCCTGCCGCGTCTGACGTCGTCGCGACGGCAGCTAGCGACGGCAGCTACGTCGCTTGCGGCGGCGCGGTGTTGTCGGCGTCAGTTCCTGTCAATGCTCGTGACCCTGCCTGCGGCGGGGATCGAGCTTACGACGTGGAAAGCGGACAGGCAGACAAGGACGATCGTTCCGTGGCGGACGGGACAGCGGCTGCTACTGCTGTGCCTGCTCCCACAGCGGTGCTGCACACGGTTGCGCGCCGGCACGGGGGTGGCTTTGCGGTGCAGAGGATGTTCCCGATGGTCCAGTTTTATCTGCTTCATGTGTATGTTTTGTTGCAGCTCGCACTGTTCGGACGTTGAGAAGGCCGGGCGCCCGGGGGCGGGAGCGGGGGTGGGCGAGAGCACGACACTCGTCCGAGTCGCCGCGCTGCGTGCTCCGGGCTGGGGTTGTGCCATGGCGATTTGTTCTGGCTGATGCCGCTGTACATATACCGACCGCATACTTAGGCGCACCCCGTTCGCATAGAGACTCGCATCTTGAGAGCTACTACACCTGTTACTGCTTTATTTGCATTGCTGTACCCTCCGTAATCCCAATCGCATCCGTTGTGTTTTGTATCGCGGCGGAGGTGTTTGAGGAGACCCCTGTCAGCGCGAGGGTGGGCTGATGGAAGGGCCGGTCGCCAATCAGGCGGTTGGACGGGCGCCTGGCGGGCGTGGGAGGGGGAGGCGCCGGGGGCCCAGGAGGGCGGATCCGCGTTGGGCGTGTCAGCGTCTTGTCTCCCGTCGCCTTCTCGCTCTCTGCAGCCTCTTCCTCCTCTTCCACCACCGCAGGCTATTGCCGCCCCAGCCCCCGCCGCTCTTTTCTTCCCCTTCGCCGGCCATCCTCCACCCCCTCCACCCCATCTCTACTCACCATGGGTTGCGTCCAGTCCACCGGCATCGACGATGAGGCCAAGGCCCGTGCGTATCCATCAACTTTTCCTGGGCCAAAACCCAACCGCCCGCAAACCCGTCACTCATCCCTCCCTCCCCAGGCAACGACGAGATTGAGAACCAGCTCAAGCGGGACCGCATGATGGCCAAGAACGAGATTAAGATGCTGCTGCTGGGTGCTGGAGAGTCCGGCAAGGTCGGTTTTCCTTGTTTTTCGGACAGCAACAACACCCCTTACCGCTCATTCGTTCCCCTCCCCAGTCCACGGTCCTCAAGCAGATGAAGCTCATCCACCACGGTGGCTACAACGAGCAGGAGCGGGACTCGTACAAGGAGATCATCTACTCGAACACCATCCAGTCCATGCGGTACGCCGTGGCCCCATCTGGCGTCCCGCCCGCGGCTTATTTGAGTTTTCCCTCCCCAGCGCCATCCTGGAAGCGATGCCGCACCTCGACATCCAGCTTGCCCCCCAAAACGACGCAC
Source organism: Trametes villosa (assembly GCA_002964805.2). Taxonomy (NCBI): domain Eukaryota; kingdom Fungi; phylum Basidiomycota; class Agaricomycetes; order Polyporales; family Polyporaceae; genus Trametes; species Trametes villosa. The sequence goes on from PUDQ02000010.1 coordinate 2,632,691, forward strand.
GTCGGAGCATCGTCCTCTCTCTGCCCGGTCAGATCGAGGGCGACGTGATGCCGCGCGACGTTGCGGATGCCATCCGCGGCCTGTGGAAGGACCCGAACGTGAAGGAGGCGGTCCGCCGCTCGCGCGAGTTCCAGCTGAACGACTCGGCTGTGTACTACTTCAACGCCATCGACCGCATGGCCGCGCCCAACTACATGCCCACCGACCAGGACATCCTCCGCTCGCGTGTCAAGACCACGGGTATCACGGAGACGACCTTCAAGGTCGGCGAGCTCACGTACAAGCTCTTCGACGTCGGAGGCCAGCGGTCCGAGCGCAAGAAGTGGATACACTGCTTCGAAAACGTCACGGCTTTGGTCTTCCTGGTGTCGCTAAGCGAGTATGACCAGATGCTGTACGAAGATGAGAGCGTGGTATGTAACTCCCTCGCTACGAACCCTGTTTTCCGTCTTCACACGCCTTTGCTTGCAGAACCGTATGCAGGAGGCCTTGACTCTCTTCGACTCAATATGCAACTCAAGATGGTTCGTGAAGACGTCAATTGTGAGTGCCGCCACCAGCAACGGCATCTTCGCGAAGGGCGCGTTTGAGGGATGCTGACAAACCGGACACCTTCTCTAGATCCTCTTCTTGAACAAGATTGATTTGTTCGCGGAGAAGCTCCCGCGGTCACCACTAGGGGACTACTTCCCTGATTACAACGGCGGCGACGACTACGATTCGGCGTGCAACTACCTCCTTCACCGCTTCGTCTCCCTCAACCAGAGCGCCGCGACGAAGCAGATCTACGCGCACTACACTTGTGCAACAGATACCCAGCAAATCAAGTGTACGTGCCTGCTTGCTCCATTACGATTCTCAGCGCTAATCGTACTTGTCTTCATCTTTTCTGACAAATCGCCCGTCATCTTTGACTTTGCGCTGTCCATCTCGCCCGACACCACCATCCGCGCCGTGCAACCCTCCATCATTGCTCTGGTGTTGACCCGATATGCTTCGGAACGCATCCGGCGGCGCACAGTCGTCCTGAGCGCCATCCAGGATATCTTGTTGCAGTTGCACCTGCGGGAGTGCGGTCTTCTATAGATGGACAGATGGGCGTCGTCCAGCCCTGCAGGAACCGGTTGTGGCACGCGACACCTTGCTCCCCCTTCCCCCATCTCTCTTCCGTCTGTCTCCGTTCTGTCCTGCCCCGCATCGTCTCGCCATGTGTTCCATCAGCCGTCTTGCAGCCTCGGTCCACCATCATGATCTCTCTCCGCCCGGCGGCCTGCGCACGCGCGCGCCTGGATGAGGCAGCGCCGCGCCTCGCCGAGGCACTGCACTACTACCGCCTACCTACCGCCTACTGTACATAGTTGGGAAATGTTTTCCTGCGCCTCGCACGCCAGCATCAGCGCACCACGCGCCGCTCCTTCCCTGCCCTCGCCCGGGGCCCATGCGTCCCCGCGTGGGCCCCCGCGCCGCAGCTCCGCCTACCCCCATTCCTCTTCTACCGATCCACGACGCCTGCTGCCTTCCCCCTTCCGCTTCCGCCTTGACTTTTTTCTTTACCTTTATGGTTGTGCTCATGTCTGGTTGTGTCTGGATCGTTGTAATGACTTACGCCGCTTCCCACGTTCCCCTTCTCGTTCCCCCGCGTATTCCCCCTTCTACCGTCGTGCCGGCCGTTTTACCCTTCGTGTTCCTGTCCCTTGATAGTTAGCTACATAGGATGCTCCTCTCCTTCGGCATATACGGCTCGGCCTTACTCGTATACCTCCCTAAGTACAGTCTGTCCCTCCCCTGCCTATCCGCTGCCCGCGAGGAGTGTGTGCGCGCTGTGTTTGCTCGGTAAGCGTGTCTTCGGCCCTTGCTGTGCTCGAGCCACGCGATATGTCGGCGTTTCAACGGTAAGCCGGGTTACACAGATGATGTGTCTTCCCATCAAAGAACTTGGCGGACGTCTCATCGAGTGTTCCTCAACTCGTGGCTGGAAGAACACGCACATGGTCGCCGCCCTGGCTCTTGTACGGCCACATACCAAGCAAGCTGATCCATGCTCGAATCAAACCCAGGCGCGTCAACATATGATGGAGGATGTCCGTCTAAAATCCGCCAGGTATAATCAGCAGGCAAGTCAGGACCTCGAGCACCTCCCGTCCACATTTTCGCACACAAACTGTGATGCGAGCGTTTACCAAAAGCTCTCGTCCATTGAAGGGATAGCTCCTCGACGATCGTGTCGAGCACATGTTGACGGCGCAGTAGCACGACAGTAAGTCTTGATCGAGATCGACGTGCCAAACAATGCTAACGTCGTGGCGTTTGGTAGCTCTCATATGCCCTAGGTTCACTGATCCCGGCGACTTCGGGCGGTCTACTCTGCGGACTTCAAGTACGACCAGGTCAAACAGTAATAGCTACCAGGCTCAATCCTTTGGATCAACGCAGTGCAAAGACACGGGCCAGAAACACGGGCCTTCTGGCACTACCGGCGGGATGCACAACCGAGTGCAGCAGATCTGCACAGTTCAGCCTGCTACTTCCCCGAAACGTGGGTACTGGCTGCAAAGCTCCAGCAGGACAGGTTTGCAGGGATTCGGGGGTAAAATTTTTGTGGATTTGACTCTTACTGGCAAAAGAGCACTCAGTGGTGAATAGCGACACCAGCAGGATTTGAACCTGCGCTCGGAGACCGAAACAGATAATCAAACTTGATTCGAATCTGTCGCCTTAACCACTCGGCCATAGTGTCATGAAGGCGGATGCGTTGCGGGTTTTTCCATCGTAGTGTGAGGACAACAGTACTTTGCGCCAACTTGAAGCCACCGAGGCGGCGCCCCCGTCGATCAGCTGTCGATCCATGTCGTTGTCAATACCATGAGTGTACAACCCATCGTCATCTTGGACACCCACCCTCAAGACACTATGGCCGAGTGGTTAAGGCGACAGATTCGAATTAAATTCGATTATCTGTTTGGGTTCCCCAGCGCAGGTTCAAATCCTGCTGGTGTCGCTGATTTTCTTTTGTCCCCGGAAACCACGACTTTTACCTACCTACCGATGCCTCCGAAACTGTGTCGCTCGAGCCTATCCGTGTTCCCTACAATAACTGAAAAGCAAGCTGCGCAGATCTCATCCCTTCTGTACGGCGGTTCGTTCATTCACCCATAAACAGATGCAGCACTTTAGTTCACATCCTACCGGTGCCGTTGGTTTGTGAACGACAGAAGACCATCTGAAAACATACAACATTGCTAGATACAACAACAGATCCCTCTACAACCCTTTCGCAGCAGCGACGAATGCCTTCACTTTTTCCGGGTCCTTCCCAGACCCGTCCGCCGTCTCGACGCCACCACTCACGTCAACCGCCCACGGCCTTACGGTCGCCACGACCTCCTTCACGTTGCTTGGCGTGAGGCCGCCTGCGAGGATGATCGGTAGCGGACTCGCGACCCCGACCTCGCCCTTCTCCACGACGCCCTTCGCGATATCGGTGTCTATCCGCGAGCCCGTACCGCCGCTCAGCCCGTTTGCGCTGCCGCGCGGAACCGCGTCGAGCAGCACGAACTGGTGGGCGCCGGGGCGGGTGATACCCTCGAGCCCACGCCCCTCCGCGTCGACGTGGAAGACGCGTACGGTGGGTACGGGGATGTGTCGCGTCCACTCGGTCGGCTCCGACCCGTGCAGCTGCACCAGGTCTAGCTGCGCATCCTCGACCGCCTGCAGGATGGTGTCCAATGGCTGGTTCTGGAACACGCCGACGACCAGCGGCCGCGCAGGCGAGTCGCCCGAGAGTGCGGCAGAGAGCCGCCGTGCGTGCGCCGTAAACCACGGCTCGTTCTTGAGCTGTGCGGCCGATGAGACTTCGACGGCGGTGGCGTGAGGCGGGCGTGCGAGGCTGCGTGAATGGACGGCGGCGGAGATCTTCTGGGCTTGCTCGAGAGAGACGTATCGCTTGCTCGAGGGCACGAACATCAGCCCAAGCAAGTCCGCGCCCGCCTCCATCGCCGTGAGCGCCTCGTCCTCCGTGCGGATACCGCAGATCTTCACAAGCGGCGGCGCAGACTCGACCGCCTTGCCCTTTGCGTCCTCGGGCTCGGGCCAGTCGAGGAGCTGACGGATGAACGCAGTCGTGTCCTTCGCGCGCATGAGCGCCTCGCCGACGAGCACGGCGCCGACGCCCTGCTCCGTGTACGTGCGCACGTCCTGCGCGCTCTGGATGCCGCTGAGCGCGCACAGCACGACGTCGCGCTCGCGCACCATGTCCACGAGGCGGCTCGTCGTGCCCATGTCGACCTCGAAGTCGTGCAGGTTCCGGTTGTTCACCCCAATCACCTGCGCGCCGAGCCCGAGCGCGGCCTCCATCTCGCGCGCGTTGTTCACCTCCACGAGCGGCTCCATGCCGAGCGAGCGCGCGTACGCGTACAGCGCGTGCAGCCGCGGCACGGGCAGCATCGCGACGATGAGCAGCACGCTGTCCGCGCCGTGCAGGCGCGCCTCCGCGATCTGGTACTCGTCGAAGACAAAGTCCTTGCGGAGCACCGCCGGGCGGTGCGGGAGCGCGTCGATCGCCTGCCGCGCGAGGCGCATGTCCAGCAGCGTGCCCTTGAACCACGTCGGCTCGGTGAGCACGGAGATGACGGAGGCCCCCGCGAGGGCATAGGTCAGGGCCTGCTGGGCCGCGTTTGTCGTCATCGCGATCGGGCCCTTGGACGGGCTGGCGCGCTTGATCTCGGCCATGAGCGCGGGCTTCTTCGGGCACTGCTTGAGCCGCTGGACGAACGAGATCGGGGCGGGCGCGATGTTGAGCGAGAGGAGCGTATCGAGGTCCTCTGGCGTCGTTCCAGGCGTCTTCTTAGCCAACTCGACGTCCTTCGTGCGCTGCGCATAGATCTTGTCGAGGATAGTCGGCACCTTGGAGCTCGTGCTCCCGGTAGCATTGCCATTGACGTTCCCCTCAACCGCACTCGCGATCCCATCCAGGCCGAACGCAGGGAGCGAGCCCTCGGAGACGCGGAACGCCGGGTTCACGTCCCAGGTGCCGCCTCGAATAGAGAGGAAGTTCTTCAGGAGCGTGTCGCCGCCCTCGGAGAGGATGCTCTCCGGGTGGTACTGGACCGCTTCGAGCGTATACTTGCGGTGGCGCACGCCCATGATCACGCCGCTGTCCTGCGTGATCGCGGTAATGGCGAGCTCGCTCGGGAGCGTCGCGGCCGACGCGCTGAGCGAATGGTAGCGGGTGGACTTGATGCCCTGGGGGATGTCCTTGAAGCACCCCCGGCCGTCATGCCGGATGGCGCTAACCTTGCCGTGCATCGTCTCTCCCGCATAGCTAGACAGGGTGCACGGTCAGCGCCGGATTCGACACAGAGGAAGAGGTAGCAGAAGAGAAGGAGCACAACGTCATCCGCGTACTGCGCGGACGCGGCTTGCAGCATGCGCCACGGGAAGTCGACCCTAGCGGAAGCGTTCTGCGATGCTTTGTGGTACGTAAGGATTGTCTCTAGCCGAGGAGACATCCCGTCCGCGGCTTTCGGGGTCGCGAGCAACGCGAGCAACCCGCGCAGAGCTAGAATCCTTCCGCAAGGGTAGAGCGAAATATGCAGCCGAACAGGCTCCATTTATGACAATCCAAGCCATGCAGATCCTTTACAGGGCTTTCGGGCGCAGGCGACTCGGTCCCGCAGACGGGAACCTGAGCAAGAATAGTCCATGCGCCCGGTGCGGCGCGAGGGAAGTGCACTCGTGAGCACACTCCCGCGCGCCGTTCGCACACGTCCAATATCTAGAATCATCTTAGGACGCTGCCATAACCAGGGCCGCTAACGTCTTCGACGCTGTGCTTCTCCGCACGCAGCAGAACTCCGCGGCATGCAAACACGCACGGGAGTAGATCCCCCATACCGTACATGCAGCACCTGTCGATCATGCACCCTGCACCACGCCTCAAACACAGCAGCATCGGGCGCGCACGCCCCTCCTCTCTTCCCTCCCTTCCCTTCCTGAGCCTCGAGAAAGAAACAGCGCACTCACCCGATATGGCCGCCAAACACGTCCACGAGGCACTCGAGCCCCATGCACACGCCGAGCACGGGCACCTTCCCCGTGAAGAAGCGGATCGCGTCGCACGAGATGCCCGAGTCCGTCGCGGGGTGCCCGGGCCCGGGCGAGATGATGAGCGAGTTGATCTTCAGCAGCGGGAACGCGGCCGGCGAGAGCGCGTCGTTCCGGATCACCGTCACCTCCGCGCCGAGCAGGCAGAGCGACTGGTAGATGTTCCACGTGAAGGAGTCGAAGTTGTCGATGAGCAGCACGTCGAGCGGGCGCGCGAGCTCGAGCGGGAGGACGAGCGCCATGGTCGCGATGGTGCGTTACGAGAGCAGGTGAGGATGGGTAAGAGCTGGAAGGGTTGCGCTGGCAAGGTGACTCGGAGGCAGAGCGCGATTTATAACTTCGACCTCGGGCTTAGGCTAGCAGAGGTGCACCTTCGACCTGATGGACTCGGATCGGACGGATGAGACGCCTGGACTGTGCGGTCGGGTTGCACTCAGGTAGCCGTTCAGTAGATATGCTGCGACCGGAGAGCAGACGAAGACCACAGCGGACGTCCGAGTCGGAAGTGAGGTGAGATGGGGAGGAGGAAGCTCGGAGGTCCAGCAACACCTTCAGCCACAGCTCATGCGAGTCAGTAAGCTTTTATAACCCTAACCCCGCCCTCGAACTACCCATAATCCCTTCAAGCTCCATGACTGACATACCCATCCCAAATGTTAGTCAGAGGCCCATAGAACGTGACGACGAAGAGAGCGTCGTATTGAGCATGAAACCAAGTGCAGAGGAGAATAACATACACATTTATCTTACAGTACGCTAGAAAGCCGCCCCAGCGTCCATCTCCCGCCCTGCGCTCCAGCGTCACCGGGCTGCAAAGTAGAGGCCTTCCACCGCCACGTTCGCCTGCCAGATCCCCATCCTCCGCGCGAGCCGCAACACCGCCGGGAGCGGGAACACCAGCGCCGCCGACAGCGGGACCAGCACCACGAACAGCAGCGACATCAGCAGCGTGATGCCCGGCTTGAGCACCAGGAAGTAGAACAGCGCCTGGTACGACGTCGGGTCCGTGAACATCGCGTACGAGTTCTTGTAGAACGAGCCCTCGGGCACCGCCGTGCTCGCCGGGACACCCGCCTCGACCTGCGCTGCCGTCGGGGGCCGCGTGCGCGTGAAGATCGGCATCGGCGGCCAGGGGACGGTGTACGCGAGCGGGCCGTGGAAGCGCGTCTGCAGCGCGAGCTCGCCGCGCGCGAGCAGGCGCGCGCCGAAGAGGTCGATGAAGCAGAGGACCGCGCCGAGGGGCAGCGCCATGAGCGTGCATGTGCCGACCTGTCAGACGCAGCGCGATAGCGCATGAGATTAGCGTATGGCGTCAACGGCGCGGGCTCCCGCGGGTAAGGCACGCGGGGGAGGCCCGGGGGGGACAATTTCAACGGAACGCACCAGGGTAAACACGAAGAGGAAGACCCATGAGACCAGGGCATACGGGAAGTTGAGGACGAGGAGGTGGAAGAGCGGCGAGTAGTACGCGCGCCGGCCGAGGGGGCGGAAGTACCGCCGCAATCGCGCGCGCGCCGAAAGCTGCTGCTGCCGTTGCGCGGTCCGCTGGGCGTACCCCGACAGTTCCGCCGCAAAGGCTCGTTGCTGCGGGTCGTAGTCGCGCACGAGTGGGCTCTCGAGCTCAGGCTCGAGCTCCTCTTGCGCCCCGCCGTCCTGCTCGCGGCACTCCGGGTCGAGGTCCGAGTCGCGCTCCGGGTGGAACGCCGAGAAGACGGTCTGTGCGAACGACGGCGCGAGCGATGCCGACGAGTGCAGCGTGCTCGTGAGCGACAGCGTCCGCCGGCGCTGCATCGTGCCCGGGGGCAGCAGGGCATGCGGGGAGTTGGGGTTCGGGCTCAACAGGGGGGTCGTCTCGGTCGCATCCGTGTCGTCTACGCCGTCGGTCGCGCATTGCAGGTGTCCCGACGCCGCGGGTGGGACCTCATATTCGTCCGAGGGTGCTTGAATATGCGAATACTCGCTGGCGTCGGGGGCGTTGCGTCGCCTGCGGCCGCTGCGCGCCTGTCTCGTGCGGCGCCCAGAGGGGTATGGAGGTGGAGGGTCGGACGGCGGGGTGGCGGAGAGGACCAGGGCGGGTGCGGAGGGGTCCTGGAGGAGCAGCGGACTCGATGCGGGGTCGGTCGCCGTCGTCGACATGGAGGGTGGTCGTACAGTGAGGTCTGGCTGCTATCGCTGGCCTCGTCGGGCCTGGCTATGGGCGCCTCACATACCCTTTTGGGCGGCGGTGCATATCACATTCACCCTCGGCGCTTCGCATCGGGGGCGTAAACTTGGAAATCTAGTATCGGCCCCTATAAGACGTCTCGCTTTCTCTTGCCGGGGTATTCTAGCTTGCATTGACTCCACATTTGTGGGAGTAACTGCACCTCATGGGAAGAACATGTGAACGAACGAAGCCACTGCGATGTTGCCGTTGCCTGCATGCATCCATGTTCGCGTTCTACTGCCCAACCGACCCGGACCGTGGATGCCCAAAATACAATCGAGAGGTGCATGTGAGGTGAGTTCTTTCGTATCACGAGAACTCAGAGTCAATCGTCACAAATTTTATACAGGCTTTTGAGGCGGCGACGCGTGTAACACAGCCGCCAGCCCTCCGCTGCTTGCTTGCGTTCATCGACTTGCAGGAACATCGTGTGCACGACGTCGCCCGAAAGAGAAGCAAGATCCCAGTACACAAAGTACGTAGCGCCGCCGCCACAGGGAGATTCCTCGTGGTCCGGCCGCATACAAACCATCTTCTTCCGGCCGGACTATCAGATCTGTGAAGAGGTAGGAAGAGGTGCAGTTGTTGAAAGCCGTCCCGAGGAATCGGCGTTCCTGAATTTGTGCGCGCCAGTCTCTGACGAGTCCTGCAGAAGCATGGAAAGGGGCGACATTTCTGCAGCGTGCGCGACGAAGACAGAAGGGTCTGTGCGACATATACCTCATTCAAGAAGAACAGAACCCTCAAATGACCCGAAGCAGAAGCCGCGCAAATACTTCGTGCGCAAACTGCACGCGTACGTTCGAGCCGAATGGTAAATCGTCTCGAGAAGCGCAGACGTACCGCGTGCGTTGTGTCAGACGTACATGGAATGCGACTGCGCTGTCTATACTCTGGCGCACCCATGAACGCGGTACGACGACCAGCACAGTTCAAACAGACATCGTGGTTGGCTCAGGCTGATATCACAAGTTGCGACAGCACCCAGCCGGCAGTACACGGCAGACGTTTGGTTTCGGTCACGAAGCGCGCAAAGACGGTACAGGCATCGAGAGATCGCTTGTGTGAAGAACACCCGGGAAGAAACGCAAGAACCTGCCCGAGAAGACGTCGAGGCCGACAGCCTCGCGATCGCCAAGAAGGACGTTCAGATTTGCGCAAGATTGGACCTCCGCACAGACGAACAGAAATGGCACGCGCTCTCCGGCACGCGAACTTCGAGGCGGGAGTCTGGAGGAGGAGGTTATGACGATACCCGTCAGAGGAGCGCATGACGGAAGCCGGCGAAGATGCGCACGAGAAAGGCAAGAAGGATGGGGGATCTGAGATGGCGCATCGGAGATCCAGATGTGTGAATGTGGTTGGCGCTGGCGGGGGAGGTATGCGACCTTCACTCGGACTGTCAGTGTGCTCAAGGGGAGCAGGCGGCACCGCCGGTGGCAGATCCCTTCAGTGCCGCGCTCGGTCTACTCATACGCCTGTGGCTGCGACACATGTCGACGTCCTATCAATCCCCGGTCCCCCACCGCTCGTCCATGGCCCCCGGTTCCAGTTCCTCTACCCTCAGCTCGAGTAGGCTCGACGCCCGTGGATATTGGCCAAACGGGCGGAATGGGGTGCTATCGTAGCGCAAGAGTTGTCAGACGGGGCTCACGGCATCGGCCCCGCTGGGGTGCGCGCCAGCTTCGAATTCCACCCGGAGGGTCTATTCGCGATCGCAGCACCAGTTCCCCGTCGGGGACCTTCCCTCGGTCTGTCTCCCTCGCCGAGCTCGCCCGCATCGCGCAGGGTCGCCCTTCCCTGCGACATTCTCCCCGTCCGTGATGTCATCCGCACTGCTCGTAGGCCCTTCAGCCAGCCATCGACCACCGGGCGGGCAGGGCGTGCTCGGAAGCAGTCCACCCACGCCAGGACATATATAAGAAGCCGCAGATTGAGCGGTCTCTCCAGCTTCGTGCCCCCTCTCCAATTTTCCTTACTGCAGCCCGGTATATCCCTGGCTGTTCCCCTTCTTGCTTGTTCCCGCTTCCATCTCAGATCCGTCCTTCTGCTACATACCACTCCACACCTGCCTGCTCCCTGCTCTGCTTGCTCCAATCCACCATTTTCACCTGCCCCTTTCCCCGTACCCTCACCCAGCCCCTCGTTTCCAGCGGCCCCGAGCTACCATGCCATCCGCGCAACTCCCTAGAGTACGTGTTTTGCTACTCTCGCAACTCTCGCGGCTCTAACGCCTCTGCTCGCACCGTAGCACGCCCAAGTCCTCGTCATCGGCGGTGGCCCCGGCGGTAGCTATACCGCCGCTGCCCTCGCTCGCGAAGGATTCGACGTCGTCCTCTTCGAGGCCGCAAAATTCCCGAGGTTTGCTGCCGCGTGGATTCGTAGTCGGATTCCCGAGCTCACAATTCTCTGCTGCCCTCTCACAGATACCACATTGGCGAATCTCTCATCCCGTCCGTCAGACACTTTTTGCGCTTCATCGACGCTGAGGCCAAAGTCGTCGCCCACGGCTTCGCCCGCAAGGTGGGTCTTCCCAGATACGGTCCCGCTCCTCCCGCCTTGGCACCGCGCGGGCGGCACGCCAGCGCCGTCTTCCAGCGGCTTTAGGTCTTTTTAGAGTAACGCTGAGCATCCTTGCTTGACAGCCCGGCTCCGCAATCAAATTCAACCAGTACATGCAAGAGGGATGTGAGTATCCGCATTCCCTCCCCGCTCGCCCCGCGCCTCGCGCGCTCGACCTATCGGGAAGAGGCCGTCCACGCGACCCTTACTCCGCGGGGATCGTACCTCGTGCCGCCGCGCCCGCCAATCGCCGTGTCCGAAAGCTGACCGCCCTCTTCCAGACACGGACTTTGTCGCGCTCGGCGCGTCGAACAGCGCATGGAACGTCGTCCGTTCCGAGTTTGACCACCTGCTCCTGCAGCACGCCGCGGCCTCCGGCGCGCAGGTGTACGAGCAGACGCGTGTCACCGATATCCACTTCGAGGAGACCCCGCCGTCCTCGCCCGTCCATCTCCGCGCCGATCCCTCTCTCCCCACCTCCACATGCCAGGACCAACACTCATCCCGCCCAGCGCCCCGCCGCCGTACGAGTGCCGTCGAGTTCGCCCTCAATGAGGGCCCGAATATGGATAATCTTGGACGCCCTCAGAGCGTCAGCTACGAGACAGCCTTCGGTGGCACAGGCGAGATTACCTTCGACTACCTCGTCGATGCTAGTGGCCGTGCAGGCCTGATGAGCACAAAGTGAGCCCTGCCGTCGTTCTCACCCGAGGTCAAGAGCACTGACACCGATATTACCTCTAGATACCTGAAGAACCGCAAGTTCAATGCGTCGCTCAAGAACGTTGCCGTGTGGGGATACTGGAAAAACACTGGCATGTATGGCCAGGGAACTGACAGGGAGAACGCGCCCTTCTTCGAGGCCCTCAGCGGTAAGTACCAATAACTCCATGCGCTGAACACCATCCGCTTTACACCGTCACTCACACGTACCTGTGATTCCCCTAGACGAGTCCGGTTGGGCGTGGTTCATCCCTCTCCACAAGGGCCTTACATCCGTAGGCATCGTCATGGATCAGAAGCAGCTCGGCATCCGATCCCGCGCCTCGTCCTCAGCCAGCGGCTCTCCCTCCCTCAGTGGCGCACGCCGCGACACCCTTTCTGCCCGCACATCCTCCACCTTAGCCGAGCGCTACCTATCCTTCCTCCAACTGGCCCCAGGCGTACTCGAGCTCGTCGGCGACGGCGAGCTGGTGTCGTTGAAGACCGATGAAGACGATGACGACGACATGGAGACCCCCGTGGCTAGGAGTGCCAGCGACTACAGCTACTCCGCATCGCATTACGCCGGCCCTGGCTGGAGGCTGGTGGGGGACGCAGGAGGTAAGTCGGGCCGAAGCTACGCTCTCAGCTGGACGCTGACCGTCCGCAGCATTCATCGACCCGTTCTTCTCCTCGGGGGTTCACTTGGCAATGACCGGCGCGTTGTCGGCTGCGGCCTCGATTGCTGCTTCTATCCGCGGAGACTGCCCGGAAGCGGACGCCGCGGCTTGGTACAGCAGCCGCGTGTCCGTGTCGTATACCCGGTAAGCTGCTCGCCCAGGGTGCTTGGGATACCGCTCACGCCTTCGGCCAGCTTCTTGATAGTCGTCCTCAGCGCATACAAGCAGATTAGGTCTCAATCCGAGGGCATCCTCGCAGACGTCGATGAGGAGAACTTCGACAAAGCCTTCGCTTTCCTCCGGCCAGGTCAGTAACACTCTATCCACTGCTTCGAACGCGTCACTAACCCATGCTCTTACAGTCATCCAAGGCGGAGCGGACATGGGCGCCCGACTATCCGAAGACGAGGTCCAACGCGCGCTCGACTTCTGCGTGCACCTCTTCGACCCAACCACACCCGAGCAGCACGAGAGCGTCCGCCGCAAGCTCGAGCTCGCTAGCGGCCTCGTCGCCGCCGCCGCCCCCAGCGACTCCCCCACTGCAGCCCCGCGCGCCGAGCCCGACGCGGACCCGCTGCGCCTCCTCGACGTCCGCGCGCCCGTCGTCGACCCCGTCCACCTCGAGCAGCTCCTCCGGCAGCAGCTGCACCTGCAGGAGGGCTCCGGGCCGCGGCGCCCGCCGGACATCGTGCAGTCCGAGGTGAGCATGGTGCTGAACAAGGTGAACGCGCGCCGCGTCATCCACGCCGAGCACGGGAACGGGCTGAACAGCCTCGAGGAGGAGGAGCTTGCGGGATATGCGTTGCGTCTGCGCCGCGGTGAGCTTGGTCTGCGCCGGGCGGGGGGTGCCAGTGAGAAGGGGGAGGGTACGCCGTCTTGAGGATGTGCGTTTGGGGAGGTTGTAAGTTATATTTACATATGTGCGGCTGGAGATGGGGGTGTTGTCTGTGTCTTTTGGTCAGCTTACTTGTGCGATGGGATACCCGGATGTCGTTTTGTGGACACTTTACGCTCGTATACCACCTCGATGTTATGTACTTGATATTGCAACTATCGCAGACTCCTGCGCTCTAGGGATCAATGCTGTCAGGAGCGAGTTGTCCTCATTGCGTGAAGTAGTGGAGTCCCTCCACTTAAGAGGGGTATCTATAAACAAGTAGTACTGTAAAGCCCCAACTCTTCTCATCCACAGACGTGCATCGTGATCCTCGGCGCAGCCGAAGCCTCTCCCATTACTCTCCTAGCCATGCGTGTATGCGGCCCGCTCTAGTCCCACTTGATGCGCTTCGCATACTCGCGGATGTTCGACACGAACGAGTCCTGCACCTCGTCCCCGGCACCCGTCGCGACCTTGAGGATGATCTCGTTCAGCGCGAGCGAGCCGAGCACGTCGACGTGGTCGCTCGTCGTGCCCCCGCCGCGCGGGATCGTCGCGACCGGATTGTGCGGAAGCTGTTTCACCACGCCAACCACAATCAGCCTCCCTCTTCCTCGCCCTCACATGAACTGCAAGCTACTCAGAACGAGACGCACCTCGACCGTGACGACCTTGATCCCCGCGGGGTTCCAGCGCTCGCGCTTCCAGCCCTCCACACACATCGCCCCAAGACTCAACAAGCTCACCGTGCCGTCGCCCTCGCCCATCTTGACGCCGTTGAGCACGCGCGGGCGCGCGCCCTCGTCGCTGTACTCCGCGTCGATGTGCGTCGCGCGCGCGAGCGGGAGGTCGAGCGGCGCGCGCGGCGACACGCAGTCCGCGCCCGTCGCCGCGTCGGCCGCGTCGGCGGTGTCGTCGGTGCAGACCGCGGAGGGCTGGTCCGGCTGGATGTCGTCGTATTCGTACTCTTTTTGGGTGTACCAGTAGGAGCGCTGGCGGAGAGTGGCTACGAGTCAGTACAGTGTGACGGATGAGGGTTCAAGGGCAGTTACTTCGGTCTCCTTGCCGTGTCCATAGACGCAGTACATCTTCATCGAGGGAGCGTTGGGGAGCCTACAAGAGGCTCAGTATATGCGGCAACAACAACGATTCTCAAGACTTACTGTATCTCCAGGGGGTTCGTCCACTTCGTGAAGTCCAGGTTGTTCGCCTTGAGCTTTTCGACGTCGCGCTCGATGCCGAAGGAGTAGTTGGATGCGAGCATTTTCTGTGCAACACCGTATCAGCCTTCCTCTTCGCAACCCACCCCCTACGAGTACAGCTCACCTGGAACGTAGTAGGCGTACGCTCAAGGATCCACGTGCCCGCCTCGGTCGACGTCATATTGAACCTACCCTCCTCACCATCGAGCCCGACCGAGTTGTTGCGGAACGAGATGAGCGCGCCGTGGCTGTGGGTCGTGTCGTCGAAGTCGTCCGGGGCCCATGTTGCGTTCCCCCACACGTCGTCGCCGCCCTATTTGTGCTCAGTGAGAACGTAGTGAGCGCGATGAGATTACGAGGGGGAGCGGGAACGTACCTTGATCCACATGCTGGCGCTGCCAGCCCAGCTGCGGAAGAGTTTCTGCCGCTCCTTGCGCGAGAAGAACCTCTCGAGAACTGCCGAGGGAAATCGTATGGTTCAAGACTCGACCAACACGTCGATAGGCTGATGGATGACGGACCATATGCGCCTGCAGGGTTGATCTGTACAGTATCCTTCATCTCCCCCGATAGGAACGCGGCCATCGCTTTCGCCTGTCCGGATGTCACGCACTGCTACCCACACGGGATGAGATGGCACTTACAACTCCCTGTGAGGATTCGGAGGACAATCAGTTACACGAGGGCCAAAAGCGACCTAGGGACTCACCAGATGTGTTCCGGCGACCGTGATGAGCGCCTCGATGTGGTTCTACCAATATAATCTGTTCAACATACTGAAAGCAGGGGTTCGTGCAGATCTCGTACATACCTCAACCCAGTCGGGGCCGCCTCGACCATGTTCCGGAGACTCCACCCACTTGAGGCTGTATATGTGTGTCAATGATATGGCCTGCGAGCGTCCGCATTCTGAAGTGACGCGACCCACAAATACTAAGCGCGGTGCTCAGTATTGGGTAGACCGAAATGTTGGGGATACTCGACGTACCAGGATGATCTGGTCATGACGTTCACGAGTAAGACACGCTGTTGTGCACATATGGTGAGATGAAACTGACCGTGCTGCCCATAGAGTGCGCTGTGAGGACGACCTTGCGATTCTCTCGTTTCCTGCATGATAGGAAACGGTTAAGGCTAGTATCCCCACACCGTGTAGTGAGTACTCACACAAAGCCTTCAATCGTTGCACGGAGCTTTGAGAAGTATCCATCCCGCTCCTCAAGATTGTAGTACGATAGCCGCCAATCGTATGGGGCGAGGTGCAGGTTATTCGTGTCGTAGTTGACAACTGCAAGGTTCTCCACGATCTTCGACCTGAAGATACACCGATTGGGTACGTAAATATATTTGCCCTTGCGCTACATACATATACATTGGCGTGTATCGCGACGTACCAAAGCCAATACCCTTGAATGAAGCTGCTCGCCGCATCAATGCCCTCAGCGGCTCTTATCTTTGCACCCGGTGAGTCTAGACCAGTGATGGGGTCAAGCATGAGAGCCGCGATCCATTTGTCGCGGTTGAAGGTAACCTGTGAGATCATAGAGAACCCTCCCCAGACCTTCTTACGGAAGAATGCTCTGTAATCCGGGGAGGTGGACCATGACTCCAGGCCCTGTATACACACGTGTTACTGACAGCATTTCACACAAGAGGGCTAAGCACTTGCGGTGGAGATAATGCCGGGGATGAGGACGACAGGATGCTTCGCGGATAGTCCTCGCTCCGCGATCTTCTCGCCGACTGTAAACTCAAGACCATTGGTATTGAGCTTCCACGGTTCCGGGATATTGCTCCAGAGTTTTCGCCATTCGAGCTCGACGCGTGAAAGATCCAATTGCGGCAGGTCCAGAGTTGGGAACTCGGGCATGCTGATCTCGAACTCGTCCATAAGCAGGGCGACATGCGTTTGGAAGTCCTGGAAGTCACTGGGTTGCACGAAAATGAAGCCCAGGAGGATCCCCACTATTCAACGCGTCAGCTGGAAGCGAGAGACCAGAATAATGAATGCTCACGGATCAAGCCAAGGGGGAATAGGAAGCGACGGGTAGCATAGAAGTGGCGCACATTCTGCCATCGTAGATCGCGACGTCAGAGACGGTCTAACCCCGGACGGCGCGCATAAGCCACAGCGCTGATTCCTTACCCGCTTCGCTGCCTTTGCCTTCTTCTCGAGCTCATCCTTGACTTCGTCTAAAACTCCCAGTGTGTCTTCGTTGTTGGGCTGTTCATCAGGGCGGTCATGTTGGGACAGAACGGTGTCGGACTGGTTCCGTTTCTGGTTCCGACGCGTCAAAGTCATGACAAGGGTTGAGAGGGGTCGTGTGTGGGTCGTGCCCGCCGTCGTCGAGGCTGGGGGAGTCGCCTGCGGAGGGGAGGTCGTCGTCGTAGCTCTGCAAAGTCGGAAACCCTAGCGTACATCACATCACTCCTCAAACACATGCCGGCACCTAACCCTATTCCCGGTTTACACCTCCGGCTGGAGTCGTGTACCGTGCCTCGCAAGCTCTTTCATCCTTCTAACCATCATCACCATGACCAAAGGCTTCAGAATCAGCGAACTCGTATCGGATACTCACGGAATGCAGTTCGATGTAGAAAACAAACCGAAAACCACGCGCTCATCTATTCGGCTACAGGGAGCGCAAGACAGTAAGGGAGGCCGGTATCTTTGCCAGCTACGATCGCTTTAGGAGTCTGCTCGAATTCACAGCGGTCCGGCAAGTGAGCTGCAAGCATAAGAACGCAAGATTTGTAGTGGTCGTGAGTCCCAGCGTCATTTTGATGAGAGCACACCATGCACCTTGATCCACATCCTTTGGACAGTACACATGCATAGCATGCTCGACATCTTGCATGATCTTCTGCAGCTCATCGGCTGTCCGCGTATGTTGCGGCTCGCCTATTGCCCATGACAGCTTTGTCGGCGCAGTCAGTCTTGGCGTAACTGTGCCTCTGTATGGCCACTGGCTTCGCCTGCATCCCTAGTCGCCTTTCGGGTATGCGCGATCCTTCCAAGTGTCTGGTCTTGCTTGAGACACAACACAGGCATATCGTGTCACCCACTGTGCCGTGTATCCTGAGCAGCTATCCTACGATTGCCTCTTTACATGTCCTTTCTTACGCTGGTCTCTCGGCGTCTGCAAGTCCTCTCACGACATCGCCATTTCTGCGCCAACGCTCTCACACATCCACCCTTTATCACCGATTGTGCGACCATCTGTCTCCTTGAAGGTTCACTCGCCCAGCGCCCCCCCTCGTCCACGCCTCCCACTCTCCCCTCCAGGGGCCCTGCCTCTCACGCCGGCGCGCCCACGCACAGCCCACCCGGTGCCAATCTCCCGTCGCAAACGTCAGGCATCCTCCCGGCAGGCGGGCCCCCGACGTCTCCCTGCGCGCGCGCAGGCGTGTTCCTGCCCGCTGTGGGAGACCTCCCGGCTCCGTGGGCTCGGAATTTACCAATCGCACGGACGCGATCCCAGGCTGTGGGCGCGTCCCACTGACGTGTGTGCCGCGCTATGCTCGGAGCTCCTTCGGGCGGTGTTTCCTATAAACTAGGCACCGTCCCGCCGCCCTGTTATTCTTCGTCCGCCCTCTGCTCTCCACCTCCCGCCCCTCTGCCTCCGCGCCCCGCCGTCTTACACCTTCTCTTCCTCACCTTAGCGCTTGCCAAGCATCATGCCTGCCCCCGCGAAGCCGTTGCCCCCGCACAAGCTCGAGTTCACGATGAACTCGTTGCGGAACACAACTCTGTCCACGGACGATGATTCGATGCACTACGAGATCGTGACGCGCTTCTGGCACCCGAACGTCACCAAGATCAACAAATTCGACATGGAGACGCGCGAGCTCCTCACCGTGGCCGAGATCGAGGGCCTGCAGACGAAGGAGCCCCGCGTCCGCTTCGGCGGCGACAAGGGCACGTGGATGTCCGCGGCAGACTTCTTGAAGTACGACGACGAGTCTACGTGAGTCTACGCTTCTGTCATCGTCCCTCCGTGCACCTGTTTTGCTAATGGTCGACGCTCCTTGGCGCCATAAGCAGCGGCGGGACGTTCAAAGCGACCGAAGACGCTGAATACCGATGGAAGACCCACAAGGGCCGCTTCCAGGTGTGTACCCACCCATCTCGTTTCGCCCGCCCGCCCGCACTCGCTGACCGATGCATTCACATGCAGCTCATCAAGTCTGACGATCCCGAGAAGAAGGCGCTCGCCGAGTTTCACCCGCACAAGCGGCACTTCTTCGTCTTCCGGATGTCGAAACACGCCTACTTCCAGCTGCAGCCCATCCCGGAGATCACGCAGGCGATCGACAAGTTCATTGGTGCGTCATCGGTCTCCCCCCTTCTACCTACGAGGTTTGGTAGCTGACGAGAATTTCCCGCAGTGAGCTACCTCTTGGTCGAGAGGCGGCGGAGAGACTCCCGCATCAAGGTGAAGCTGCAGCCAAACTAAACCGAAAGACGCACATACACCTTCCTATACCTGTGACATACCGGTGATTCCATCCCTTGCCACCTCGCACGCTATCCATATGTTCGACACACCAGGCGGCCCCACCCTCGTTTGTCCGTAGTGATATATCTGTTCATCTCCCAATAATACACATTCTTCCAAGCCTGTTCCGTTATACATACTGGTAGATCTTCTCCGTTTCCTCCATGTAAACTTCGGGCCTATCCTGAGACGGCCGGGCATAGCGCCTAGTACGCACTGCCTTGGGCGGGCAGGCCGTCCGGGAAGAACTGCTTGAACATGTCCGGGTAATGGCGCTCCGCGACGTCCGGATGACTCCTGCAAGTGCCCCGCACCTGTCAGACACGGCGCTGGGCGCAACACAGCTTACAACGGAGAAAACGTACTTGACACGCCCGATGAGGTTCACGTAGCCGGTTGGGTACTGGCCGTACTCTGCGTAATTCACCGCTGCGAACAAGGCTCCGTTAGAGTGGGCGAAAGGAGGGTGGAGGTGTAGCGCCTCACAATCCCCGACAGCGACCTCCCCACGAGTGTCCTTGAGTTTCAGGATCTCTGGTTTGACTGGTACGGGGCTGTTCAGTCTTTTGCAACACTGGGGGATACTTGTTGTGGCTTACAGTCTAGCACGAAGTCACCGATGCATATGTTCTGTGCGACGTTCTGGAAGAACGGGATCGAGTACCGGGGCGTCGAACCGGGCGGTGGCGACAGGACGCGATGAGACGTTGCGCGCGCGAGTCCTCGAGTAACGGTTTCTAGCGCTGCGGGATGGGTTGGATGTCAGATTCCACGCGCAAATTTGACACGTTGGCTCAGCTGACCTTTGCCAATGTTCACGACAAACGTGCCGGGAATGGGCGGCGCATCGATCCACTCGCCCGCGAGGTTCTGGACCTGCAGGCCAGGATGATTCGAGGCTTGCACCAGCTGCATACCCCTCAGGTCAGCGACACGTCCTTAGCACAACCATGCAAATTGCCGCTCACGAAGGTCAAGAAGCCGCCGTCGAAATGCGGACCAACGCCCTGCTCTGACTCGCCCTCCTTGCGTGCTGGGTACTTGACGAGCTTGGAGCGGTGCTGTAGAAGGCCTGGGCGCGGCTTCGTGCCACCAGGGAAGAACGGGAGGAGAGCCTCCTCCGAGAGCTCGAAGACCTCCGCGACGAGCGCGATGAAGTCATAACTGAGCTGTTCGACCTGCGTCAGGTAGCGGAGGTATACGTCCTTGAAACCGGGGAGTGACTCGTCTTTCGGCCACTACAAATTCGGTCATAACTAGGTTAGAAATAGGAGGACGTAGTGACAATCTCGGAGGTTCACTTGCCTGAGATGGCCCCCAGAGCTTGAGGTACTCCGGGTCTCCAGGCTTCCAATTCGACTCATACGGCGTCCCAAAATCGAACTGCTCGCGCATATCCGTCTTGCCCTTCGTGAGCTCTGCGCCGAGGCGCGAGTACCCAAAGAAGTGCGGTGAGTTCGCCATCCGGATCGCCTCCTTCTCCTCCTGCGGGAGGTCGAACACGCGCGGCGTGAGCGCGATCAGCGCGTCCATGTCCGCCTTCGCGACAGGGGGGTTCGAGAGGTAGAGGAAGCCGACGTTCACGAGCGCATGGCGCAGCTGTGCCTTGAACTTGGCCTTGCCCTCTGGCGTAGCGAGGAGGGACCAGTCCAAGATCGGAACGCTAGAGAAGCTGCCCTCTTGAGGCATGCTGATTGCGCTGTGCTACGGTTCGAGTCGTGCAGGCGAGTAGAAGCTGTAGAGCGGGGGAGGCGTCACCTGGAGAAGGAGGACAAATGGCTATAAGTAAATCGCGATTGCGCTATAACGGCGCCAGCCACCTGCACTCACATGGGAACGTCCTGGACTGGTCATGAGCCGGCCTCCCGTAGGAAGGATGACGCGATCCAGAGACATTTCGAGGACTCCTCTAGACCCCAGCGTAGGGATGCAGCACCTTCTAACCGAGAATCTCCGTAGATGTTGAGAGAATTTACAGCGTATAGTGTACTCAGCGTAACACTCGAGGCTGGTGCATGTCGCCGTTGCGTCTCAACCCACTTGCTTCGATTTGCTGCTCGTCCAGAGCTTGAGAACAGGGGTCGGTCCGACATTTCCGACGTTTATAGGCGCCGAAGCGCGTACTGTTAATCTACGGTGCTTTTGTGTCTGTTCAACCTAAACTTACACAACCATGACTGCAACTCTCATGCGGACGTTGTCTCCAATTTCTCGCTGTGGAATCTCCCCACCCTAGATTTTTCCTACCAGACGGATTGGGGTGAGCTACTCCATGGCGCAAACACACCCCTAAGTCCTCCTGAGCGAGATTATGGATTAATGTACGCGTCCAGTGTCATCAACATAGCGGCGGTACGTTCTCTCATCTCACCTACCGTCTCCATGTGTTGACTTCATAGCCAGCTTCAGGACGTAGCGCCGTGGCACGACGGATACGAAGGGCCCCGTCCCAACATTTCTCCCCTGTCATGGGTGAGACCCTGTCTCAGATACCCCGCGAGTCTCTGTGGTCGGTGGATCGCAGAAGATCCTTGAGAGCCGCAGCTGGGGAAGGCTCGAGCGCGCACACATCTCGCATCATGGGGGTGCTATTCGACAGGCCGGTACGCTGGCAGCCTTCCCTGCTCATGCGCGCTGAGTATGGTTCCCGCGTTATCGTCCCGGACGGCTGGCAGCGCGGCGCGGGTCGCGTGTGCTCTCAGGCCCTGTCGAGACTCGACAACGAGCGTTCGCGCTTATCACAGCGCTCAGCTCGGTGGTGGCGGCGCCGTGTGTGTGCTGCTGGCGAGGGCGCGGGGTGCGGCTCTGTGATGTGTCGGACTCTGTGTGCATTGTCGCGCTGAGAATGTGCTGTATGTTTAGCAGGACTGAGTGTATGTAGCGGTAGTGGTGAATTGGAGCTGAGTTGGATGTGTTGAGCTGGAAGGGTGCACGGGCCTCCCGACGGGCCCTTTGCCGGATGCCGCGGTTCGGGGATTGCCGGCGAAGGGGTTGAACCTTTACTGTCGACCACCACTCTCTCCGCCTCTGCTTCTTGCCGCAACGCCGTCCTCCCGCGCCCCCCTCCCCAGACGCGTCTTCGCCGACTAAACATGAGCAAAAAGGGCGCAAAGACTCAGAACAAGGAGCAGTCCTACGACTTCCGCGACATCGTCCTCGCGAAAGTCCGCGGCTTCCCCCCATGGCCTGGCATGGTGAGCAATCCCGCGCACCTCCTCGCGTCTCACCGCGACGCGAGCCTCCAGTCTCCCCCAGAGTGCTCACAACTTTCCCTTTGCGCGCGTAGATTGTAGACCCGGACACTGTTCCGGAGGCGGTCGCGAAGGAGCGGCCGAACGCGAAGACGAAAAAGGGGAACTGGTACTGCGTACGGTTCTTCCCAGCTGGTGACTAGTGAGTCGTCATGCGTCCTGCCACGTACTGCACGCGTGCTCAACGATGCGTCACTACCCCTAGTGCCTGGATAGTACCCAAGGACATCTCTCGTCTGCAGCAGCACGAGATCCAGGCCTATATCTCAGAGCCCTTCAAACGCTCTGGCGAGCTCCTCAAGGGCTACCGTATCGCGCTCGATCCCAAGGCATGGGAAGAGGAGCGAGACGCGGCCCTCGTCGAAGCCCAGGAAGCCGAGGCAGAAGCTGAGGTCGATCAACTCGAGAGCGACGGTGAGGAGGAGGCCGACGACGACGAAGAGGAGAAGAAGAAGAAGCCCAAGAAGAGGAAACGCGACTCAGACGTCGCCCCCAAGACCAAATCCAAGGCGAAGAAGGACTCCGCCGAACCTGCCACCAAGAAGCGCGCGGCCAGCGCCCCCAAGGGCAAGAAGAACGGCCCCAAGTCCAAGGCGGTCGTCGAATCCGAGGATGAGGGCGGCGCAGAGGACGGTGAGCGCGAAGGGTCGGGTCCCAGCAAGCGGAGTTCGCCTCCCCCGGCCAAGAAGGCGAAACGTGATAAGGACGACGAGGCCGACTGTGAGTAATCCTTGCTCCTTTGCTCTCTAGTCCATTCTGAACGCTGTTTCCGGCTTATAGCTCCTCTCATGAACGACCCTGAAGCACTCAAGGTCAGAGAATGGAGGCACAAGCTTCAGAAGGCGTTCCTGAACAACAAGGCAACCCCCAAGGAGGATGTGAGATCGCTTTCTACGACGTCTTGACGAGCTCTGACAGCTAACATGACAATTCAGGACATGCCAGCACTGGACCAGCTATTCTCCACTGTTGAGACATACGACAACATGACGATCGAGTACTTGACGGTGAGTGTCGACCTGCCCTCCCCACCGTCGTGCCATTCCCCTCCCGCCGCGCTTTGCTGGCAACGCGTGGCACGCGTTCCCGCGCGGTTCGGCTCCCCAGCCTCCGTTTGTTGTGCGCCTGTTTGGCAGTGTGGCTGATCATTTGCCCGCCCCGCGCCCTGTCGCCAGTTCTCGAAGATCGGCAAGGTCATGCGCCACATACACGCTTTGAGCGACGACAAGGTGCCCCGCGACGACGAGTTCAAGTTCCGGGAGCGCGCTAAGGTCCTCGTCGACAAGTGGCACGACGTCCTGAAGGCGAACGGCGCGCCCGAGTCGAAGCCCGCGACGAACGGCGCGCGCAAAGACGGCGACGATGCCCCTGCCTCGACCAACGGCAAGGCGGAGGAGAACGGCGCGGAGGCGAAGACGAACGGCACGGCCATGGAGGTCGACGGCGACGCGAAGGGCGAGGCGGAGGCCGAGCCCGCGGCGCAGGAGTTCTCCGCTGATGCGGAGGAGAAGCCCGCCGATGATGAGCCCGCCAATGGCGCTGCGGACGAGTCCGTGCTCGCGGACGTCACGATGTCGGAGGCCGCATGAGAGCCGAAGACGGCGAGACACCCGTCCCAGATGCCAGCGCGCACGCCGACGCCCCGCCGCGTGCGCTACCCCAACGAAACCGGCACTCGCCCGCCCCTCTGCGCTCTCCCAGCTTCCGGCTCCCGATATCCTTGCCTAGTGCCCACCCGAAACGAACCCGTCGGACTCTCGACGGGCTGCTCACTGTGTCGTCGTCGGTTGTACGTGTTGCCCCTTGTATCCTATATCTTCCTTCCCGTCCTATCCCTCGCGAAGTTGTCTAGTTGTGTCTGCTTGTGCTCTTCCCCTATTCTCTCCGCTCCGCTCCCCGCTCCCTCTGCGATCCGCCCCCGCTATACATATGCATCATTGTACCGCTTACGCGCTCCCTCCTTTGCGCTAGGGAGTGTCCAATGTACGGCTTCCGTCTTGCGGGCAGGCAGCGGCGAGCGCGTCGTGTGCCGCGCAGGCGGCAAGTATGTTATTACGAGACTGTAAATAATCAACCAAGCGTTCTCGCGACATCGGTGTAGATGACATGGCCAGGCGGACGGGTATTGCGGGTACGAACGACAGACATTGCGAGGGGGAGACTAGATGGTGCGACACGTCACTGGAGAGAGGGCGTAGGGAAGGGAGAAACGGGAGATATCCAAGTGTGGCGGGAGAACTGGTATGGGAAGCTCTGGAGAGCGTCGAGGATAGGGTGTCATGACATGGACACTCTGGGGGACGTCGCGGACGTCGCATCCGCCCATGGAGACTCCTCCCCTTCGAAGTAGTCGATGGGCCGTGCGCTCCCGAACGCATACTGGCCGGGCGCGGACAGCGGCGACGGGTCTGGGGACGGTGTTGGGGAACGCGATGCCTGTGGCGACGCCTGTAGTGGCGTGCCGGACAGGGATCCTGTAGACTGACGCGCAGAGTTTTCGTGGTCTGGCGGTACGGTGGTCGTATCGCCGTCCCCGTCGTCTTCGACAGGCGCAGCTGGCTTAGACCGGGCACCGATCGTCGACGCGGACGACGGCAGCTCGCTCGAGGGCAGCGCCGGGGATGTGGGGTGCGAGCGGGGGGACGCTGCGCCGGACGCAGGGAGGGACTTGATGCCGACGGCGGACGACGTCGCGCGGTGGCGCGAGCGCGCAGGGCCAGCCGGCGGCGGAGCTCGCGATGCGTCTGAGGATGTGCTGGACCGCCCGCCATCGCCGCGCTCAAAGAGGCGGAGGACATTCTTGAGTGCCTCGCCCTGCTCGCGGGCTTCGCGGAGCTGCTCTTCCGTTTCTGCTAGTTTGCGTCTTTCTGTGGCCACCATCTTATTTGCCTAGGGGGAACGTTAGATGAGATCGATGAAAGAGACGCTGAATGAGGCTCACCTCTTCGAACAGGGCTTGTGAGAGCGACTCTAGTTCGGACTCGAGCGCTGACTTCGCCTCGCACGCGTCCTTGTATGCCTTCCTCTCCTTGTCCAGCTGTTTGTGCAGATCTTCTACCTCCTTCTCGTAGTCCTTCGCAGGTACTAGCGAGGGTAACGACGCCGACGTAAGATGTGATCCATTCAAGCTTGGTGACTGCGTGCCAGACAGCCGCGGGGAGGACGGGTGGCTCGCAGACGGCGCCGTCCCGTTCCCAAACCTAAATCGGAAGAATCGGTTCTCAGAGCCAGGGTGGGGGGACGGCACCGTCGCCGAGCGCGGCGGCATCGGCGAGAGCTCGGGCCCCGGGGAGGGGTGGGGGAACGTCGGGGACGTCGAGGAGAGCTCCGCGGAGGCGAGGCTGTCGGAGCTGCGCCTGCGGTCGGCCTCCGCCTCCGCCTTCAGGCTCTGCTCGCGCGCGCTCATGCGCCGCCAGCCGACGTCGCGGGACGAGCCGGGGTCGCGCTTGAGCGCGTCCTCGAGCATCTCGTTGTTCGCGAGCGCGAGCTGCAGGTTCGACTTGGCGAGCGTGAGCTCCGTCTGCAGGTCCGCCTGCGCCTTGTATGCTTCCTTGAGCATTGCGGTCTGTGATTCCGATTCCCCACGGGGTTCAGCAGATGCGGGCGCAGAAAGCGGGGTAGGTGCGTACGAGTTCTTCGACCCTGGTGATCGTTCTGTTCAGGGCGTAGCGGAGGTCCTCCTCCTGCCCCTGAGCGTGTACCCGTCGTACATCTCTCAGCTCATCCTCGAGTTCGACGAAGTTGGGCCCCTTGGTCGCCTTCAGGCTGTCCACGCGACGTGGGAGATTTCGGTTGGGAGACTGGAAGTGGGACGGGAGCGGCATGTGTATCATGCGGCACGCAAGGAGAGCGTTGTACGAGTCTAGGAGGGGCCTGAGGCGTAATGGGATGTGTAGACCGAGTGTGTTCTAGTGCGTGCAAGGAACTGTGCGGCGGGAGTTGGGATGTAGATCCAGGATTCCGCGCGTCAGTTGATGCGATGGCAGGCCTCGATCTGCGAGATTGACACGGTATGCAGGCTGTGTTTCCTTGCCTGACGACTTTGTACAGCGTCCGCAGTGGTGGTACGAAGATACAGTGATGAGGCTAGCAACAGACGGACGGAGAGCGAGAGGATGTGCACGAGGAGCGGACAAGACGTCGATGGCGTCGGGTTGCTCCCCCACAAGCGCCCATGAGCCCACCATCGGCGCTTGTGATTCCTTCCTCTCAGACTGTGCGCTGCAAAGTCGACATCGAACAAACCCTCCAGAATGGTATTTATGGGCTAGGCTCATGACTGGGTACGGCAGCGGCGATCCAGCCACCACATAGCCGCAAAAGCTGCCGACGACACTAAAAGACGCAGCAGGGCGGGCGGTATTCACCGTGGGCACCTTCGTCAACCTGCACATCATCAATATGCAGCGACTGTGATCACTCGAATGACCTGGGTTCTGTCCAGCCTGCAGACTGCAGCAAGCGATACCCAATCAAAGCGGAAGCTCACCCCTGATGTTGTCCTTGGCGCGGTCTGCTCGCACCCGTGGCCACCGTCAGGTGGCTTACACAGGGCTGCAGGATTATCGCTTCCGGAGGAGTATATAAACCTGCATGTTGCTGAGTAGACCTCATCGAACGACCAGCACCCATCAGCCCCTACAAGCACCAACATGTTCGCCCTCAACGTCGCCATCTTGTCCGCGCTCGCGCTTGCGTCCAACGTTGCTGCCGCCGCTGTCCCCGCGGGGAGTGCCGTCCACTTCCTCTTCTCCCAGAGTGAGCATTTCAGGGCGCCTTTTGCATAGAGACTAGACTCACAAGATACCCTAGACCCCACACTTGCGTTCGCCCCCGGTTCCGCTGACACTGGGGCATCCCTTGCGGCGCTGAACCCCGGCGACGGGTCCTCGAGCGATGTTACCGCCCTCGTCGTCGTCCAAGGGACAGGAGTCCCCACCCAGATCGCCCTCGGCGATTTGTGTATCACCGCAAACGGTGTCGTACCAGGCAGCTCGTCCCAGACGCTCTTCGTCGCGGACTGCGACTCCAGCGACCCGGCCCAGTTCTGGAATGTGAACGAGGAACCCGCGACGGTGTCGAACGCGGACGGAAACTGCATCACGCTCGGCAGGGCTGCAAAGAACGTGCCGGTACGTCGCTGCTGATCCATGTCTTGCCTGAGGACGAGCTAACCTCGACCATACAGGTGACGCTTGCGGCATGCACGGATGCGCTGCAGTCTCGCCAACTGTGGATCCCCACGCCGATTTCCGCTTGAAGACCAGAGCGGGGAAGCGGTGGCGATGCGGGGCCGTAATGGCCCAGCTTCCCAGTGACGTCCTGCTACGATGACGGACTATGAATGGACTACATTGAACGTTACCTGACCTGTGATGAGCTTTCGAGAACCTGATAGCGATGTTCTGCGTAATACAACTCACGATACTTTTACAACTCCGTCTTGTGCCTGCTCTCCTGGGCTGACAGGGAAGTGTGACATCGAGGCTCGGAGAAGGCCCCAAGGTTATAGCACCCCGCTCCCAGTCCCTCTGTCGAAGAACACGCTTCCAACGTCCGTCAGCCGGTATAACACCGCGGCGCTCCTCGGGATAAGGCGGTGATTCGGTGCCGGGGTGCCGGGACCGCCGTGCAGTGCAACCTGTGGAAGTTGTTTAGTAATAGTAGAGCACTCAAGAACCTCATGCGAAACGTCTCACCTGTCCACTAACACTTCCGCTTCGACCGCTTGACAGTGGGAACACGTCTAAGTGATCTGTGCATAGCTGAAGCAGATGCTTGAAAACGTCATCCGGTTCGCCAGGCGTCGTGATATGGTGCCGGATCACCAGTGAGGCGTTAGACTGGCTGTAACGTCAATGGAGGGTATCGGAAGGCGGGCCAACATTGTTTACCTTCCTGCAGAGTGCGCAGAGTGCGCGTGCGAAACGAGTGACGTCTCTGGCTGGGATACCCAACCACTCCAAGGAGGCGATATCGTCGAATACGACCGACACTCTGCTCTCAGTCTCAGCTGACAGTCGAGCCAGGATCGCCTTGACTTGTTTGAAAAGGGCCTGCAGAGGCATATACGCCCCGTCTTCCGGAGAAGGAGAGACGTGAGCCATGCCGTCAACGAAAACCAGAGCTCCCGAGTCCATGTACGGGACCAGATTCAAGTTCTGAGATATCCGCAAATGAGCATCTCGTTCAAACGTGCACTAACACACATATGAGTAGTAATCCTACAGATCGCGACCCTATCGCTTTCCACCGTCCGATATCTTCGGAAACAGAAACGACTAGACATCTTGCGCTTTTGGACTCCTTCAGGTGTGTCGACAAGTGGCGGTGCAGCAGAAAATCGGCTGGTGAGAGGAGTTCATCCGTGATCAGGAGTATCTCCCCCGGAAGAGGCAGATCGTTTGGAGGAAACATGACTTGGGCGTAGAGCGCGGCAGAAGAAACCGCAGCGATAGGCAGCGATGTGGTGGGAAGCTCGGAGGATGAGCATCCGAACTGGGAAGGAGAGTTGAGGCTGCAGCATAATAGAGCCAAACAACCGCTGTGGCTGAGCCCCAGGGATCGGAATCCGTGACAGGGTAATCATTACATAGCTCCCGCATTTCCGTCTTCTCTCTTGCCCCTTTGTGCCGTAGAACCTGTCTGGGGGACTGCTACCTACCTAACGGAAAGCCGCGCGTCTGCCTGCCCACCGTCCACCTTTCGCAACTCCTGGGAAGGCTCCACCGGACCCGGCCGCGATTGCTACACTAGCCGGACCGTCGTGCTAGTAAAGACAGTACCCGGTGAACTTGGCCCTCAATGGCGTCCGCAAGCAAGCGTCCCCCAAATCTGAGCACACTCAATCCGCAGTCTAAGCCCGTCATCAGTGTCGAGGAATGGGAGGCCTCAGCACCTCTCGGGGACGTAGAGGCCAAGAGTGTGAACTACATCCAAGCAGCTAGCGAGAAGGCAGCCCTCCCGCCCAAGGTGCGTGATATACGTACCGTGTATACGCGCAGTCTCCTGAGTCCCGAACGTCAAGTTCAGCGTGGAAGATCCTGGCTCGTCCTCCCGCCCGTCCACCCCCACCATCCGCGGTAAACTCGGGCAAGGCTCGCGCCCGTCAACGCCCGTCCCCTCTTCCGCGCACCGACACACCGCGTCGCACGCCCTCCACCCCAAACAGCCCATCCAAACGCCCCAGCAGTTCTACGACTGGTTCTCGCTAATCGACCGCTCGGTCACGCACAGCCAGGAGGCGCACATCCGCGCGCACCTGGAGAGCGTGTCAGATCATCTGGAGACGTGCGATCGGCTAGTGCAGAGGGTAGACGAGATTGACAGAGAGGTGGAGGATATGCTGCAGGGATGGCGGTCCGTAGAGGATAGCGGCAAGAGCCTGAAGGATGCTTGCGAGCTGCTGCTGCAGGAGCGGGTGAGTACCCTCTGTTCTTTTACTCCGGCATGCCAGAGCTGATGTGTCGCCCAACGCGCCTGCGTAGGACCGCCTACTGGATATGACAGTGTCCATTGATGAACGGCTCGAGTACTTCCAAGAGCTCGAACAAGCAACACGCATGCTCAACCATCCTGGGGAGTCTCTCGTCCTGCAGACCGACTTCCTCTACATGGTCGAGCGGGTCGACATCTGCATTGATTACCTCAAGGCCCATGTACGTCAACAGCCCTTTGACATGCCTCCAAGTACGAGACTGACATCTCATCCCTCTCAGCGACACTTCAAGGAGGCAGAAATATACCTCCTTCGCTTTCAACAGTGTATGACCCGAGCTATGACCCTGATCAAGATGTACTTCGTAGGTTCACTACGCGCACTGACCACGGATGTTTCGAAGCGACTGTCTGAGAAAGTAAGCGGTTTCGGCACCTCAGTTCGTGCATCGTCAAGCTCAACCTACAACGACAGGACGTCTCGACCACCGCGCAAATGCACCTCCTCTACACACGGTTCCAGACCGTATCCGGGCCCCTCGCGCCACTCCTAGCGGAGCTGGAGCGACGTGCCCAAGCCCATCCCGACGAGCTGTCCGCTCTGCTGGCTGAGTGCCACACGGCGTATTTTTCTGCCCGCAAGAGTCTTCTAGTCGGCCGTTTGATGGAAGAAATCAAGGGTCTCGATCCCGCCTGGACGGAGCTTGTAGAACTGGTGCGTATAGCCGGAGTTTGTGTGTTGAGTTGCCTGCCGAAGCTGAGGCTTCGGTCTAGACTAGGTCCGGCTGTAGTTACCTCAAGCAGCTCTGCACAGACGAATTCAACCTATTCCGCGCATTCTTTAACTCCGGGGAAGAGCAGCTCTAGTGCGTATCTGGAAGCGGTTATGCCCGAGTACGCCATTGCTCACAGGCTCCACATTGTTAGCCAGTACCTGGAAAATCTCTGCGATTATCTCTATGACGACTTGCGGCCACGAATACTCCATGAGCCCCGCCTCACCGCGCTGTGCGAAGTGTGCACAGTGCTACAGGCACTCATGGTGCTCGACGTTCCCTCGGTGCCCGACTCGTCGTCAGACGAGGAGCCCGATCTGGACGAGCTCACCCTGGACCTAGACCACCCGCGGCGACACCGGGGGCTGCGGACCTTGCACATCAGCCACCTCCTCCAAATGGTGCTGCAGGACGCGCAGACCCGGCTCTTTTTCAAGGCCCAGTCGGTCATTCAATCTGAGATCCGCTATTACGTCCCCAGGCCTGAAGACCTGGCGTACCCGGACAAACTAGTTGGTGGGTCTCGGTGCTTGATCGTTGTCCCGCCGAAGGCCCTGATCGTGTGTGGGAAGCTGCGCGGAAGCCGGCGTCTGGGACGGAAATCAGGGAGAAGCAGAGCGTCAGCCGGATTTTCCAGGTCAAGTCCTGGGACAAGCAGGAAACGTGGTACCCCACCCTCCAGAAGACGGTCTGGGTGCTCTCGCAGCTCCATGAGTTCGTCAAGGTGCGCGGTTGCGTCATACCCCCCTTGCCGGCGCATCCCTGACCGCGGGTGCGAACAGCCCGCGATCTTCGACGAGCTCGCGCAGGAAGCGATCAAGTACTGCATACAGACCCTCGTCAGCGCGGCAGAGACCCTCAAGTCGAAAAACCCGCCCTCGTCGGTCTACGACGGGCATCTGTTCCTACTGCGGCACCTGCTCATCCTGAAAGAGATGACCCAAAACCTTGATCTCGTGCACCGAAACGTGGACCGAGGCATCGACCTCTCAGGAGTTCCTGGTAAGTCCGACGCGCTCACACGCGCATACAGTCCTCGCTCACGTTTCTCCCAGAGTCGCTCGCTTCGGTGCTCGGCAGGACGACGTCTCTTCTCCCGAACGCCCTCCTCTCTTCCCTCGGGATGCCGCGTGACGAGGACACGACCGACGTCCGCCACGTGAGTGCCCCTACTGCCCCCGCGCCGCCCCCGCGGAGACGCTGACCGTCCCTCGCTCCCATGCGCCGCGGCCGACAGGGGATCGACCAGCTGCTGAAGCAGGCCTGCGAAGACGTGATCAAGACCGCGGCCGATGCCGTGAGCGGCAAGCGCCGTAGCTGGGCAGAGAGCGTGCGCTCGACGTACGCGCTCGACAACGACCCCGTCGGGCCCGACGGCGAGCCTGCGCTGCCCCGGATGAACTATGCGCTGGACGGCCACTGGGCGGGTGCGGACTCTGCTATCAACGCCATCAACGTCATCCCGTACGACTTCGAGCGCGAGGTACACGAGCATGCGATGCGCCTACGGCTGTACATCGAGGACGACCGCACGATCGAGGTTCTCCTGAAGCATATCCAGGAGCGGATTGTGGACAACTGGATGTTCTGGAGGGAGACCACCTGGAACCTCTACAACGGCAAGATTCGGAAAAACATACCGACGGAGGAGATGATTAGGGAGATGGTGACCAAAGGGTTCAAGGAGGACTGGGTGAGGGTGGAGCCCCCGATACCGTACTTTTTTGCGGACATTGTCGCCGAACGCAACGGCGCTGGTGGTGCGAGTAGTAGTCGTACTACATGATCGGATGCACATATCCTCTGTTTTGTATACCCGCTGCTATCCTGTTTCCACATCTTCCGGCTGAAACTGCTGGGCCTCGGGCCGACAGAACCTCCTTTGCATATAGGTTAAGCACTACATTATACAGAAGATCCTGCTGAAAGACACTAAGGACGACGATGTCGCTGTTAACGTACGGGACTATCTGGACTTGTACGGGCACGTAATGAGGGTGAGCGGTTGTGTGCGTAGCCTAGTCCATGAATGAACGGTGGTGAGTAACAAACGACGTAAACGGAAGACAGTAAGCGGTATCGTGAGCATGCGTCAACAAGGATCGACAAGAAACCCAAAAAGAAAGACACCAAGAAGTCGACAGCGCAGTAACGCGGCAGCCGTGAGAGGGGAACCCCCGAGCGGGACGTTAGTCTCCCCAGCTCTGAGCGATGTCCCCGACATCCTCGATTTTGAACTCGGAGTCCAAAGCAGCGCTCTCGTGCTCCTGCGCAGCAGCACTTCCGTGCGCGTGGGTGTCCGTCCCGTTCCCATTGCGAGCAGCGGCCGCCTCGGAGCTCTCGGCGTGGTCGGAGGCTTCCCCCGTTGTCGCGGGCGGCGCGTCTGACGCGCCGTTCGCGCCGTTCGCGACCGCCTTGCCCTTGCCGTCCGTGCTTCCCGAGCCCTCGGCTTCGTCGCCGTTCTCCCGAGCACGTTCTTCGCCAGGACGCCCCGAGCGCCCCCGGGCGACGGGCCCTTGACGCGGCCTCGCACCCGCGTAGAATCCGCCCGGGCCCCGGACTATCCTGACGTTCAGGATTGGCCTTCTGTTCCCGCCTTCCGGATCTGCTTCAGGTGGGAGATAGGACGCATCACCGGGGTGGAGGGAAGACGTAGAGCGGCTGGTCTGGATAGACGGAGAGGGTTCACGTGAAGTCGAGTAGGAAGGGACGCGAGTAAGGCGCGGGTTCCCGGCCGCAGTAGAAGATTCGGGTGCCTGCTCTGCTTGGGCGGTAGAGGACGAGGCACGCGGAGGGGTGGTATTCGCGGACACGCTGCGGTCCAGACGCGCGTGTGGTGGTCGGCCGTGAAGATTGAACGGTAGCGGTTGGTTCACGTTGACCATTTTGCTTGAGTACAGACACAAAACAGTAGAACGATAAGGACGGGACGTAGGAGAAAGAGATATGGACGCGTACCCCTCCTTGGAACGTACAATCGTGCCTAGTCGTTCCTTCAGGCGGTCATGGTCCACGGTGTAAGCTCGAATTCTGAAGGAACGGTCAGACTTCTCGCGCGGCGGAGATGGGCACTGTAACTCACGGCGGAACTTCATCCGCGGGTTGAATGAATGGCGTGCGTTCGTCTGGTTCTTTCTGTAGTGACCGTTCAGACATTCACCTGCCCGTATCGTTCGAGTTGACTCACTGGACCCGGAGACTGCGCTCGTATGCAGCAGCCGAAGAGATATCGGACGAGTGAGGGCATGGCGAGGACGTCGCGGCCGGCGACGAGGAGGCAAGGAGGGACGCCGGTGGACAAGGGGCAAGTTTCGGCGCTACCATTTTGGGCAGTGCCGCTCCTCGTAAACGTGCGGCGGCCCCGGGCCGGGAACCCGAGATTGCGTAGATGATGATCGACGCCACAGTGGTCCGGCGGGTTACTCAACGCCCGCCACTTCCGGCTCTCTCTCTCCTCCTGCTGCGACCACGGGCGATACGCCTACGCCCTGCGCCCTCTGTGCGTTGCGATGAATGGTCTACGACGTACGTCAGTCGTACGTCTCTTGAAAATACTTTTTGAACTCGA
The DNA here is from genome assembly GCA_002964805.2 of Trametes villosa. Taxonomy (NCBI): domain Eukaryota; kingdom Fungi; phylum Basidiomycota; class Agaricomycetes; order Polyporales; family Polyporaceae; genus Trametes; species Trametes villosa. The sequence continues at coordinate 2,666,553 of PUDQ02000010.1, forward strand.
CTGGTCTCGGCACTTCACTCCATCCGATGCTCAGGAAGTCGGAGTGGTCTAGGCCACCTGCCAGGTCGGGGCTCCTCAGAGTACGTGATTTTCTCCTTTCGCTGTCTGCGTACGTCGTCAGCCGGACCTCTGTTGAGGCGATAAGGATAGAAGACTTCTGAGCCTGAAAAACTGTGCTTCGCCATACGGCCGTCCGGTCGGATCCTACAGGTCGGGACCGCCGTATGGTGGTCGCGGGAGTCCACATGGCTCAAGGCAAGTCGTTGGTCAGCAGCTCGGGCGGAGGCAGCAGCCAGATGAGACCGTATAGTGCACAGTAGAGGTTCGACCAAGCTGATGCACCGGATCCTAGGGATACGTATCGCATCGACGCATACCACATCTTTACAGCAGAAAAAACAGTCACCTAGATATCTGCGCAATGTATCCACCTCTTAGTCCGACAAGGCATCGAAATAAGCTTGCCATCTTTCACCGCTCAAGTACGCGATTGCATCCGTCCCACAATATACCCGATTCCACGCGCCGACCCGACGCTTGTCCCTGACTCCATGCGGACAGGAGACGCTGACCGCATGTGATCTAATGAACTTCGTGCTCAGCTTCGGGACGACAGGGAAGCAAAGGTACGCGACTATCAGCGCGAGGATGAAGGATGGTGAGCTTATAGCTGATGGTCCATCTTGTTGTAGAACTCCTCGAGGACCTGTATGACAGCGATCCGCCCTCTTTTGAAGCGGCAAGTCGTCCCTTCCTGCCCACGTGAGCTCCCGAGTCCCGTTACAACAGTACTGACCAATGACATGTTCAGTGAATGTCTAGAGGGCCTGCCAAGGACTCCCGCAGCGCGACAAGCTCAAGGTATCTGGGTTCCAACTAGGATCGTCGAAGAGACCACATGCGATGGCGAAGGTCCACGAACGCGCCAGGTTCTCCCCCACCGTGAGTTCGCGGCCGCGCCATTCTGAGCACCCCTCCTGCGCGATGGGACGCGCTTTCGCACCACTCCACCGCAGTGGGGAAACGGCAAGGCTTATTCTCGGACGTGCTCAGTCACGCCGCATTCCAGCTGCTCCAGATACGCTTCCGCACGCAATCTCGCGCACCCCATTCTGCCAGATTGACACGCACCCGATGTGTAGAGGGTCCGCTGACTGCGCTTCGCGCTCGAACCCCCAGCCGGGTCCCACCCCGCACACCACGGCCGTGGCGAGTGTGAGACGCGTCCGGGGGGTCTTCCAGGCGTCGGCCGCCCTTCGCAGCCCTTCCGCCACTTTCGCGACGTGACAGCTGTGGGCGAGAAGGGGTGGAAGCCTCTCGGCGGTTCTCAGCGTCCGGCGCAGCTTCGGCCTGGCCAAAGAGGCGGGAATGCAAGATGAAACAGGACCGAAACAGCTTTGTTCCTGGGGCACAAGATCTCGAATGCGGTCCTAACGCGGGGACACTGGACCTGATACATTAGTAGGTATGGCGGCTAGATACCCTCGCGAGGGGGATATCAATAACGTCAGGTAACTCACCCTCTGACGCAGATGCCTGTCCGTATGTTCCACTGTGGACGCAGCTGGTGATTCAAATAGCGGAGCCAACGCGCGGAGAACTCTCGGACATCCAGAATCGTGGATTGTCCGTACTTACACGCCGGCGCGCATTGACATGCCGTCGAGACAATAATCATCGCCACATTCACCCGGTAACTCCATAATTTCAACACGCCTATGGATTCGAGCGCAAGCTAGCCATGACGTCCGGCTCCTGATGGAGAGCTTTCAACAGCGTCTGTACAGCGGCGGTCCTAGCTGCGGAGATTATCAGGGCAGTACATTTACCTAACACATCTGTCTATACAGGCCACCTACGTCAATCCTCCCCATGATTGTGTGTTCGACCCCACCCGAGGAGGGGACGTCACCGCGAGGCGGGGATGCGCGAACCTAGTAATGGAGCTCGGTACCGAGCCTCGAGGGCGTGAGTTCGCTGTCCGCCCAGAGTAGGCCCCGATACCGCCGCCGACGGGGGCCCCAGGCGCGCGCGCCCTCCCATGCAGTGATCCGCGAGAGGAAGCCGCTCCCAGACTCCCATGGCACCTGCCAAGCCGGGCGGCGATATATTTGTCGCCATTCAGTCGGCGGCGCCCTTGCTTGCGGATTGCCTTGCTGGGACGGCTTCGAAGATCAGGAGAACCGGAGAAGGTGACACACAGCCTCTGGCTTGTTCCCCGGCAGGCTTCTAAAGCCCCCGGGCGGAGCAGGTGGACGCCTGATGCGCACCGCGCTGGGTACAGGGTGCCGAGATAGGTACGCTGCAAAGAAAGGCATGTAAGAACGGGCGTCGGCGGCTGGGCTGCATGGGAGACTGCGATGGTCACCGAGCGGGTGCCCTGCGGAGCCACCGACAATGCACATATCCTCGGCAAACGCCACTCGCGCCGCGCGCGTCCCACCGAAGCGGACGAAGATCGCTGCTCCGGGTAAAGGCTGGCGAAGTCGGCCTCTGCTATCGGCTGCTCCGCCGCGAAGCCGACGACTCTCCTTCTTTGAAGGCGCGAGCCCGGGTGGGAGGCACGTACATGGGCCTCTCGCCACGGCATTATCGCCATGACGCCAAAGTAGGACCGCATGCCGGCTGAGAACGGGCAGATCGATGGCCCGAGAAGCGGATGCGCAGGGAGGCCCTAGGTTCGCGGCACGTCGACGCAACGCGCAAAGCGCGAGGGAATGTCGCGTAGATGGCTCGGAGATGCGTCCAGGAAAGGCCTCGGAGCGGAATCCACGGTACCCCGGATCGGAGCCTCGGAGATGGGCGAGAACATGAACGGTGCTCATGTTCGGCCAGGAATGCCCTGCGGATGCCTCTGCTATTGTCAGGCGTATGAAGGCGAGATAGCGCGAATGAGCGGCCCCACGTCCCGGTAGAGGCATCGTGGCGCCCAAGCCGCGCCGAGGGAACCGCCAAGGGCGACACTTGTGGTAAACGGCCGGCCTCAGCGCGACAGTCACCATATGTACGGAGGCGCGCGTGCTGAGTTGGCGGCGACTGCCAGCGGGTTGTCTGTCAAGCGCAATGCTACCGTCGCACGGGAGTCGGGTTGCTGGACGTCTGTCATGGCTGTTCTCGATGCTTAGATAGGGCGACACGGGGACCTTAATAAGCGACCTACATGATCCTAGCGGACATCCGAGGCTGGGAGCGTCTCCGCACCGTGTCTTCATGGCGGAGGAGAGAGGCTAGCAAATTGAATGCTCGCGAAACCCAGGTGTCAACCACGTGCGCAAGCACGACCGGATGAGCGGTATCAAAGCATAAAGCTTCCAGCAACCCGCTGATATTTCAGGCCGCTCTTGAGAACTTTCTTCCCGGCATGGGTGCGCCTGGCACGACTCGTCCAAAGATGAACACGGGTTGCGAGCATCGGACTGGGCTCGTTACGGTAAGTTAGCTCCTGTCGTACCTTGGTACCGCTGCGCGCCTGATCGAACGGTGCACGGCCCAAGAGGGCCTCATGCAGAGAAGCAGGAAATGGCCGGCGACGAACTGTTTCAAAGCCTAAACGATGTCACTGAGATGAGCCTTCTAGTGTAGAAAACGGGCGCGTTGTACGACATCCAGCGTACCTGCAGCTGTCGGAGATAAAAGGGCTAGTGCGCGTATGGCACACTTCTCTCAAGCAATGCGTGAGAGCGAGGGTGTTCGGTTGGATGTGCGGACTTTGGCAGGCCCATGGCGTCAGGCAGAAAGACATGGGCGGTCATGCATGAGCGCTGCGGAGCGTCGGCGGGAGAAGAGATGTCCTAGCTGGGCATGCCACGAGCCCAGGGGAGAGGTCCAGCAGGGCACACTGTGACGGTCGGGAACGCGACGGCGGCCGTCGAGCTTCTGCTCCCAGAACCGGCGAGCGCGCGAGGTCGCCCCCAGACGCTCGGAGCGCCATTCAAACGGAGGCTCCGCTTTGAATTCTCGGTTAGTTACCCATACAAATTCGTGGGGATCCGCCAACCGCATGTCCAGAGCGCGTTCGTGGGAACGCGCTGGGTGATGACGAGAGCCTGGGGGGTTGCGCAGGATCAGCTGTCGACGCCTCCTGAACAGGGAGAGGAGGCGACAAATATACGCACGCCGGGCCAGATCAGGATCAGTCGGGTAGGTCGTGCCTTGGCCAGGCGAGTCATGGTACTGCACCCTGGACAGGCCGTTCCTGCCAGTGAGAACGCCGGCAGTTCTCATCAGAGCTGGACGGGGCCGGCGACGGGGGAGGGAGGAGGATAGCCACGCCTCCGACGAAGGTTCCGCGCGTGAATCTCGGTGAGCCCTCGCTTACGGCTAGCGCGACAACCAACCAATCGCCTCGTGGCCCCGCTCGCCTCTCGCGGAAAACATCAAACCATTCCTTTTTCTCTCCTGAACTGAGATCGCAGAACAGCGCTCACGCACCGACAGCCAACTTTTCTCCCAGCTGCCCCACCCGCCAGTGGGGTATCCGCCTCTGGCGCCTGCGGAGCCCGCCCTATGATCTCAACCGCCGCCACCAAGGCGTAACTACCCTCAGCGCCTCGTCGCAGGGACTGGGACGCGAGCACTCGGCGACAGTGCACCAGGGCCGTACGGGATAGAATCCCGGAGGGCAAGGTTATCGTTCTCAATCTGAGGAGATTCCCGGGATTGCGGGTTTCCTGTGACAACCTGCTGCTTTCGACAACTTCCCATGCCGGTGAGTACCCAGTACGTGAAGAATTTGTCAGAGTGGTTGATATCTCTCGGCTTCTAGCAGATCTATCTGCGCGTCTCAGCGAATTCTTTACCCGTGGCCATCGTGGGCATGGGACTGCTCTGGCTGGCTTCATAGGCACTTCTCGCGTGGCTTTCATATCTATCCCCTCCCTCTTCAACTCCCCATGTTTTGACGCCGCCGGTCCCTCCGTCTACCGACCTCCACACGCCCCTCCCTCCCAGCATGGTCGCCAGCTCAAACGGCGACCTCTACAGCCCGTTCTCCCACATGCCGCCCATGGAAGAGGGCGTCCAGTCCAGTGAAGAAGGGTCCGTGCTTCACTCGCCTATATATGACCCGCCCTACGCTACGCCCGGCGGTACGTACACCTTATCCGGTCGCGGGTCGCCCGCCGTTCACATGTGCGATTGGGATGACAAAGGCCGGTATCCCGATCACCTTGGTCACTTCGACTGCGACACTCAGCTGCTACCACCTCCGTCGACCTTTGACGCTCGCTATTCCGTGCCGACCATGGACCCGCAGGCCCGAGATCCCCATTTCCTGGAGACCCTACAGGTCCCGAGCCCAACGACCATTCACCATCACCTCCCTGCTCCTCATCCATCTGCGGACCTCACTCTTCATCATCATGGACACCCGATGCTCGATTTGGGTGGGCCGTCGTCTCGTCTTCAGTCAGCTGTCGTGCACTCTCCGTCGGATTATTCTATGCATATGTCTCAGGCTAGGCTTCCAGAGCAGCAACTCAGAATGTCTGGTGATCCGCTCCCCGGGTTGCCGTCTAGACACTCTGCCGGGATGACTTCCTCTGAGTCGAAACCCCAGATTTCCTTGCCATCTGCTTCTGGTCAGGCGCGGAATAATTCGTCGGGCAGCAACACGTCTCAGAGTCGCCCTCCGAGAAGAGAGGCCTCCACCGTCGTAATTGCGTGTCGGCAATGGTGAGCACACTTGCCGCTTTCCGTCTTATTAAAGGAGGCAGCCCTGAATCTGTTGACATCCCAGCCGCGCTCGGAAGATTCGTTGCGACTCGACTCGGCCGTTTTGCCACAACTGTCTGCGGCGGAACAACGAATGCGTGTACGACGCCGTTCCGAAGCGTCGTGGACCCGACAAACGCCCCGGCACCAGACAACGCTCGTGCAAGAAGCGGCCTCCGGACGCAGACCCTGCCTCCGCTTCAGCCAAGAAGAAGCGGAAGACTAACGCGGAGGGTGAGAGTGGTATGCTCTCGTTCGATGTCAAAGTGAAAGAGAACGTAACAGGCGGCGCCAGGAGTGCCCAATTCCCGTCGCGAGGTGCAATGGATGACCTGAATGCGACGCACATGCCGCCACACGGAGCGCTGTACATCAACACCTCGATACCTCCCCGCGGCACTGGCCCCGACGTAATATACCCAAAAGTGAGTCTCCTCGTCACTCCTGGGTGAGGAATGGTGTTCGACGCCAAGTATTTATTCAGTCGACGGTAGGATGAGCTCTCCCCATCGTTCCAACGCTCGTCAGTAATCATGAGCCTCCCCAACTCCAACCAATCCTTCGCTCGCCCCATCGATGTTAATATCTCTCGACTTCAGCCTGGACAACACGACAACGCCTCGTACCTCTCTCTCTCTTCCCCTACCCATGGTCCCACCGCTTGGTGGGACGAACTCCTGGAACAGTACAATCCGACCCACCCAGAACAATCGTACGCGTTATTCCACCTGCTGCCCGTTCATCATCTGACATATTCGCGCTGTAGCTTTCAAGATATCCTATCCGATATAACCTTCTTGTACGTCATGCCATCGCGCAACGTTGAAGTTGTAGACTAACTCCGCGTCCTCTTCTTGATACCAGATTCACGACGAGCAGCTACTGGCTCTCCTTCGTCTATTTACCTATACTCACACGCGACCTCGGCGACCCCGCACAGCGCAATCGCCTGCAGCCGTTCATAATGTCCGCCCTCGCGATGGCCATGCTGATGAAGTCGAGTGAACTGGAGTGCGGCGACAGCGGACGTGCCTTGGCCCTTTCGTTTCACGAACGCGCCCAGAAATGCTTGGAGTCGACCTGCCGCAGCCAAAGTTTTGACTATACCCTTGCGGAGGCTGCTCTCGTGCGTGCTTGCTCCTCCGCCGAGGCGACCCTCTGGCTTACTCGCGCTACAGATGCAAGCCTTGTTCGAGACGTCCTGCCACCCCGAGTACTCTCCCGAACGCGCTGCCAACGCTCTGCGGCTGCTTGACAAGATCATCCACGTCCTCGCCCTCACGTCCATGGACCTCGACGACCCCTCCGCGAGCCGCTTCCGCCGGCAGTCTGCGCCCCTCGTGACCCTGCCGGACGGGTACCGACGGCCCAACAAGTGCTCATGCATCGATCACCCCAGCAGCCCAACCTCGCCCTCAGTCCACGACCACCGTGCCCAATCCTACTCGTACAACCCGCCTTGGGACACGCAATGGTCCGAGACGGAGATCCGCAAGGAAGAATGCCGCAGACTGTGCTGGTGCGCGCTCACGCTCGTCTCCGCATATACTGCGCAGTGCGCCGCCTTCCATACCGAGCCCGTGGAGCTCACGCTCGCGGACCCTGCCAACGTACGTCTGATCTTCCATCTCCCAAGTTCTCTGTGCTCATGTGCGCGCGCGCCTTGCTATCCGATAGTACGTACTGCTCTTCCCGGGCGAAGTGTACGAGCGCATGCCACACAACCGCCAGCCGTCCGGCTTGTCCCCGAAGGACTCGGTATGGGCGCTGTACTGCCGCAGCATGCTCCTGTGGAACGGCAGTAGGAACGTTGGGCGCGACGAGACCCTCAAGACGGAACAGCGTGCGCGTTTCGCCATCGACGTCTTCCACGAGACGCGGGAGCTCCAGGACGCGCTCAATACGCACGGGTGCAACCTGGACACCGGGCTGATGTACGTGTGCCGGGAGTACCTCTACGAGTGCGTCCTCCGTCTTTACCGCATCTCCGGGCTGTGCCTCGTTGACGTATTCCGCTGCGCCTGTCACTCATGCAGCACTCGTATGACCATTACGTACGAGCTCCGCCGGTATGTCCTCCGCATCCGGCCGTTCCTTCCCAACCCTGAACGCCTTTAGCAGACTGCAAGACGGTGACGTACCCGCACTTCCGCCCATCTTCAACCGCCGCCAGGCAGAGGAGTGGTGTGCGTTCCCAGCCCACGTCATGGCGCGCCCCTCGCTCACGCGCGGTCTCCGTTCCCACCACAGTATTCTACCAGGAGCAGGTCGCCACGCGCGCGCGCGCGTCCGTCGCGCAGCTCGGCCAGGCCGAGGGCCACCTGCTCTCCCGCCGCCCCTTCCAGGTGACCTGGTTCTCGAACCAGGTGGCCATCGCGCTCGGCCTGTGGGAGTACGACCACGGGCTCCTGCGCGCGCTCAGCCTCGCCCGCGACTTCCTCGTCCCGCTCGACGTCCTCAACGCGCTCTGGCCGTGCCCAGGTGAGTCCCGCTCGTACCTCGGCGCCCGCGTCGCGCGTGTGTTCACACGATGCCCCTGCCGCCCCGTAGCGCAGGCGTCTCACCGGGACGAGCTCCGTCGCAGGCTGACGAACGCGTGTCGCGCCGTCGGCCAGCCTGCTCCTCCCTCCGCCCACGACAACCTGCCGCCCATCCTTCAAGCCCGCAACCCCCAGTAAGCTGCACGCCGCATTCTACGACCCCCACCTCGATCGCCGCTGCGAAGTCCGGATACCCAACCGTGTACATTTACCTCGCCGGTCCCGTCTTTCCTTAACATCTCTATCGCTCTGCCGTACCCCCGTTCTTTATACCACAGATCTGTTTGTAGCCTACCTGTTTGTGTATCACCCCGTCACGTTCGTTGCAGTCATTCACGCGCTCAGGACCGTTATCCGCTTACCCTCGCTTCGCTCCGTATACCACTTCCCGTGCCGCTCGCTCTCTTCCTATGTATGCCTACCTCCTCGATATCCTCTCCGATACTCTCGCCGCCATATACCTCGTATCCGTCCTTTAATCCAGTGTCCATTGTGCTACCGAACGACCGAACCGAATAATAGTGCGGGTACCTGCGCCGAAGAATCACGCATGCGCGGCGTTCGTCTCGGTAAGAGGCAGCGCCCCTTCCCGCTTCTTGCACAGAACCATCGCCTGCACGGCCTGCTTCCACGCGTCCAGTTCGCCGCCCCACCCGCCGATGCGCCTGAGCTTCCCCCCAGCGCGCACGCCGTCCTCGCGGAGCCGCTCCGACCACCGCTTGCGCACCACCGCGTGGTTCGTGAGGCACCTGCGCGCGGAACGGGCGTCAGCGCACGACGTCCTTCCTCGCTTCCGGCCGCGCAGCGTGCGCGGAGATTATTCAGAAGCGGCGTACACTGCGCGGGCGGAAGCGAGTGCGATCACGTACGCACCACCAGACGATGCTGTCGCGCGAGAAGAACACCTCCCGCGCCCGCTCCTCGCACCCCGGGCTGCACGGAGGCGCGAGCCGGAGAAGGCGCGCCAGAGTCCGCCAACACAGCCGCGGGAGGTAGAGCAGCAGCGGCGGGTCCAGCCCTGCGAACGTACAGTCAGCCGGGGCGAGCAGCGCCGTGCACGGCGCGCGGTGCTTACAGACGATGTCCGTCGCGTTCGAGGTGATCATGTCCCCGAGCTTGTTCGTGTAGTTCCCGTCCACGATCCAGTTGTGGGGGCTGCTGTCCAGCGCGGCGCGCACTCTAACCTGGAACTCGTCCTTCGGGCACTCGCGCCAGCCCGGGTCCCAGAAGAGCACGTCCAGAGATATGAACGGCACATTCAGAGCATCGGAGAGCTCTCGACCGAGCGTGGACTACGCAGACTTCGAGCGGGATCCAACGAGGTGGATCGGAAGATTACACGTACCTTTCCGGCACCTGTCATTAGGCGTAAACGCCTCGTTCAAGCTCATCGTATTGAGGTAACACGTACCGCTGTTGCCTACAACGAGCACGCGGTAGTTCCCCGCTGCGTCTCCAAGCAAAGCAGGTACGACTGGAGCTTGCTCAGTTGCAACCGTCGACCCCCCAGAGAAGATGGACCGCGCGTATTGCAAAAATCCGAACATTGCTCTGGTAATCGATGACCTGGAGCTGGAGACGATGGCGGGGAACCAACAGAGCAGCCTGTGTCACCAACGAACACCTGTGTGCGTATATACCCCCAGCGCGGACCCGACAGCAGATGATGGCCGGAGTCAAGTCGATGACTGTGATACCGAGCGGAGCCGGATCCTCATGGCAATCAGGGTTGCGCGGCAAAATTAGTGGTCCCTTGAAGAGACATGCCGAGGTAGCTCAGCTGGGAGAGCAACACGCCAAAAAGCTTCCAAGGAAGGGATGTGTTCGGATGGTCGAGTGTTCGATTCGCTCTGTTGGCATAATGTATCCTTGCTGCTTCGAGTCCCTTTGTTCGCCAGGGCTTTGACTTTGAAGCAATTCGTCGCTCAACAACACCACAGCGGATATCGCTGGTTAACCATCCATGCCACAGACTGAATCACATTGAAACATTTTGTACATGAATTTAGTTGTAAGGTAACCTAGGAGAGCTACTGTTAATACGAGGGCGGTACCATGACTATCTACGGTGTGGTTGTAGCAAGCGTGAAGTATACATACGCGTACATTAGGGCTATTTTCAATGATACTAGAGCAGGACAGTACGGATTATAGTAGAGGTGAATACCTTAGTAAAAAGACCCCGACCGTAGCGGGGCCCGGCGTGATTAGGGTAGGTCGAGGGAGCGTAGGGGACGAGGACGAGTAGATGAGCACGACGGTGTAGAAGTCGCAAGCAGGGTCGAGGGTGCGCGGTCGGTAATGTGGCCTGAAGCTCTGGACGCCGCCGGGGCGGAGCTTCGTTCACAGATTATGCTGCTCGATATAGCGCATGATGACCAGTGACGCGAGCAGCTCTACGAGGGCAAGCAACGTCAGCGAACGCGTCTCGGACTGTCGGTAATGTAGAGGAGACGTACCGCCGACGAGATGAGGGTAGGCTTCCTCGACAGTAAGCATGCAGCCTGACGAGCCCGAGTACTGAGGCTCTCCTGCAGGCTTCATGCTGTAGGTCGCAATATGGTAATTGCTCCTGGCATTCGTGCACTGGAGGTCACACGACCGACAGGTCAGCGGGGAGGTCGCCTTCAAACGAGGATAAAAGCTCACCTGCCATTCGCCGTTGGCCTGTAGGGTCCAGCGGTAGTCCTGACCGTCAGAGGCCCTGAACTTGCGCGACCTTGAACTACGCGTCCGCATGAGCACAGGCGTCAGTCCGAAATACACACGAGCGAATGTGACGGACACGCACCTTCCAGACTTTGCCAGGTACTGGCCCATCGGAATATGGTCCCCCTCGCCGATCTTGATTGAGCCCAGGGCACCCCTGGGGAAGTCGAGGGTAGCGAGTGGCAAGAGGAAGTTGCGGCTGGCGCTGGATTGACGCGACTGGTCGTAGATTACATATGCCGAGTGGTGCGCGTCGTGGAGGGTCTGCTTGAGGCTGAGGTGCATGCGGTTGTGGAGGTCGACGAACTCCGAGCCGGTGACGCGGCCGGTGGTGTCCTCGAGGAAGAAGGGCATGCCGAAGGTAGTCATCTTGACGGGCGGTAGGCGTGAGCGAGGACAGAGGTTGCGCGGAGAGAACGGACGGAGCCGAGGGGTAGATGAAGCAGTGGCAGAAAGGAGCGCGACGAGGTACGAGACACAGGGGGTGTCGCGTACGGTATTAGGACGAGGCTAGTATGTTGGAGGTAGCGAGCGGCAGGGGAGGACAGGGGAGCGGTCGTGCGAGGAAAAATTAGGGGCGGGCGTAAGAGGGCGGGGGGCGGGCGAGGGGAATATATAAACGGCCGCTGGACAAGAAGGCGAAGCGGTGAACGAGCCGGGAGCGGAGGACGTTGTCTGAATCGCGGCTGCTGGGCCCGGCCTAGTCTATATATGGCCAACGCCCCTCCGCCCCTTGTGCGCACACAACCTCCGCCAATTTCCATCGCCCCTCGATCTGCGCTCGCGTCGCGCGTCGTCGATAGCGACCACCTCCAACGAAATTACCCAGCACTCTGTTAGCCCTCGCGCTCCGGCCTAGACACCCTCCCGCCTCCGGGCCAGCACGCCGCCAGCCGACGACCGAGCGCTGCAGTCGGGGCCGCCGCGACCTGCCGCGCGAGAGTGGCAACGGGGGCGCCCGGTGCCTTGGACCAGGACTTGACCCGCTCAACGTCGGAGGGGCTGTCGTCACCGCGCAGTGCGCACCTCGAGGACTCGAAACAAGACGAAACAGCAGCAATCGCCGCCCCGCAGCCGCGTGTCCCCGTCACGCCCTCGGCCCGGCTGCGCATCCTCTGCCGCCCGCTCGCCGCAAGGGTCGTCGGGGGCGGGCTCGGTCACGGAATGCCATGACGATTCGCGCCGTTGCGCTGCGATTTGCACGCCTGAAACACGCGACCCCATGCGTCCCTCCGGATATAATACTCCGCCGCACGCCCGCGTCGACCAGCACGGATCTTGAGGATGTACCCTCGCACACGAACGTGAGGCTGGTTTGGTCTCGTACCCCGATGTGTAACTCGCACCCCACCACCGCAGAAAACACGGCTGGTTTACGAGGCTACCTTGCACAGTGCGTCAGCACACACGGCAGGTACGTCTGGGGTGGCCTCGCGGGAGATGGCTAATGCCCGTATATAGTGCGCGCCTCTTGGCTGTTTGACCATGGCAGCAGCGTCACAACATCACATCCAGGCAATTCATATGCAGCCACCTGCAGGCGCACTATCACTGTATGGGTGCTGCAATGTCCTGGCGTTCTCTGCGTCGTTTCCGAACGGCTTCCCGCGCGACTTTACAGAGTGTCGACAATATTGTCCGCAACAGTGTTGCAAAACCTTGTCGCGGTCAAGCGCTCGCAGCACAACTTTCTTGTGCGTGATTGTGCAGGATGCCTGCATCCTGCGGCCCCGGGGGTCAGAAGCCATGCCATCCTTGGCACAGTACCCGAGCCGTTTCGTAGACGAGGATCGTCGCGGAGTCAACCTCCATCACGTTCCAAGCCCCAGCCCGCGCGATTCGGGCCTCCTCGACCAGCTGATATGCCCTTTCAGAGACGCGTGCGCGCCCCTCGCCGCTTCCAGCATGCGCGGGCCCTCTTCAGACCGCCGACAGGGCTGTTGCGGCGGTGGAGGAGGCCCCGGCCTTCACAATCGCGCCCGCGGTCGCCGCACGACGCGCGACCCTGCAGGCACGCCGGAGTCGCGTAGCCCTGTAGCACTGAATCAGGCGCGCTGAGAGCATCGTCGCTGGAAGGTCCGACTTGCTGAAAGTGTGATGCGAGCGCAGCCGGAGTGCTCGAGAAGCCATAAATGTCACCCGCGACGACCTACGCGCTGATGCATTTCTCGCCGCGAAATCGCCATTTGTCACGCCTGTCGCTGTCAGCGCAGGCGAGATCTCGCAGCGGCGCACCTGGTGGGTCTCCCTGGAGCGCGCTGCGAAGTCGCCGTGCCACCGCGGATGCAGTGCGGAGCACCCGCGGCGCGTTCGTCGACTCCGAAGCAGAGTTTGCGGAAGCCTGCCCACAAGGAGTGCAGGCGCCGCGTTCCACCGCTCGCGTTCCTGCCAGTCCCGCCGTTTCAGCTGTCGATCTTGTGGGCTCCACTGAGGCTTCGCGTGAAGGCATACGCCGTTCTCGTATGGCCGTCCAATATAAACCTGTCGGGTTAGCCTTCCGCGGACGGGACCGTACCCGGGCTGCGCGTTCGGAACAAGGGGCAGATTGCTCTCCCGAACTTGAAGCTGCATACGCGACAACGGAACAACGCATCCATGAGTGAACGCACAAAAGCCTACTCTGCCAAACGGCGCAGGAAGCATGAAGTTATACATAGAGCAGAAGACAACGAACGTACAGACACAGCACAACCTGCTCAGACTCAGTCCCTGCCCCACCGCGCCCCAGGGCGGTCCCTTCGCGCGTTCTCCTCCCAGCGCAGACGGTCCCGCTCGCGTTCCTTGTTCCGCTCCTCCTCGCCATACTCGCGCTCGTCCACCCTCCGGCGCACAGGCGGGGTTCTCGACCTGCTCCGCGCACGCCCCGGCTCCGCCCTCCGCGCATGTCGGTCCCGTGAACGGTCCCTACGCCGCGGAGACCGCGACCGCTCGCGGTCCCGCGGACGCCCCGGCGAAGCAGAGCGGGAGCGGTGGCGCCGCCGTGAGCCCTCGTCGCTGGAATCGTCGCGATGCCGCTCCGCGCGTTTCTTCTCCTTCTTCTCCTTCTTGAGCCGCTTCTCCTCCTTCCTGGCCGCCTTGCGTTTGCGCCGCTCCTCCTTCTCCGGGTCGAGCTCGTCCAGCGCCGCGGCCTTCGGCGGGACTGCGATGGCGTTCGCACCCGTCCCAGATCCGCTGGCTGCTGCACCCGCGGGTTTAGCACCGGGTGCGAAACCACTGAGCAAGGGTTAGCACGGACTGGAGGGTGGATCTGAAACGATGCACGTACAGAGCAGCAGAAATGGCCTCGGCTTCGGCCTCCTTGATCCTTCTAATCTCCTCCGCTCGTTCCGCCGCTGTCTGGTCCCCGTCACGCTGGTACCAGTGGATGTCCTTGTTCTTCTGCCACCTCCCGGTCGGCGCGTTGATACTGTGGCCTAGGTAGTTCTACGTTCCGCCGCGTCAGGCCGTGTGTTGCTGCGTATACGAGTCTGTAGACATACCTCTGGCCAATTGAATTCGGCTTAGCCACCACGGGTGCCTCCTCGCACGGGCTCGAGCATGAGAGAAAGTCGTCAGGGAGAGGTGCATGGTGAGGACGGCGAGTCGCAAGACGCTGGACAGTGGTGGCGTGGTGCAGGCCGAGTCCACCGCTCGTCGCGCGCGCGTTCGCGGGTGGCGGTGCACGGGTGGCGAGCCGGCGGAGGCCTCGGAGGTGCTCCCCCCAGCTGGACGCGGGGCGCGACTATCTGAGATGCCCAGGAGATCTTCCGGATGGATTGCTGGACTCTGCGTCGAGAGTACTGGCCTAATTGGCGCTGGACGGCGGCGGGGGGCACTCGGGGCGAGCACGCAGGAGGAGGGGAGCAGGGGACTCTGGCACGCGGGTTCAAGGACGCGAAAACGCTCGGATTCGGGAGTGCTACGGAGGGTACTACTGGGGCTACAAAGGAGACCGTATTGAACACCGCGAGCAGCCCGAATTCGCCTTCGCGCACGTCGCAGAGACAGGCGCCTATTTGCACGCCTCTGCGCGAACTCGCAAAGTCCCTCTGCCGCGGCTCTCCTTTGCTCCACGCGGACTGCCCTCCTCGCCCGTCTTTCCTTCTCCCTGGATAGCCTTCTGCGCTCTCTCCAGCCCCTTACAACGCCGCAATTGCTCCCTGAGAGGCTGTTAGCAAGAGGACCGGGTCTGCAAAGTCCCAAATGGTGCGTACCTGGTAGTTCAGAGTCGTCCGAGGCGCTCTTCACCGGTAAGACCGCTCGCGCGCGCGATCCGCCGTGCTGGGAGTCCCCGCCAACTCGGAGCTTGACGTCGGCGGCGCAGGAGACCCCGTCGAGCCCGGACGGCCAGACTACGGTGGGCGAGACGTTCTGTCGGATTCGAAAGGACTTGGGCGCGGCCAGGAAGCTTGCGCGGCAGCCGGTGGCCGACTTCGCGCACTCGAGCGGGCACGGGCGCCTATTGCGACGGACGCGGATCTGCAAAGTCCTGCCGCGTCTTCGACTGCACGTCTCCGGGCCGTCTTCTCCTCCTTGCCCGCTTCCTGGTCTATCCTTCCACCGGTCGCCCGCTCTCTCCGTCCCCGGTACTGCACCTGTATAGTGCAAAAGGTGAGTTAGAGCCTCGGAGCCTCGGGAGCCGAATCCGTACGTACCTCGTGTCCCGAGCCCGTCTGCGCATACGAGGGCCTCCCGGACCGATATCCCGCCCTCGAATGCTCTTGCAACGCGTCCGGGGCGCTCGTGGCGCGCTCCGACTCGAGAGGTGCGAGCGTCCGCCTGGGCCGCCATCAGTGAGGTTGGTTGCGGGTCGAATTTTCGAGCTTCGAGCGCAGACGGTAGGGACGGGGATAGGGATGCTCCCCGGCCAGAAGCACGCAGCAGGGAGGGCAATGCGCGAGCGCGAGCCGACTTCGCGCTCCCGGACGTCGGCGGGCGCCTATTCTGACGCGGCTCGAACTGAAGTCCCGCGCCGCCTTCTCTCTCTACGTCTGCCTCCGGCTGCTCGTGTCTGCCCCCTCGAGGTGAGCTCTGCCATCTATGTGATAGGAAAGGTCAGTGAGAAGTTAAGAGCTGCGAGAACAGAAACGGTACGTACCGCCTCGGATTTTGAGCTCATTCCGGTAGCGAACGCTCTTAGCCAATGCGATTCATCGCCGAGCGGCCACGGGGTGCGTTGTTCCCGGTTGCAGCCTTGCACGCGTTCCGAGAGCGGTGTGAGGGCTCGGGCGAGCGCAGTGTCGGAGAGATGTTGGAGAGGCCGCCCGCAGCTCCCGGGTGTCCGCAAAGTAGTTGATCAGGGAGTGAAGGGAGTGGAATAGCCCGCTCGACGTGCAGTGATGGTCGGAAACTCGAAGAGCGCGCCGGAGGGATCTTCGCGGATGTCGCGCGACGGGCGTCTATTCCGACGAAGCTCGAAACTGCGAAGTCTCGAGCGTCGCGCCGCCGCGACGTCCGTCCCGCCACTATCTCCCTCCCCTTGTACTCTCCGGATACGGCCTTGGCGTGCTGCGATCATAAGTGTGGGTTCTGTAGCACGCAGGGCCGGCCGATGAGCTGCAGACGAACAGCAGGTCAGCCGACCGTCGAAAATCCGCAGAGATTGACAGGTACGTACCGAAATCGCCGTATTGCACTCACCGCCAGCTACACATGCGAGTGCTCGGGCCGTCCGCGCCTTGCTTCCCCTCGAGCAGCCAACTCGTGGCGCTAATCAGCCGTACGAGGCGGACACTCCCCATCGCGGAGCCTGGAGAGGCTTGCTGTGCGCGAGACCTTGTGTGCGCGTCATGAGGCCCGGTCGAGAGGTCTCCGTGTAGAACGAGTGAGGTAATGCAGAGGGGCAGAGCAACGGCCGCCGGCGGTGGAGGACGAGCGAAAGAGCGGCGCGCAAGCGGCTTCGCGCGGCACGCGTGGGCGCCTAATGCCCTCATGCCCACGCGCGAGACATTCACTGCGTCGTCCGCGGCATGCCTTCACTTCGACCACAACCGCCGCGCCGCCGCGCGCGTCCGTGCGCGCCGTCAACCGATTGGATCGGTGTAAGACCTAGTACGCGCGCTCGCAGCGTGGGCTCGCAGCTCGTGGCGACAGCTTAGAGTCTGTGACGCCGAACCGCGCGGTCAGCCTCAAGCTCGAGGTCGCGAACAACAACTGCGGTACGTACCTCGTCTCCGGAGAGTAGCTGACATGCGACAAACGCTAGGGCCTTGCGGCGCCGCCGTCCGGACCCGCCTCCTCTCCCGTATATTCGGAATGGGTGCATCGCGGTGGCGATGGGTGTGACGCGTGGAAACCGACTTCACGCAGCGCACGTCGGGGCAGATACGGGCGCAGCGTGCGACTCCGGCCACGTACCGCGCTCCCCACTGCGCTCATGGCCTCCTTCACCCGCCCCTGCTCGCAATCACCCTCTGACGGCGTCATACTGGTCCGACGCCGTGGTCTGCAACGCTGGACATGTCAGCGCGTGGGCGCAAGCTGCAGAAAGCGAATGCAGTACGTACTGATAAGTTTTCGAGCTCCTTCGCGACGGTGAGCCTTCCTCCTTGAGTACTCGTCCGCGGCCACGCTGACATCTCTTTCAGATGTAGGAGGGAGTTCAGGGCTGCCGACGGCGTCAGGACAAGTGCATGCGGCGGTGCCGACGGCGGATGAGCGTGTGGACAGCGCACCGAGAGCTGACTGCTCGCATCGACGGCGATGCGAGCTGCCCTGCTCTCAGGCTGGTGTCTGCCTGCATGTCCCACCGCCCGACAGCTCTAGCCAGGGCTTCCCTGCACCGCAGACACGCAGTCGTGGGGTGCGAGAGGGGTCGTGGCAGGAAGCGGCGATGCCAGAGTGGTTGACACCTCGGAGCTCGGGGAGATCTCCCCCTGCCATCGCACTACTCGTCACGAGCGTGCGTGTATAGCGAGGAAGGTGGGGCTATTGGGATCTTGCTGTGCTGGAGAGGTCGCCCGTGGGCGTGGTCGTTGTGGGAGTAGAGTGGGGGTCAGGGTGCAGGAGAGGTGCGTGGAGCGGGGGAGGGGAGCAGGGTGAGTGCGTGCGGTGCAGTTTTCTGACTGCCGGACGTACCCCCAAACGGACACTGCCCTGACCGCACTCGGGCTGGGCGGCGAAGTCAGCAGCGCAGTTATCGCTTGCGCGACCTAGGCGATCGCGCTGGGGATGCCTCCGTCCGCGCTCGCCTCGCGCCGGTGGGAACCCGGTTGCAATGTATCAGTAGACTATTTACTGTCCAGAACAATTGCATTCTGCTCCGTCCGTGCGCCCCTGGCTCTGAAGTAATCTCATGATCCTCAGAATGGTGTCTGACACACAAGCGACAGTAAGATGGCCATAAACATCTCTTCTTCTCACTCTGTAGTTTCATCCGTCAGATCGGCTGCACGCCGGGACGTTGGGCTCTGCGTCGTGCCCCATCTCAGTAAACTGGTGCAGTCAGAACTGGAGGGAGCAGGAATACAGGTGCAAGCAGCACAGACAGTGCCCCTTACACCCTTATTCCTCGCTTCCTCCACTTCTGCGTTCATCGTACCATGGTTCTCGGGTTTCTGACATGTATTCAGAGTCAAATGTAATAATCTACATGCAAATCGAGGGCTCGCGCCGGAAAGACGAAGGTTGGCGGTTATCAGCCGGCCGGCGCTCTTGCCCGACCCTGCGGTCGCGATCTGCCCACGCGCGATGACTGCCAATCTCGCTACACCATACTCAACGCCTTCCAAGCACTCTTGTGCCCATCCAGCCGAGTGTCTGTAGCCCTCGTAGTCGTGGTTGTGGCTCAAGACGGGAGTGTTCACCGTGAGCGAGCGCGCGCGAGTGTGCACAAGTGCCCGGTGCCTATTCTGGTAAGAACGTTCAAAGCCGCCCTCCGCGCGCCCGCTCACTAGCTGTTCGCGCCGCAAGTTGACCTCTGCCTCCGTGCTCCCAACGAAGCTTAGCTCACCTACTCACGCTGAGCCCGCATGGAACTCGTATCCTCCCCGACAGCACGGTCTCGATCTGGTCAGACACCGGCTGGCTGAGTCTCTGAGCGCACCTCGCGAATCGAACCCCAGATCTCTAGTTCTCGCTACCGCCGCTAGTACGGTCATACACGCTGCCCTCTCCCGAGCTCAGGCCCGCCAATACGACCCACGTTAACCTCAAGCCGATTAGATCTGGTATAACTCGATCTCTACGTCATTGCTCGCAGAGTCCGACAACGTCGGATGGTGCGGATGCACGCGTTTTGCTAACCTGAGGCAACGGAACACCGAGAGCATGCCGTTCAAGGCGAGTATCGTCTGCTAAGGAGTCCGGCTGTGCTCAATGCACGCTGTCGCGCAGGACAGGCTTGTGCCAGCTTGCGAGGCGGCGTATATTTCCGTGACGGATATTCTGCGATTCATTCGCGCTCTCGACGGAAAGCAGACTTGGGTGACCGGTGAAGCAATGTGGGTCGCACAGACAGGTCCGTACTCCCCCAAACTAGCATCGGTTGCGCCCATGTACTCATCACACGTTCCAAGGGTGTATACGGCGCTGTGAAGATGAGTAGATCTTCTATGACAGATGTAATGTACTACGTATTGCATGTGCTACCTGACGGATTTGTCCCAGTCTTCCTTCCCTCCCCGCGACGATCCTGGTACCCCGAGGCTGAGAAGCACAGATGCTGTCTCCTCAGCATAGTCTCTGCCATCTGTGCACCTCGCGCAGTGCCCCGCTCTGCCTACAAGGAAACAACTCCGCCCGCCGACGGAGTGTGCAATCGGCCGGAACAGTGCCTGCGCCCACTCAAGACGAAGGTTGTCCCTGGGTACCCGCGTACCGAGCGCCCACTATACGAAGCGAACACATATCAACGTCTCCTCGGAGACGACGCCGTGAAACACTCCGGACCGCGTAAGTGCTGCTATTGTTCCTCCCGCGGGGTGTCCGTGCGCACCCCTTCCCGCTGACCCCGTATCCCTCAGCTCTCCGTGTCGCGCGCTGGTTGGCCTTCCACCGCGCGGGTTCTGTGTCATCCTCCGCTCGGGCTCCGGGTTGCCCTCTGCCCATCTCGTAACACCCGGGCCTCGACGCCGGCTCTACCTTCCGACGAGTGGCTGGGCCATGCTAAGCCACTGCGCACGAACGCCGCACGGACCACCGTATGAGAGGCGCGACCAGACGGCCCTAAACCGTCGGAGGTATAAGTACGAGGCGGGTCGGACGTGATCGCGCCTGCCATCTCCCCCGCCTTCTCGCCCGCCCTCTCCGCTCTTTCCCAGCCTGCACGGTGCTGGACCCCATATATACGCGACCTCCGAGCATGCCAGGTACGTCGGCAAATCGACTGCATTCGCGATTTGCTACTGACCGGTACATTTGCAGATGACCATGCTCGCGACGCGCTTCAAGCTGTACTACAGTGCGCCATGCAGGTCATACCGCGAGGGCGCGGGCTGTTGCAATGAGTATGAGCAGGTAAGTCCATCGATATCCCCCGAGTGTCATGGATCATGGCGCCCTTCAAGCGCGGTGCACCTGTTGGAGAACTCGGTGTGTCTCCTGTACGGTCACACTCAGTCTCGGTGTGGCAGTCCGACTGACCCCCATCCACCAGCGTTGTTTGCCCCCGACCGCAGCTGCAGGCCGCCAAGGGGGCCCCCTTGCGCACCCCAAGCGAGAACAGTCTTGCTGCGTATGCGGGGCAGGGCACGCACTCGAGAGCTTGGTTATAAGTGGCGTTGAAAGGTGGGTAGCGTCTTCCGCACTCGAATACTACAGCGCAAGGCGGCTTACCACGCTTCATTGTCAGTGCATGCGGCGCTCCTCGGGCCCAGAGAAGGCGTCAAACACTGGGGGTGTGCCAAACGACATACAGCGGTGAGACGGCGGCCCCAAACACGACACGATCCATGAGCTGACACGACAACTTCATTAGTGTGTAAATACGTGTACAACGGCGCCGGACGGGCGGACGCTGAGGGCGAGGCGATCCCGGGAGGAGACGGTCCGGAATTGACGGCGGCGGCATCGCGAGCCTGCGCTGCAGTCTGCGCCGATGCGCTCCCCGCCACTGCGGACGCGGCAGACGAGCGACAAGATCGGCCCCGGTGCACTATACAGGCACGGCGGGGCACGCCATCGTCTTGTTCGACGCGCCGCGCGATCCCCTACGGCAAAGACAGCGCCGGGCACATTCTGCATCTCGAGCCGTCTGGGGACATCACGGTGAGTGAGTCGTCCCGCCACGCCCGAGCAAGGATAAATACGTGATCACCTCGTACAGCCCCTCACAACGCGCGTCCGCTCGGGCCGTACATGCGGTTCTGCACGTTCGTTTGCGGTCGCCCCGCTTGCGGTAAGTCGTCCCGCCACGGCCTTGGGAGTATCGCGCCGCGACTGACCTCCGACTTGCGCAGACGGACACGGCGTCGCTGACGGTCTCGTCAGCACAAGAGAGCGCATGCTCGGAGTAGCAGGGCGAGACGAGTTGGCGGCATGGCAGCACGGAGGGCGGGGAACCAGTGGTCGGAGGGCCTCCTACGGACTTTAGTTAGTCGCCCACCATGCAGCGAGTGCCGAGCGGCTTGCGCGGAGCACATGGCGTGGGCGGCGCACGGCGTCCCCGCGCACGCAGGCGGGGACGCGAGCTCCGATCACTGGGCCCACAGGCGTCGGGCTACTAACTACACAGCAGGCCTCAGGCCCACGCCCGCTCCCGGGGCCGCCGCACCGCCGCCCGGGCTCCTGTGATTGCACGCCTAGGGCGCATCCTGCGGGCGGGGGCGGGGTCAGGGCAGCGTCGGGAGCACTACACGACCCCGCGCGCACTCGTCGCTTTGCCGACGAGCGAGGGTCGATCTAGGAGCGGGCGCACACGGCTGGCGTGGCTCGTACGAGCGAGACGGAGCGGCGAGGAGCGCAGGGGTGCCCACCGGGGGCAAGGTACGCGAGCCGCGCTGTCGGGAGGATGAGTGTCGTGCGGCCTCGAGAGAGGACCGCGTGCCTTGCACATTCGCACCAGCCGTGCGAATCGCGTCCGCGTCAGCGGTGCAGCCCCGCCCCCACAGTGCGTCTCGCGCCTCTGCTTCATCCGGAGGCCGACGCGCTGCGCCGTGGGCGGCGGTGCCGTGCTCGACCTGCGACCCCGCGCGAAAGTTCGCAACCCGAACTCTCCGCACGCGCTTGAAAGCGGCGGGGCCTGATAGGCGGCGGTCAGTAGAGTCGTCATGCCAAACGGCGCCGCGGGAGATTGCGAACGCGTCCCGCGGCGCGCGTTTCGGTGTCCGCGCCGGCGAGGCCCTACGGAGTCGACGCGAACGTTCCCGCTCCAGATCGCGGCGATACTCACTGTAAACACGCGCCACGGTGTAGCCGTCGCGGGATTTGTGTTTGCGGGGCGTTCCGGGAGAGCCGTCGGGGACGAAGCGGCGGTCTTGTCGGGCACGAGCTCAGGTGCCGCGCCGCGATACGACACGAGCGGCGTGCGTGGCGCGTCCTTTCGCGTACAGGGGACGTCGCGTGCGCGTTTTGAGCGCCCCCGTACCGTTTGGGACGGCTGTGCCGGCCCCGGGGATGTTCGCGTGGTCGACCTCCCCGAGGGCCGGACAAAAAGTCTGAAAGTCAAACTCGTCAGACCCGCTCGAATCAAGCGGCGAACAGTAGAGTACTCGCCTGGGGGTGTTCCTGCGGAGTGGCGCCGCGGGAGAGCGCGAACGCCGCCCGCGACGTCGATTTCGGTGCCCGCACCCGGCATGCACCCATGAGGCCGCCCGAAGTCGACGGATATTTTTCTCGTCGGATAGCTGCGAAACGCGCAGCGTGCACGCTCCCCGGTGCGGCCGTCCCGGGAAGCGTGTTCGTGCGGCGTTCCGGGCGCGGGTCCGAGGGCGAGGTCGCGTTCGCGGGGGGCTCGAACACAGTGCCCGCGCCGCGTGGCGACGCGCGCAGCGTGTTCGGTGCGGCCGTCCGTGCTCGAGGGGTGTCGTACAAGCCTTGCCTACGTTTCGCACGCGTTTGGACTGTACGAAACGACGGCGGAGATGTTCGCGTGGTCGGCCTCCTCGAGGGCTGGCCGAAAAGTCAGATTTTCAAACTCGTTGGATGCACTCGAAACAAGCGGAGAACGATAGAGCACTTACAGGAGATCATTCGTGCGAAACGGCGCCGCAGGAGAGTGTGCACACGTCCCGCGGCGCGCGTTTCGGCGGTCGCCCCCGGCTTGCACCCATGAACTCGCCGAAAGTCCTCGTAAAAATTTCCCGTCGGATCGCTGCGAAACGCGCAGCGCAGACGCGCCCCGGTGCGTTCGTCCCGGGAGTCGCATTTGCGAGCGGTTCCGGGCGGGGGACGGGTGCTGGTGGCACGTTCTCGTCGGGCTTGACTGCAGTGCCCGGGCGCCGAAGCGACGCGGGGAACGTCCGTGCGTGTCGGAGGGGTGTCGTGGATGCGTTCTGAGCAGTTCCGAGGCGTTCGGGGTGGGCGGGGCTGGCCCAGGGGACGTTCGCGCGGTCGAGCTCCCCGCGGGTCGGTGCACAGGGCTCGAAAAGCGCGAAAATGAAACTCGCCCCACACGTCTGGAAACGGTGCAGACCGATGGGATGTGTTCAGCACACTCCCTGTGCATGGCGGCGCGGCGGGAGGACGTGCACACGGCCGGCGGCGCGTGCTTCGTGTTCGGGGCCTATGAAACGACCCGAAAGTGAGCTGACTTTTTTCGCCGCGGATTGCGACGAGACTCACAAGTCAAACGCTTCCTGACTCGTACATTCCGGAAATCGCGTTTGCGAAGCGGGACGGTAGCGGGATGGCGGCGTAGAACGGGGTCTTGTCGGCGGCGGGCCCACCAAGTGGGCCCCGCGGCGAGACGAGCGGCGCGTCGTGCACCTGGGTACGTGCTCGCCTAAGTTATTACACACATTCCGTACGCTCTCCAAGCGTTTCGAGACCGCGGGCCGGCGGCGGGGGCGTGCACGCGGACTGCCTCCCCCGAGTCCGGGCGCCCAGCGCTCACCCCGAACTCGCCGCCCGCGCCCGCAACCGGCGGCGGGGAACAGCCGACGCCCACGAGAACTCGTCCGCCAAACGGCACGACGGGCAGACGCATGCGCGGCGGGCAGTGCGCGATTCTGCGCCGGCGCCCCCGCATCGCCCATGAAATCGCCCAAAATGCGCCGAGACTTGCAGGGCGCATGCGGCGAGGTGCGTGCGTCCTCGTAATCGCGTTTGCGCGGCGGTCCGGGCGCGGGACGGTGGCGGGGCGGGCGTTTTGGGGGGAGGCGGGCGTGGCGACGAGGATGCGTGGCGCGGCGGGGCGAAGTGGGGCGCATGTGCGCGCGGGTAGACGAGGTCGTGCAAGTACTAGGCACGTTCCGCACGCGTCTCGGGTGTGAGGGGCGGCCTCTGGGGCGTGCGGGAGGTTCGCCCCCTCGAGGCGGGAGGCCCGGGGCGGACATGCCCGACGGGCGGCCCGACGCTGGCGCACGGCTCCGATGCGGCTCAGGGGGGTAAAGCGGTCTATTGGGCGTGTGTCTATTACAAAAGGGGGCGGGGCACCGTAAGTGAGCGTCGCCCATCTGGCTTTCTGGGCCGGCGCGGGCTGAAAAAGGCTCGTCGTCAGCGCAGTTCGCGAGCGGGCGCCTTGCCAACGCACCCGACGCGAGTACCTGCCGGCGTGCACGGGGTGACGCAACGGTGACGCGGGGCATTGGAGAGGAGAGGCGGGAGGAGGGCGGGAGGGGTGTCGGGGTGGGCGGACAGCCCATCTTCTGGCGTCGGCCGTCGACGCCGGCGTCGTACAGCCGGTGACGTAGTCCGCGGGCGTCATTCGCGCCGAGGAGAGTCGTACACGCACCTATGGGGCGCACGCTGTGTCTTGTGGGCGGCGGGGGATGAAGGGGGGAGCCTCGGGGCGGCGGCGACGTTCCCGGCGCAGGACGTCTGCGACGTCTGTGTGGGCGCAACGGCGGCTTCGTCGACACACAGAGAACACGTGTGAAGCGTCCTGAGCGTGCGCAATTGGCCGTGATGGCGGTACGAAGATGGTGCGGGCGCACCTGTGTACGTCGTCCGCCGACTCTGCCCCTACCGCAGTACTCCATCCTGCGACACCCACCGGCAACAGCACGTCGGGGGCATTGAGGCGTTCAATTTGCGAGTCGTCCGACGCTTGTCTGGCGCGTGTGGCGGCAGAGGTTCGCGATTTGGCGGATGGGCGTGCTGTAAGTCGGTCGTTGTCAGCGTAAATCCGGTCCGGACGGGCTGTAAACTCACCAGTAGAGCGCATACAGCCGCCTCCGCGCGTGCGTACGCAAGTCGCATGCGTCGGTCGCTGCGGTGGTCGTGCAGGTCGGGAAAAGAGGGCGACGGGGGCAACAACGTACCGCCGGAACGGCACGTGCGGCAGCTTCGTCCACGCAACCACGGCATCTTGGGAGTCGTCTTGACGTCTCCTGTTCTCCTTGAGGTGGGGCGTAGAGGGGTGTTGGAGGAGGAGAGGGTGCGGGATGTGGAGGGTGTCGGACATGTAACTCACTGAATTCGCTTGCGCCGCACTAGCGCCTTTACACGCATACACGGCGGGTGTCTTCGAGCCGTTTAGGCACGCTTGGAGGGGTGCGCGAGAAGTTGAGCGGCGGGTATCGGCGATTTGGCCGGTTTGAGAGCCAATAAAGCGACGCCGTGAGTTCAATCCGAGTCGCCCAGGCGCAGGAACTTGGCTGAGTGTAGCTGGTCATGACCCCGATATAGCCGTACCATCCGCGCAGAGGAAGACGCGGGAGAGCGGGCGGGAGAACGGAAATGTCGAGCAGGCCGTACTAGGGGAGTGGCGAGCGAAGGACTTGAGCAGCGTCTGCGTGCGAGCTGTCCGCAGCCACACGCGAGATTCTGAGAGCAAGTAAGTGAGAGCGAGAGCAGGGGCAGAGATTGACGCGGGGCGGGGTGGACACAGAGTGCAGACAGGCAGGGTGCATAGAGAGGCGATCGAGGGCGAGTGCAGCAGCAGGTCGCAGGGCCAGAGTGCAGTCGCGGCAGAGAAGGCGGGGAGAGGCCAGGACGCGTCATAGAGCGAGAGAGCGCTGGAGAGCTCGCTTGCCCCGCGTCCGATTTCCTCGGGATCGCGGCTGCTGGGCTCGGCCTAGTCTATATATGGCTAACCGCACCTCCGCCCCTTGTGTGCACACATCCTCCGCCAATGTCCACTTGACCCGCTCAGCGTCGGAGGGGCTGTCGTCACCGCGCAGTGCGCATCTCGAGGACTCGAAACAAGACGAAACAGCAGCAATCGCCGCCCCGCAGCCGCGTATCCCCGTCACGCCCTCGGCCCGGCTGTCCATCCTTTGCCTCCCGCTCGCCGCAAGGGTCGTTGGGGGCGGGCTCGGTCACGGAATGCCATGACGATTCGCGCCGTTGCGCTGCGATTTGCACGCCTGAAACACTCGGCCCCATGCGTCCCTCCGGATATAATACTCCGCCGCACGCCCGCGTTGACCAGCACGGATCTTGGGGACGTGCCCTTGCAAAGTGCGTTAGCAAACGCAGCAGGTACGTTTGGGTGGCCTCGCGGGAGATGGCTAATGCCCGTTTATAGTGCACGCCTCTTGGCTGTTTGACTATGACAGTAGCGTCGCAACATCACATCTAGTTAATTCATGTGTAGCCACATGTAGGCGTACTATTACTGTACGAAATGTTGCAATATCCTGACCTTTACTCAACTATCGGCGTCGTTTCCGAACGGCTTCCCACTCGCCTTTACAGAGGGTCGACAATGTCCGCAACAGTGTTGCAAAGTTTGCCGCGGTCAAGCGCTCACAGTACAACTCTCTTGTGCGTGATTGTGCAGGATGCCTGCATCCTGCGGGGGTCAGAAGCCATGCCATCCTTGGCACAGTACCCGAGCCGTTTCGTAGACGAGGATCGTCGCGGAGTCAACCTCCATCACGTTCCAAGCCCCAGCCCGCGCGATTCGGGCCTCCTCGACCAGCTGATATGCCCTTTCAAAGCCATGGCGCGCCCCTCACCTGGCACGGGCGGGCACCCGCGGGCCCTCTTCAGACCGCCGACAGGGCTGTTGCGTCGGTGGAGGAGGCCCCGGCCTTCACACTCGCGCCCGCGGTCGCCGCACGACGCGCGACCCTGCAGGCACGCCGGAGTCGCGTAGCCCTGAGTCAGGCGCGCTGAGAGCACTGTCGCTGGAAGGTCCGACCTGCTCAATGCGTGATGCGAGCGCCGCCGGAGTGCTCGAGAAGCCATAAATGTCACCCGCGACGACCTACGCGCTGATGCATTTCTCGCCGCGAAATCGCCATTTGTCAGGCCTGTCACTGTCAGCGCAGGCGAGATCTCGCAGCGGCGCACCTGGTGGGTCTCCCTGGAGCGCCCTGCGAAGTCGCCGTGCCACCGCGGATGCAGTGCGGAGCACCCGCGGCGCATTGGTAGACTCCCGAAGTAGAGCTTGCGGAAGCCTGCCCACCGCGAGGAGTGCGGTAAAGCACCACAAGGAGTGCAGACGCCGCGTTCCACAGTTCGCGTTCCTGCCAGTCCCGCCGTTTCAGCTGTCGATCTTGTGGGCTCCACTTAAGGCTTCGCGTGAAGACGTACGCCGTTCTCGTATGGCCGTCCAATCTAAACCTGTCCGGTTAGCCTTCCGCGGACGGGACCGTACCCGAGCTGCGCGTTCGGAACAAGGGGCAGATTGCTCTCCCGAACTTGAAGTTGCAACAACGGAACAAGGCATCGAGCAGGCTGCAGCGGACGCACAAAAGCCTACTCTGCTTGACGGCGCAAGAAGCATGAAGTTATACATAGAGCAGAAAACAACGAACGTACAGACACAGCACAACCCGCTCAGCGCTCAGTCCCGGCCCCACCGCGCCCCAGGGCGGTCCCTCCGTGCGTTCTCCTCCCAGCGCAGACGGTCCCGCTCGCGTTCCTTGTTCCGCTCCTCCTCGCCATACTCGCGCTCGTCCACCCTCCGGCGCACAGGCGGGGTCCTCGACCTGCTCCGCACACGCCCCGGCTCCGCCCTTCGCGCATGTCGGTCCCGCGAATGGTCCCTACGCCGCGGAGAGCGCGACCGCTCGCGGTCCCGCGGACGCCCCGGCGAAGCAGAGCGGGTGCGGTGGCGCCGCCGCGAACCCTCATCGCTGGAGTCGCCCCGTCCGCGGTGCCGCTCGGCGCGTTTCTTCTCCTTGTTCTCCTTCTTGAGCCGCTTCTCCTCCTTCCTGGCTGCCTTGCGTTTGCGCCGCTCCTCCTTCTCCGGGTCGAGCTCGTCCAGCGCCGCGGCCTTCGGCGGGACTGCGATGGCGTTCGCGCCCGTCCCGGAGTCGCTGGCCGCTGCCCCCGCGGGTTTAGCACCGGGCGCGAAGCCACTAAGTGAGGATTAGGGCGAGTTCGTGATTGAGAGAGGGACGAAACACGTACAGTGCAGCAGAGATCGCCTCGGCCTCAGCCTCCTTGATCCTCCTAATCTCCTCCGCTCGCTCCGCCGCTGTCTGGTCCCCGTCACGCTGGTACCAGTGAATATCCTTGTTCTTCTGCCATCGCCCGGTCGGCGCGTTAATACTGTGGCCTAGGTAGTTCTACAGTCCGCCTCGTGAGGGCACTCGTTGCTACATGGACGGGCAGGTAGACATACCTCACGGTCCTTATCCTGCGAAACGTCCGACCATTTGAATTCGGCTTGGCCACCACGGGTGCCCCCTCGCACGGGCTCGAACATCGCAGGGCAGACTTTCCAGAAAGCAAGAGATAGGCGAGCTATGAGACCACCAGGGTGAGGACAAGAAGGGTCGCAGGAGCAGGAACTGCTAGACAGTGGTGGTGGTGTTGAGCAGACCAGGTCCACGGCGACGACGACGAGACGCGTTGGGCGTCTATAGCACCAATATCCGAGAATGGTAACTAGGAACAAACTCGCGAACAAACTCTTTGCCAGACATGTTTTCTAGAGGGGAGACCGCAACTACTCTCTTCGACGCATAGCGGCACAGAGAGCACGACTGTAAAGTCAATATGTAGAATCTTTGCGGCTGTGCAGCTAATCATTAATCAGGGACGAGGTTGGTTAGTTTAATCATGATGGGTGGGTACTACGTGCAATTGCAGATTGAAGTTCTTGCCCTGTACCGACTTAGTCTCAGTGTGGCAGGCTGAAAGGAGGCGTGCAAATTGAGACATCTTGTACAAGTTCAGTGTATTCGCAAGCAGCAATGCAACAACGCTTTCGAGGTACACCGGTCAAGACTGCGCAGATGCGCCCAACCCAAGCTTCGTCTTCTTCATAATCGCGGTGAGAGGAGCTTCCAACCCGCCCGACAGGCCAATCCGGTCTCCGTCGCTCCAGCCCATAGAGGCCAGCATCTTGAACCCGAGGTTCGACGCGCCGATCTTCGGGGCCGCCTATGTTCGATCATCCGTTAGCCAGGCTTATTCGTCTTATGGGAGGGTAAACACCTACCTTGCCAACCTCCTCGCCCTCCCGGTGCGTCGCCAACGACACGGCCTTCGACTTGCCCTTACCACGGTCTCCATCGGGGGGTGCCCAAGCACCTCCCGTCGCTTGCCGCAACAAATACCGAATCTTCTTCTCCCTGATAGCGACGCCGCTCTTCGACGTCTTGGTGAGCGTAGTATACCGCGCGTCGCCCTTTCCCTTGCTTTGGCTGTTCAGACCGAACGCCGTCGCGAGCTCGTGCACCTGCTTCCGCACGTCCTTGTCCATGGGCGGGAGCGACATCGTCTGGCTGCCGCCGATGTCCGCGAGGAAGCGGCGGATCTGCTGCTCGAGCGAGACGAGGTCCGTGATGCGGTTCGGGAGGTCCACGTCGCTGCCGGCGCGCGCCGCCGCGAGCATCGCCTTGCGGCCTTTCTTGCCGCCCTTGTGCTGCGCGAGCGGGTCCGCGGCGAGCTGCATGCGCTCGAGGGCGCGCTTGCGCTTGTTCTCCGCCTTCCGCGCGCGGTCCTTCTCCCACTGCTCGCGGAGCTCGGGAGGCACGTCCTTGTCTTTCCCGCGTTCTGTGAAGTTGCATGAGTATCCGTTTTAGCGCAAGCAGTTAACGACGTACTGGCGGGCGTCGTGGAGTCGACGAACATGTCCCTGTCGAACGAGCCATCCCGGATGGCAGCGAACAGGAGTTTCTTCGACTTCCTGTCTCCCAGCTCCAACACCTGCGAGTTCGCATCGAGGTACGCCTACGCCGTCGTGAGCCCGGCAGACCCAGCTGTCATGCTATGGAGACGCACCTGAATGGTTTCTAGATACTGTTCGTCCTCGTCCGCCCATGTCATCTGCACTGACATGGCTTCGTCGCTGGAATCGTCCGACTCCCTCGCTGGCGCCTTGCCTTTGCCCTTGCTGGGCGTGGAGCGCAGACGTTCGAGTCGCGACTGGAAACCTCGCCTAGGAGTTTCGTCGTCGTCGGAGCTGTCGTCGTCGTCATCGTCATCCTCCTCGTCCTCGTCTTCATCGCTCTCGCCACTGAGGCCGGCTTCTTCCGCCCGCACGATAGCCTCAACCTCCTCATCTTCGCCCTCGCTATCGTCCTCGGACTCGTCTTCATCGCTTGCTCCCGGTCCGTCGTGCGTCTCTAGCGCGTCCTCTTCATCCGCAGACTCGGCTCCGCGCATCGGCTCCTCCGCGTCCTCCTGCTTCATCCGCTCGATATCCGCCACATCGTCCATCGTGATGTGCTGCGAGCCCTCCGCGCTCATGCTGTGTGCGAACCTCTTCATCGCCGCCAGACTGATGCCCTCGTCGATCTCCATGTCGCCGATCCCAGTCGACAGCTCCTCGACGGCGTCATCCGAGTCCGAGTCGCCCCAGTTGACGTCCGAGTCCCCGCGGCGCTGCTCGTCACGGCGAGGGTCGACCTCGCGCAACTGCGCCTCTTCGTGCATCGCGCCGTACGCACCGAAACCGCGGAGCGACTTCCGACGCGGCTTGCGCGAACGCTTGAGGAGCGAGCGCGGCGTACCGACCGGGTGGAGGCGGCGGGACTGCTTCTTAGGCGAGGCCTCCTCGAACTTGAAGGCGACGCTGTCGAAGGACGGCGGTGGGGGAAGGTCTGACGCATCGGGGGCCACGCCAATAGGGGAGGGGTCCGGCAGAGCCGTAGTTTCTTCGGGGTAGAGTGTATCCAAGGTGAGGTGAACAGCGGGAGCTAATGAGTCGATAGCTGGTCCAGTACCACTCGCTTCTGCTGCGTCCTGGGCAGCGATAATTGCGGTAGGGCCGATATGGAGGCCTGTGATAATCGACGTAGAGGGCAATGGCGTGGGTGCGACCTCAATTGAATCGGGAGGTGCAGGGGTAGACCTCTCCAAGCGAGGGTGAGGGGCGACGTAAACGATCACATCGTCATCGTCGTCCGCCACCTCACCGAGGGCACCTTGAAGCGGGTTCGTCGCGATGCGCTGAGTGTGAGCGGCCGACAGGAAGGCCATAGGCGTTGTGTCGACGAAGAATGCTGCCTCCTCCTTGACGGCGGGGGTCTTTGCTGCTTGCGTTGCCGCAGCCGTCGCTGCGGCGGCGTCTACCGCATTCTGAATCTTTCCGATGTCTGCGAAGTCAATCTCTTCTAGCTCCTCT
This sequence comes from Trametes villosa, assembly GCA_002964805.2. Taxonomy (NCBI): domain Eukaryota; kingdom Fungi; phylum Basidiomycota; class Agaricomycetes; order Polyporales; family Polyporaceae; genus Trametes; species Trametes villosa. The sequence continues at coordinate 2,698,062 of PUDQ02000010.1, forward strand.
TCTTCAGCTGACGAATGGCCACCCTTCTGCGGGAGCATGTTGAACACCCGTGATACGGTGTCCGCTGTGGGTACATGGCTCTTCTCATCGCCTTCCACTGCGGTACTTGAGTATTGATCTGATTGGGCAGAGCATTAGCACTAACCTGCGGCTTCGACAACCGGCTTGAAGATATCCTCCTCCTGTGTGAAAAGTGTTGCGGTGTGCACCGAGCGTACGAATTTGATGGGCTTCAGGAATATGTTGCTCTCATACAGCTGTTTCGAGAGCGGGGCGCTGGAGTTTAACCTCGAATTGAAGCTGCGAGAATTTCCGTAACCCCTGCGCGCGTCCGCGGGAGCATCGCCCTCACCGCGTCCCCGCCCCCTACCTCGAGGAGACGAGAATCCGCCCCGAGGTGTGTTGACTCCAGTCCCAGGCGAAGAAAATCCGCCTCGGCCCCTCCCGCGGGCGCGGTTCCCAGAGCCGCGAGAGCCTCCCGCAGCCGGCGGCTCATCTGTGATGTCCGTTAGTTGTTATGTTCCCAGAATATAGGCGCATACTGCGAAGCGTACTGCTTGGCCACTGTTGTATCGGAAAGTCAAAGTCGTCCAAGGTGATGTACGCCGGACCACCTCTCCCCCTTCCGCCGCCGTTTCCTCTCCCTCTTGGGCCTCCCCTTCCTCGGCCCCTGGACTGGTTGTTTTGCCCGCGCTGCCCTCCGCCGCGTCCCCGGTTTCCTCTAGCCATGGCTTATTGATACAATGGCAAGCGCTGGTTTGGTGGTATGATACAGAGACGCCCTCTCTATGCGCAGCAGATGTACAGTTTCAGTAGATCAAAGCGACGATAGCACGACGAGAACAGGAGTTGGGAGGGCCGAGCTGAGGAAGAGGTCCTCCCGCTCGACTGAGCCGAATCTGACTGGGGATCTAGGCGCTCATGCCGTCGGAGGCGCGCTTGCGCCACGACGGTGCCGGTCCTTGCTGCGGTAGACGACCACGACCACGACCTCGAACGAATCCTTACTCTGCTCTCAGTATCTGTTTTACCTGGGCGGAACACATGCAGTCTGAACAGCTTCTCCACGACCGCGTAAACCTTGCTCGGCTTGTTCGCAGGCTGGAGAAGACCGTCTCGAGCGAGACATGGCTGGACGAGGTGGCTGAACCGGCACCTACGCCAACCTGGATTACAGCTCGGCGGACTCTGCAGGTATTATACCATTGAATGATCTGGAGGGGCAAGCTGTAACGTACTCCCGGTTCACAGAAGGTGAAGCATGCACGCAAGCTGCTGCAAAGCGTGGAATCGAAAGAAGACGCCAGCGACTCGTAAGTCCTTCACCCCCGCGCCCCCTCGCGGTAGACTCAGTGCGGAACTTCGTCGTGTGTAGATCCTCATTACAACGCTATGACGGCTACCGCAAGGCACTGGACCGTCTAGAAGCCATCGTGGCTGAAGCAGACAAGGTACCCCGGCCTCGCTCCCCCTCAGCTTCGCCGCTCATTCATGCATTTTTAGCGACATTCTCCTCGGGTGTCGCGGCCGGAACCGATACTTCCTTCAATCCCTCCTCCACCTGTTGTGAATGCAGACCCACCGTCGGAGATCACCGAAGTCTCGCAAGATCCCTCTTCGACCCTCCTCCCCGCAGAACCGACTCCTGGCATCGCTGCCCACGGCCTGCTTCTTAGCCCATCAGGCCCCGAGCCGTTCTTCAGAGGACCTATCAATCCAGCCGAAACACTGCTTCCGCCCTCTCACCCGGCGACATCCGAGAAGTCCACATCCCAGGCCACACCGGCATTCCTTCAGAACTCCGCCTCCTTGCACGAGGAGCTATCGGCTCAGCTCGCACAAATGGCCACCCAGCTCAAGCGCAACGCAGTGCATTTTGCCGATGCGCTGGAGAAAGACAAGGCGGTCGTGCAGGACACTCAAGAGAAGCTGGAGCGCAACCACGACGTTATGAGCAAGGAGCGCGTGCGGCTGCGGGATCACCACTCCAAGAGCTGGGGCACGACATGGATTACCATGCTCAGTATCGTCGTTGCGTTGATAGGCTTCCTCCTTACGTTCTTTGTTATTCGTTTCACTTGACGAGTTCCGCTGCCCTCCCGCACTGTCGTATTGTATTCTCAGGATTATAACATTGGACTTATGGCATGTTTTATGTACAACAGATATCAGACTCAACCTCTGCCTAAACTGTAGGATACCGGAACAACGGCGTTCTCGGCTGCGTTACAGAGTAACACTACTGGTACTAAGGCCTGAGCCTCGCGCTGGCTGATGGTACGTAGACCTCCTCGAGCGGTTTCCTGTGCGAGCTCCTACTGAACACTATGCCACAGCGCCCCAAACCGGCACCCAGGCGCTGCGCCTGGCACGTTCGTTATAGACCTAGACCTACGAAGCCAGAGAGCATAGCCTGCCAGGAATGTTCCGCAAAGCCCTCAACGCAAGGTTCGTCTTCCGGTCCGACTCTACAAATACATGCAGGCTGTGCCTGCCAACCACAAGCAGGACCCCCCCCCCCCGCTCAGCATGCGAACGCCACACAAATACGCACCCCGGAATTATGCGCCCGCGCCGTCCTGCTGTCAATTGATGTGTACCTGGCGCACAGCGCGCTGTGGGTACGCGAAGCCGATAAGGGTTTGGGCACGTCGCCCTCGGCCCACACCTCCGCGCTGGCAGGCTGCTTCCTCAGGCTCCCGGGACCGGGCGCGCGCCGCGCGGGCGGTATCGAAGTCTATACGCTCCTGCGGGCGCGGACGCACGTACCCATCACGTACAGTTCATCTGCGACGCGCGTCGGGATGTCGCGGGCGTGTGCTCTGGACCCGACGGCGCCACAGGCAGCGCGGATTCGTGAAAACTGCGCTCGGGGGGACCGCTGCGAGTGCCGGAGGGGCGGTCGCTGTTTACATCCGAGAAGCGTGCATCTCCGTCAATTTGTCTCCTCCATGCGAGGATGTGGCTGGCAGCTGATTTTACAGACCTATCAGCGCCAGGCAATGACACGTCCGTGCGAGGTTGACTGTGCCTACCAAACGACAGTGAAGCTTCCGGACGCATCCTAGACTTATTGAAGGTCAGCCCACTACGCCTCGACAGTTGCTATACACACCCTGACCAGCATGCGTAGGCCAAAGTCGCCAGGCATGGCCCGCATCAGCCGGTGGCCGCGTACTGACCGCGCCAGAACTGGCCACGCCCAAACCGGGATACGACGATCATCGAAGTCCGCGGGGACCTTGTGTCTGAAGCTCCTTGGCAAGGTCGTGCCTCGTTCTATCCTCGACAGCGACGTGCGCCCTGGGAGACGGCGGTCCGCGCAATTCGTTTTTAGGGAGGGCGGACGCACCGGACGCCCGCTCGGCCCTCTGAAACAAAGTGCGTTCAAGCGCATCCGCATCACAAACCCGACGCCGTCGCACTCGAGTTGTGACGTCTTCGTGCGGGAGGCGGTCGGACTAAAGGCAAACGCTTGATTACACGAGCTGCACAGGATGACCGAAGATTCGCCCTGCACGCTCCCACCTCGCTGCAATGTCGTCGGAGGGTGGCCCGGATTCCGTCCACGCCGACCCAGCGCGGCGGCGACGGCGGAAAGGCAAAACCTTTGGGGAGCGACGACGATCATCGCGACCCATGCGAGAGCAGGACCGGTACGTATTGATGACCGCAGAGAGCACCGTGTTGCACAGCGCCGAGCCAGCTGATCTTTCACGAAATATCAGCGGGGCGCCTTGAGGAGATGAGTTGACCGACCACGTCGCACACCTCTCCCCGCATCAATCCCGCTGAAAGTAAATCTCTGGACATACAAGCAGCTATACAGACAGACAAGACAGGCGTGCACAGTTTCCCACCGGCCACAGCGGACACCGACGGTGGGCATACAGCGCTGCGCGCCGCGCCTTCTGCCGTGTCGCGTCCGGCCAAACTTCGCGATGGCGCGATGCACAGAACGCATGCGCGCGCGGATAACCGCATACGTCACTTCGCAGCAACCAGCCGGCCTCCCGCCGCTGCGTTTATAGATCGCCCGTGTCAGAAACCCTTCTATCTTCGGCGGAAGCTTGTATATATGCACGCACCTATCGTTGCCGCACGAGGCCTGCTCAGCGGTGGAGTCGGCTAGGAACGTGTTACCGCCGCCGGCCGCAGGGCGCGATAGAAGGTGTGCCTTGCCTGCCTTTTAGCTTGCGAAATAGGCTGCGCCGGGGTGCGAGAGTAAGAGACGCGCCACGCTTCTGCGCTACGGGGATGCGCAATGGAAGGGCATGTGTTACGGTAGGTCGTTCTACCGGGCGGTGAAACGCCTGCGAGGCTCGCGAACTCCACAAAACGCGTCGACGCAGCTGAGACAGCGTCGTTCGTCGTGTTCTGACGATCGTGCACGAGCCAGGTGCGTGCCTTCTTGACTCCAGTGACACAAGATACCAAGTTCGCGACGGTCCTCCCAGGGGCTCTCCTATGGATGCTTTCGTGTTAGCTACCGCGTATCGTCGACGGTCTTCTCGATAAGCGGTCGTGCACCCGTGCACTTCCGTCGACGGTAGCTTCCAGGAATACCGCCAGCCTGCAAGAAGACACTGCAAAACGTCATGAAGCGCAGACCGCCCAAGTTGCAAACGATGCTCACCTAGTACTTACGGCCGAGTCGCTCGTCGATGATGGCGAAGACATGCTCTATCTGCCAGATCTATATGGCCACAGCCCATGTGAGCACCCGGCCCACTAGTGTATGTCAGAACAGAGGCTGCAGATCCCTGCGAAGGAAGACACAGCATGTCCTCGGCGACTTCACGGTCGCATTGCCTCTGACATGCCGCTGAGCCGCTACCCACCTCTGCGCTCGCCAGAGTCGCGCCGGTCCGCCTCGCAACCGCCTGCGAGTCGACCCGGCCAACCACGCTCAAGGTTTTGTGCGGATTCCCAGCATCGACGGGTGCACACGAGCCTCCCTCCCGGCGTCGGCGTCCCAGCGGGGGGCAGGCACGCATCACTTGACGCAGGCTGCAGGCCCTGGGACGCGCCGTGACACCCCCGCGCAGGCGTTCCCGCTACCCCGTCCACGCCCAGAGCTGTCTGGGAGGCATACTACTGCGAGCTTGCAATAGGACATCGCACACGCGGCCACAATGTGGGCCGCCGTGTGATCAGGATCTGTAGAGCATCGTCAGGCGTCCCGAGGCTGCTGGACCGCCGACACTGGGACCGGGGCTATGCCCTCCCAGTGCAGCACTGCGAACCGCTGGATCAGGCTGTGCCTGCTGGTGCAGTCAGATGGGCTGCCGCACCAACGACGGGAGGGAGCGCTGCTCTCCTAGCTTCGGGTCTATTGCGCTGTTGAAACGTAATAAGCACGCCGCGTCACTAGCGCATCCCATCGACGCTCACCTACGCCCGTCGTGGCCACGAAGCGTCACGCGCGGGAGACGCGGCATCGGGGAAGGCGAAGCGATCTCTCACAGCTCGCGTGTACCAAAACGCCCGCGACAAACAGCGCCACACCTCCCGGCGGGGATCTCAGCGGGCTGTCCGCTGACCGTGGTCACAGGCCGATCCGCGTGCAGTACGCAGGTCCAGGCCGCGCGGGGGCCGCAGGGAAGTGAGGCGTGTTCAGACAAACGTCTTCGTGATGAAGACCCCGTGCAAATGTCGTCGGGCGAGTTGCTTGCCGTGTACACAACACATCCGCGCGAAGTTCTACGCTCCACACAGGGAGGTTCCATCTCCGATCTGTGGAGCATAGGATGCGCAGAACCTCGGCCACGAGCTACGAAGCGTCCGCGTGCGCATGTGCAGGTGTCAATGGACATTGTGCTCCTGTACGCAGAGCTAGTATCTCCCGGAAGCCTCGATAGTACGACCTGGCCTTCGAGCGCAGTTAGATGCCATAAGTGCTGTCAGTACAGGGTTATACGAGATATCAAACTCAGCGAAGCGTACCCCAGATCTCTTCCCGCCAGCCCATTGGCCTGCGATCTCAGCAAACCGCCACCACATGCCGGCCGATCGAAGCTTGCAACACGAAGACGCTTCTGTGCACCCAAGCAGGCAGGCGCACTGCACATCCCCGTTGCGGAAGCCGGCGGATTGCATAACAGAAGCCGGCTAAGAAGCCTCGGGTGAGCCAGTTCGCACCCCCGGGATGGCATGACGTCCCCGGATGACAATGTGGCAAATGCGAGTTGCCCGACCAGTCCGTTGCACTTTTGCAAGACCGCGCGCCGCCGCCGAGCGCTGACCCGCGGATGCTACAGGGACGGGTGGACACACAGTTGCATGCCGATCAGAACAGTCCGCCTCGAAAGCGGACGTGCCGCTCTCGCACGCATGGCGTAGCGCGAGAGCTGGTGGTCGCCCGCGCTTCGCCAGCGTGGAGTGGACATGACGAGCAGATGGTCGATAGGCCCACCACGACCATCGACCGCGCACACGCCGGGTGGCCAAGCGCACAACGTCGACGTCGACGCAGCTTCTCCGCATTGAGAGTGTGCCTCGTTGCAGCGTTCGACGCTTCTAGCCCTCGTCGGAGGTGGCTGGCGTTCTCACCGGGGAAAGTCTGGAAACGGAAGAAGCACGTATGAGCGGAGGACGGGCACACAGAGTTCATTTACTGAAGGTCGGACCCCGGCGGTTACTTGACGGGTCGCAGGACGCCGCTCCGGTGCTGAGCGAAATGGCGGATGCTCGTGTGCATGCCGAGGCGTTGCGCCCGTGGTCGTCCGACGCGTCAATGCTGGGTGACCCCATGACAAGCATGGATAGCTCGGAGAGAAAACACTAGAAGCTTACCTCTCGAAAGACCAAGCGCCGCGAGCTCGAGTGTTCCCAGCGGAGGCCGAGCGCGGACGAAGAAGCTAGGGCCGCGATCACAAGCCCTGCCGCACAGGCTGCGCTGCGGGGATCCCGAGGCCGAAGTGTCTATCGGAGGAGCGGAGGCTGCGGACGTGAGCTGACGCACCCCGCCCGCACTGTAAGCCATGGCTTGGGAGCGGATGGGAGCGCGCGGGCAGCGGAGTTGTTGTGGCCAGGCGTCTTCCGGGCAGCAGCTGATCCGACAGCGTCCAAATACCCTTGTGTCATAGTGCCGTAAGTACGTGGCCCGTTCCTGGATGCAAGACGTCTGCCACGCACCCACCGAATTAACCCGTATGAAACGGCTGCCCGTCGCCAGCCTGGAGGTTGAGAACTTGAGGAGACCGACCGCCTGTTTTGCACGCTGAAAGTGGTGGCGCAGTTTAGCACCACAACTTCAAGCTTCAGGGCCCCAAGGAGAAGGCATGGCTGTCGCTCGGGACCGCTGCGCGGCAGCAATTTGGACAGGCACACGCATGGCGCGGTGGAGAGCTTGGAGCTCTGGATGCCTCCTGCTTGCGTGATCGGTTGGCACGGATACAGATGTCAATGACCATGACGCAGCGTCCGCCCTGCGAGCTGCGAGGGACAGCGTCCGATCAACTGCTGCAGGCCACGTTTCTTGGAGTTGCGATGCTTTGCGCGTCCAGTTGGTCAGGATCAGGTCTCATGAGCCTTCGCAGTGATGAGAACATACCGTGCACCGCGCCCAGGCCTCGACCCCGGGGGCCCTGAACACCGTATGAGGAGCTACCTGGAGCTACTCAGCATACTCATTTCTTGACTTTACCGTGACGCTTTCGGTGTGCTTCGTTGGCTTTTACCACTTCATGTCCACCAAACTGTTGCGGGAACATATTTTCAATTATCTGTACATTTTCCCGGAAGAAAGAGACTGGTAGGAGAGTTTGGGAAGCTTTGGAGTGAGTACAGAGAGTTGACGGCGTTGGTCGCGCAAGCTCTACAAAGCTTGACTTCGCCGTTTGTAGTTAGTACCACCGTAGAAGGTAAAGCTTCATAGTAAAGTCAAGAAATGAGTATGCTAGCAGCTGACTAGGTGCCCCGCGCTCACTGAACCAAACTTACGACTGACGCGTATGTGACGGCAGCGCAACAAACCGAGGTCATCGGATCCCGGAATCCCTTGCATGAGCAAGCATGACCACAGGCGTGATGTGATGTATGCCACAGCTTGCCACAGTCATGCGGTATGCCCTGTGGCATAAACCGCGTACGGCGGCGTGCACGAACGAGGCATATCAGCGACGTTCTGGGAGCTCGGAGGAGCCACATCGCGCGGAAGACTGAACTTGAGGGCGAATTGCCAGGCGATGGAGGCGGGCCGCGCGCCACGATACGCGCAGGCTTGCCACTGGCATATGTACCTCGCGGTGGCTACGGTGCGCGCTCCCGCGATAGCAAAGAGGGCTCAGGAGCTCCGTCCGCCGATAGCTCAGAGAGAACGTCGAGAAGCTGCGCTAGCATTTGGAGAGTTTTGGAGAGCGAAAAGTGCGCACCCTGAACGTCGGAAGTGCGCCTGGCGTATGCGTACTGCGCAGCACAGTCGCGTACCTCGCCTCTACTCACGCCATGGCCTTCGAGGGATTCTGGGGTGCATACTCGCAGAACATTGACAATGGGTCGAGAGGGTCTGCCAAGGCATGTCGTTGTTCTCCTGGTTGTTGTTCAACTTGCATGGCGTGTGGCGGAGACAAAGACAGGCGGCGAGACGGGAGATAATTCACGTGGGAAACCGGTGCCGCCGGTTGCTGGTGATGGCGGCGGTCCAGACCGCCGTTGTCGGACTCTGACGGTGTGGCTGAGCGCAACGGCAACCTCCGTAGAGGAGAGCGCTCCCCGTTGCTAACGGCCTCCCCGCCGACAGCGCCGAAAAACCCATCGATATCGTAATGGTTTGAGCCAGTTTCGTACAGCCTCTCACACACGCTACGCACGATAGAGGTGCGACTCAGCGTGCAGCGGGACCCTGCCCAATGGCCTAAAACCCGGTGAACCAAGGCGCAGGCTAATGAGACGTCAGTGTGGGGTGGCTGCAGCATTGGCCCGGTTAGGAGTGTGGGGTAGAGTTATCCGAGGGAAAGGCGAGATTAAGAAGGCGATGATTGGCCCGGGGGGCGTGACGTGACTGGATGTGCCTGGGCCCAGACCGCGGACGCGTGAAACAGGGTTGTGCGTGACAGGGTTATTCGGGCGCGTCAGACGGAAACGGCGGTGATGAGCTGCATATTTGGGGACAGCCCAGACGCCCTTTAACTCCCGCCCATTTTCCCCCACATCCTCGACACCGCAAGCAACGACCCCGACAACGCACACGACGACCTCAACGACGCCAATCTCGCCCGGGAGCGCGCTTTACGCGTCGCTAAGTCCTTCTCACACGCCCATCTCTGCCTCGTGGTCGCCGTGCGCATCTCCGCCAACCCAGCGAGCCACGTTATTCTACCGAGGTCATGAGTAGCTTCTCCTCCTTATCCTCCATCGGCCCCTCCCCATCGCCCTCAGGCCATCAGCCCCGGACCGATGGCGGCCACGACTCTCGCCCGTGCACCCCACGCATCCGGACGCACACGAGTCAGGCCTTCCGTCAATCACGGCCGCCCTCCAGCCCCGTAAGCGGCAGCAGGGGCCGGTTTTTGGTCTGGGACGAGCACGAGCCCCTGCCTTCCTCGTCGAAATCGCCCGCTTTCCCACCGAGAAGTCCCATCGGCGACAAGGCAGGTCACGCCTCCCGTCGCCTTTCGCTGCAGACGCCCCCTTCCCGTTCCAAAGTCCGAAGTCGGACAAGCGTCGACTCCTCTTGCAACGAGGTCTCTCCGGTGCTCCGCGTGGGCGGCTTGGGGCGGACGCTCGGATTCCAGGCCCATCAATCTGAACACGCCCCCACCGAGCGCACGACGAGGGTGTCATCGCTCGTGTGGGCTCAAGTGCCTGCTGGGTCGTTAAATCAGGCCCCCTCCCTTTCTTCCTCCCTGACCTCCGCGCCCTCCTTCGCCGCCCCGCCTACTCCCCAGAGCCAGGCTTCCCCTGTCCGTTTATACGGCTATCGGCGCCATACGTTCGTCACCCCCTCGGCCTCAAGGTCCTCCCTGCGCAGCGACGCTCGCACTGGTGAAGCTATCCAGGCGCAGTGTGAGCCTCCCACGCCGTCGCCTTCACCTCGTTCACACGGGACGCGGCGCTCGCAACCAAGGTCCCGGTAAGTCTGAATTCTCTCGCATCCATTTTGGGCTATCCAGACCAGTTCGAGTCTCTTTGGCCGGCTGCGAACTTTGCTCTTGTTTATCTGGCGAACCCTCTCCACTCTGTCTATTCATTTCCCAGCCCGGGTTCTGGACCGGTTCGCCTTGCGCGCTTCAGTTTCCCTCTCGCCCTTCTGTTGTACCATGTCGTGTCTTTGCGGGAACGCTACCCCTCTTATTCCCCCCTTCACCGCAGCTCGCCCCCCTTTCTCCCGTCCAGACCTTCTCCTCAGCTCCCCGCGTTTTCGATCATATACTGACCTGCGCTCGATCTCCATCACCTCAGGTCCTCCCCACTCGTCCCTCCACAGACCTTCACCATCAGGCGTGGTCTCGCACCGTCGCGCGCACTGCCCACCCTCGCCATGTCGTTGCAGGTTCACGCTCCCACTCCGGTGATGTCTTCTAGACCTATGTCGCCCTCCTTGCCCTCCAGCACGCGTCCTCGCTCTAGGTCAAGACCCCCACCCACCTCCCGTCCCTCCTCACCTCTCACCTCTTCCGTCCCTCTCCCACAACGTCCACCTATGCCGCGTCCACCTAGTCGGTCTGAACGTCTCCTTCGCGACACGCTCCGTCGTGCAGAAGAACAAGAGAGATCAGGCAAGCCTCATCCCTCGGCTTCCTTCACGCTGGCTCCACCGCCGACGAGCTCGAATATCCCGCCCTCCGTCACCGACATGTTCGCTACCTGCCGGGCACCGGCCGGTGCTCAAGCCGGCAGACGTCATCGACGGAACACCTCGTCGTCCATGCAGTCGGAGTCGTCGTGCGACTACTTCGAAGGCGAGCCCCTCGACGAGGACAGCCAGGAAGATGAGGAGGACGGAGGGTGGTTGTGGCGGGCGAACAGCGCTGGTTCTTTGGCGTCGTCCGGACACGGGTATGGCCATGCGTACTACCCTGCGCCCGGACGCACGTCGGAGAACGTTCCGTATGGCACACCGTCCTCACCATCCCCAGCACGCGCACAGCTACAACGGGCTGCGAAGTCATCGCCCGTTGTCCCTCGGAGGCATTCACATTCGCAGTCTGTCTCCCACGTACCAGCACATCCTCCGTCCCGCACTTCCGTCGACGGCGAACGTCCGGGTTGCGCTTGCCACCAACCCGGCGCGCCCCTGACGCCACACGAGGCTGTGTTGCGCAGTAGGTTGGAAGGTGTTCTGAAGAGCGCTGCCAACGGCGGGTCGAGGACTCGCAGCAACGAGCGGCGAGATGCCGACGCCGGGCTAAGCAGCGGAAGTGGAAACTCGATGGCGAGCAGCAGGAACCTCAGCGGGGAAGGCGACTTCTTCTTTGGGGCGAGCAGCGACGTGAGTAGCCTCGCGGCTTTGTCTACTCGTTCGAGCGACGTTGATCCTTACGGATCGTCCTCACAGCCGAGTTTGACGTCACTGTCGTCGAACGACTCGAAGGCTGCTCCTGCTTCGAAGACACGAGCGAGCATGCCGTCGTCGCCTCGCCGGCCCCATGCCAACCTCCACATGCCGCCGCCACCTCTGAGGCCGACGAGGCAGCCGTCTTCGCCTACGTCACAGAGGGAGCGCGTGAGCCCCCTAACGCCGCCACCATCGCCGCCGTTCAACGCGCGCCAGGCCGCCGCTCAAATCAAGGGCATGGACGGCTACATCTCCTTCGCCAACATCGAGGGCCTCGGCATCCCCGAGGGCACCGATGACGAGTCCGAGGAGGACGCGAAGTCGCGCAGCAGGTGGTTCCAGTGGCTGCACCTGAACGCGGCCAAGGGCGCCGTCGCAGGCGACAAATCGCGCGGGCGCAGCCAAAGCGGGACCGGCGCGTCTCGATGACGCGGTGGGACGCGCTCCTGTGAGTCTCCAGGACCGCCCCCGCGTCCGACGTCGTGGTGCTAGTCTGCGCTACTCCGCTGGCCCAACCGTCCTGCTGGGCACGGCTCACGGTGCCCTCCCCTCGCCGCTCTGTCCCCGCTTGCTCTCTTCCCTGTCCATAGACGTTTCCCCCCTTGGCTCGTCGTATGCTCTGCTCTGTTGTTGTTCCATCACCCGCTGCATCTTCCATATCACCTCCATCGGCATCCTCATCCTCAACATCATCGTCCCACCCTACACCCATCGGTAATCGCATCTCACTCTCAGCATGACACCCGCCGACGACGTCCGACCCCCGGCCATTGCATCCGAGCTCCCCATCGACATCCATCCATCCGCCCCGTCGCGCTTCCAAAAGCCCTCCAGCACGCCTTATGCCTTCTCTTACGACCCTTCCTCACGCCACGACCCCCCTCCGCGGCCGTCGAGGCCGGCGGCGTCCCACCGGGCCTGCGGGCCCCCGGCCTCCGGTTATGCGGACGAAAAGGCGCGGCGCCCTCGCGGCCCGCGTCTTCACTTATTCGCTTATGACCCCACGCAACAACGCATCGATGATCGCCAGAATCTCTATGTACCTCACGACCCCTCGGACGGATGACGCCCTCTGCCCCGATCGCTCTCCATTCACGCCGACTTGCACGACTTTTCATTTGCTTTACTTACTTACTACACTGGAGTTCTCTTTTGGTTGGTTACGTTTCTTAACGGATCGCGCACGCGCACGCGGATGTAGTTGTACCACTGGATTGGATGGATGCGCGAGCGCGGCGCGACTAGGCAGTAGTCGTGTCTGCATGGTTTTCGGATCGGAGTCGCTGTACTGTCTGTTCGTAATGTGCTAGCAATGGCATGATATCATAACCTATTCTGCTGTCTGTGTGTGTGAACGCGCCCTGGCCTTGGAGCGGCGAGGACTTCCGCTGTGCCGTCGGGGGAGACGAGCGCGCTGCGCCATTCGTCGGATGGGCGATAGGCACACGACCAGTTCCTTCTCTCGTGCCTGTCGTGCCTGCCATAGCCGGTATATCGATGATAAGTTGCAGCGATCCTCTGGCTCTGCGGGTTGTTATGAATGTCGTTGCTGGGATGCGGCGCGATATAGATACAACCTATCGATGGGTATGTATGGCGGATGCCCTCGTGAGCCATGTTCACTGAGTGTGCGACAGCTACCGGCGCGCTCGCGCCCGAGCAGCCAGCACGGACCGCCTGCATGAATCATCCGGTCTGCTGAACTGTCGATGATATACAACGCGAACAGCGGCGGGTCGCAGTGGTCGCGCGCAACAGCCTCCTATGGCGACTCGGAAGGCGGCTTGGCTTGGAGGCCCGCCCTCCGTGCCCGAAACTACTTCCCGAGCCCTCGCACAGACGGCGACCACGCTAGCGAGCTCAGGGTGATAGCTTCGAGTAGGACCTGCGGCGGCTGAACACGTCCAGGTTTCCAGCTCGTAACTCCACCGCACCGACGGGATGCCGCTGCAACGTCGTCGCTGTGCCTTCCCCTCGATGAGATACGCTGCGCGTGAGGGCGTGCAAGATGGTTGATACTGGCCGGCAGGATGGCGTGTGTATCGATGAACGCTACTTGCGCGCTCGACAGGGGCTGGTGGCAGGGACGTGGCGGAGATCATCTGCAGATAGAACCGAGTGCGAGGTCCCATGGACGACCACAGGTACATCCAGGCTGCGTGGAAGTCTAGAAGGTGCATCTCCCCGCGCTTCGGCCAGTAATGGGGGTACTCCGAGTCCGAAGCTCGAGCGGAGAGGGCGGTGGGAATCCGGGATGGGTGTCGCAGAAGCGTCTGTCGAGCTGGGTAGGACATAGGGACGTATGACATTCAGGAGGGTGTCGCCTGTATGTCACCAACGATACCGTCTCGGGGACGTCGCCCGAGGGTGCCCTGATGGCCGCTGTGAGGGTACCCTGTCCACGAGCTCAGCGGCTCAGCAACAATACTGAGGCTGGTTCTCGGGGAGGCTGTGAGCAAGCTGTGAGAGAGCGGTATGTGACGCGCCTGGCTCGGGGATGTGCTTGCACCGCCTGTTGGTTCTCCAACTTCGGTGCGATGGTCGAGTGTATGTTCCGAATCATAGCCAGGGCAGAAGTTTACTAGCCTTGCCCAGGCTTCCATAGATATGATGTTCACAGCGCTCCAGGCCGAACTCAATCACAAGAGGTCAGAGGGCATGTTTTAGAGCGACCCCAAATGTTGCCGACTTGCCTGGGTCGTCCTCGCGATCAAGACCTTGCCCGGTGTACTATAGCAGCACATGTCATGACCCAGATCCCATCTGGAAGCGTGGTTCAGTAGATGTTAGACGAACCGGATCGTGACTATGTTGTTGACGTGGTACTTACCGACAGGCACCTGGCAAATATGTCTTCTCATTTTGTGCGCAGAGCCGTACTTGCACCGGAACATGGACAACCCTGGTGCTTGACTGACAACAACGCAATCCTCCTTATTATCACGCACAGTAAGGATGTTGAATACGAGCGTATCGCTGCGTATCGGGGCTCGTAGTGAGCAGTGCCAAGGTGAACGGCGAGTGTTGAACGTTGAACGTTGAAGCGTGCGGCGTCGGCCGTCGGGATTTACCTGTTCGGGCTGATAGCGGTGCGCCATGTGGCACGACGGTATACTTAGCCGCGTGCTGCTGGATCGCTCTCCCCCTGGCCCCAGTCTCTCCCTCACTCGTCCGCATCGCCCGTTGGCACTAGTAATCGCAATCCATGACAATCTACGGACCTGGTACTCGCCTCGCAACCCAACGTACATCTCGTAGCTTGAGTGCTTCAGCCCTCGGCATGGCGGATTCCACGTAAACGCGAACTACTCGCCAAGCGTCTTCTCTTGTTTGCGCGGCGGTTACAGGAGCTTCTACGTACCCCCGGCGGGATCACTGCTTTCATCTGCTCGAGCTCGAGGCTGACACTCTGACCGTGGGGTCTCAAGATCTCACTGCCGCGGCACTGCTTGGGTGGAACAAGCCGGCACTCGCGCTGCGTATATACGTACAAGCTCGATTCCACTTGGTAAAGCCTCGTGTCTCCTACTCTGTTATGATGCAATGTCTTCCGGGAGATGCAGAAACTTGAGGGGTACTCCGTCTATCTACATGCTCAACTTTGCACCTCACAACTCTGCGAGCAGCGGTAGAACACGTCCGACAAAGAGGGCGTGCGCATCCGGACTGAGTGCGCCGTCTTCGCGACCGTAATCCCGTCGCCGATGCTCATCCCCGAGGCGTTCCAGAAACGCTAATGACCTTGCCCGCAGATTGTTCGCGCCGAGCACGGTGGTGTGTCCATCGACATTATGAAGTTCATCGCATGTCCTGTGGTATTTAAAGGCGGCCGAACATCTCAGGGTGTCTTCACCCCCTCGTCCCTCGTCCTCTGTCCGCCGCTCGAGACAATGCTGTTACCGCTGCTGATGCTAGCTTCCGGGGCGGCGCTGGCAGCAGCCGCAGTTCTCAGCTTGTCAGAATTTACCTGGACCTTGCAGAATGTAGCAGGCGACATCAACATTGCTGCCCAACCACCGTCCCAAGTGCATTTGGACCTGAAGGATGCCAACGTCATTCCTGAACCTTTATTGGGCAAGAACGGTTAGTTCATGTTGTCAGTCGCTTCTCGGATAGCTCAGGACTGACAGTGCTCATGCCCAGAATTGACCCAGAGATGGATCGTCACTGACAGCTGGACCTATCAAGCAGACTTGAGCTCGGTCATTCAAGTTGATCAGCCTCATGTGCAGGGCAACAGCGGCAACAAAACCCTGCTGGTATTCTATGGTCTTGACACTGTTGCAAACATTGTGAGTAGCCCGATGGTCAAGTTGGAATCCTCCGCTGAAGCTCGTTCTCAGACTGTAGCTGGTCATCTTGTCGCCTGGGTCAACAACCAGTTCCAGTGGTATGTTTACGACATCACCGACTACTTGGCTTCACCTCTGGAGAGCGACAAGTCCCTCACCGTCTCGTTCGAGTCGCCCATTACCTACGGGCAGAACATCAGCTCGCGTGCGGACGTGGAGGCAGAAATTTCTCCTGACGTACGTACACAACTACCGGTGTATGATCCTCTCGCTCACGACCCGCGCAGTTTGGATGGCCCAACGTACGCCAATGGATGCGCAAAATCTCATCAGACTTTGGGTGGGATTGGGTAAGCCGCGCTCGCGTATAAGATGCTAAGCTGTGGATACTCACCTTATCCTCTAGGGCCCGGGGTTCGCGCCTTCGGGTGTTTTCAAGCCCGCATACTTGGTCACGCTGTCGGACGGTGCGGACGACTCGAACAATCTTCCCGCTTCGCATCCTCTCCTCGTCTCCCGATCTAGCGGTCTCTTCATCGAGGAGTCTGCGCTAGAGATCTCCAAGGTCGGACAGAATCCCAACATACGCCCTGATGAGTCTGCAGATTGGCTCGTCAACGTCACACTCGCCCTCCGATCCATACGCGCAGATCCCCACCCCACCATCATTGTATCGATCCCCGAGCTCGACCTCGACTCCGGGCCTCTCCCGCTCTCTGGGATCCCTGCTACGACCAACGATTCCACGTTCGTCGACGCCGCCTTCACTATTCCGAACGGGTTGCCACAGCGTTGGTATCCCCACACCCACGGCACGCCGAAGTTGTATGACATTATCATCACACTGGCTGTCGCTGGCTTGCCGTCGGCATCGTACACCACTCGGTCAGGCTTCCGGACGGTATATCTTGCCCAAACACCATACTCCCAAGAGGAGGTCGAGAAGCATGGTATCACCCCTGGCGACCAGTGGCATTTCGAGGTCAACGGCAAGGTGATCTACTCTAAGGGCTCCAATCTGACCCCGTTGGACGTCTTCTATCCGCGTATAACCACCAACAAGGTCCGCTGGATCCTAGAGAGTGTCGTCCTAACCGGGCAGAACATGGTATGGCCATAGCTTCCCACCATCTTGCACATTTCTCATGTGTTTTTGCAGGTGCGTCTCTGGGGCGGAGGTATCTACCAACCTTCGGATGAGCTCACCGGCGGGTATGACTTCTATTCTATCTGCGATGAGCTCGGCATCCTCGTCTGGTCCGAGCTCGGATTCTCCGACTCTACATACCCCCTGAACGACTGGTTCCTGGAGTCGGTCGAGCGCGAAGTCCGGCAGAACGTACGGCGGGTCAAGCGGCACCCGAGCAACGTGCAATGGGCTGGCGGCAACGAGATTGAGCCCGTCCTCCTAGCTTTCAACAGCACCCCCGTACCCATCAACATGGGGTCGATCACCGTTGGTCCGGGTCCGCTGGACCCGCGCTATATCAGCAACGTGAGTAACATCGCTCGGTTGAGCCACCTTCCTGTGCTGATTCAATCGGGCTCGCAGTATGTGCTGCTCTTTCAGGATTTCCTGCATGATATTGTCGTGCAAGAGCAGTCCTCGGTGCGCCATTCGACGCCTCGTCCCGCCGACAGCTGTTGATCATGTCTATACAGGTTGCATATACCCCATGCTCGACGACCAACGGGGTTCTCAGCTTAGATCCATACGTCCTACGGCTCAACAATGTGTCCGCGGGCCACATTTATGGCAATACGGGTGCGGACTCTTTCTACAAGCAGATCTCGAGCATCGCTAACCGTACCTACAGAGCTCTACAACTACGACAGTTCGCAGTCGTTCGACTACAGCACCTATCCAAAGGCTAGGCAAGTGACCTGCCCAATATGATATCGTCATCTTCTGATTCAATGTATTCAGGTTTGTCGATGAGTTCGGGTAAGCAATCTATCCCCTCCTATCTCTCTGCGTCCTGCTTCCCGATCTGATTCTATCTCGCCGCGAAGCTTTCACTCCATGCCGTCCTTCTACAGCTGGGAAGAGGTGCTCGAGTCTCCCGACGACTTCTCATTCAACTCCACAATCGTGATGTCGCGCGACCGCCACCCGCCCGCGTTCAGCCTCGAGTGGCCGAACCCACTCGCGCCCCAGGGCCAGATGGAGATGACGCTCGCCGTCGAGCGCTGGCTCCCCACCCCGGGCACGTCCGACTCCAACCAGACGTTTGCGCAGTGGTGCTGGAGCACGCAGGTCTTCCAGTCGCTCTACGCGCAGTCCCAGATTGCGTACTACCGCCGCGGCTCCGGGCGCGGCGAGCGCAACCTCGGCGCGATCGTCTGGCAGCTGAACGACGTTTGGCAGGGCGTGAGCTGGTCTGCGATCGAGTACTCGGGCCGCTGGAAGGTGATGCAGTACGGGCTCGCGAACGTATTCGAGCCCGTCATGGTGTATCCGTTCTGGGTTCCCGAGACGGAGACGCTCGAGGTTGCGGTGGTGTCGGACCTGTGGGAGGCCGTCGACGGCATCGTACAGCTGACATGGTACGACTGGCACGGCAACTCCCTCAACACGTCTTCGTATGCGTTCTCGGTCCCCAGCTTGAACAGCACGGTGGTATACCAAGCTCAAGGCTTCGAGAACATCCTTCCTGTGGGACACAAAGCCAAAGACGTCTGGGCGTTGCTGAGCTTGACCGCGATGGCCGATGGTCAGCGCCAGACGCATGAGCAATATGTATGCGCATGCATCTCTTCTCTACAGTAGTTCTCGCTCTGACCATTCCGAGAATAGTTCGTGCCGATGTCGCTTGCCAACTCAGAACTCGCCGACCCCCAAATCAAGGTCACCTATGGAGACAACCTCACGTTCACGCTTTCTGCACAAGGCGGCGTCGCGCCCTTCGCGTGGCTGGACCACCCTGCGGGGACGATTGGCTACTTCGTTGACACCGTGTCCAACAAGCCGCTAAACGGCTTCTACCTCATACCTGGCTCCGATCGTACTGGTGGGTTCTAAGACCCTCACCGCTGTTGAACCGTCCGAGCTAATAGTCCTGCATAGTGCGCTTCATCCAGTCCGAGGTTCTCTCGACCGTCAAGAGTCCATCTTCGTCGGACTTCGTTGTCCGCTCTCTCTGGAACAACACCCATCTGTAGTAGCATACTACTGCTACTGCTCGTTCCTGTTGCAGCGGGTTCCATGTGTATGCCCTCATCGGTGCCAGTCCCTCGCACGCTTCTTCGTTCATTGTCCGCCTTCGTCGCTCCTTTCCGTCAACCTCAACGCCATTCCTTCGACGAATCGCCTATCTTGTCTACCATAATAAATACCTTGTTGGATCCGGAACCGGACTACACGGCCTCGGCACTGGCAGCCTGAACTGCGTGCAAGAGGTGGCATTTCATTACAGTTATAGACTCACATAACTCGTGCCCAATCGTGGCAGGATTGTAAGGTAATGAATAGTCGTGAGTGGACGTGGGGGTCATGAGCAATGAATCATATCATGGCGCGTCAGGGCGGTCGTAACGTTTAACCCCAAACCCGGGTATACGGGGAAGGGGAACTGTGCCAGTAATTACCCCACCGATCTGAGGACAGGTGTCAGCGCCGGGCGAGAGCGCATAGGGTACAACAAACACACTATAGGGTGAGCCATAGCCATAGTGGTATATTGGGGACCACGTCGCACGCCAATTAGGGCTATAGCAGTTGCCCGATGTCCACAGGGAGCCGTAGTAGGTCGGTCGCGGAGGCGGGTCTGCTCGGACAGCCGCGGGAGCAGCGGCTGGCTGCTCGGCGCGCGCCGCCGCAGCTTGTGGGGTAGCGTCCGGGTCCAGAAAGCGCACTCTCCTCCGATGGGGAGAGTGCCTATGCGTGTGACGAGCACGGTGGGTATCGTCTTGATATTCGGTTTCGTACGGCACGGACGTGATCCTGTCATGAGATAGTCGTTCATCTAGATACTGGAAGAGGTCCATTAGCGATACAATCGCGAGAATGGGAGGTTCCTACACGTACTAGCACGTATTCCCATAGCCATTTGGCTGCCTGCAAACGTTCGCCGGACCAAGCCTCTGGCAAATCGCGCAGCCTAATGGTCGACGCTTCAGTATCCAAGCCCGTGTGGCGCACATGAGGGTGGATGGGACGTACCGTTCGTAATACCACTGGTAGGACCGGATGTCGCTGGACGTGAGCTCAGGTCGTAGAAGGTCCATTATTTTGATAGCACCGTCTCTGTAGCGGCGTGTCCTGGCGCGCTTGCCATCCTCGGATTCTAGGTTCTGTAGCCACCGACAGCGGTGAGGTCTCTCGACCGAGTCTTTGATCCCCTGGATCACTTGTATAACGCGGGGAGAGGGACCGTGACTGTGGCTCATGCTGAAACCGTGCAAGGGATTCAGAGGTGGGTATACTATGAGCCCCGGCAACCACGAGGCAGCCCTTTATACAAGAGAGGAGAGTCCGAGCCCACCACATCCTGCCAGTATTCGGAATGACCCAGGATAGTGAACTTCAGGTTTCGGGTGAAGGGCAGTGTTGAGCGTTTTGTATCGCGGTTACCGCAGCAACGGTGCTTGTACTGCAGTATGATGCCCCGGTTATACGACGGTGGATCCAAGGAGTGTGTCGCTTGTCTTCGGGGTGGCGGGCGCTGTAAGAGAGCGCGAGATATTCCAGCGCAGTGGGGGCGGACCAAAGGGCGGCAATAATGTCACCACGCGACGGTCGGTTTGTGGGCGCAGAGGTCACCGCCCGTGTCAGCGCTCGCTAGAACAACAAATGATAAGACATGCAGCGCGTATGACGAGGCACACTTATAGCCTGTGTCGAGGCCTGTCTGCCGGTGGTTGGCCGTCGTGCTGGACGGCGCTGAGGAGATTGCGATCGCGTCTGACAGGTATGAGCTGCTGAGAACTTGATGTCGAATAAACAGGTCTATGAATCTTGCATTTCCGAAGCACAGCCAGCAAGATATCGTGATAGAACTGTCATGGAGGTAGTGTAAGACATCAGCAAAACTGCAAGCGCCCGGTAAACAATTCCAGGGCTTGTAAGATCAGCGCGAGATTGGAAGGACTCGCACTTACTCGGGAGGCCTTGTAAACTACGGGGGGCCGCTCGGAAGCAATCTCGAGGGGCTGCTGTGCAGATAAGGATTCCCTGCAATTATAATGGATTGTGATGTATATGTCGCGCGAGCAGAAGCCGGGAAGAGCACTGGCATGTCGGGTGACGCACGTGCACCCTATAGGCTAGCCAGACCTGCCATGTCCGCTGTAGCTCAACGTCAACGTCAACTTGAGCCTGTCGATGGTGTGCGTCAAGACGGGAAGCTCGCGCACTCGGATTCAAAGTCCGCGCCGTCTTCGAATACGCTCCACACCTTTACCGGTGAAAAGCACGCCCGCCACGACCTCCCCTCATCCACCCCCCACCTCGACTTCCCTCACTACCTGCGGCACTGTGGTCTACCCCGGGGCCTGGTTCATCCATTCTTTCGTATAATAACTCACCGACGTCGCCGACATGGTTGATATTCGTCATTTGCTA
The DNA here is from genome assembly GCA_002964805.2 of Trametes villosa. Classification (NCBI taxonomy): domain Eukaryota; kingdom Fungi; phylum Basidiomycota; class Agaricomycetes; order Polyporales; family Polyporaceae; genus Trametes; species Trametes villosa. Next base: position 2,719,417 of record PUDQ02000010.1, read on the forward strand.
ACAGTTGCTAGCACCAACTCGCACTGCATATACCCAGCCTACCAGCGAGGCTCGGGGCCCCGCTCGACCCTACTACCACATGGCACCCACCACAGTGAGTGCTTTGCAGAGCGCAATCCCATGCTTATTGACATTTTCGCGGGCTAGGAGTATGAGCTCTAGGATTTAGGAGGATCCCGCATATATTTGGCCGAGCTCATGGTATGTGCCTCCTCCTGCTCAGTCCATCCGTCAGCTACTAATGTTGTCCTAGCCGCGGCTTAGACTAGGTACTACTTCCACTGGTGTGTTCTCTCTTCTCGATACGCAGCCGACATCTACTGACTGCCTTCGGGTCTGCACTCACGCAGCTCCGCATTCTAGCCTCATGCATGCGCCTCCATGCTTTTCTGTATCACAGTCCGCACACCGCATCAGTACTCCACATGCCGCAATGCGCGTTCCCGCACTGCCGCGCTCCCCCTCATGTCGTAGCATAAATCGTGAATCTAGTATTATCATTTTCGCATTTCATCCCGATATGCGAGATGAACGTTCGAACAACTGCCAGCCGGACCGAAATGATACAACTGGCTAACTAGATAGATTCTATTTCGTCCGTTTACTTGGCTGCGCTTACGGTCGTATGCAACGTCCCTCACCCTATGCATGCGCCCCCTTTGACCGGGCCTATTATGAGCAACCGAGGCGAATACGAGCCCTTTCGAGAAGGGGGGGAACGCTATATGAGCATGCCCCCGATAGAACGGCCCATTATAAGCGATTGGGTCTATTGGAAGGGCTTCCAAGCCCTTCCGAGTGCTTGTAATGATTTTTCTATTTTGCTGATGGAGTCGATCTCGAGTAGTCGAAGTTCCGCCGGCGCTCTCGGGTGATCGATCCTTACTCCGCCTATTTGGCGCCCAAAGTACCAACTGCTTGCGCAGTGGGCGCCCGCCGCGCCGGGAGACTTTGCATCACTTCCTTTGCTCCGCCACCGCGGGAGGACCGGCGACCTGACTGAGCACCACAAGCTTCAGCTCGAGCGTTTTGTACTCGCACGCTCGAAGAAGTATCACCAAGAACTTCGTTCTCGGTAACTTGACGACAGTCTAACTAACGCGGCTCGAGAGCAGTGCGCGCAAGCTACCTGGCGATACCACAGTCCTGTCGAGCATCACCGACCTCGAGATGCGGCTCTGTTCAGTTCTTAATGTCTTTAGGAGTTGAATCTTTACGCTTGAGGCGCTGCGCCGGGGACGCTGCATGAAGAATTGAGTAGTCTCCGGTAAGCTAAACCAGCCCCTCGGCGAGACATCCGGCAGCCAACTTGCAACCGTCTGGCCGTATCTAACGCCCAATATACTTCGTAAGAGGCTGTATCATGCGTCTCAGGGAGCTACCGTAAGTGCTACCCATCAGCTGCTGTCGAAGTCATGCTCATGCGTCTATTGCAGCCGAGAAGTCCTCCACGGGCCGCTATCTGACCTGAATGCACCCGTCAACAGACGACTATCGCAATGCAGGGCTACCCGACGTGGCCGCCTCGTATCATGCTGGGACTCAGGCGGCCATACAGATCTGTTGTGACGAACGGCCCAAGCTAATCCCCGTGAACGGTGAAGGCTACTTGCTCTAAATGCTTCTCGAGCGCGTAGGCTCAGTTTCTCGAAGGTCGACCGACCTCATAAATTGTCACGGGCGCACGCCGCGCATGATCCCCGCCAGAGACGGGAGCGAGGTGTGGATGCGGAACTGAAGTGTGGTTGACTTCTGTTATCGCTCCTCATAGCCGCCGCGCACATGCGAATGCATATATAATGATGCAGATGGTGTCGACAGCAGCGTGGCCTCTGACCCAGTCGTCTCCCCGTACCCGCTGTCATCATGGAGCATGCCCACGAAAAGCAAGACGACGCATCTACTAGGAAGGTCCCCATACTCGCAGGCTCGGACGTAGATGCCGAGGTGGAGGTCCTGTCGATTAGCCCCACCACCCTGAAGAGGCAAATGAAAGACCGACACATTGCCATGATTGGGTGCGTGCTGTGAATCCTGTGTCACCTTCCTCTGCTAACTGACAACCCTCCAGTATCGGCGGTGCGTAGTTGTTTTACGCATCGTCCTCCGTTGTGGCAGACGCTCGAGCATGTATACACCTAGGTGTTATCGGCACTGGGCTGTTCCTCGGCACGGCTACCGCTTTGCGGGAGGGCGGTCCCGTGGGGATGCTACTAGCATATCTAGTGGTTGGTTCACTATGCTATACCATAATGGTGAGAACTCAAGCTCTCAAAATCGCAGGTCTACTTGGAATTGCTGACGGTGTGTGCAGATATCACTGGGCGAAATGGCCGCGTTCCTTCCTATCCCGGGAGGACACCTCACGTTTGCGGAGCGCTTCGTCGACCCGGCATGGTCTTTCGCGGTCGGATGGCTTTACTGTAACAGATACAGACCCCCTCCTTACGAGCAACCGCTGAAATGACTTTCACAGGTTACAATTGGATCGTCATCCTTCCTGCTGAAATCAGTGCAGCGGCTGTCGTTATCAACTACTGGTAAGGAACACCATATAGCACTCCTCGCTGCTCTGAGCGATCTCTCGTCATAGGAACACGTCCGTGAACAATGCGGCATGGATCACGATGTGCCTCGCGGTCATAATCATCATCAACGCCTTCGGTGCCGGTGAGTTTCTCGACAATACATCAGTAGGTTCGACCTATACGTACGCAATCTAGGTGCATATGGGGAAGCGGAGTTCATCTTCTGCTCCGTGAAGGTTATCACAATCGTCGGCCTCCTCATCCTCGGTATCGTGCTCGACCTCGGCGGAGGGCCCAACCACGACCGCATCGGGTTCCGCTACTGGAAAAGCCCAGGTCCATTTGTCCAGTTCGACGGGATTGCTGGCGTGAAGGGGCGGTTTCTTGGCTGGTCTGCCGTGATGTCCCAGGCGGCGTTCTCGTTCATCGGGACAGAGGTCGTTGCCGTACGTCCACCATGGGTTCGTTGATAGGGCTCACAACTGACGATGCTGCACATAGATCGCGGGAGCGGAAGTGAAGAATCCGCGCAGGAACATACCGAAAGCGATCAAACGCGTATACATTCGCCTATTGCTTTTCTACGTCGGCGGTGTCACCATCGTCGGACTGCTCGTTCCCTCAAACGACACCAGGCTCAACCTCGCTGACGGCACGGCGGCGGCGTCGCCCTTCGTTATCGCCATCGGTAATGCCGGTATCAGCGCTCTGCCTTCGGCGCGTGTCTTCTTCTTTACGAAACGCTGCGCATGGCGAAGGGGGATTCGCTGACACACGTACTTCTCTAGATTATCAACGCTGCCATTCTTACCTCCGCATGGTCTGCCGCAAACAGCGACCTGTACGGCAGCTCCCGCGCACTGTGTGAGCATTCTCCTCAGTCACGCAGGCCAAATGGAGGTTCTTACAGCTTGTGGCTTCTCCGGGGCTTTAGACGGCCTTGCGTTGAACGGAAATGCACCGAAGGTCTTCCTCAAGACGACACGTCACGGGCTACCTTGGGTAGCCGTGGCATCGTGCGCCTCCATTGGCCTGCTGTCGTACATGGGGCTTCATAGCGGGAGCGGGAGGGTCTTCGGTTGGTGCGTAACTGCCCGACTACAGTGCCCGTCATTCCATTTGTTGATAACTGCCCTACTTTAGGTTCTCAAACATGTGCGTAATCCTCATTCGTCTCGACACCACTCCGAACTCACCCGATGTACGTTTTCCAGGACAGCCGTGGCAGGCCTGGCGAGCTGGTTCGGCATCGGCGTCACATACATCCGCTTCCACCGAGGACTCCGCGCACAAGGGATCGACCGGAGGACCCTTCCGTACCACTCGCCGTTGCAGCCCTTCGCTGCGTGGTACGCTACCGTCGGATGCTTCCTGGCTGTCCTGGTAAGCTCCGGTTAATCGCCGCAGCAAGTCAACACGCTCACCGGTGTCTCTGCAACGGAAACAGTTCAGCGGCTGGTACGTGTTCCTGGAGGGCCACTGGGCGACGGACACGTTCGTAACAAACTACCTCCCGATGGCGATGTTCCCGGTACTGTACGTGGGCGCGCGGTGGTACAAGCGCGCAACTCTGGTGCCGTACGAGAAGATGGACTTCAAGAGCGGCTTGCAGGAAGTCCTGGATGCCTCGTACGTCCCTCTCCGCTGTCTGGCGGCCCTCCTGATCACGGTCTCAAATATCAGGTGCGACGAATCGGCGCCGGGAAACTGGGCGAAGCGCGCATGGAGTTGGCTGGTAAGCGTTTCAACCCGAGTTGTATGAGACCGTACGGCGTGCTCAGCTCTCCGTTGCTAGATGTGAGATCGTGGAAGAGAACGCTTGCAAGAGATACATACTCTATCAGCGCCCGTCTTGAGCTGTACATGATGGGTTCATCCATGTGTGGTCGGCATCATACCGTGGCATTGGCACCCGAGACCGATGTCAGATGCAGCACTTGTCAATATTTACTGCAGTCCTGCATGTACTTAGCCGGAAGCGAAGCTGCCAGCAGGGGAGGTTTGCTGAATATACACCGGCGTATTAATGTGGCGTTGAGCTTGCAGTGTATCTCGATCGATCGGAAATGGGGTTCACCCATATTTCCTATGCAGCCTGCGTTAGCTTTCTCGTCTCTTTACCCACCCCCATGTCAAACCTCACGAAGAAACCACAGGTCCTGATACTGGATGGCGGACTGGTGGGTACCACGGAGAATGCTTACACCTTGAGACCCCTGCTGAAGCATGCCGGTTCTTTTACAGGGTACCACTCTAGAGGACGTGTTCCACCAGGACATATCGCATGCGCTCTGGTCGGCTAAGCCCATCGACGAAGATCCCGAAGTCATCATCTCAGCACACCTCGCCTTTCTACGGGCCGGGGCGGATGTCATCCTCACATCGACGTAGGCTTATCCCTCTACCGTCCCCTACTGCGGGAGCTGACACAAGCATACCGTCTCACTCAGGTACCAATGCGCGTACAACACCTTTGAACGCGCTGGATACACGCGCGACGATGCTCGGCGTATCATGCTCAAGTCCGTGCAGCTCGCCAAGGAGGCCAGACGCCGCTTCGTGGACGAGAGCCTTGCAGCGACTGATAGCGGCGCAGCGGCCCCTCCACCGCGGGACGTGAAGATCGCGCTGTCGCTGGGGCCGTATGGCGCTACGCTTTCCCCAGCGCAGGAGTTCGACGGCTTCTACCCTCCGCCGTACGGGCCCGACCTCTCGCGCTCCGAGGAGAAGACCAATGCCTTCGCCGACACCCTGGAGGGCAAGCAAGAGGAGCAAGCCGCAATCGACGCGTTGGCGGCGTTCCACTACGAACGGTTGGGCACATTCGCAGACGATGAGGAGACTTGGAACGCAGTCGACTTCGTCGCATTCGAAACGGTTCCCCTTCGCCGGGAGATCTACGCCATCCGGAAGGCCGTCGCGCAGTTTGAAGACTATGTCGGAGCGCAGATGAAGCCGTGGTGGATCAGCACAGACTACCCAGACGGACGTTTCCCAGAGACGAAGCCGGCCGGAGGACATCTCACGGCGACTGACGCGGCGCACGCCGCGCTCCTGGACGACGGAGGAGCGGTGGCATGGGGCTTCGGCATCAACTGCACCGGGCTCGAGTTCCTTCCCGCTCTGCTGGAGGAGGCGCGACCTGTGGCGGCGGAGCACCTGGAAAAGCACGGGAAACGGCCTTGGCTGGTCCTGTACCCGAACCGAGGCGATGTCTACATCCCCGAAACTCAGAGCTGGCGCACGAACGACAGACAGGGACAAGGATGGGCCGCGGAATTTGGTGCTGTAGTGCTTGGTGTCTCAGTGCAAGGGAGCCAGTGGGAGGGGGTCATAGCAGGAGGATGTTGTAAGACGGGACCTGACGAGATTGCGGCTTTGGCAAAGGGGCTACATACTTCGGCATAGAGAACTATTTGAAGATGAGTTGAATACAACTTAATAGTAAGCACATAACGATCCTCGCAAGATGGAAGTGCGCTTCAGAGCCTGCAGCAAGTCGAGAGCAAGTCGGCGGGAGACGAGAACGGGCGCCTAGTGGAAGGCCGAAATGGGAGGCAGGACCCCGGGAGCGGTGCCAGGAAAGTGCCGGGGGCGCTCGCAAACTCTGGGACTGTGGTGGTCGCTGTGTACCGCAACGCACAAGAGCTGCCCGAAAGCCTGCACGTCGCCAAGCCCGACGTCCTCAAAACAAGCCCACAGCGGTACGTACGTCCTCTACGCGGCAGGGTCGAAAGAACGGGAGGATTCGGTCACGGCGTTGGAATGGATGGCACGGTCGCAGTTTGGATGCTGATCCTCCTCCCGCTTGCTCAGGTCCGCCATGTCGTCAAAACTCCCTTCCGTCCTCTCTGCTACCGATGAGGAGATCCAGCTCCTCCTGGCGGCCCAGTCGCACGTCGGCAGCAAGAACTGCGACAAGCAGATGCTCCCCTACGTCTGGAAGCGGAGGTCCGACGGTCAGTGAATTATTCGCGCCCTATGGGCAGCACGTCTTAGACGACCTCCGTTCGCTAGGCATCCACATCATCAACATCGGCAAGACCTGGGAGAAGCTCGTTTTCGCCGCCCGTATCATCGCTGCTATCGAGAACCCCAACGACGTCTGCGTGATCTCCGCTCGCCCCTACGGCCACCGTGCCGTCCTCAAGTACGCCGCCAACACTGGCGCGCAGGCGATCGCCGGCCGCTTCACCCCCGGTAGCTTCACCAACTACATCACCCGCTCGTTCAAGGAGCCCCGTCTTATCGTCGTGACCGACCCCCGCGTTGACCACCAGGCGATCCGTGAGGCGTCCTACGTCAACATCCCCGTCATCGCGTTCTGCGACACCGATGCGCCCCTGAAGTTCGTTGATGTTGCTATCCCCATCAACAACAAGGCCAAGAACTCGGTCGGTCTCGCTTGGTGGCTCCTTGCGCGTGAGGTCCTCCGCCTCCGCGGCACGATCCCCCGCACCTCCGATGGCTGGAACGTCATGGTCGACATGTTCTTCTACCGTGACCCCGAGGAGGTCGAGAAGCAGCAGCAGGAGGAGGCCGCCGCGAAGGCTGCGGCCGCTGCTGGCGAACAGCCCGAGGCGACGCTCAACGAGTGGGACGTTACGTCCGCTCCCCAGGCGGGTGGTATCAACCCCGGCTTGGTTGCTGGAGAGGGTGCGTTGTATTTCTCCGCTCATCTGCATCCCCGACTTACAGTCCCATCTATAGGTGCTCTCGACTGGTCCGCGGAGCCCGCCGCTGCTGGCCCCACCGACTGGTCAGCAGAGCCCGCTGCCGCTGGCTGGGCTGCGGAGCCCGCTGGCAACAGCGGTTGGGAGTAAGGGGATCGCTGGGCTACCTCTGTGCGCTGTCGTTTCCCATCGCTGTCTGGCAAATGTTGTGTTGTACTCGGGAGCCCAAGCTTATGCTGATGTCTTTGCCATGACACGCGCATCGCACCATTTTTATTCGATGCAAAACTATGTACAGCGTATGACCAACACGACATGCTTTTTTCCACTCCTGTAAACGATGCCGGAGGTGAACCAAGTATACCACAACTACGGGTAACGCTTCAATGTCGTCGTTCTAGGGACGTGCGTTTACTCTGGTATGTTGAGTCTAATGTTACATGTTGCGGCTCCCAGCTTGAAAGCAGTTGTACACTCGTTTCTGATCTATGCGACAGTTACTCCATGCTTCCAATGGGCTCCTCAACACCCTGACGGCGGAGGGCATCATGCATCGCCTCGACCTCGTCCTGGACACGCTCGATGGACTTGAAGTACTTGACGGTCTTGACGTGCAGCTCCGCCGTCGCGTCCTCGTCGACGACGATGAGCGCCCAGGGGTGCATCTGGAGCGCGGAGAGCGTCCAGAGGTGGTTGACGCCCTCCTCGATCGCCTTCGAGAGCGCGAGCGCCTTGCGCTGGCCGGTGACGACGACGACGACCTCGCGCGAGTCGAGCACGGTCGCGACGCCGACGGTGAGCGCCATGCGCGGGACGGCCGCGATGTCGTTGTTGAAGAAGCGCGCGTTCGCGAGGATGGTGTCGTACGCGAGCGTCTTGATGCGCGTCCGCGACGCGAGCGAGGAGCCTGCGCATGGCGGGTCAGCGTATGTGTTTGCGCAGGTGGAGGAAGGTGCGCACCGGGCTCGTTGAACGCAATGTGCCCGTCCTCGCCGATGCCGCCGAGGAAGAGCTCGATGCCGCCGTACGACTTGATCTTCGCCTCGTACGCGTTGCACTCGCCGATGAGGTCCTTCGCGTTCCCGTTCAGGATGTTCACCTGCGAGGGCGGGATGTCGACTGTGCGCGCGTGCGTTAGCCTCCTCAGTGCGCGGAATGTGTGGAGGGGAGGACGCACTGTGCGAGAAGAACTCGCGGAACATGAAGGTGTGGTAGGACTCGGGGTGGTCCTCGGGCAGCTGCACGTACTCGTCCATGTTGAACGTGACGACGTTCTTAAAGCTGTGCTCGCGCGCATGGGCACGAGTTCTTCATCTGCATGTGCGGGGTAATGGGACTCACGAGAGCTTGCCATCCTTGACAAGCTTGATAAGGTGCTTGTACGTCGGGATGGGCGACGAGCCCGTCGGGAGGCCGAGCACGAAGGGCTTCTCGGGCGTCGGCTTGAAGTCATTAATCCTGCGCGCGTTCCAGATCGCGCGTGAGCTGTCAAGCATATGCGTTAGGCTATAGTCCAGACGTACCGCTTCGCGATGTAGTTGCCAATGTACTCTCCGACGTTGGCGGCATCGTCGCGAATAATGAGACCTACAAAAGAAATCTAATTAGAAACACCTTTCCGCGCGCGAGCACGATGAACGCATACGCATGGCAGGCGAGTCGCGGGCAGGTACGTTGAGGAGCGAGTCGCGGGGAGGGAGCGAGGGTCGGATGCGGGGGAGGCAGTGGGCGGGGAGGGAGAGCAAGGTCCGCGTCGAGCAGATCTAAGTTCTAGCAACCCCTCCCTTCCCTCGTCTTCCCTCGGGATCAAGACCAGTCGGCACGGACACCCTGGCCATCGCAGCGGGGCCTGCCGATAGACAGAGATTGGGTGTCGACGCGCGCTGGAATCAGCGGGTGCATGTGGCGGCGGGCCCAGAAGCTGCTCCGCCCGCGCATCCTCCATAATTCCTTGCGCGTCCGCGCCCATATCGATATTGTGCAGCGTGCTCGTCCTGGAAAGCTTTGCCCGCGCAGCAACCAACGTGCTCCGTACGACCATGTGCCCACGTCCTCCGAGACAGACGCTGGCCAATGGACGGTGGAGGATGCGAGGAGCAGCGGACAACCTGATCAGTGCATCTTCCCTCGGACCGGCTTTCCGTACGTTTGCTACCGACTTCTTGCCGTCTGTTTGCGATGCGCGTCTGACTGATATTCGCGGGTGAATAAGTACTGTACATTGCGGTGCATATGAAGTAGTCTCCATGAGAGGTATGTAAAACAACAGCTCTACGCGCCTGCTACTCCCCAGGCCATAATATGGACGGTATCATCGGACTTGAACAGATTATCGTGGAGGGTAGGTGGAAGGGTGTCCCAAGAGAGCATGCAAATGCGATTGGAGAGGAGACGTGTCTTGCTGGTGTCGAGTCAAGTCGATGTGGTCGCAAAGAGAGAGAGAAAGCGGAGGAATGCTGCGCGCCAGCCGGTCATGACCGCACGCCCAACGCCTTCCGCGCCTCCTCGCTCGCTCTCTGCGCCTTCGCAACCGACGAGCGCACCTGCGTCACGCCCGCCGACGCCGGCCGCGAGCTTGCTTTCGCCGCGTTCACCGCCGCGATCGCGCGCAGCGTCGCGCCGCTCTTCCGCGGGGCGCCCCGCTGCCGCGTCGACGGCGCGGCGGCCCCCGTCGCGGACGTGCCGACACGGTCCTCCGTCTTCTTGATGAACGGGCTCGGCAGGTTCTCGACGTCCGCGAGGTCGTACTGGGGCGGGGGCGCCTGCGCGAGCGCTGCAACTGCGCCTGTTGCGGAGGGCACGCTGGACGTCGACGACGCACGGGTGATGCGCGTACGCCCGGATCCGGACCCAGAGGAGCTAGAGGCAGCTTCAGTCGCGACCGCGGCGGGGCGGTAGGCAGCGGACGCCGAAGCCGCACGTATCGACGGGCGACGCAACCTTGTCGGGCGTACCGCAGGTCCTGCGCTGGTGCTGGTGCTGGTACTGTTGCTCGAGCTCGCACCCGCGTAGTTCGTCGTGCTCTGTGTCGGAGTATGCTCCCCGTCGCTCTCCCTTCCCCTCTCCCTCCGCCTCTCCCTGCTGCTCGCAGACTCGTACTCGTCCTCGCCCAGCTCGACCTCCGCCTCGCTCCCGCTGTCCTCGTCCTCCGTGTCGAAGTCGAAGATCTTCGCAAAGTTGAGCCCGACCTTGGGCGTGTCCACGAAGAGCTTCGCGAGCTCCGCCGGGCTCGGCGTCGCGACCGGCTCGCCCGTCGCGGTCAGGATCACGCCCTTCATCGCGGACGCGGGCGCGAGCTCCGCGAGCAGGTCCGCGCGCTTCGTCGGCATCGGCGTCTCGAACACGGGCAGCTTCTGCGGCGCGGGTGCCAATGTGTGCGCGGTGGTCTTCAGCGGCTCGGGCGACTCTGTGAGGCGGGCGAGTGGCGCCATGAGGTTCTTCACCTCCTCGAGCGGGTTCTTCGAGCGTGTGCGCCGCTCGGGGACGGGGGCCGCCGCACTGGCCTCGAGCGCCTTCATCTTCGTCTCGAGCTCCTTCCGGACAGAGTCAAGCCGTGCGCGTTCCGCATCGATCTCGTCCGAACGCTGCTGGACCCACTCCATGCGCTCCTCGACGGCGCGGCCCATGCCTTCACGCGTCTGGCGCTCCCAGTCGGCCCACATCCTTGCGACGTCCTCCTCTCGCCGGCGCACGGCCTCCATGATCTCCTCCTCCCGCCGTGCCATACGTGCGGCGACCTCTTCTTCCTGCTTCAGCACCATGGCGCGCAGCTCCTCGTCGCGCCTGGCGACCGCTGCGCGCACGCGCTGCTGCAGAGTCGTCTCGGCCGTGGCGAGAAGGGCCCGGAGCGAGGCGAGCTCCTCGTCCTTCTGGGCCACGACGGCGGTGATCTTCATCTCGCGCTCGTTGACGGCGGCTTCCCGTGACATCAAGTCGCGCTCCTTCGAGAGCAGTGCGCTCTTGTGGCCCTTCACGGCAATGAGCCTTGGAAAGAAGGTCAGTATCAGGCTGTATGCGCTGTTGCGACTCCCTGCTCACATCTTCTGTGTATCGAACACCTTGAGCGCGAGCTCTATCCGCTCGTGCTGAAGCAATTGGCTTGCAGAGGGGCGCATCGCAGGCTGAGAGAGCGTGAGTATGGATTGACATATTAACTAGTACTCATATACTCACGTTCAGGTTCAGCATCGACTTGATGACAGAAGCAAGCCCAGGACTATAACCCTTGGGTAATGGAGGTATCCGGCCGTTCCTATATCAATTCAACTCAGTACGAGATCCTTACACGTGCTGCAAATGTGACGTACCGAATGAGGATGCTCAGCTCACTATGCGTCTTCGCCTCGTGGAATGGCGGTTTCAATGCACACAACTCGTAGATGAGGCAGCCTAATGACCAGATGTCGGACTTCGAGTCGTACGCCTTCTCCTGCATAAGTTCTGGCGACATGTAGTATGGTGTCTGAGCAGCGGCAAATCAGTCCCGCTGACCTCGCGCATACAGTCACGTAATACATACGCCGACATAGGTGTTAGCGAAGCTGGCTTGCGTGAGTGCTTTGGACAGGCCAAAGTCACCCAACTTCACGGTGTTAGCCTCGTCCAGGAATACTGAGCATCCGTCGGTAAGTCACTCAGGTCTTGTAACGTTGTGCGCGCGGGAGTAGGAGGGTAGGAGGCAGAGTAAAACATACCGTTGTCGGGCTTCAAGTCCCGGTGCAGGATCTGCGCTCTCCTGTCCCTCCCATCTGCGTCCGTCCCCACACTGCTAGTCCTCCCGTGGCCGTTATTGGGGTGGTGACAGTGGTTGAGCGCAAGCAAAATTTGCATGAAGTAGTTCCAGATGGTGTCCTCTGGGATTGGTCGGTTGTGCCGCTGTGCTTGTTTGATGATGGAGGACAGGTCACCGCCCCCGCAGAACTCCATGAGGATGTAAAGAATGCCGGCGTCGCGGTCAACATGGCGGTCATGATAGCGTACGATATGTTCGTGGTTGAGGTCCTTGAGGATATTCCTACACCGGGTGTCAGTCCAGTGGCTAAACGTACGAGTCTGCGAGGCCGGAAGGGCACTGACACTTCTGCGACGATCTGCTTGCGGTCGCGCTCCGTCATACGCTCAAAGTTTAGCTCCTTGCGCGCAAAGATCTGCCAGGCCCAGCGGTCAGACGTGCTCGGGGAAGGGTGCTTGCCACATTAGCCACGACAACTCACGACGCCGTCTGCTTTCCGCCGGACCTTGCGGATGATGCCAAAGGAACCGTTCCCGATGATGTCGAGGGGCTCGTAGAGCTCGAGTGGAGAAGCCATGGCGGCGGAGGCGGGGTCAGGGAGAGGAGGTCGGGATGGTGGAAATGAAGAGAAGCAGCGCAGGCCTCGACAGCCGAAACTGTACTCGAACACGAGCGCCCGTCACAGACGCCCAACGCGTCCCCCCATCACGTGGCCGCGTCTTCAGCGCTTCTGCAATCACTCCCGAAGTCTGGAAGTACTGTTCTCTCGGTGTGTAGAGACGCAGAGCTCGATGAGTCGATGGTCGACCACAAGCATTCGCAAGAAAAGGTGTATGCTTAGGAGGGCTCATACGTCCGTAGATGATACGAATGACGGACGCGTGGTCCTCATAGGGACTCGTTCCCGAGAGTAAGCGCTAGCAACCGAATTATTCGAGCTGCATTACACTGTCTCTAGGTACAACGACAACATTACAGCAGTTCGGGATATGTACACATGAGCATACGGGCTCGCGTACGCGCGAGAAACATACGGATACCCATCCTACTTATCCCCAGCAGCCTCCCTCTCCTTCTCCTGCTTTCGACGGAAGCGCACCTTACCGGTCTTCAGTAGAATCTCCAAAAGTTCGTCCCACCCAAGCAGCGGAGGCCCTCCATCAGTGCGCGTTGGTTCCAGCTGAATCTCCGAGAGCCCCCCGAGTAGGGGCGCATCAGGGTCTCTAGACGACCGGGCCGCAGAGACGGCAGCGCTACTCGACGCCTTTCCAGACCTCTGAGAACTCGGTCCCGCCACAGGTCCCGCTGCGCGCGAGCTAGATCGTCGATCCGCTTTGGCGAGACTAGCAGATGAGCCACTCCGAGAGGCAGTGGGTCTCGAAGTCACAGAGTCCTGCTGACCTTCACGGGAGGAAGACGCCGATGCCACCGACTTCCCCTTCGCGCTACCGGAGAGTGGCCTGTTACTAGCCTCAGCGGCAGACGCAGCTTGATTTAATGGAGTTGCTGCTTGTCCATGGGTGCGGGGGGCGTGAGAGGATGCGCGAGAAGATGACCGCGACGCGGCGCGGAGGTCGACGTGCTTTACGTCGCGAGAGCTTCCTGCGCTCCCTGAGCCGCCGGCTGAGCCGGTACTAGGTCGGGTGAACGACTGGCGGTTGACATTCGACGGGCCGGCGACTGGGCGGGAGGATGACGCGGAAGAGCTAGGTCTAGACAAAGGGGGCTTCGCACCAGCAAGGCTGGGCACGGCTGGCTTCTGCTTGGCCTGAGAGGTCGTTGCAGGCAAGGGGATGAGCGCTGGGACGGCGCCACCGGATGTCTTGCGCTTCTTCACTGGGGATTGGTCGTGGACGGGAGATGGCGACGACGTTCTGGCGGAGCGTTTCTTAGTCTGCGGCTCAGGCACTGGAGGTGCTGCGAAAGGTTTTGCTGGCGGTGCCTTGGTCGTCTTCGAGGGCGGAGCTCGCGTTGTAGATGGCCCCGCGACTTCTTGTGCTTTCGTCTTCCGCATGAACGCCGGCGCCGCCCAGATGGCGGGGTCGTGTGCAGGTTGAGAAGGCCCGCTCGCTGCCTCGTCCTGCCCCGCTTCGCGGCCCTTACCCTTACCCGCACTACCCTCGCCTAGCGCCTCGGCATCAGGCGGGGGAGGAAGCACATCTGCCCTGTCCGTCGCCCGCTTGCGCATCTCGATGACCTTCTGCGCCTTCACCACATACTCCTCGATCATCCCCGCCGTCCGCGCGTCGTCCGGCTCCAAACGCTCCTCCCCATCCCCTACACTCTGTCGGGGCACCGTCTTGCGCACCGACGCCTTCGAGCGCCCTGGCCGAGGCGCGGCGCGCTGCCGCGTCGGGGTCGCGGAGTCCGGAATGGGGGCGGCGAGCGGGTCGGAGAGCAGCTCATCCACTTCCGTCTGGCTGTCCTCCGAGTCGTCGACGGATGTGATTGCGGCCCAACGGGGCGCAGAGCTGGTAGCGCTCATGTCTTGGTCGATAGCCATTGGAGACGGCGGACGTTCGTCCGGAGCTACGGTGTCCTCAGTAGGCACATCTGCCTCTGGAGGTTCCTCGACGTTTTCGCCACTAGCTGGAAGGGAACCGTCTGCAGGAGTCTGTGAATCCGGAGGCACCACATCTTCCGCGGTGGGCGCAGGTGCATCCACGCCTTCCTGACTCTGCGAGTCGCCCTTGTACGACAGACTCTGCTGCGACCGACGTTGCGGCTGTTCTTGCGACTCCTGCGAGTCGCCCGCTCCCTCCCCAGCTTGCCCGCCCTCGTCCGGCACTCCTCCCTGAATACCATCCTCGGCTCCATGTACAGCACCGTCACGGCTCTCCGGATCCCGCTGGTCCCGGGTCATGGGCACGACCTCATTCCGGAGCTGCGACGGCCGCTGCGACTGCGACTGCGACTGCGACCTATCCCCATCCGACGACTGGCTATGGCTCTGGCTCTGGCTCTGACTCTGGCTTTGCGACGGTCGCTGACTCCCCGGACTCGCCGTGTCCGAGTTCTCCACCAACACCCGTCCCTCCCCGCTTGCATCCGGGTCGCGCCTTAGCGAGGAGAACTGCGGTAGCGGCACCCGCCGCACCACAGCGGCCGGGTACGCCGGCGTCACAGGCACGGGTGCGGGACGAGGCGAGGACGTCGGTGAGGGCGGGAGCCGGTAACTGGGTATGGGGAGGCTGGAGGGCGGGAGCGTGTCCAGGGTGTCTTTGGACGGGTTGTATGCGGTCGGGGAGGAGGCGCGAGGTGGGGAGGATGCGTATGGGATCGAGGGCATGGATGAGGGTGGGGCTTGTATACGGGGTTGGGCGGGTGGGGGCATCGGTAGGGAGCGGCTAGGCGAGGCCTCTGGGTCTGCTGCAGGAGGGTCGACGTCCATGCCCACTTCAGGGATGTCTGCTCGTAGATCGGTTGGTGCCTCTTCGTCCATGGAAGTGTCGCTCTCCTTGAAGAGGTCATCGTCCGACTCGTCCTCTGTTGCAGATGTCTCGTCTCCGAGCGGGGGCGAGCTGCCCTGGACTGAAGGAGACCAGTGGGAGGGCGTGCGAGCCGGGGAGGTGGAGTTTGTCGGTGATGGCGACCGTCTCGTAGGGGAAACGCTAGTTCTGGCTGAGGGTTGTCTCGCTGCTGTTGAAGCTGGTGTACCAGTCAGGTCTTCAACAAGGAAAGGGTGAGCTCTTCGACGTACCTGATTGTGAACGGGTCCGACTTCGCAGATCGGGTGATTGGGCTTTGTCAGGGACAGACTCGAAGACAGCCGCGCGGGAAATTCCTGTGGCATAGTGTGAATGTGTTGAATGTATAGCGAATCACGCCTTCGTACCACAAAGTAGTAGCAACTGTTCGTAAACATCGTCTGGTGGACGAATATACTGCATCATGTTCGTGTGTAGTCGCTATATGCGTATTGTGAGTAAGATCTGTTGCTCGCGCTGTCATCGAGACCTACCTTCCAGCTTGCTCGCCGGACGGCCTCTTTGCTGACGATGGGTCGTTGCCCCACGGTATCAGTCGATGGCCGTGGTTTAAGTGCCGAAGACCTCCTCGCCACTTGGACCTTGACATCCATAGCGTTGATAGTCGTCTGACGGAGGATGTCCATGGTGTTTGCCTGCAGTTTATCGGCCTGCACCGCTGCTTGAGCCAGCAGTCGCTCCTTCTTCAGCTTGAGAACATTGCTGGATATAGCGTAAGCACGCGGCTGAGGTAGCGTTACGAGTTCGCGATGACCTACCCACCACCTCCTTCTTGCTGGTGTCCGACCATCCACTCTCGGATGTTCGGGTCCTGGGCGACATCCACGGGGGCACCCCACATCGCTTCTCCATAAGACCCCACAAGCTCAATCTCGTCCACATCCAGGTATAGCCTCGGCTTGTCGGTCATACCTCCGCCACTTTCCCGACGCGCAACCCGCCCGAAAGCAGGGCGGACCTTCTTAAGACGTACGACCGCAGACTTGTACGAGGTTATGGAGTTACCTGCGTGCTCAGGGTGCCTGCGCTGGGATTAACACGCCAATCCCCAAGCACAATTACACTCACTTCATAAGTCTCTCAACCGCATCGATGCTGAGGCGGGCGTGGATGAGATGCTTCTTGTCGGAGACATCGGCCCAGATGAAGCACGGGCCTTTGCTGCCCGAGGCCGGGAACGTGAGGAACTACGAAGGGGGTGTATATTGTCAGTCTCTAGACCTTGTTGGGTGTATCACATGCATCAGGTTATGTCATATACCTTGACCAGCTGCGCTTTGGACGCCTTCTCAGTTCGAGGCACGGCTGAGAGGTTTCCTCCGTACCGCTCAGCTACGGAGATGAGGTAGTCCAGAATCCAGGGTGTCCGCAGAGCGTCGGCCATGTCAAGAGAGCATTAGCTGTATTGAAGCGGAGAACAGGGGGGGGGGGCGCCAAGGGCGAGCGAGGAGAGAGGAGGACAAGAGCGGGGGAGGGCCGGAATCCGGGGATCGACCTCGATCGACGCGTTCGTCCAGCGGCCACAGGGGGCTGTCACACTGACGCGTGTGTGACAGGCGCGTGACGCTACGCGACTGGGCGGCCGCTCGGCGCTCGGTCACTTGCCACGGACGCTCCTGAAGGACCCGAGCACACAGCTGCAGCGCTACTGTAGCTTAAAACATCCCATCATGTTCCCTTGACTTCCCCACCCCCCTCTCCTCGTCTGCCACCTCACCATGCCCGCCCTCGCCGCTCTCCCTGAGGAACCCGTCGCTCGCGCTGCCGCCGTAGTTCGACTTTATGCGCACCCCCGGGATCAAGCCCTGCTCCTAGCGCTCCTGCAATACGCTCCTAACGAGAAGGGTCGGAACAATATCGCGCAGAAGATCATCCAGTCTGCGGACGTGTACAAGACCGACGGCGACGCTCGCTGTCTGAGCCAAGTTGCCGACTTTTTTTGGCGCAATGTCATCCTCCCAGGTATCGTACTGCGGGCATACCATGTTCTCCTACCTCGCCTTACACGCGTATTCCAGTGCGTGTGACGGGCGGAATGACCCCGGAGCCGAGGAGCAGGCTTTCTCACAGCGGCTTCAGCTCTGCCGACCAAGTCTGCTCTCCAGCGGAGACGGAAGCAATCAATGACCTTAAGGGCGTCATGGAATCCGTTCGCACGTTTATTCTGTCCGTGTACTTGTCACGCTCACCCTCATCCGTCCCAGGCGGCCGAAAGAGACAGGTATAGATGCGTGATTTCGGGGAAACTCGATCCTGAGAGTATCGCGAGTGGGTGAGTTCCATTTACCTCGTGCATGAGGGGAAGTCTCAGGAGACGCGCAGTAATGCTTGTCCACCCTACACGTCACAGTACTAGCTGCAGACGCTGCTGGGTAGTGCTCTGGAGGCGCTCGCCAAGATCCTAGCCTGACTCCGCTAGACCCCGGGTTGGACCCGAGCAGGTCCAACCAGGGGCCGAGTAGGGGACTGGACAAATGGGATTTGGGCAGAAAGCCCTGTCCGTTAGACTAGGCGTTCGACGGAATATGTGCCGTAGGACATATGGAGGTCCCCGGAACGCTTCGTCTCCAGCAGGCGAATTGAATGGGTCACCTTTCGTATGCGCGTAGAGTGCTACTCGCTGGACGCTCGGGATGCTTGATGCCGACGCTGACGACGTGCGCGCGATATGCGCATGTGCATTTACTCGCTACACATGTTTCGGCCACCCTTTCCCTGGTTCGGGCATTTCGTAGAGACTCCAAGGCCGTGGCAAGCCCAACCTGCATGGGTCTGACCGGCCGCTGAATGGCTCAAGCGATGGTCCCAGGGTAACACTACCGGAACGGGGCAGGGCAAGGGTGGCGGCGCAGTGCGAGCAGCGAGCGGGCGCCATGTCGGCGGTCGGCAGTATCGACAAACCTAAGCACGCTGACCAGCGCAACCACGCTGACGACGTGTAGTGTGGACGTGAGGTTAACGAACGCAGTCATGCTTTTACCGTTGTCGTGCGGAACATGTTCCGCGAAACATCGTGTTCAAGCGACGTGACGCTTTCGATATGGGGTAGTGCGGGTACTGGCAAGGTTACAAGGGCACGTCCCCGACAAGCCATTGTGTCCCCTTGCATCCCTAGACTTGGTTCGTGAAAGAACTCACACAAGTTTGGGAGGTACCCGCATTTGCAAGCTTGCACCCACTTGGGGGTGCGGGTTCGCGGGTGGGGACAATCTTGGGTTGAGTTGAGGCAGGGTCCCAGGAAGAACTCGGATCTATAAGACGGGATAGTCTGCTGGCGCTTTGAGCTGGGCCGTAGGCACGCAGCACGGGGTGGCCCGTGTATCAATTCCATCCTTGGCTCAGCGTTGGGGTAGCATGAGACCATAACGATTGCACTGTGAGTTGCGTCCTCAGCGCGTGCATGATTTCATACCATGTCCAAGATGTTACATTGAGCCTGACTCCCCGGGCTCCACCTAGCATCGTCGTTTTACGATACTGTGCCGTACTGACCCAAACCTTCACCAGCTCAGACACATTCGACCTTCCCGACTGCGGCCTCGAAGTCACCCGCGTCGCACACATTATCCCCTTCTCCCTCCGCCATAGCACGCGCACCGCCTCAGGACACCTCCCCTCCATCTGGTCAGCACTCGAGTGCTTCGGCGGCGTCGACCTCGGCCCCCTCATGCACTGTGGTATCAACTCGCTCGACAACGTCATCACCCTCTCTGCGACGTGCGCACCTTCCCGCACTACCACATGTCCGGACTAACCCTGTTTTCCCCTTTCCTTCCCCCCCTCGGCCCCGCAGCGTACACCGATACTTCACCGAGCTCCAGGTCGCGCTGGAACCCCTCCCGGTCCGTAATTCCCTTCCTTGCGTCTTCCGGCGTACCCTGCTGACCCGCCCCGCATAACTCCCACCGCCACCAGGACGCACCCCATACGTACACCGTGCGCACCTGGGGCAAAGTCGCGCCGCGGCTCGGCCTGCCGAAGACCGTGAAGCTCTCCCGCAGCGGCACCGATGCGGGCCCGCTCCCGAGCCCAGCATACCTCGCGCTGCACTGCGCGATCTGCCGCGTGCTGTGGGCGTCCGCGCGCGCAGAGGAGCTCAAGGACGTGCTCGACGACCTCGAGGAGGTCGCGCTGCTCGCCGCGGACGGGAGCTCCGCAAGCCTGATCAACATCGCCATCTACCGCTCGCTCGCGTTCGCCCGCACGGACGCGTAGCGCACCCTCAACCCCCGAACCCGGGACCCGGGGACGGGCTGCGCCCCTGGTCCCACAGACAAAAAGGAACTGTAGAGCCCGCTAATGTTGTCTGTTGTCGCACCGCTGTACGGTGTACCACCACTCCATGTCTCGCTATCGCATGTCTCGCTACCCGCTGTCCCGCTACCCTTGTATACACATCTTAATTCATCCGGTTCTTGGCTAGTGTCCGCCCCCCTGAAACACGCGAGCGCACGGGTACATCAGAATAGTTACATCGTCGGGCGGGAGCTGCTGTATGCATCATGGTACACGGAAGACAAATAGCTACATAGACATCTGGATATCCTCTCCCCGGAACCGAAGGCGGGCGGGACGAACGGCAGGTTTACGAATCCTCAAAGCCGCTGTCGAACAGGTAATTCGCCGCGAGCTCCTCGTTCTTGTCACATGCGAAGTACGCCTCAATGACCGCTTGCCGAGGGAAACCAAGGGCCTCCAGCTGCGACACAATGAGTAAACACCCCTATCGCACGAAGAAACATACACACGCACCCGCTCAATCGCAGCGCGCTCCTCCTCCGTGACATGAACGACCTGGGCACCAGGCGGGATACCGCCCTCCTCCTCGTCCCCAAGGTCGCCGCCCAGGAGCTGCGCGAGCGCCTCGGGGTTCTGCGCGAACAGCTGCGCAATCTGGGGGTTCTGCGCAGCGATCTCCTGGATCACGGGCTGGATGAGCGCGGGGTTCTGCGCCATGATCTCGCGCAGGTGCTGGATTTGCGGGTGGCCCGCAAGAGCCGCGAGAGCGGCGGCACCTCCGGGACCTCCTGCCGCGCCACCGAGGCCACCAAGACCTCCGAGGCCTTGGCCGCCGCCCGGCTGGTGCTGCTGTTGCTGCTGCTGGGCGAGCTGGAAGAGGTTCTGCGGCTGGGCGGGCTGAGCGGGCAGGGAAGATGCTAGATTTGCGGGCGGGGCGCGGGCGCGGGGAGAGCCGCGGATTTGCCTCGCATGCCGGAAACGAGCAGCGGGCGGACTCGACGGGGCGGCGGACTCGGACGCGTGCTCGGACACGGGCGAGTGCCTGATCTGTGCGGAGGATCTGTGTGCGGATGGAGAAAGAAACAATGCCTTAGCCAGTACAGTAGCAGTACAGTAGCAGTACAGTAGCAGTACAGTAGCGGTAGTAGGTCTGGTGGGCGTGCTTCACGCCGCGGATAGAGGACGCAGAACGCAGAGAGCACACTCCAGAAGCACATTTTTGGCGGGCAAATTTGAACAGCTACATACAGCAATGCCGACCGCTTGCCTCGCCCCGCTGCGTGCTAGACAACATGTCCCCTCTCGAGCATTATTACACGGCTTGGGAGGCAGAAATGCCCGCGTTTGAACCAGGACCCGCTGCCCCCCACGACGGCGCGATATCTCTCGGCGGTGGACAGCCGCCCTCGTATTACATGCGGCAGTCGCTTCGCCCGCAAAAGAGCATCGCGCGCCCGGGTGCCCGCACCGCCCTCGCACGCTAGACTCGCTCGCTCAGGGCGCGCCCGAACACCGTGAATTGAGGGCCCATTTCTTACTACAGCCTCGCCCCGTTAGGATCCGACTATGCGCACTCCACTGCCTCAACTGGCCCGGGCAATCGCGCTGGTCGCCGGCGCGACACGGAACCGCAACAGAAATGTCTGTGTCGGTTCCCGGCCTGCGCAGGCTGCCACGGGCTGGACGGCACGGATAGCGTTCGATCCTGAGCACACCAAGTACACGGAGCTCTCGCAAGCTCGTGCTTGGGCTGGACGCGCCGACGGCGTACGGGCCAAGCACAAGCTCCGAGTCGGTCCGTATCTTCTCGTGTATACACAGAATATACCGCGTCGTCTAACGGGGATGTAGGTGCAGGCGTACCTCTAGTTGAGCGGTATGGACGCCTCTTGCATGGCGTGAACCGAGCCGAACGGGGAGCGATCGCGAACGCGATGCTCACTCTGTGCATCAGACACCGTGATGTCGCGTACGCCCTCCGTTGCGTTGGTGTCCGTTTGCGTATCCAAGTCGTGCGGGGGCGGGTACTACATGGAGAACGTCGTGGCCGTCTGCAAGACCTCAGCCGGGATCCCCGGCGTAGTCGCGTCGGATTCTTGGCGCTCTCCGAGGGAAAGGGCTTGCGTCTCAGACCTCGAGTCTGTATCTTCGGGCGTCTGGCGAGCAGTTACTGAGGTCCGTGTGCGCGAGCGCGACAGATGGCGGTGCAGTGTACATCGGCTCATTTCTGACTCGCCTGCGGAACGGGAAACCCAGGGGCTGCCGTTGTGCCCTCACACCCTTGCTCGCTAGCGGTGCAGGCCGGCGGCGACAGATCAGGAATCCCCGTACAGCACAATGTTGTGCACGAGCGGAACTCACCCGCGTATCCCCTCGTCTGCTGACTGTGAGCCCTCGCTGCCAGTGCAGAGCGGATTGTTGGGCGCGGCGGCGCGCCACACGCCGATCTCGCGCGGACTGTAGAACTGTGCACAGCCGCCCTCTTCGTCAACTGCAGACATAAACAAGAGTTGCAGGACACACCAAGAAGGGGACTGCACTGCCGCATTTGTATCGTCTACCGTGAGCCGCGGCGAATCGAGTTTCTAGCGTGCCGATGTACACGGCGGCCGGCTAGAGATCTCCCGGCGGACAAGGGTGCGGCGCGCCGAGAGGTAGTGTTCCTGCTGGTTTCAGAGGCCCGCCGCCGTTGCCCCCGCTGCACGAACCGGCGGAAACCACCGAGATATTCTCCGCCGCCCAGGCGCAAAGACCGCGCGGCAGTGACGCATTCGCATGCACCGTACCTTACACATTGTCCCCTCGCACTCACCGGGGGCATACGTATACGGCCACGTCCGTCCGCCCTGGACAGAGAAACCCGGCAGATTCCAGACGCAATCCCCAGCGCTGTGTCCGCATCGGGGCCGAACCACGGGAGATGGGCAAACCGGGAGCGTCGAGTATTCAAGAATAAGTACGGTCTCCGACCCGAGAAAGCAGGTACCTTGTTCTAACGTGTGCGTAGGCCTCAAAGCGCGACAGCCGCATGAGGGCGCGCGAGGCGGGGTGCGTGGTGTCGGAACCCGTGGAGCGAGCGGGATGCGAAGAAGAGCAGGGCCGAATGGGAACGCGCCGATTCCCTGCGCAAGCTGGCGCGTACGGACGCCGGCTCGGCGGACATTTCTGAACCTCCAGGCGCGGGTGTGAGAATAGCAGCGGTCGCTCGGGCGCGCCGAAGGGATGCACAAGCCAGGGAGCGGCCTCAGGCAGAAGCACTCGGTGCCCGTCGGCGACTGCACGGGTGCAGCCTACGAGCTGCCTTCCTGCGCGCATGTCCGTGTCAGTAAGCCCGCAGATTGTCGCGTCAACGTAGCCGACCGACCCCGATGAGCAGGCTTGAGCGCGAAGATGTCGAGGGCGCGAGCTCGCGTGCCGGCGCGCTCACAGCTCCCGCCGCGGAACGGACACCCTACAAACTGCATTACGACGCGGCTAATTGATAATATAACTCGCAACTCACACTCGAGTACCGGCAGGAGCGCAGGTACGCGGAACGTCGTGTCTGACAGCGGGATGATATCGGGGGTCGGGCCTAGTAAAGCAACGGTCTAACCAGTCGCGAGAGGACGATTACGGACGATAACACTCACGTCTGCGGCCGGAACGGTGCTTTCGCGCGAGTAGCCCGACAACCGGCTCGGAACTGGCCCTGGTGTCGGTTCTCTGCCGGGAAGTGCGCAATGGCGGCCGGGGGACGGAGGAGGGATATCCGACAGTGTCCTCGTGTACTGCAGTAGGGTGAGCACACCGGGGACAGACTCGGACGGTCGGAAACGGTACGTACCGTAGCTGAGAGCCTCGCGGTCTCCCCGAGAACCAATAACGTCGATGTACGCCCGTCAGCCGCGTGGAGCATCGACCGGTGGCGTGTTGTGACTCGTCGGACGGATGCCCTGCCGCCGCCCGAGTGAATAAGGTACTGTGCCATCACTTACTTCCGAATAGTCCGTTCTCACTCAAGCCGCCGATGCACGCGCCGCACCTCTGCCGCCCCTCTGTGAAACGAGGTGACGCGAGCTCGTGCGTCACGCTCGCCGCGCCCGCCGGCAGCACACAGGTCTCGCGGGGGGCGCGGCGGCGGCAGAAAAGCGCGCCGCCGAGCGTCGCGAACAGAACCCGCGGGAATGCACTTTCCCCGATCCGCAGAGCGCAAGCACGCGCCCCTTCGAGCCGGGAGCCAACCAGGCGGCGATCGCGAACACGAACGCGAGACCTGCATACCGCACATCAATTGCGCAGAACGGCGGACGGTACGTACGTTGCGCGTGCCCTCGGCAAGCATTCCGCTGCGTCGCGGTGCAGGCGGTCATTCCCCTCCGCAGTGCCCCCGGCCCCCGCCTCTTTGAGCCGTTCGTGCGCAGAAGCCCTCCAACGCAGACGGAGCCTGCGCACGCCCTCATCTGTCAGTCTGCAGCGCGCGCCGACCGCGGCACACCGTGCGTTCGTCCGGGCCCCTCCTCCTCGGCGGCGGAAACCGCACGCTCGCTTCCATCCCGAGGGGGCGCGGGCGGTCGCGACGCGTCAGAGCTGTCGGAGGCGCGATGAGTACGTGTACACCCGGTCAGGCGCGGAGCAGCCACTCACCGCCGACGCGTCCCCGCGCTGCTGCGTGTCTCGGGCGGGCGACCCGGTTGTGCGAGCACTGCCTGCAGGGCGCGGGCGGGGACGTCTTGGGCGTCGGCGAACACATCGAGGCCGTGCGTCCCTTCGTTCTGCTCGTCTCAGTCGTGTCACCGCCGCTAACATCAAGCTAGGGCCACGCGAGCAGGCGTAGCACCTGCGCGATGCGTCTATAATGGCGGTGAGCACTCGTACTCGCACGCGCCGTCCCGCTCGCTCACAGGACAGAGACCCGCCCCGCCGACGCATGCGTGCGCCCGCCCGACGAGGCGCAGCCGCCCTGGCTCACCCACCGCCGTACAAACCGGCCGCACCGCTCATGCACATCCCAGCGCGATCTCATCTCGCTATGCGCGCCTCGAACCTGACGGACGCGAATTCGGCCACACGCCCGCTCGTACGTTCGCGGCTCTCTGATGGACGTCGAACGCCACTCACCTGCGAATCCCGTCGGCTCGGGCCCCACCGGCGTGCACGTCCGTGCCCGACGAGGACAGACCCGTCCTCCACGGCGCAGACATCTGCTCTGCAGCGCATGCCGCGCTCGTGGCGGTGCGATGCGGGTCGGAGGAAGTAGACGGGGAGGGGGGACCGTCTCGTATATTCATCCGGGGCAGTAGTCGGCCGGGAGGGAGGGGAGGCGGCGTCCGGGGCATCGCACACATCGAGCGAGAACGCGCCCCCGCGCCGACTCGAACGCCGCCGCCGCGCCTCTTCCGACTTCGCTTCTACGCACGCACGCTCGCCCACGCCGCACCGGTGCGACTCCCCGTCTCGCCAGGAACCCCAGACGCGGCCTGCGCCGATCCCCGTCCGCGCGTGACACTGGCCGAAGAGCGCGCCGCCGCGCCAGGGTGGGTGTCTATGGGTGCGCCCGCCGCTCCCGCTGCTTCTACCTGAGCCCACTGCTGTCGGCAGGGCGGGGCGCGGGGCTCTGCGAGGACGGGCGCGGGACGGCCTGCGCGGCGGAGGGGGGAGCGGGGTCTGTCACGAGCGCGCTGCGCCTGCTGCGTGGGGCGGGAGTCTCGGCGGGGGCGTGGGCGGTGTGAGCCGGGTAGCTCGGCGGTAGGAGCGGCGGCCGTCGGTGTGTGCGCGTTTGGGCGCACGAACGGAAGCGCGGACGCGGGCCCTAAGCAGACGTGTCACGGGGCGCATCCGTCGACGCGCCGGCGTGTGTATTTGCGCCGAGGCGGCACGTACAGAGCTCTACTAACTAGACGACGGCTTACCTCGAAGTGGGCACGGCGCAGAGCCACAGGTGCCGCCACCACGCCATGGTCGTCCCTTCGTTTTCGCACTCGCACACGGGTGTACGAAGCGGGGAATGACGTCCCAGTCGCGCATTGACGCTTCGAATCGAGAGGGCACGCGTCCACGGCCGCCAGGGAGCGATTTGGGCGCGACGCCGAAATGTCTAAATCTTGAGCGCCTATTTCGGGCGAAGAGCGAGCGCGGGCTCGTATCGTCGATAGCGTTCGCGGCACGTCAACGGCAGCTTAGCCAACGCGCTGTGTGTGAGCTGAAGGTACGTAGATGCAGAATCAGCGATTTGGGACGATTCCATCGAGGGAACGAGGAGGTACCTGCGAAATTCGCGGCGAGGCCGGCGGCGAGATGCGTGGTTTTTGCGCGCGGGTGCCCGGAAACGAGTGGAGGCCATAGGGGCGGCTTATACGAGAGTAGTGCACCTGGAACGCAAACAATTCGACTCACCATTTGAGCGGACGGCGGGGTTTTGGTGCGAACGGCATCATGTTCGGCTCGTAGCACGCTCCCCGGGCCGATTCTCTGCGCGCGAACGACTCTACAGAGTCCGCCGAGGATGCCCCATGCGCCCTGACGCATTCCCACATGGGGGCGAGCGCGGGAGGGGCGTGTGTCGTCCAAAACCCGGAGATAGGCTGTGCACCGCAGACGGTGTGAGCGGCGTCGATTGGCAAGAAATAGTTTAGACGCACTTTTCGGACGAATGCATGGTTTCCCCGGGCGATGTGGGTGTCTATCTGCACGGGGCGCACCGGCGGAGTGGATGTATGCACTTTGCGGGGGTGCCCGGTGCGAGGGAGGGCGGGAAACGGGCGCGGAAGGCGGCTAAGGCGGCGGGCAGGCAGTGAGAGGGCAGTCCAGAGAGGGCTCGAGCAGCACCAAGAGAGTCCAAGAATCCGCGAATTGCGGTTCGGCGAGGAACGAGAGGCGGGTGCACGCAGGGCAAACGGCGGGCGAGAGAGGGTCGGGCTCCCCGCCAAAAGAGCGGTCGAGCAGGCCTGACGCGCGCCTAAAAGGGGCGCGATCGAGCAGACACGGGGCAGACGGCGGTCGAGAGACGGGCGAGGTCGCTCTCAAGACGTCAACAGGGCCAGCTGAGCGCGAGAGCGAGAGGGCGAGGGCAGCTGCCAGTGCAGGCGCTCGCTGCGATCGGCGCGACTGGCGCGTGACGTCACGCGTCCTGAAGGACCCGAGCACACAGCTGCAGCCCTACTGCAGCTTCAGCCGATCCCATCATGTTCCCTTGACTTCCCCACCCCCTCTCTCCTCGTCTGACAGCGCACCATGCCCGCCCTCGCCGCTCTCCCCGACGAGCCTGTCGCGCGCGCTACCGCCGTGGTTCGACTCTATGCGCACCCCCGCGACCAAGCCCCGCTCCTCGCGCTCCTGCATGCGCCCCTAACGAAAAGGGCCGGAACAATGTCGCGTAGAATATCTTACAGCCTGCAGACGTGTACACTACCGACGGCGACGCTCGCTGTCTGAGCCAAGTCGTCGACTTCTTCCGGCACAATGTTATCCTCCCATATATCGTACTGCGGACATACCACATCCCCCTCGCCTCGCCTTGCCCGCGTATTGCAGCGCGTGCGACGGGCGGAATGACCCCGGAGCCGAGGAGCAGGCTTGCTCACAGCGGCTTCAGCTCTGCCGACCAAGTCTGTTCTCCAGCGGCGGTAGAGGCGATCAATGACCTTAAGGGTGCCCTGGAATCTGTTCGCACCTTCATCCTATCCGCGTACTTGTCAAGCTCACCCTCGCTCGTCCCAGGCAGCAGAAAGAGACAGGTATAGATGCGTGGTTTCGGGGAAACTCGATTCCGAGAGCATAGCGAATGGGTGAGTCTAAATGCTTCTACTCGCCTTGAATGAGGGGAAGCCTCGAGAGACGTGCCCATTGCGTGCGTTTGCCTTACGCCAAAGCCGTCGTAATAACTGCGGATGCCGCTCGGTCCCGTGTAACAGCGGCGGCATATTGGGTGCGGTCAGAACGCAGGGTCATGACACAACGTGCAATCAGGGTTGACGGGGTGCACGAATTTGTAACGCGCTGCGAAAGTCGCAAATCCTTTCCTGCACGAAGGGTTACGTTGACAGTCCTAGCTCGCTACAATCTCTTGCCCCCATCCTAAGGTTTTGTGGTGTTCACCAGGTGGAGCTCCTCCAGAACCCCCGAGACGAGCCAGGACATATGTACCACCGCTTCCACAGTTGCCCTTGTCGTTGTTCTGACGTGTCCAGCGGGCGTCAGAGCCTGTGCAATGCGGTCATGTTTTCCATGCATACCGATGCAGCGAGACAGAGAGGCCGCGGCCAATATGCTTGACGCGGTCAGACCTCGATTTCGATCCCGAGTTCAAACCGTACAAGGTCTGACAGGGGTTCGCGGTTGTAGTCAGAGACTGTGACCTGGGGGGCACGGGTCCTGGCTGTTACTTGTGTCGTTCCGTGGTTAGGGTGGCACGTAAGTTCGTGTTGTTGAGTACGCTGCCACTGAGCGCGCGCTGCCCCAGATCTTACGGCCAGCTTCGACTTGACTTAGCCCTAGCCAATGGGCTAAGGTCTGACTCGCGCACTTCTGGGGTTTCAGGTGACACCCATCGGCAAAAGCGCGGATTGGCTATAGTCGCGACTGTAAGGAGCATGCACGTAACGCTCTCCATCGAAAGACTATTTTCATCCTGTGCGTATTGCGGAGAAGGGCATCAAACAAACACTTCTCCGTCCCGCGCCTTTTCCAACCGCTATACCCCTCTTCAACGGCCTTGTGCTTGTCCAGAATGATGAGGTTAGGCCGCTCTTTGAGCGGCAATGACCGTTATCATCCAGTGTCTTGTGCGCAGTACTGTGCAGTACTAACTAAAGTATTTCTTAGCTCCGACACATTGAACCTCCCGGATTGCGGCCTCGAAGTGACCCGCGTCGCACATATTATCCCCTTCTCCCTGCGTCACAGCACACGCACCACCTCCGGACACCTTCCTTCCATCTGGTCAGCACTCGAGTGCTTCGGCGGCGTTGACCTCGGGCCGCTCATGCACTGCGGCATTAACTCGCTCGACAATGTTATCACACTCTCTGCGACGTGCGCACCTTCCTGCGCTAGCATATACCCGGACTAACTCTGTCTTCCTCTCCTCGGCCACGTAGCGTGCACCGATACTTCACCGAGCTCCAGGTCGCGCTGGAACCGCTCCCGGTCCGTCCCGCTTTCCCGCTTGCCAATTCGGCCGCGATCCTCTGACCTACCCCGTATCCCCTCCCCACTCCCACCAGGACGCACCCCATACGTACACAGTGCGCACCTGGGGCAAAGTCGCGCCGCGGCTCGGCCTGCCCAAGACCGTGAAGCTCTCCCGCAGCGGCGCCGATGCGGGCCCGCTCCCGAGCGCGGCGTACCTCGCGCTGCACTGCGCGATCTGCCGCGTGCTGTGGGCGTCCGCGCGCGCGGAGGAGCTCAAGGACGTGCTCGACGACCTCGAGGAGGTCGCGCTGCTCGCCGCGGACGGGAGCTCCGCGAGCCTGATCAACATCGCCATCTACCGCTCGCTCGCGTTCGCCCGCACGGACGCATAGTGCCCCCGGGACCCGTCCCGCACAGACCAAAAAGGAACTGTAGAGCCCGCTAATCTTGTTTGTTGTCGCACCGCTGTACGGTGTACCACCACTCCATGTCTCGCTATCGCATGTCTCGCTACCCGCTGTCCCGCTGCCCTTGTATACACATCTTAATTCATCCGGTGCGTGGCTAGTGTCCACTCCCCTCACACGCTCGGTCGGGGGCACAGGTACATCGGAATGGTTACATCGTCAGGCGGGAGCTGCTTTATGCATGGTACACGGAAGACAAATAGCTACATAGACATCTGGATATCCTCTCCCCGGAACCGAAGGCGTGGCGGAACGAACGGTCGAGCAGTTTACGAATCCTCGAAGCCGCTGTCGAACAGGTAATTCGCCGCGAGCTCCTCGTTCTTGTCACATGCGAAGTACGCCTCGATGACCGCTTGCCGGGGGAAACCGAGGGCCTCCAGCTGCAACACAGTAAGCGGACAGCCCCTTTCACTGAAAGAAACACACGCACCCGCTCGATCGCAGCGCGCTCCTCCTCGGTGACATGGACGACCTGAGCACCAGGCGGGATACCACCCTCCTCGTCGTCCCCAAGGTCGCCCCCAAGGAGCTGCGCG
Organism: Trametes villosa; assembly: GCA_002964805.2. Taxonomy (NCBI): domain Eukaryota; kingdom Fungi; phylum Basidiomycota; class Agaricomycetes; order Polyporales; family Polyporaceae; genus Trametes; species Trametes villosa. Next base: position 2,749,194 of record PUDQ02000010.1, read on the forward strand.
AGCGCCTCGGGGTTCTGCGCGAAGAGCTGCGCAATCTGGGGGTTCTGCGCAGCGATTTCCTGGATCACGGGCTGGATGAGCGCGGGGTTCTGCGCCATAATCTCGCGCAGGTGCTGGATTTGCGGGTGGCCCGCAAGAGCCGCGAGGGCGGCGGCACCTCCTGGTCCGCCCGCCGCGCCACCAAGGCCACCGAGGCCACCAAGGCCTTGGCCGCCGCCCGGCTGGTGCTGCTGTTGCTGCTGCTGGGCGAGCTGGAAGAGGTTCTGCGGCTGGGCAGGCTGAGCGGGCAGGGAAGATGCTAGATTTGCGGGCGGGGCGCGGGCGCGGGGAGAGCCGCGGATTCGCCTCGCATACCGGAGACGAGCAGCGGGCGGACTCGACGGGGCGGCGGACTCGGAGGCGGGCTCGGACACGGGCGAGTGCCTGATCTGTGCGCAGGATCTGTGTGCGGATGGAGAAAGAAACAATGCCTTAGCCAGTACAGTAGCAGTACAGTAGCAGTACAGTAGCAGTACAGTAGCGGTAGTAGGTCTGGTGGGCGTGCTTCACGCCGCGGATAGAGGACGCAGAACGCAGAGAGCACACTCCAGAAGCACATTTTTGGCGGACATATTTGAGCAGCTGCATACAGAAATGCTGACCGCTTGCCTGGCCCCGCTGCGTGCTAGACAACATGTCCCCTCTCGAGCATTATTACACGGCTTGAGAGGCAGAAATGGTCGCGTTTTGACCAGCACGCGCTGCCCCCCGCGGCGGCGCGATATCTCTCGGCGGTGGACAGCCGCCCTCGTATTACATGCGGCAGTCGCTTCGCCCGCAGGAGAGCATCGCGCGTCCACGGCCGGGTGGCCGCACCGCCCTCGCACGCTAGACTCGCTCGCTCAGGGCGCACCCGAATACCGTGAATCGAGGGCTCATTTCTTACAATAGCCTCGCCCCGTTACGATCCGATTTTGGGCACTCCTCTGCCTCCACTGGCCCGGGAAATCGCGCTGGTCGCCGGCGCGACACGGAACCGCAACAGAGATGTCTGTGTCGATTCCCGGCTGCGCAGGCTGCCACGGGCTAGCCGACACGGATAGTGTCCGTAAAAGCCTGAGCACACTAAGTGCACCGTGACGGAGCCCTCGCGAGCTCGTGCTTGGGCGGGACGCGCCGACGGCGTACGGGCCAAGCACGAGCTCGGTCCGTATCTGCTCGTGTATACACAGAATATACTGCTTTGTTCAACGGGGATGTAGGTGCAGGCGTACCTCTAGTTGAGCGTTATGGACGCCTCCTGCATGGCGTGAACCGAGCCGAACGGGGAGCGATCGCGAACGCGATGCTCACCCTGTGCATCAGACACGGTGACGTCGCGTACGCCCTCCGTTGTGTCGGTGTCCGTTTGCGCTGGCGCATGCGGGTCATGCAGCAGCGGGTACCGCGTGGAGAACGTCGTGGACAGCTGCACGAGCTCAGCCGGGATCCCCGTAGTCGCGTCGCCTGAAGATACACACTCGAGGTCGGAGACGCAAGCCTTTCCCCTCGGAGAGCGGCAAGAATCCGTCCGGCGGGCAGTTACAGAGGCCCGTGTGCGCGAACGTGACAGACGGCGGTGTAGTGTACATCGGCTCATTTCTGACTCGCCTGCGGAACGGGAAACCCAGGGGCTGCTGTTATGCCCTCGCACCCTTGCTCGCTAGCGGTGCAGGCCGGAGGCGACAAATCAGGAATCCCCGTACAGCACAATGTTGTACACGAGCGGAACTCACCTGCGTATGCCTTCGCCCGCTGAACGTGAACCCTCGCTGCCAGTGCAGAGCGGATTTTTGCGCGCGGCGCGCAGCGCGCGACACGTCGATCTCGCGCGAGCTGTAGAACTGTGCGCAGCCGCCCTATCCGTCAACTGCAGGCGTAAACAAGAGTCGCAGGACACACCGGAAAAGGGACTGCACTGCCGCATTTGTATCGTCTACCGTGAGCCGCGGCGAATCGAATTTCTGGCGTGCCGATGCACACGGCGGCCGGCTAGTGATATCCCGGCTGACGAGGGTGCGACACGCCGAGAGGTAGTGTCCCTGCTATTCTCAGAGGCCCGCCGCCGTTCCCGCCGCTGCACGAGCCGGCAGAAACCACCGAGATATTCTCCGCTTCCCAGGCGCAAAGACCGCGCGGCAGTGACGCATTCGCATGCGCCGTACCCTACGCATCGCCCTCTCGCACTCACCGGAGACACACCGTATACAGTCCCGTCCGTCCGACCTGGACAGAGAACCCGGCGGATTCTAGACGCGATCCCCAGCGCTGTGTCCGCATCGGGGCCGAACCACGGGAGATGGGCAAACCGGGAGCGCCGACTATTCAAGAATACGGTCTCCGACTCGAGAAAGTAGGTACCTTGTTCTAACGTGTGCGTAGGCCTCGAAGCGCGACAGCCGCATGAGGGCGCGCGAGGTGGGATGCGTGGTGTCGGAACCCGTGGAGCGAGCGGGATGCGAAGAAGTGCAGGGCCGGCTGGGAACGCGCCGATTCCCTGCGCGAGCTGGCGCGTACGGACGTCGGCTCGGCGGACATTTCTAAAACTCCAGGCGCGGGTGTGAGAATAGCAGCGGCCGCTCGAGCACGCCGAAGGGATGCACGAGCCGGGGAGCGGCCTCAGGCAGAAGCACTCGGTGCCCGTCGGCGACTGCACGGGTGCAGCCTACGAGCTGCCTTCCTGCGCGCATGTCCGTGTCAGTAAGCCCGCAGATTGTCGCGTCAAGGTAGCCGACCGACTTCGATGAGCGGACTCGAGCGCGAAGATGTCGAGGGCGCGAGCCCGCGTGCCGGTGCGCTCACAGCTCCCGCCGCGGAACGGACACCCTACAAACTACATTACGATGCGGCTGGTCGATAATATAAGTCGTAACTCACGCTCGAGTACCGGCAGGAGCGCAGGTACGCGGAACGTCGTGTCTGACAGCGGGATAATATCGGGGGCCGGACCTAGTAAAGCAACGGCTTAACTAGTTGTGACAGAACGGTTTCGGACGATCACACTCACGTCTGCGGCCGGCACGGTGCTTTCAACGCGCGAGTAGCCCGACAACCGGCTCGAAACTGGCCCTGGTGTCGGTTCCCTGCCGGGAAGCGCGTAATGGCGACCGGGGGACGGAGGCGGGATGTCCGAGAGTGTCCTCGTACACTGTAGCAGGGTGAGCACATCGGGGACAGACTCGGACGGTCGGAAACGGTACGTACCGTAGCTGAGAGCCTCGCGGTCTCCCCGAGAACCAACAGCGTCGTTGTACGCCCGTCAGCCATGTCGAGCATCGACCGGTGGCGTGTTGTGACTCATGGACGGATGCCCTGCCGCCGTCCAAGTGATTAAGGTACTGTGCCATCACTTACTACAAGTGCTCGACCTCGAGCTGTCCGCCCGCCGTCGGTATCCGAATAGGCCGTTCTTACTCAAGCCGCCGATGCATGCGCCGCTACTCTGCCGCCCCGTCTGTGAAACGAGGCGACGCGAGCTCGTGCGTCACGCTCGCCGCGCCCGCCGGCAGCACACAGGTCTCGCGGGCGGCGCGGCGGCGGCAGAAAAGCGCGCCGCCGAGCGTCGCGAACAGAACCCGCGGGCATGCACTTACCCCGATCCGCAGAGCGCAAGCACGCGCCCCTTCAAGTTCGAGCCGGGAGCCAACCAGGCGGCGATCGCGAACACGAACGCGAGACCTGCATACCGCACATCAATTGCGCAGAACGGCGGCCAGTACGTACGTTGCACGCGCCCTCGCCGAGCATCCCGCTGCGTCACGGTGCAGGAGGTCATTCCCCTCCGCAGTGCCCCCGGCCCCCCGCCTCCTCGAGCCATTTGTGCGCAGAACCCACCCAACGCAGAGAGAGCGTGCGCACGCCCTCGTCTGTCCGTCTGCAGCGCGCGCCGACCGCGGCACGCCGTGCGTTCGTCCAGGCCCCTCCTCCTCGGCGGCGGAGACCGCACGCTCGCTTCCGTTCGAGGGGCGCGGGCGGTCGCGGCGCGGCAGAGCTGTCAGAGCCGCGATGAGTACGTGTACGCCCGGTCTGGCGCGGAGCAGCCACTCACCGCCGACGCGTCCCCGCGCTGCTGCGTGTCCCGGGCGGGCGACCCGGTTGTGCGCGTCCGCTCGCGAGCGCTGCCTGCAGGGCGCGGGTGGAGACGTCCCGCACAGCGACGGCAAGCGCATCGATGCCGTGTGTCCCTTCGTTCTGCTCGTCTCAATCGTGTGACCGCCGCTAACATCGAGCTAGGGCCCACGCGAGCAGGTGTAGCACCTGCGCGACGCGTCTATAATCGCGGTGAGCACTCGTACTCACACGCACCGTTCCGCTCGCTCACAGGGCAGAGACCCGCCCCGCTGACGCATGCGTGCGCCCTCCCGACGAGGCGCAGCCGCCCTGGCTCGCACACCGCCGTACAAACCGGCCGCACTGCCCATGCACATCCCAGCGCGATCTCATCTCGCTATGCGCGCCTCGAGCTCGACGGACGCGAATTCGGCCACACGCCCGCTCGTACGTTCGCGGCTCTCTGATAGACGTCGAACGCCACTCACCTGCGAATCCCGTCGGCTCGGGCCCCACCGGCGTGCACGTCTGTGCTCGACGAGGACAGACCCGTCCTCCACGGCGCAGACATCTGCTCTGCAGCGCATGCCGCGCTCGTGGCGGTGCGATGCGGGTCGGAGGAAGTAGACGGGGAGGGGGGACCGTCTCGTATATTCATCCGGGGTAGTAGTCGGCCGTGAGGGAGGGGAGGCGGCGTCGGGGCACCGCGCGCATCGAGCGAGAACGCGCCCCCGCGCCGACTCGAGCGCCGCCGCCGCGCCTCCCCCGTCCGCGCCTCGTCCCACTTCGCTTCTACGCACGCACGCTGCCCACGCCGCACCCGCGCGACTCCCCGTCTCGCCAGGAACCCAAGACGCGGCCTGCGCCGATCCCCGTCCGCGCGCGACGCTGGCCGAAGAGCGTGCCACCGCGCCAGGGTGGGTGTCTATGGGTGCGCCCGGCGCTCCCGCTGCTTCTACCTGAGCCCACTGCTGTCGGCGGGGCGAGGCGCGGGGCTCTGCGAGGACGGGCGCGGGACGGCCTGCGCGGCGGAGGGGGGAGCGGGGTCTGTCCCGAGCGCGCTGCGTCTGCTGCGTGGGGTGGGAGTCTCGGCGGGGGCGTGGACAGTCTGAGCCGGGTAGCTCGGCGGTAGGAGCGGCGGTCGTTGGTGTGTGCGCGTTCGGGCGCACGAACGGAAGCGCGGACGCGGGCCCTAAGCAGGGGCGCATCCGGCGACGCGCGGGTGTGTTTATTTACGCCGAGGCGGCACGTACAGAGCTCTACCAACAAGACGACGGCTTACCTCGAAGTGGGCACGGCGCATACCCACGGGTGCCGCCACCACGTCATGGTCGTCCCCTCGTTTTCGCACTCGCACACGGGTATACGAAGCGGGGAACGATGTCCCATTCGCGTATTGACGCTTCGGATCGAGAGGGCACGCGTCCACGGCCGCCAGGGAGCGATTTGGGCGCGACGCCGAAATGTCTAAATATTGAGCGCCTATTTCGAGCGAAGAGCGAGCGCGGGCTCGTATCGTCGATAGCGTCTGCGGCACGTCAACGGCAGCTTAGCTAACGTGCTGCGTGTGAGCTGAAAGTACGTAGATGCATAATCAGCAATTTGGGACGAATCCATCGAGGGAACGAGGAGGTACCTGGGGAATTCGCGGCGAGGCCGGCGGCGAGATGCGTGGTTTTTGCGCGCGGGTGCCTGGAAACGAGCGGAGGCCATAGCGGCGGTTTATACGAGTCTATTACACCTAAAACACAGACAATCCGACTCACCATTCGAGCGGACGGCGGGGTTTTGGTGCGAACGGCACCGTGTTCGGCTCGTAGCACGCTCTCTGGGCCGGATCTCCGTGCGCAAACGACTCTACAGAGACCGCCGAGGATGCCCCATGCGCAATGACGCATTCCTGCATGGGGGCGAGCGCGGGACGGGCGTGTGTCGTCCAAAACCCGGAGATAGCCTGTGCACCGCAGACGGTGTGAGCGGCGTGGATTGGCAAGAAATAATGTAGACGCACTTTTCGGACGAATGCATGGTTTCCCCGGGAGATGTGGGTGTCTATCTGCACGGGGCGTGCCGGCGGAGTGGATGTATGCACTTTGCGGGTGCGCCCGGTGCGAGGGAGGGCGGGAAACGGGCGCGGAATGCGGCTGGGGCGGCGGGCAGGGAGGAAGAACGCAGGCCAGAAAGGGCTCGAGCAGCACCAAGAGAGCCCATGAAACCGAGAACTGCGGTCTGGCGAGGAACGAGAGGCGGGTGCTCGCAGGGCAAACGGCGGGCGAGAGAGGGTCAGGCTCCCCGCCAAAAGAGCGGTCGAGCAGGCCTGACGCGCGCCTAAAGGGGGCGCGATCGAGCAGACACAGGGCAGACGGCGGGCGAGAGACGGGCGAGGGCGCTCTCAAGACGTCAGTCGGGCCAGCTGAGCGCGAGAGCGAGAGGGCGAGGGCAGCTGCCAGTGCAGGCGCTCGCTGCGATCGGCGGGACTGGCGCGTGACGTCACGCGTCCTGAAGGACCCGAGCACACAGCTGCAGCCCTACTGCAGCCTCAGCCAATCCCATCATCTTCCCTTGACTTCCCCACCCCCCCTCTCCTCGTCTACCACCTCGCCATGCCCGCCCTCGCCGCTTTCCCCGATGAACCTGTCGCGCGCGCTGCCGCCGTGGTTCGACTCTATGTGCACCCCCGGGATCAAGCCCCGCTCCTCGCGCTCCTGCATGCGCCCCTAACGAAAAGGGCCGGAGCAATGTCGCGTAGAATATCTTACAGTACGCAGACGTGTACACTACCGACGGCGACGCTCGCTGCCTCAGCCAAGTCGCCGGCTTCTTCCGGCACAATGTTATCCTCCCGGGTATCGTACTGTGGACATACCACATCCCCCTCCCCTCGCCTTGCCCGCGTGTTCCAGTGCATGCGACGGGTGGAATGACCCCGGAACCGAGGAGCAGGCTTTCTCACAGCGGCTTCAGCTCTGCCGACCAGGTCTGCTCTCCAGCGGAGGCGGAGGCTATCAATGACCTCAAGGGTGTCATGGAATCCGTTCGCACGTTTATTCTGTCCGTGTATATGTAGAGCTCACACTTCTCCGTCCCAGGCGGCAGAAAGAGACAGGTATAGATGTGTAGTCTCCGGAAAGCTCGACCCCGAGAGCATCGCGAGTGGGTAAGTCCCATTCACCTTGTGTATGAGGGGATGCCTTGGGAGACGTGCACATATTGTTTGCATATATCCCATATTGGCTGCGGTTATTGCTCGGCACGCAGAGGGGCGAATAGGGTGCGACCGTAGCGCTGGGTTATTAGGGAAAGGCCCTCGGCAGGCATTCATGCATCATGCCTATGCAGCAGAGTCAAGTGGTTACAGGAAATGCTCTCGACGCGGTCCGACCGGAGCCTGACACAACCAGACCCCGGGTTGGACCACAAAGAGTTTGACCCGGAGCCGGGTTGGGGAATAGGACCGCGCTGCGTACAGGACACATACTCATACCCCGGGGGAGTGGGTCACATACGATGACAACACCTTTCAAACCACGGTGTACGCCTGCGTTTCTGAACCACTTTGTCAAAGAGCTTTCGCAAGTCTGGGGGATTACCCGTACCCGCGGGTCTGCACCCGCTTTGGAGTGCGGATTCGCGGGTTGGATAGATCTTGTCGTCGGTCAAGTTCCACAACTCAGTTCAGTAACTTGTCGGGTTACCTGTGTCGTTGCCTAGGCGAAACGCGGGCAACGGCATAGGCGTCCGAAGTTATGGGAGTTAGCAGCGGACGAGTATTGGACCCGTTCGCCCCCCGCTTTGTGGCCCGTGCACACCCCACAACGCGATGAGTGACGGGACAAGATGATCATGTCTCGTCCTCCCGCTCTTCACCCCGTTCTACTGGAGACTCGATTGATATGGAAAATGTAAACGCGAACAGAAAGTCGGACCTCTGAGAGGGACGTTGAAGGAATTGCAAGACGGGACCAGGGCAGGCACTTTTACCTCGGGCACCGGCGCGTAACATGCGCCATCTTACCCGCCAATTGTTGCAACGTTCCTCCCGCGTGAATACGGCCGTTATTGCGTAGTGTCGTCGACTCCTCACTGTGCTGTAACTGACTCGCATGTCCTCAGCTCGGATGCATTCGACCTTCCCGACTGCGGCCTGGAAGTGACCCGCGTCGCACACATCATTCCCTTCTCCCTACGCCACAGCACACGCACCACCTCCGGACACCTCCCCTCCATTTGGTCAGCACTCGAGTGCTTCGGCGGCGTCGACCTCGGCCCCCTCATGCACTGCGGTATTAACTCGCTCGACAACGTCATTACCCTCTCTGCGACGTGCGCACCTTCCCGCACTACCACATGTCCGGACTAACCCTGTCTTCCCCTTTGCTTCCCCCCCTCGGCCCCGCAGCGTACACCGATACTTCACCGAGCTCCAGGTCGCGCTGGAACCCCTCCCGGTCCGTAATTCCCTTCCTTGCGTCTTCCGGCGTACCCTGCTGACCCGCCCCGCATAACTACCACCGCCACCAGGACGCGCCCCATACGTACACGGTGCGCACCTGGGGCAAGGTCGCGCCGCGGCTCGGCCTGCCCAAGACCGTGAAGCTCGCGCGCAGCAGCGCCGACGCAGGCCCGCTCCCAAGTCCAGCGTACCTCGCGCTGCACTGCGCGATCTGCCGCGTGCTGTGGGCCTCGGCGCGCGCGGAGGAGCTCAAGGACGTGCTCGACGACCTCGAGGAGGTTGCCCTGCTCGCCGCGGACGGGAGCTCCGCGAGCCTGATCAACATCGCCATATACCGCTCGCTCGCGTTCGCCCGCACGGACGCGTAGCGCACCCTCGACCCCCGAACCCGGGACCTGGGGACAGGCTGCGTCCCTGGTCCCACAGACAAAAAGGAACTGTAGAGCCCGCTAATGTTGTCTGTTGTCGCACCGCTGTACGGTGTACCACCACTCCATGTCTCGCTATCGCATGTCTCGCTACCCGCTGTCCCGCTACCCTTGTACACACATCTTAATTCATCCGGTTGTTGGCTAGTGTCCGCCCCCCTGAAACACGCGGGCGCACGGGTACATCGGAATAGTTACATCGTCGGGCGGGAGCTGCTGTATGCATCATGGTACACGGGAGACAAATAGCTACATAGACATCTGGATATCCTCTCCCCGGAACCGAAGGCGTGGCGGAACGAACGGCGGGTTTACGAGTCCTCGAAGCCGCTATCGAACAGGTAATTCGCCGCGAGCTCCTCGTTCTTGTCGCATGCAAAGTACGCCTCGATCACCGCTTGCCGGGGGAAACCGAGGGCCTCCAGCTGCGACACAGTAAGTTGAAGGCCCCTATCGTAGAAGAAACATTTGCACGCACCCGCTCGATCGCAGCGCGCTCCTCCTCGGTGACATGGACAACCTGAGCACCAGGCGGGATACCGCCCTCCTCATCGTCCCCAAGGTCACCCCCAAGGAGCTGCGCGAGCGCCTCGGGGTTCTGCGCGAACAGCTGCGCGATCTGGGGGTTCTGCGCAGCGATCTCCTGGATCACGGGCTGGATGAGCGCGGGGTTCTGCGCCATGATCTCGCGCAGGTGCTGGATTTGCGGGTGGCCCGCAAGCGCGGCGAGTGCGGCGGCACCTCCGGGGCCTCCTGCCGCGCCACCGAGGCCACCAAGGCCACCAAGACCTTGGCCGCCGCCGGGCTGGTGCTGCTGTTGCTGCTGCTGGGCGAGCTGGAAGAGGTTCTGCGGCTGGGCGGGCTGAGCGGCCGGGGCGGGTTGAGCAGGCTGAGCAGCAGCTGCGGGTGCAGCAGGAGCAGGAGCCGCTGCGGCGGGCTGGGCTGCAGGAGCCGCTGCGGGTGCGGGCTGGTCCAAGTGCGCAGGAATACCCTACAAGGCGTACATTAGTCAGCTTCTCAGCTCAGAAACACAAATATGTGGCCAAACATACGTTGAAGAGGTACTCGACCGCGCGCTCGGGGTTGTTGAAAGACGCGCGGAGGGCCTTCATCACCTGTTCCCGCTCGAAGCCCATCTCAATCATGTTCTGGACTGTTGACTGCAGAGCCTCGCCGGTAAGGAATCCGTCGCCCAAAGAGGGCGCCGCAACGGGTGCGGCTTGCGCGGGCGTGAGGATAGGCGCGTTGGGAGGCTGGGGGGCAGCGGCGGGTGCGACGGCAGGGGGTGCAGCGGGGGCAGGAATGGAGCTCTCGGCCGCGGGGACAGCAGCGGCTGGTGGCGCGGTACTTGTGGCTGGGGCCGCGCTCGTCGAAGCGGCCGCGGCAGGAGTGGGCTTAGGCTTTTACACAGGCAACTCAGATCAGTATAGAACGACGAGGATGGTGAGAAAGACGCACCTTTGAGACCATAAGCACCAGGAAATCCTTCTCCTTGATCTCACATGATTCGATCGACTTCGAGTCCGGCAAAACCTTGCCTGTTGTGCCGCATAAGACTCGTTTAGCAAGCGTAGAGGCGAGGCACGTACCCGAGTAGATCAGCTTCTGGCTCTCGACTGCATGGCCCTGTGTGTCCTGGATCTTCTTCTTGAGGTCCGCGACAGTATCGGAGCCCTCGGCGTCGATCTGCATGGATCCACAGCGGTAAGAACAGGCCACTCATGACACAGAGACTGAGCAGCTACCTGGAAGACCTTCTGCTGCAGAGTCTTTACGGTGATTTTCATGGCTGGGAGGGGCTGATGAGTGATAGAGAGCAAGGTACAGCGGGCGCCAAAGCAAAGTGGATTCGCACTGACGCGTCCCAAGCACGTGCGACGTGACCGGCGCTCCCGCCGGCGCCTTCGCCTACTCCGGCCGGCGCGGGACATCCGCCCCAGTGCAACGCCTCTTGCGACTTGCTCCCGCCCACAAGCATCGTGCTCTCCGCCTCCTCTCCTGCAGACTTCCACCCAAGCGGCCGCAGCGGTCGCGGCCCATCAGGTTCGTCACAGCACCATGCAGGCAGCCGGACGGCCCTCACGCAGTGCCCCACACGTATAGCTCGGTGTTCGGGGTCGATAGCCTGCACCCGCACATGCAGCCGTAATAAGAATAAGCCAGCCACGCCCCGCATCTTTCTGACTCTGCACCCATACCACGACGACCCTGCCCCCTACCTACCACCCTGAACGACATGGAACACGAACCTGGCGACGAGTTTATCCGGCGCACGGCGGAGTTTATCAGGACGCACGAAGCTGGGCTTGCAGCCGCTGCTCCGGTGCGTAGGAGACGGGCGAAGGCCGCACAGACGTCAGAGGCCTCCGTCTTCAATCCCGTCACTTGGTTCTCCTCGGACGCCTCTGCGGTCGAGAATGCGAAGCCAGTGGTCCTCTCGTTTGACCCACATCATCTGTTCTACCTCTTCATGCGCATGGAGGCGCTGGGCCTCGATGTCGGCTCGCTCGACGTCACCGTGGACAACCCCGCGCGGCCGATGAACTACATCAATATCTCGACCAGGGGAGACAAGTCCGACGCGCTCTCCTTCGTCTCCTTCCGCTCGTCGCTCTCTGCTGTCTCTCGCCTCTCTCTAGGTGCAGGGTGGTGGGGCAGGCCCGCTCCACCCAGCGTGGACAGCGAACTCAAGTACATCTACAGCAGCTTCACCAAGGTCCCTGCAGTAGCCATCCATGCGCCGGAGCCAAGGCTTGTGGCGGAGATCGCGAACGAACCGCCCAACGAGAACGCCTTGCCACTCGACGCGTTCAAGAACCTGCAGAGTCTGCAATGTACGGACATCGACCCACGGACACTGCTCGGATGGGACAGGATGGCGGAGAGTTTGCGGAGCTTGACGGTGAAGCGGAGTGGGCTCGAGGACGTATCCGACATCTTCATCGGAGCGGTGCTGGATGACCAGGGCAGGCGAGAGGGCAGAATCAGCTCCAACAAGTCGAGGCGCATCTCCCGTGGTGTGTCGCGGCAGTCGTCATTTCACAGCTCGCAGATCCCAGAGTCCGTTCCGGAGGGCGACGAGGACGAAGATGGAAACCCGACCGATACCAAGGAACCTGATACCCCCAAGCCAACGTCGTCATCTCGGCTACCCTCGCTCAAATGGGCCTTCCTACGACATCTATCCCTCGCGGATAACGCCCTCACCTTCCTCCCAACATCGCCCCTGTCCCAACTCACCTCCCTCACGCATCTGGACCTCTCCTCCAACCTCCTCGTCTCTGTCCCTCCTGGCTTATCCGCGCTTTATAATCTTGTATACCTCAACCTCTCCGACAACATGATCGACTCAGTGCTGGGCATCTACACCATGATTGGCGGGATCCTCACGCTCAACCTCTCCCGCAACCGACTCGAATCCATATGCGGTCTCGAGCGGCTCCTCAACCTCGAGCGCGTCGACCTCCGCCACAACCTCGTAGAGGAAAGCGCGGAGGTCGGCCGCCTCGCCACCCTCCCGAATATTGCGGAGGTCTGGGTCGAAGGCAACCCGCTCGTCGAGATCGAGGAGGGCTACCGCATACGCTGCTTCGACTACTTCTGGAAGGAGAAGAAGAGCATCCTGCTGGACGGGTCGCCACCAGGCTTCTACGAGAAGCGCTACCTCACCTCGCCTCCGCCCGAGCAGATGTCGTCCTCCAGGCCGCTCTCCGTCGCCCAGTCTCCCCCCATCGTACCTGTCGGCAGCCCGTCCAAGATAGGCAGCGCCGCTGCAGCGCCCCGCGGAAGCCCCCTCCACTCCTCGCCTACCGACTCCCCCGCATCACATCCCACCTCTCCGCACCTCGCCCCCGCGCTCGCTCGCGGTCGGAAGAAGAAGAACAAGCGAATAGTCGACCTGGACGGCGGGCGCGAGGCCAGCGACGCGGGCAGCGCGCGGAGCGCCTCGCACCCCACCGAGGCCTCGCGGACAGCCAGCCCAGCGAAGCGCGTTCAAAGACCCGAACAGCTGCCTGCATCTGCCATGGCCACACAGGTCGCCTCCCAGCCGAGCGCGCGGTCGCCGCCCGTGGCGCCCTCGGTAAAGCCGACCGCCGTCGCGAAGCCCAAGTCGCGGCACAGCCGGCACATGACGGAGTTCGCGCCGTCGACGAACTCGGACCTCGCGGACACTGGCGACGCGTTCGCACCGTCGTCGCATGGGTCCCTGCGGAAGTCGAGCACGGTCGCGCGGGCGGCGGCGCGGCGCGCGCGTGTGTCCGCATCCGTCTACGAGCCGAGCAAGGAGGACGCGAGCGAGAGCCAGTTCCGGGAGGCGGACGCGTTCCGCGCGCGCATCGAGGCGCTGCGCTCGGACATGGGCGAGGGCTGGCTGAAGGTGTTCAACCAATCGCAGCTGGCCTCGCCGCGCTCGCCGGTGTCGCCGCCGTCGTAGCCCGCGGCGGAGCGGTTTTATGTGTTCTGCTTGGGACTATGTTATCCTCTCTTTGATACCACATGCTCCCGGATTGTTCTGTAGTAGTGCTAAAGATATATGTACAGCCGTCTAATATCGCATGTCCCTCGACCCTGTCTGGCTGAAAACACGCGCGCGCACGCGAAGTGGTCTGATCGAGGGGGTGGCCGGGGTCCGCTCCGAGGACGGAGGGCGCCAGAGCTCCCGGCGGAGCGTGACGGTCACGGCCGCACTCCCCAGCTCTTCCCTCGACGCGCTGTGTGCTCTCTCGTTGACTCTCGCCCGTTCTCCCTCGCACTCCCACCTCCCGTCGTTCGTTACCTTCTGCAATCCGCTGTCCGCCATGGGTGCCAATCTCTCGAAGGCTCTGGGTGCGTCGCCGTCTGCTTCCCTGTCCCCCTGCTCCCCCGCGCGGCCGTGGTCGTCAGGCGCCGTGTGAGCGGGCGCCGTGCAGCTGCTGACGAGCGCCGCGTTCTGCAGGGAAGATTTTTGGGAACAAGGAGATGCGGCTGCTGATGCTGGGGCTCGACGCGGCGGGCAAGACGAGTGAGTGTGCTGCGCTGCCTGGTGCTGCCCGTGCGGGTGCGGTGCTGAAAGACGCGCCCTATCACAAGCGATCCTCTACAAGCTCAAGCTGAACCAGTCTGTCACGACCATTCCGACCGGTGCGTACATCCTATGAACGCCCTGGGAGCACGGGAAGCTGATGGAGTTGTTGTGTGACGGTGCAGTCGGGTTTAACGTGGAGACGGTGACATACAAGAACGTCAAGTTCAACGTGTGGGACGTCGGCGGGCAGGACAAGATCCGGCCTCTGTGGAGGCATTACTACACCGGCACCCAGGGCCTCGTGTTCGTCGTCGACAGCCAGGACCGCGAGCGCATAGACGAGGCGAAGCAGGAGCTCCACCGTATATTGAGTGATCGCGAGATGAAGGACTGTCTGCTGTTGGTGTTCGCGAACAAGCAGGATCTGCCCGGAGGTGCGTTAGCATATCTCTTCCCGTTGCCTGGTCTACTCACCTGCTTTGCCTGCAGCGATGTCGCCAGCCGAGGTCACCGAGAAGTTGGGTCTCCACCGTATGCGTGACAGGTCATGGTATGTCCACCCAAGGTACGTCGCATTTCTGCTCGCTGTGCATCCGGGAATCCATCTCACATGGCTGTAGTTGCGCGACGACGGGAGAAGGTCTGTTCGAGGGTCTTCAGTGGCTCTCGCAGAACGTGAAGAAGCGCCAGCAGTAAACTGGTCGCCCTTCTCCCCAGTCCCGGAAAATTGGTTGGGATATCCCTCAGTCTACTCTATACCCCGACACGTCTCTGGTGATCTCGACTATGTAACGGCCCGCATGACGCACGATCGCTCGCACGACGGACAGCCAGTCCACACGTTTCCCGCTCTCGCCACCACCACCTCCTGTTAGCTGCCGCGTCTCCGCCCTACTTACAGTTTCCTCCTCTCTTCCCTATGTTCATGTGTTACCCCCTTCACTCGATGATACACCTATGTACTCGCGCTTTAATGGATGGGCCCCCCGCCTGCTTCGCTTCCCGGTCTGCCGTCTTGCGTCTTGCGTTGTTACAGCTGTGCTCGCTACCACCTGTCTTTCCCGAAATATCATTGGAGGTTGGGGTCGATCGAGGCGAGCCGTGCGCAGGAGTACGGTAACACAAGAGATAGCCAGTGTTGGGAGGAGGATTCGCGGCGCTGTGAACGTTTGAAATGCGGTTACATAACTCGGGGCAGCGGTTAGGCGGCGAGAGCACCGTCACAGCGTGGAACTCGGCATTGCTGGCGCTTAGAATAGCGGTAGAATACGGACATTCTATGCAAATAACAGCGCGATCCTGGCGAAAACGTTATTTGCATAGAACATCGCCGGAATGTGCAGATTGCAACGCGATCCTATTGATATTACGGCGGTCTCCTGCCCTAAATGTCGCGTGGGTAGACAGAGGTGGGCTCCTCTCGAGGGAGCTGAGGGGAGCTGGACCTAACTCTTTTCTCTACTCCCATGTTCACACCAGCGCCAACACTATCTCCTCCGGCTCGTTCAACTCGCTCTCGCTTCCCCGGCCCTACCGGCCTCGTTGACGCTTCACGCTGCAGCCGTACGTCGCGATGTTCATCATTATTTCGAAACAATGACCCGACCGCCAGATCTCCCAGCCTGAAGTAGCACCCGCTCGGGACATCCGAGCCGAGCTGTCACTAGGTACGCCCAACAGTGGCTCGAAGCATCGCGTCCATCGAGGCTTACCGGATTATTCGACAGCGTTGCCCTACCGTCGAGCACAAACATCTCAACCCTTGTAGGTACGGTTGTTATATGCATACAAGTTGATTTGAACTTACGCTTGGGCCAGAGCTTGCCTGGTGGCCTCGAGTCCTTTTGGTGGACCTGAAGAGTCTAATAAGCTTGGTATGTTTTTATTATCACGCTGCATGATACTGCTCCATGTACTGAAAGTGCCTGGGCAGCATCAACTGGTTATATGCGCGAGTTCGGTGCATGTATGCACGCACTGCGTGGAGCCAAGGTAACCGCGAGCGCGCCGAGTACCAGTGTACCGCTACTAGTACCGTTCTGTCTCCTACTAATACATGACCAATATATTTGACATGCTCCTGACGATTTCGTGTGTATGCGGTCAATATTGTACGCGCGTTCAGATCGGGGAACCTGGAAGTGGGGAAGCCGAGCGAGGCGAAATCCGCGCTCACCCTGGGGTACCAATATTCTAACGAGATTATCATGGTCTCGCAATCTCGACCGTAATCGCGTAGTAACCCGGTCATAACAAGACCAATCTATCGAAATACTGGCGCCGTCGGAATACCGCCATAATGTCCCGCGAATGGCGTTAGAATCCGCGGATTCTGACTCTATCCGCGCCGGCCGCAATCGCCAGTTCCACGCTGTGCGTGGCTCATGATGACGCCTTCGCAGCGACAGCGACGACCGCGTCCGGCTCTCGAGAGGCCCTCTCCAGCATGTCGTGCGTGCAGTAATTCGGAATTCCCAGCGTATATCTCCGGCCGCTTTCCGTCTCTCCCGGGAGCCAGTCCTCCTCTCCCTCCCTCACCGCACCACCATGCAGTCCATCACCGCCGCCTTCAGGGCGCGGCCACTCGCACGCGCGTTCACCTCCCGCTCCGTCGACGGCTTCATCGGCGCCGTCGGCAACACACCCCTGGTCAGTCCTGCTTCTGCTTTCCGATGTTCGGGCGCATTCAGCCTCGGGGAGCTCGGCGTTCTGACCCCTCGCGCGGTGGCTGTAGATCCGCCTCCAGAAGCTCTCCGAGCAGACGGGCTGCAACATCGTCGCGAAGAGCGAGCTCCAGAACCCGGGCGGTAGCGTGAAGGACCGTGCTGCCCTTGGTGTCGTAACGGATGCGGAGAAGCGAGGTCTGTGAGTGTTGCAAGTTAATTGTATGCACCCTGCAACGCTGAAGCGCGGTTTATAGGCTGAAGCCTGGCGGGACGGTCGTTGAGGGCACGGCTGGAAACACTGGTATCGGGCTCGCGCACGTCTGCAGGGCGCGGGGCTACCGCTGTGTGATCTTCATGCCCAACACCCAGGTACGCTCTCCAGCCCTCCGCCCCCCATAACCCACGCTAAATGCGCGCACCCGCCTCCTTAGAGCCAGGAAAAGATCGACCTGCTGCGCATGCTCGGCGCGGAGGTGTACCCCGTGCCCGCGGTCGCGTACGAGAACCCGGCGAACTACAACCACCAGGCGCGCGACTTCGCGAAGGCCCTCCCGAACGCGATCTGGACGGACCAGTTCGACAACACCGCGAACGCGGACGCGCACTACCGCACGACGGGCCCCGAGATCTGGGAGCAGACCGGGGGCAAGGTGGACGCGTTCATCTGCGCGACGGGCACGGGCGGGACGCTCGCGGGCACGGGCCGCGCGCTGAAGGAGAAGAGCGACGGGAAGACGCAGATCTGGCTCGCGGACCCGCCGGGCAGTGTGCTGCACAGCTATATCACGAGCGGGGGCAAGCTGAATGAGCGGAGTGGCAGCTCTATCACCGAGGGTGTGTACCGCTTGTGCATTTCCAACGAAAGGTTCACTCAGTCTGACCGCCCATCAGGTATCGGCCAGGGACGCATTACCAACAACCTGGGCACCTTCGTGAAGAACGTCGACGGCGCGCTCAACATTCCCGATGAGAAGTCCATCGCGATGCTGTACGAGCTCCTCGACACCGAGGGGCTCTACCTCGGTGCCAGCTCCGCGCTCAACGTGGTCGCCGCAGTTGAGCTCGCGAAGAAGCTCGGCCCAGGTACGCCTGTCGATCGTTCCCTTCGGGCCAACCGTCTTACATATTTCTCCAGGCAAGACGATTGCCACTATCCTCTGCGACGGCGCCTACCGCTACCAGAGCCGGCTCTTCTCCAAGAAGTGGCTGCAGGCGAAGGGCCTGGAGACGGCCATCCCAGAACACTTGAGGAAGTATGCCGTACTAGATTGAGCGCGACGATATATGATATCAGTACAGCTTTGTCGTGGACACTCTCGGTGGCCTTCCTCTTATTCGATTGCACGAACCGCCTCTTCCCGCGACCGCATGGCCAATAGACAGGAGGCGCTAGGCTCGAATGTGCCGCCTCGTTAAAATAACGAACGTATCCGCATTGCACGCTAATAACGCCCTTTGTCAATACATTGGCAGATTGACAGATGAAGTGATTCCATGAAGCGCTTTCTGGCGCCGACAAGGTAAGAATAGACAACCCGCAGTACCTATGATGAAGTTGTTGCTGAATCCTGGGAAATACAGGTAAACAGACCTAGGTGGCAGGCATATGCATCCGTGTGGGCCGAAACACAGCTTCAACCACTGACCAATATATCCGCTTAGCTGTTTGAACGAGCAGGCGCGACTGCAGGGGACTGCCTGAAGTGTCTCTGCGCGCACTTATGAACCGTTCGAGGAGGCTGTCCTTCCTTGTCTGATCCTCACCAACGCCGCAGGCAAAGCACAGCGGGTGCTCGTGATGGTGCGCAGGGCCTCGGCGTTTCCATATCGCAATTGACGTTATAACGTTAACGGCCGCCGGTTGTGTCAAACTGAAACTAGGAGGCGAGTGGGTGCGAGGAGATTCGTACGCGTTTCGATTCTTTCCCCCTGCTGGCTCTCACTGTCTTAACGTCTTTGCTTTCAAGGGTATCGGCAACTCCTATACCTTGTCTACCATGACTCGCGTATCCTGGGACACCGGCCTCGGATCGCTCTGGATTCCCGTCGCGATATGTTGGCTGGTACAGTCCGCGACGGCGGCTAGCTTCACCCCCGCCAGTATTCCTCTGGCCGTTCGTTCACCCTATATGAGCGTGTGGTATAATAACACCAACGGCTCTTTACCGCTTTCGCGCTCCCTACCCGTGTTCTGGGGGCTACAGGTAAGGGACATTCACGTTATCCCACATTCCCCATCTGATTGTGCGAAGCAACCCGTGGGCTGGGTAGGCAAGATAAGAGTGGACGGCCAAACGTACTCCTGGATGGGCCAAGACGAAACGCTCAGTGCTACTGCTATCGGCATGCAAATCACCCCGACACGCTCTATATTCGCCATGCATGCAGGATCTATGAGCCTCAACATCACATTCCTTTCTCCGGTTGAGGTCAGAGAGCCCATATCGCCGTTCGCGTCTTCTAGGCTTACGGTGAAAGCAGCCTTCGGACTGGATCCTGCAGTCGCTGCCCTTCTCCTATGTGTCTGTCGATGTGAACTCCCTCGATGGCAAGACCCACGACGTACAGCTTTACTCAGACATCACTGCTGGTGTGTCTACTCATATATAACTTGCGCATCACCTCTAACAATCATCATGTGCATAGACTGGGCTACCGGCGATCGTGACATGGACATTCAATGGAGCCAACACGCCACCGCAGGCAGCATCTATCACCAAGTCGAGCTCATCCACCCGCAGCCAGACAGCGAAAACCACCAGCAGGCGCAGGACGGCGTAGCGTACTACGCCATGGCGAATGTGCGTCATCTCTCGCTACCCTGCTGCTCGGCTGACTCAAGATCCCTACAGAGGCCGGGTCTGACATGGTCGATTGACTTCGATGCGACCGCTCGCGGTGTATTCCGGAGCAAGGGGAAACTGGCGAACAATGCTAGCACGGCCTATGGGCCTATGTCAGTGTGGGTATCACACTATGTGCCTACGCCCTCAGTTTGACTCACCCCGTATGTTCAGAGCTCGCCCTGCGCTTGCCATTGCAGTCGATTTGGGACAGATACAGTCGACGTCAACAGCTGTGACGTGGGCGGTCGGGTTTGTGCGGGACCCGTCCATCTCGTATATGGCGCCGAACGGTGCCACGGAGCAGTTGAGGCCGTATTTCGTCACCAAGTACGACAACGACACTGGGCGTGCTGTAAGTGCATCTCTCTGTCCGGTGTCAGCAAATCCATGACGACCTCTGCAGATCGACGACTTCACGGCCGGGTACGCAGATGCACTGCAGAGAGCGATCACACTCGAGAAAGCCATTATAACGGATGCGTCCAACGTCTCTGCCGAGTATGTTGACCTTGTTTCCCTCGCTGTGCGCCAGACGCTAGGCTCCATCGACATCACTGTCTCATCCGACACGGACGGGGCCCCGAATGCCACAGATGTCAGGATCTTCATGAAGGACATCGGGGGGCGCGTCAGTTTGTCGGCCACAAAGTAGGCAGAGGAAAATATCCATGCAATGCCTCATCCTCATTAACCTCTGGGTATCAAGCCGGATCAGCGCACCTGAGCGAATATACGCAGCACTACCCATGTTCCTCTACCTCAATGCGTCCCTCTGCGGTCCGCTACTGTCGCCTCTTCTAGATGCACAGGTCAACCTGCCAGGGATGTTGTATGCTGCACAAGATTTAGGTAGGCTCCTATGGACCGATATCTTTGCTCGGTTCATTGACATTCCGTAGGTTTGGCATATCCAAGCGCATCCGGCACGCACGGACCTCACGCCATGGGTATTGAAGGTGGGTCACGATACACTTTGAAGCCGTATATATCTCACGACGGCACAGAGTCTAGCAATATGTTGATCATGGCCTATGCGCACGCGCGGTTTACCGGGGACGGCTCGCTCATCTACAAATATGTGAGTGTGCCGCATACTCCGGTAAAAGATCATGCAGGGCCCTGATATCGGCTGCAGTACAACCTTGCGAAACGCTGGGCTGATTATCTGGTCCCGAACGCGCTCATTCCCAATAACCAGTGAGTGCTACGTCCACAGCATTATATTGCGAACTGAAACGAGTATCTATCGCCAGAGATGCCGCTGATGAGAGCGGTGTGAACCAGACGAATCTTGCACTCAAGGGCATCATAGGGATCGAAACGATGGCGGAAATCAGTCGTGCGCTGGATCAGAGATCGGATGCTCAACAGTACGGCGTAGGTCTTCAATTAACCAGCGTCGTCGCGATGCACTGTCAACTGAGCTACACTCTTCTAGGCTCACGCAGCTACCCTATTTGATACGTGGCAATCTCTAGCCCTTTCGACGAATACGACCCCCTATGCCCATGCAGAGTACCACGATGGGGACTCATGGGCGTTACTATATAACGCGTACGCCGACCGTTTGCTGGGAACCGGCTTGCTAAGCCAGAAAGTGAGCTATCGTGTCACGATTCTTTAGCATAGTGTTCTCGCTAACGACTGCGAAGCTGCTACAAGACCAGACCACGTGGTACAAGTCCCTCGTCAACTCATGTGAGTATACGGCCCTCATGTCCTTGAGTTGCGACTGAGCCCGGAAGCAGCCCTACCATACGGGGTGGCGATCGACAGCGAAGTCCAGAACTTCGTAGGTGCCGGTCCGTACAGCATCACCTCCGCAAGTATAATTTCTGACATCACTGCAGCGTGGTTGCTCCTCACCGCAGCGACAGCTACGGACAATGAGGTTCGCGACGGCTTAATCCACGGGGCATGGGCTAGAGCTGGCATGAATCTGGTAGATGGCCCCTTCCCCGATTCCTACGATGCCTGGTCCGGCATGGTGCTTCAATTCGCAGGAGGGTGAGCACATGATTTCCGCCGCGACCTGGAGATACGCAGTCACTTACCATTGAACTACTGTTTAGGCCTGCCATCGGTGCCATGTTCTCCCTCCTGGCTCTAAAGTCGGTCCGTTTCATTGTGGCAAAAGCGCATCTCGCTGATTCTCGCACTTGACAGCCTCCCCAACATGACCATCGTCGTCCCACAGCCTGGAACATCATTCGCCACCGCATCGGCACTTCCCAGCCCAAGAGCCAGCGCCACAGACGGGAGAAGTACTCAACAACGTGCCTCCAAGGCTGGTGCTATTGCGGGCGGTGTTTTGGGCGGTGTCGGCTTCGCAGGCCTCATGGTAGCGGCAACACTCGTGCTCCTGCGCAGACGACATCGCAGTCGCCTTCTGAGCGGAGATGGTAGCGCCGACATAGTAGAAGATCCGCAGAGGCCAACACCGTTCACGCTCGTTCGTCAGCCACCACCCGTTTATGCAACGGACAGGTCGAGTGACTTGGATTCTTTGACCAAGTCTCCCGTTGGTGGTCCTTCGCCACACGAGCCATCAGCGACCGCCGACCTCCCCATGTCCGATCCCCAACGCGCCCTCATCACCAGCCTTGGGCAACCGGCCTCTGGCTCTGGTTTATCGCCCAACGCCGCGACATTGCCCGCTGTATTAGCTCCGGCCACAAGGTCTCCTCGTGCTCCCGCATCGACCGGGGATATGGTGATCCTGCCCCGGTCTGATGTCCTCGGGATGCAGGCCGAGATGGAGGTCCTGCGGGAGGAGATGCGGCAGATCATCGAGGAGAGGCTTGAGCCTCCACCAGAGTATACCAGTACGTTTGGGTCGTGATCCGGATAGTGCCAGCTTCGTCCCCTACGGTCACCGATTCCCAGGTGTTTTTTTTGGTTGTATCTATGTGATTCCCGTGATTCTTTTTGTCAAAGTTGTTCTTCTGAGGGTTCGATCGAGGGAAGGTAGCAGCGCTCCATATCAGGGACACAAGTATCCAGCGACCCTCATACACACTGATGGTGAAACGGTATCATGCTTGCCTTCCACCACTTAGGCTTACTTCCCGGTAGCAAGCGGCGCGGGTTCGACTCCCGCTCAGTGTATTTTGCTGCGGTATCATTGCAGCCCGAGGTTTGCGGACGCAGTGAAGACGATCCAGCATTCACTCAACGGAGACGTAAGGGCCCGTTGAGTACTGAGAGTGGAAAGGACCTATGCATTAGGACGAATGGTGGTTACTGCGACTATCGAGCTCCGTTTCCAAGATCTGCACCTCGTCCTTCAGCTCCCGGACCTCCGCTTTTCGCTTGGCTACGATTGTCTCCAGACCGGTGCAAGCCACTTCTGGAACAACTACGACGTGCTGATCCATCGTGCGTGTGAGAGCGGTCTGTTATGCCGTTCAAAAACGTTCGTCAGTGACCGAACACCGTGATAGCAACGGCGAGCAACTGCACTGACCTTCAAGTCCCTCTCCAAGCCTTCAACGACCCGCCCCCAATCCTTCCACCACCGCTTCCTCGCCTTATCCCAGCGCGCAACTGCCCATCGCACGCCAAGCGCAGCACCGAGCGCACCGACGCCCATCGCGGTTTCCGCGCCCATCCCGACGTTGATAAACCCCCCAGCGAGGCCGAGCTCGCTGGCCCAGCCCGCCCAAGCGACACCAAAGCCCCCGAGGACGCTCCCGCTCATAGTGAGCACGGCGCGTTGCGCGGAGGCGTGCAGGCGCTCTGTCGGGTACCCCAGTTGACTCTGGCGCGCGTGCAGGGGCGCGGTGAGGGCAGGCGCGGTGAGCGGGTACGAGGGCGCGGCGACGATGCGGTCGAGGCTGTTGTGCAGCACCGGGGAGTGGTAGGGCGAGTGGGGCGGGAAGGCGCGGCAGAGCGCGGACGCGGAGTCTTTAAGAGTGACCTGCAGCGCAGCTAGGCGTCCTGCGTGGAATACGAGCTGCACACAACAAATCAGCGTTCCGGATTGACGATATACGGACGATTATACCGACCTTTCGTTCCAGGTCCCTGCACCACGCCCTGTCGACCGCAGCAGTCACGACTTCGCGGATGTCGTCCACCCGCCAGAAGAGCTTGTACCACTGCAGCGCGTCCATCGTCACCTTGACGCTCTTCCGCGCCTGCCCTACTGCCTTGGCGATCTCGTCCCCGTCTTTGCCCGGGGTGCCAAACACCTCCAGGTGGACCTTCGCCTTCGCCTCCTTGATCTGGCCGCGTAGGCTGCTCGTCCCCGCGAGCACCGCGTCGGCCTCGAGCTCGGCGTGCTGCAGAACCCTGCGGGTGGTTAGGAGGGCGTCCTTGATCAGCGCGCGCCCGGTCTGCGCGTGGACCACGACGACTCGAGCAGACTCGGGCAAGCCAGAGCTGCCGCCCAGAGCGCCAGAGATGATGTCTTTGACAAGATGGGTGATACTGGCCAGGTTTGAGCCAGTGACATCATCTTGGTAGCGTTGTACGGATATCGGCGAGGAAGAGCTAGAACCAAGTTGCTCCAGCCCGTGCAGTGCACGGGCAGGGTCCACGAAGAGGACCTGCAGGCCGTCATGCAGGGCTAGAGCCTTCAGGTGAGATGCTTGTGACGCTGTGGTCAGGTGTGTTGGTGAGGGCGAAGAAACCGCGAGGATGGTGTGCTCGCGGGATGTCGGGAGGGGTGGGCTGGTAGAGACGGGGAGGATGGACGTCAGAGGGGTGGAAGCTGGGTTGCACAATATGATGGGTATGTCGGCCGTAAAGAGAGCCTTTGCAACCTCAGGGGCGGAAGATGACTTGTACTCCGACACTTCTATGGGCACGCCGAAGTGTTGGAGCCAGGAGGACTGGACGTGGATGACATCGGCTTCGCCTGTCCCTGTGCCGTACCTGCTTCGGCTGAGTATCCGCAAGAGCCGGAGGGCTAGAGTTAGACTCACTGCAGCCTAACCGACCGGATTCCTTCTGGTTGTGCATCCCAACGCGTGCGAAGCGCCTTTTTCTGGTCGTCGGAGACGAAGGGATCTTCCAGGAGTGCGGTTACGAGGTCACTTGCGCCGGACACTTCGTCGACGCCGTACACTACGCCCATACCGTCCCTTCAGCATCCTGTGCGCGCGTGCTGCAAATACCCAGGTAGAACAGCATCACTCACCGACGACCCGAACCCTCCCCTTCTCTTTCTCGGCCGAAAGAGACAAGTCCTCGTGCACCTTGCCCAGGACCTCCTCCCAGAAGCCCAGCGAGTCGCGCTCTGGGGCGCCATTCGAACCAGGACGCGAGCTAGGCAGAATCCGAGGAAGCAAGGTAGTCGTCTTGTGCAGCACCGTCAAAGTATGTGTCCGCTGGTCTTCGAGCTTCGCCGGAGCCCCAGCAGCGGTGGAGGCAGCTCTCCGCGCGCCCGTTCCCACTCTCCGGCAGCCTGCGACCTTGCGCGCGGCGCATTGCGAGAGTATGCGCAAGTGTGAGTTATGAGGATGCGCAGAGGCGCGAAGCAGGCCTGAAGAGGCGGCCAGACATGTCGGCATGGATGAGAGTCGCGGTCATGGCGAGACGCGCCGGCGGCACGCGCTACACTCCGCCCTCCGTCCGCGCGGGGCCGCAGGCACTCCCTCCGTCGGGCACATACATACGCGTTGTTATACCAATAAATAGCCCCACAGATCCCGGTTGGTAGTGATGTATAGCTACAGACATTACGCGCAGACGCGCTGGTACAGTGCACAAATTATTCCCCGGAAACAACGATCTTCGGGGTCGACGGTAGCGGGCCTGCCCGGCTGCGCGGCTCGTCATCGTCGCTCTCCTCCCCAATGTCAAACAACTCCTCTCGCTCATCCCATACGTCCGCAATGCGCACAGCCTTCTGCCCCCCCGGTCCGCGGCTGGGCTTCGCTGGCGTGCCCGGCGTGCGTGGCTCGTAATGCAGAGGAAGCAGCTGGGTTCCGTCTACGTCCGAGTCCTCTTCATCGTCTGACACTGTGTTAGTGCCCAGAGGCTGGTAAAGGCGGGATATCTGTAACGAGGTGTTTAGAAGGAGAATGTTACGGGAGAGTGAATGCGTGTACTTCTCGTCGGTGCCTATAGTACCGCTCAAGGTGGTAGGCAATGTAGAGACCGAGAGTGGAGCCTAGCAGGTTGGCCTGTGTTGGAGCACATGTCAATATTACGGTCGGGTAGGCATCTTGGCGGGGGTACCTACCGCAATATCCCCTACTTGGAACTCCTTGTACTGCATATACTGTCAGCGTGAAGCCCACCTTGTCGAGGACATGGAGGACATACCGGCAGCATGGACTGCACAATCTCGCTAATGATGCCTCCGAAGAAGAAACATACAATCCCAGAGAAGATCAAAGGAGCGTTGCGCCAGAACCATATGCGCCTTGCGTCACTAGGAGGTGACAAGTTGCACGGTGTTAAAGAGGACCGTCGCGTGAGACAGCGAAGGTGACTTACTCCTCGACATCGAAGATGAAGTAGAACACTCCAGTGGCAATCGACATGCAGAGGAAGTGGAGCACTTTGTCGTTCAATGGCAGCGCGTGTGTGAAGTTCGTGAAGCCGAGCAAAGCCAGGCTAACCAGGATGAGGCAGGTGAAGACTACAAACCACTATGAGAGACCATAGGACGCGTTCAGTGGATGCGCAGGTCATCGCAAGAGCAACCGTACCGGTCTCAGGCGTATAGGCATGTCATACTTTGGTATGCGGAAGTTGTGCGAGCGCATGATTGACTTGTTCAGTTTGCGGATCGCCTTGCGAGAGCGGCGGGCTGTACGCGTCCACAGCGGGTCCGACGGCGGCGAGTCTGAGTCTGGTAGCCTGGGCATCTGAAGAAGGCCTCTAGGCTAGCTTGAGACAAGAATTAGCGGTGTAGCTGGACAGCCGTGTATGTAGAGTGTGACGAGTAGCTGTGGTGGAATCCGGATCCGACGAGGAGGTGGTGGCCGTTGTGGCGGAGGGCTGATCGGACTCCGGACCCTTCGGACTCGGAGATATGTATGTAAGTACGGCTTACGAATGACTATTGCGAGTGTTGATCCCTCTAACACCGGTTAGCATGTGGAGATTAGCCTAGGCTTTCACCCGAGGATTACCGTAGATTAGGGTTTATAAACTCGTCGGCGCAGCTTGTGATTGCACTCCTCCGCTCAGACGGACTCCGTACGGAGAGCCATGGACCTCTTTGCCACTTCCCGCCGCTGGAGGTCCTTCTCAGCTGCCGTTAACCCATCTCGTCACTATCGACCTACGCAATGTGTGCAGACGCGATGGATATAAACACAGCCCTCGCTGAGTTCTCGACCTGCGAGATCTCCGACGCCTTGATCAAGCTGGGCACCCCTCACGGCGGACACATTCCCGACATCCACATGCTGTCCCCGGCGGACCAGACGACCCGCCTCTGCGGACCTGCGTACACCGTGCAAATGGTGCTGGGGTCAGACACGTCCGCGCCGAAGTTGTCTGCGCACTTCGTCGACACCGCCCCCGCGGGCTCCGTCGTCGTAATCAGCGCGCCGCATCGTTCAGTGACATCCCTTGCCTGTTTGCTCGAAACCCGCTGACCCTGGATATGTCTTCCACATCCTGTGCAGGTGTGAAGAACGCGGTGTGGGGTGGCTTGATGACCGCCGGCGCGCAGTCTCGCGGCGCGCGCGGGGTCGTCATCTCCGGCCGCTGCAGGGACCTCGCTGAGCACCGGGCAGCGTCCTTCCCGGTGTTCGCGAGGGGCCACTCTACCTTGGGCCAGTCGCCCTTCACGCGCCCCTCAGCCGTGAACGTGCCTATCACCATACGCCCCGAAGACGTCTCGGAGGGGGACTTCCCGGCTGTGGAAGTGACCCCCGGGGACTGGGTCGTCGCCGATGAGGACGGGGTCGTGTGCGTCCCCCAAGGCCTCGCCAAGGATGTGATCGCGTTGGCCACGAAGGGGAGGGAAGTCGACGAGCGGTGCATGCAAGATATCAAAGCGGGCAAGGGCGTCCAGGAGACGTTCAAGAAGCACCGTGGAAAGTGAAGACATTTGCACGGTATGTCCTTGCATTGGCAGAGCTGGAATATATTAACCGTGTCCGCGGGGTGATACAGTATGTCGGACAGATTCATGTTAAGACCAAGAGGGAATGTAAGTGCCAAGAATAAGTAGGTGTATGTTTGCGTATGCGATCCCAGAGTGTAGTATAAACGGACGATTCGGAACATATATACCAAAACCCCCAAGAAGAATCCGACGGCCACCGTGACCTCACCCAGGGTACTCAGGTAGGGTATCGTTCTCTCTCCGCATGTCCAGCATGTCCCGCCGAAGCTGTTCTATCTCCGTCCGCAGTCCGACTACCTCACTCGCCGGGACCGACCGACCGCCACGCGCATCAGGGACATGTCCTTGGGTAGCTTCGCCCACGAGAGGCTGGCCAGCATTCAAGCCCATATGCGTTGGCCTACTTCGTGGCGGAGGACCGGTAGGCTGGCTATTTCTTGGCCGCTTGCCGAAGCTCGTGCGTCGCTGAACCATAGGGTCATCGTGAGGCCGCGAGGGGAGCAGCTCACTCTCTGAGCCCATGGCCATCACGGACGTGCCCGAGGGGTCAATGCTGCTCAGTGTGCTCGAGAGTGCGCTCGGGGGGCGAGGAGCTTTGGCGAGGAGGTAGGGCGACAAATGACTTGGGGAGAGTCCTGACGCGTCGGCTTTCTCCTGCTCCTCCAGGCTGAAGTGGCGGTGCCTGCGTCGGATGACCCACACGCCCAGGCCGACGAGAACAATACACGCGACGCCTCCGGCGACGGTACCAACGATGATGCCGACGGGGACACCGTCGTTGCCGCCTGACTTCCCATTGTCGCGCAAGTCGGGAGGCTGGAGCGCGACGATGGTCTTGTTGGGGAGGCTGCCGCAAAGATGTTCTCGGTGTTCCGCGCAACGCTCAGAAGTACGGTCTACTCACTTCAGGGCCAGTAGGGAGAACATAGCGCCAAAAGAAGGCCTGAGAGTTGCATAGGTTAGAGTCTCGACACACCGCGCAGCGTAATTACACGTCCGGTGGACGTCAGACTCACGCAGCATTCGCATTCGGGCCTCCCTGCATCGCCCCAGTTCCGGAGTTGTATACCGCCGGAAACGGTCCCGTCGTCTGGTTGAAGGACGCCCGATTCCATGCACCCTGGATGAGGCCGTCGCGAACATCGTCGTCCAAGACGGTAGCCGCAGTAAACAGAAGCCACGCTGTTCGACATGCCATGAGCAAACGCTGAAGCCGTCAAATGTATCGTACGTACCAGCATTGGCTGTGCCTGCTGCATCGCTACTGATCGGTAGGCCAAACTTTGGAGCTACGGCGATGTCAGTGAGCGCTGTGGACGGGTGTAATAGCGTTTCTTACACGCGCCGAGCAGGGTCTTGTAGAACGATGTCTGGCCTTGCAGCATCTGTGCGATAATGAGTCGCGGGCTCGCAACGAACGGTCTCGTCCACTTACCTCCTGGCTCACAACGCCAGTGCCGAGGAGGCGATCCGCATATATGTTGTACATCAGAGCCCATGACTGCGGCTCGCCGAACGCCCCTAGGAGATGTGTTCCATCTGGTGACGATGCGAGCGACTTCCAGGAGCTCGCAAGCGCGGCGGCATGGTCCTGGTGGTTTGTCATGAGCGGCGGCCGACATCCACCAATTTTCGTTTAGCTCTCACCTCGTAAAGCTGCGCGTCGTCCTGCTGGCCCAGTGCCTGGCATATCTCCGCCATGGCCTTGACACCAATGACCCCTTTAAGGGCAA
Source organism: Trametes villosa (assembly GCA_002964805.2). Classification (NCBI taxonomy): domain Eukaryota; kingdom Fungi; phylum Basidiomycota; class Agaricomycetes; order Polyporales; family Polyporaceae; genus Trametes; species Trametes villosa. Next base: position 2,778,428 of record PUDQ02000010.1, read on the forward strand.
GATTCGTTAGATTTGCGCCGGTTTTGATCTGCGAATCGGCCGAAGTTCTGGTAGTACGTCGTAGTCAATCACACAGCTGAGAATGGAGAGAGGGGGTACATACTGGTCAGACAACACTAGAGAAGTGTTGACGAGGTAATTCGCCCAACGCTTGGCGAGGTCGTACTATACAACACAGATGATGTGAGAAGGTGTAGCCCTCGAGGAGGATGGCATCCTCACATGCTTTGACAACAGCGTGCCGTCCCCAGTAAATCGCGCGTGAGCGTACAACATTATGAGCATATTGCCCGTTTCTGTTGAGTGGCCATTAGCAAAGCATACCGCCCTCGAAAGAGTGCAAGCGCACGTTCTACGCCTCGATCATGAGCACCACGGGTACCCGTCGCTTTGGGATAAGCAAGACCTTCGATCATAGTCAGTGGCCACCACGAGGCTGGTGTGGAATGGACCCGACCTATGTCCTGGGCGGCATAAGGCTGCCCCGCCAAACCATCTTGCGCGTCCAAGAGCGGCGCGAGCAACGGCCCAACAAGGGATGCGTTGAAGTGAAGCAGCAGGGGTAGCGCGCCATAGATCTGCTCTACAGGGTTGACTCGCCTGCGTCCGCCTGCGTCAGTCCAGGGACAATCCTTACAGGAGAGTCGCATACGTACCCCGTCGATGTTGAACTTCCGATATCCTTCATGAATACCCGGACATCCGACGCGTTCGGTTTCCCATCCGCTCCAGTCGATACGGTGATGTCCAGGGAGCCGAGCACCTGGCGCGCGGCAAGGGACACCAGGTCAGCATACTGCTCCGAGATCTTCAGCGCGTCGCCCAAGATAGCGTTGTCCAGCGCGACCGCTCTTTGCGCTATGTCTGGAAACCCTGCGGTCAAGTCGTCGATCTGCGCCGCGTCGTTAGCTTCGGGTATCACGCAGACGATCTCGCCTTACTCACTGCTTGGGTGATGTTGGGCCCAGGGTAGCGCGTGGTGTAGTACGGCATGAGATCTTGCGTCGAGCCGTCCGGACCAGTGTACGCTATCGAAGGGTTCCGAACATAGCCTACGGCCCATGTTACGGGCGAAGTTGTACTCTTGATCTCGCCCAGGTCCACGGCGATCGCGAACACGGGTACATCCCTGCAAAGCGATCGTCCATGAGCTAAAGAAAACGCGCGAGAAGGTTCACGTACTTTCCGATGGACCGGAACGTCGTGCTGCGCGTACTGTTCAGATGCCCCGTATCATGGAACAAACTGCGGCATGCTATGTCGCGGGCGATCTGCCACGTAAGACCGGGCCTCTTTCGACACATCGGTAAGCCAAGTATCGACGTTCCTGATGCGGGGGCACTGACCAGCGCCATCGCAAAATAGGCTTGCCCGTCTTGCGCCTGTTGGTTGATCTCGACGTACTTCTGGGGTGCTTGAAGCTGCACGTTGTGTACCACTGTGCCGCTCTCTGTCGAGTACTCGATCCATTGAATGGAGCTCGCGCCGTCACTTGAAAGCCAGCCTATGTGGAGCGTTGATAGATATGATGGTGGTTTGCGGGTGAAAATTACCCACCTCCAGAAATCTCCGAGTATACCTGTACGTCGTGAGCAGCGTCGTCCAGCGAGGTGGTCTCGACCGACACGTATGAAAACGGGAGCGACTGAAGAACCCAGTCAGACGGCTAGGGAGATAGAAGTCAGCCGCAGAGAAGGGCCCTGAAGTTCGGGAGGACGGACTTCGATTGGGGATAAATAAGTGATGGTGACATTCATTGGGCCAGCCTGCATGACGAAGATAGTGCGCGTCGGGGTGATGCGAACGCTCGTTACGTTCGCGCTCGGCACTCCTACCGCCGGGCGGTCGACGCCTGTCCAGAGATACGTCTGACCGTCCACTCTGATACTCCCTTGTAGATCCAATACGTTCTGTTAACAGTCAGCTTGAGGAGGCTTCCGAGCGTGTACGTCATCGTACCTGCCGTCCCCAGAATAAAGGCCAAGAATTTGACAGCGGAGGAGCATCATTTGTGCTGTTATACCAGATGCTCATATACGGAGAGCGAATGGCGAGCGGGATGCTAGCGGGAAAGAAGGTTTGCGGAAAAGGCTGAGACCGCGCGACCGGCGTAAGAGAAGCGACGAGAGCGATCATCCGTAGGCAGAGTAGCAGCATATGTTGATAGTCCCTGAGGTTTGGCAACTGAAAGGGGAGTTGGATTCGCTCAGGGAACGGCGGGCCATAAGACTTCACATCATGAACGGGCGTCCCTTGTGAGTTAATACTGCCGCGGACGGCAATTGCGATGCTCAACGCCCCTGTGTACGCATGGCAGACAGATTCGTCGGGATTGGCACCCCGGACCTTGTAGTCTAGTTTCAAGATGCAGTGCGTGGGTATCGTCGTAGGGTATCTGCAAGAAGACGTAACAGCATGTACAGCGCTCGGGAGCGGCCGCGCATAACTGGACGCTCATCTACGCAGGCGCAGCGACGTTTGATGCATGTATCTACAACTGTCGTAAGTCAGGTTGTAGCTCAAGACGGAGGTAAGGAACCTTGCGCTTCGCGTCTTCCACAGTCCTCGTCATTCGGCATGCGAGGGCGAGGTACAGGGGACTCGGCATGTTGCTCATCACATTTCTGGGACACGAGTTATTGAGGGTCTGAGGCGGATACATTGATTGCCACGTATAGATGATTCATTGCAGAATTCGACGCTGAAAGGCTGTGAAAAAGCGGTGTATGTTTGTCAAGGGCCCGTACAACTCGGACCGCGCAGCATCAAGATACGTACCTATTACTCCAGCCAAAGCCCCAGTCTCTTTGGCGGTCGGAACATCGAGGGGAAGGGGCTCACATCGCGGGGGTTTGGAATCACTAGTCACGGTAGATATATAGGCTGGATACTAGCGTTCAATGACTATGTTGCCTAGTATTCAAGTTTCTCACGAGTACAGCAGTCCTCGAAAAGAGAGCTTTATTCTTGCACCTAATGGAGTGCACCAAGGTTCGAACACAGAGATAGATGCCCAGAACAGAGATAATGTTGAAGAGCGCGCTGACGGTACGGAGTTGTGCTGGGCGACTTGAAGTGCCGGCACGCTCCGACGGCGTCTCGTAGCGATCCAATCTCGATCACTCACAGGCGCCAAACCTCCTACTCACTCAAACCCACCGCGGCGACGGTCCGTGGACGCGCTGCCAAGACACCGACGAGGACGGGTTCGTGTGCGTCCCCCAAGGGCTGGCGAAGGAGATGATCGCATGGGCCACGAAAAGGAGGGAAGTTGACGAGCGGTGCGTGCCAGATCTCAAGATCTCAAGGCGGGTTGAAGGACGTCCAGGACTCGACCGTTTCAAGGAGCACCGTGAAAAGTGAAGACGTTCAAACGGTATGTCTTTACATTGGCAGAGCTGGAATATTATTGACCGTGCCCGCGGGGTGGTATGTAATACAGAGGCATGCTGCGACGGAGAGGGAATGTGAGTGTCAAGAATAAGTAGGTGTATCTTTAAGTGTGCGATCCCAGAGTGTGGTGTAAATGGACTATCGGAAGACATATACTACCTAGAACCGCAAGAAGAAAGTGATGAGCAACGCGACCTCACCCAGTGTACTCAGGTAAGGTCTCGTTGTCTCTCTGCATGTCCAACATCATCCGTCGAAGCTGCTCCACCTCTGTTCGCAGGTCGACCGCCTCGCTCACCGGAATCGGACGATCGCCAGGTGTACCGGGTTGTACAGTGCGGGGGTGCTCCTGGGTAGCCTCCCGATCGGGATTCGGGCCAGCGTTCGAGTTCATATCGGCGACCCCACCCCCGAGCGTCCTTGAGCGCCTTCTCAAGCTCATCCGCCGCAGAACCGTCGGGTCTTCGTCAGGCCGCGGGGGGAGCAGCTCCCTAGCGGAGCCCATGGCCATCACGGATGAATCCGAGGGGTCTGTGCTGTCCAGTGTAGCCGACAATGTCCCCAGGGGGCGAGGAGCCTCGGCGCCGAGGTTGTAGGGCGGCAAGCGGCCTGGGGAAAGTCCTGACACGTCGACCTTCTTTTGCTGCTCCAGGGTAAAGCGACGGCGCCTGCGTCGCATGCACCACACGCCCAAGCCGACGAGTGCAATGCACGCCACGCCTCCAGCGACGCTACCGACGACGATGCCGACAGGGACACCGTGTTTACCGCCTGAGTCCCCGTCTTTGTGCGAGTTGGAAGGTTGTGGCACCACGATTGTCTTGTTGGAGAGACTGCCGGTAAGGTACGTCAGCTCGCTGCAACTTGGCGTGTATACATCCAATTTATTCACTTCAGAGCCAAAATCGAGAACATGGCGCCGAAGGAGGGCCTGGTAAAGTCATGCGTATCAGATCCTACAGCCTCGACACCACGTGCGACGTGACTACGCAGCGAGTCTAAGCCACACTCACCCTGCATTTGCGTTCACGCCTCCTTGAGTCGCCCCACTTCCGGAATCGTATGCGGCTGGGAACGGCCCCGCTGTCTGGTTGAACGACGCTCGATTCCATACGCCCTGGATGAGGCCGTCGCGGATATCGTCGTCCGGCACAGTGGCCGCGGTGAACAGAAGCCACGCTGTCCGACATCCTCTAAGTTAACACCTAACCCGGCAAGTATATCGGCATACCGGCGTTCGCGGTGCCTGCCGCATCGCTGCTGATTGGTAGGCCAAACTTTGGAGCTACGGCTTGAATGTGAGTGAGGGCCGTGGATGCACTGCGTTGGCATTTCTTACATGTCCCGAGCAGAGTTTTATAGAATGATGCCTGGCTTTGTAGTATCTGTGTAAGAGTGAGCCGGGAGCATAATGATGTGCACGCGTGGTCTACAGACCTCTTGGCTCACAACGCCAGTGCCGAGAAGGCAATCCGCATATATGTTATACATCAGCGCCCATGACTGCGGCTCGCCGGAGGCCCCTAGGAGATGTGTTCCATCTGGAGATGATGCGAGCGACTCCCATGCGCTCGCAAGCACGGCGGCACGATCCTGTGGTTGGTTCATGAGCGGACGACATCTCCAAGTTCAGATTTTTTGTTCAGTTCTTACCTCGTACAGTTGCGCGTCGTCCTGCTGGTCTAGAGCCCGGCTGATCTCGGCCATGGCCTTAACACCAATTACCCCTTTGAGAGCCAGGTTGGTGAGGTTCGTGCCGCTTTCAATCTGGGTGTCAGCCGAGGATCTACAGGTTCATGTTAGTCCATCACAAGCTGGCCGAGGAAGGGAGGCACGTACTGTGCAGACAGCGCCAGAGAGCTATTCACGAGGTAGTTTGCCCAACGCTTCGTGAGGTTGTACTGTACGACGGATGCAACGTAAAAATGTGCAGCTTTTGCGGGAGATTGCATCCTCACGTGTCTTGCTACTAGCGTACCGTCCCCCGTAAAACGCGCGTGAGCGTAAAGCATGATGAGCATGTTGCCCGTTTCTGTGGCGTATCCGTCAGGGACTCATCCGTCCTTGGAAACGGGGAAGACTCACGTTCCACGCCTTGGTCGTGAGCCCCGCGGACACCCGTCGCTTTGGGATATGCAAGGCCTTTGACAACAGTCAGTGATCACTACGAGGGACGGACGCAGTGGCGGACCCTACCTATGTCCTGGGTGGCATATGGCTGCCCTACCAACCCATCTTGCAGATCCAACAGTGGCGCGAGCAAGGGCCGGACAAGAGATGCGTTGAAGTGTAGCAGGAGGGGTAGCGCAGCATAAATCTGCTCTACAGGGTTTACTCGCCTGGTTCCGCATTATTCTAATCGCATTGACACGGAAGACTTGTATACGCACCCCGTGGATGTGGAGCTTCCGATATCCTTCATGAATATCCGGACGTCCGACGCGTTCGGTTTGCCGTCGATCCCAGTCGACACAGTGATGTCCAAGGAGCCAAGCACCTGGCGCGCAGCAAGGGAGACGAGGTCGGCGTATTGCGTTGAGACCTTCAGCGCATCGCCCAAGATGGCGTCGTCCAGCGCGACCGCCCTCTGTGCCACGTCCGAGAACGTTGCAGTCAAGCCGTCAATCTGCCCCGCGTCGTTAGCTTCAGGTAACACCTGCACAATTCTGTCATACTCACCGCTTGGTCGATGTTAGGCCCAGGGTAACGTGTGGTGTAGTAGGGTATGAGATCCTGTGTCGACCCGTCCGGGCCTGTATACGCTATTGATGGATTCCGGACATAGCCAACGGCCCATGTCACAGGAGACGCCGTGCTCTGGATCTTGTATAGGTTAACGGCGATCGCGAATACGGGCACATCCGAGTACCTGCAAGACGTGAGTCGATTAGACGAAGCAAACGCGCAAGGAGACTAGCGTACCGTCCGATGGGTCGGAATGTGTTGTTGTGGCTGTTGTTCAAGGCTCCCGTGTCATGGAACAAACCGCGGCATACCATGTCGTCCGCGATCTGCCACGTAAGACCGGGCCTCTGTCGACGAGTCTGTAAGACAAGTATGCGTGTTTCGGATGAGATATTGGTGCTGACTTGCGCCATGGCAAAATATGTGTAACCGTCTTGGGCTTGTTGCTTTCTCTCGACGTACTTCTGGGGCGCTTGGAGTTGCACGCTGTGCACCACCGTGCCGCTCTCCGTTGAGTACTCGGACCATTGGATGGAGCTCGCGTCGTCACGCGAGAGCCAGCCTATCTGCGGAGTAAGTGGAAATAATGGCGGTTTCACGATGAAAAGTATTCACCGCCAGAGATCTCCGAGTATACCTGTATGTCATGAGCAGCGCCATCCAGCGAGGCGGTCTCGACTGACACGTATGAGAACGGGAGAGACTGCAGAACCCAGTCAGACGGCTAGAGGGTTGGAGGAATCAGTTACATAGAATACCTCTGAGGTTCGAGACGACGCACTTCAATCGGGGATAGATAGGTGACAGTCACGTTCATAGGCCCCGCTTGGAAGACGAATATGGTCCGTGTCGGGGTAATTCGAACACTCGTTATATTTGCGCTCGGAGAGCCCACTGCCGGTTGGTCGACCCCTGTCCAGAGGTACGTCTGGCCATCCACTCTTATGCTCCCTTGTAGGTCCAAGAGGTTCTGTGCATAGTTAGGCTGAGGAGACCTCGTGGCGTATCTGTCATACGTACCTGTCGTCCCCAGAATAGAGGCCACGAATTCGACAGCGGAGGGGCGCCGTGTGTACTGTTATACCAGATGCTCATGTATGGAGAGCGAATGACGAGCGGGATGCTAGCTGGAAAGAAGGTTTGAGGTGGAGGCTGAGACCGCGCGGCGGTTGGAAAAGAGGCGGCGAGAGTGAGAAGCCATAGGTAGAACGGCAGCATATGGCCGTAGTCCCTGAGATCGAGCTACGGAAAGAGTCTGGAGTCGAGTTGCTTAGAGTACTCAACGGCGGGCCATAAGGCCTCCTGTAATGCCCGGGCGTCCTTTGTAAGCTAGTGCTGCTCCGGATGCCAATTTCGATGCTCAACGCCCCTGTTCCATGAACTTGGCAGGCGAACACACCGGGGATCGCATCTCGGTCCTCGTAGTCGGGTTACAAGATGCAGCGCGTGGGTATCGCGGTAGGATATCTACAAGAGCACATAAATAGCATGCATAGGGCTTTGAGCGGCCGCGCAGTGATACTTGGCGACTCATCTGCGCAGCGCAGCGACACTTGACGCAGGTGTGATGTATCTACAAATTTTGTTAGTCAAATCGAAGGTTGAGACGAAGGCCGAGAACCTTACGTTTCACATTTTTCACGATCCTCGCCATTCAACATGTGAAGATTATGTAGAGGAAGCTCACGATTATTCTCACCGCAATTCTGGACACAAGTCATTGTGCGCGGCGCGCCAAACACGCCGCGGATGCGCCGCCACCGTCGTACAGATGATTCGTGGCATCACCTCTGAAGGGCTGTGGCAGAGCAGTGTGTACTTGTCAAGAGTCCGCAGAGCTTGGACAGCGCAGCATGAAAGTACGTATCCATGAAACAGACGAAAGCCACAGTTGCTTTGGCGGTCGGAGCAGCGGGAAAGGCCCTGGGCTCAAACACATGGTGGTTCGTGTTAGTATCATTCACTTACGGTGAGTTTAAACCAGATAGAATGCCAGCCTATCGAATAAAATTGCGGGCACCGATGTTCGAGCGCAGATGGCTACGGAGGCGCTGTTGAAGCGGCGAGCTGACGGTACAGTACAGAGTGAAGTTCAGCTGGGCGGCAAGTGCCTCCAACGGCGTCTCGTACTGATCGGACCTCGATATTGTAGGCGCCAAGCCTCTTCACTCGGAACCACGACCACGACTTGGTCTCCCATAACTTTGTCATTCTGGAGGTGTCAGAGGATAGTGCGTTGCGCTAGAGCTTATTTCAAGATCCTCCGCATCGTACAAGGTACGTAGCCCAGTATATGTTCACCTGTTCCTGAATGCTGAGTCGGGTATAGGATAATACTACCGTACGGCGTACAAGATGGTGCGCAGACTGCGAGTCATACATGATATACGAACTCCAAAAACGGTACCGTCACCGAACCCGTCCAAGGCAGACTTGTCCGAGAGCTTCACGTCGCCCGTCACCCGGTGTACTCGGGTGGCGCCTCGGCCTCTACCTCGTTGTGTAATCCCTGCATAGCCCGCCGCAGACTCTCGATTTCGTGCCGCAGACCCACGACGTCGGTCGTAGACAGCGACCCGTTGTGCGAAGACGGTGCGTCATCGGCCGGTTGTCCGGAATGTGCGTCCGTAAGCCTCCGGGTGGCCAGAGACGGTGAGCGGGGCGATTGACCCGCAAATGGCTGTTGGCCTGATTTCGTGGATGTGGGGCTGGCGAGCCTGGCGCTCTCCATTGACATGTCAGCGTTCGGCAAGGGACTCGAGGGCTGTACGACGCCTGGCGAATATGTCCCGGGGGGTGAGTTCACGTCCCGCATGAACGGCGAGATCAGAGGCGCGATCGGCTGGTCGCCAACCGCAATGCTTTCGCCCAGTACAGCGCGGTTGCGACGTCGACGCCGGACGTAGAACACCGCTGCGCTCACGAGCGCCACGCCGAGCGCAGCACCGGTGCTAACACCGCCGGCGAGAGCACCCACGGAGATGTTGTGCCTGCCGCTCGAATTCCCTTGTCCAGACTGGCCCCCGGACTCGGTTGTCGTTGCGTTTCCGGCGCCTGGCTGCGCAGGAGTTAGAGAGATGGTGACGTTGGGAACACTGCAATGTTGCGCATTGAGGCATCTCATCGTGCGCAGCAACTCCCAAGACCCACCTCAGAGCGAGGAGCGAGAACATTGCCCCAAAAGAGGGACTGAGGTGATGCCGCAAGCGTTAGCTTTGCGAGAAACGGATTGGCATGAGACTGAGGCTCACCCTGCGTTCGTGTTGACAGCTTGATCTCCTACGAGGGCACCCGTGGACGAGTCGTACACAACCGGGGTCGGCCCTTGTGTCTGGTTGAACGAGGCTCTGTTCCAGACGCCGCGGATGAGGTCATCGCGCACGCCTACGTCGGTTACGGTTGCCGCGGTGAAGAGGAGCCACGCTGTGCAAGATGTACTCAGTTCGCGTACTGCCATCTTCAATGAGCGGCTAGGGGACATACCGGCGTTGACTATGCTGCCTGCGGCGCTGGAAATTGGCAGACCGAACTTCGGTGCTAATCACGAAGTATTGAGTCCGGAATTCTCAAGGTGGAGAAGGCATAGGACGAGCTTACATGAAGCGAGGAGAGTCTTATAGAACGCGGTCTGTTTCTGTAGGAGCTGTACAGCCGTTAGCGAAGAGTGTACGTTAACCATTTCGCACAACTCACAGTTGCGCTCACGACACCGGTGTCTAAGAGACGGTCCGCATAGACGTCGTACATGAGCGCCCACGATTGCTGATCGCCGTAGACCCCTAGTAAATGTCCTCCGTCCGAGGACACTGCAAGGGATTGCCATGAAGCGGTAAGGGCGGTTGCATGATCCTGAGGGAGCCTTCTCTGAGTGATAGTATCAGAGGAACAAAGGAATCAACTCACGCTATATGCTTGCGCGTCCTTCTCTTCGCCTAAGGCCCGGCTCATCGCAGCCATTGCTTTGACACCGATGATGCCTTTGAGCGCGAGGTTCGTCATGTTGGCCGCCCTTGAGATCTCCAGGTCCGCAGCAGACCTACCAGGCGGATATAAAATCGTTTCGGGTCGGTCCGACGGGTAATATAAACAGTACTTACTGTATAGACGAACTCAGCGAGTTGTTGACAAGGTAATCTGCCCATCGCTTGGCGAGGTCATACTGTCGAATACGCACGGGCTTAGATGGTGTCTGTAGAGGTGTCAGAGGACTTACATGTCTGTGTATTAGCGTACCATCCCCGGAGAACCGTGCATGCGCGTAGAGCATGATGAGCATGTTCCCCGTCTCTGTGTCACAGTCAGCGAGAGCGCACCTCGGAAAGCTTGTATCAGAAAAACGACTTACGTTCCACACCTTGTTCAGGACGATCCGCTTGAGTGCCCGTTGCATTAGGGTATGCGAGTCCTTTGCCACGATTTGAGCCCAGTGCGGAGCAGACGAGCGTGCAAGCACATACCTATATCTGGCGACGCGTACGGCTGTATCGCGAGGCCATCTTGCGCGTCCAGAAGGGGCGCGAGCAAGGGCCCTACGAGAGAAGCATTCAAGTAGATGAACATCGGCAGCGCGGCATACATCTGCTCGACGGGATTGACACGCCTAGTTTGTGACGCTCAGTTAGCTCTCTTCTTACGGCCGGAGCGCCTACTCACCCAGTTGCCGTAGAGCACCCGATTTCCTTCATGAATATCCGGACATCCGAAGCGTTCGGTTTACCGTCCGAACCTGTAGACACCGTGATCTCCAAGGACCCCATCGTCTGTCGGGTGGCGAGGGATACGAGGTCCGCATACTGCGCTGAAATCAACGAAGCGTTCCCGAGGATAGCGTCATCCAGTTTAACCGCTCGTTGCTGGGTATCAGAGGACGTCGCTGTGAAGTCGTCGATCTAGGTCGCTTGTCAGTTTCTCAAAGCTCCCTTCGGAAGGCAACGACGCTCACAGCTTGATCAATGCTCGACCCGGGGTACTTTGTGACGTAGTACGGACTGAGATCTTGTGTCGTCCCGTCGGGGGAAGTGTATCCGATAGATGGGTTCCGGACTTGTCCGAAAGCCCATGTCAAGGGCGACTCCGTGCTCTGTATCTGTCCAAGGTCAACGGCGATACCGAAAATGACAATGTCTCTAACAATCCAGCAAATATCAGTGCCGCGAAGCCACCTATGGCATATGTAGCCTACGGTGCGATCGGCCCAAACGCCGTGCTGCTGGTATTTGTCAAAACCCCTTGATTGTGGAACTGCCTTCGCGGGTTTGAGTTGCCGTCGATTTGCCATGTCAAGCCCGACCGCTGCGTGTATGCGTAAAATACCTGTCAGCGTGGTAGAGTAAAGTGTACTCACGGATGCCATTGCGAAATAGGCTTCGCCATCTTGTGACCCCTGGTTGACCTCGACAAACTTCTCCGGGTTTTGGAGTTGGATGTGCATCACCATGTTTTGGTCGCTATATTGATCCCACCGAATAGGGCTGTCTTGCCAGTCGTTCGACAGCCATTCTGTGCGGGATGTCGTTAGTTGTTGACTTCTTCTTCGGCGGCGGCGGCGGCATACCTCCGGTGAGCTCAGAGTACACCTCGACTGCATGTGGGTGGCCGTCAAGCGACGTAGCCTCGAAGGTCACGTACGAGAAGGGAAATGATTGGATAGCCCAGTCCGACGGCTAGGGATGGAATGCTTTAGGGAGGTACGCTACGGGGTAGAAAGTGATCACTCACTTCGATGGGGGACAGGTACGTGATGGTCAGATTCATAGGGCCCGCTTGCATGACGAAGATAGTGCGCGTTGGAGTGATGCGTGCACTACTGACATTCGCAGCCAAGCCTCCTAGATTCGGATTATCTTCGCCCGTCCAGATGTACGTCAAACCGTCTACTCGGACGCTCCCTTGCAAGTCCATGAGGTACTGTAGAGTGCATGTGAGAGTGGGGGCCCTATGTCATCGAGAAATACTCCATACCTGAGTTCCCCAAAAGCTGGGCCAGGTGCTCGACAGCGGCCCAGAAGTGTTTGCGCTGTTGTACCAAATGCTCATGTACGGCGAGCGGATAGCGAGCGGGATACTAGCTGGAAAGAACGTCTGCTGTGGAGGCTGGGCGACGACAAACGTCGCAAAGATGCAGGAAATGACGAGTTGAATACATGGCCAGGGTGAGGACATGAAGGTAGAACGTGGAAAGGTCGGCGTTGGCGGGATGTGCGAGGTGGGGCGGGTCCGAATGTGTACGGACCCGAGGTAATGAGCGAGGCCGCCATGAGACCATGGGGCGCATGCCATCAGCGAAGCATCCCTCGGTAGGCAGATGAGATCTTGAGATGTCAACTGCGACGGCTGTACATTGACCGAGCCACACAGTAGCCTCGCGTTCCCGTAAACCCTGTTATACTTGGCTGTGAGTTGGATACCCATGACGACATGGCCAGTAAAGACATACTTGACGCACTCAGTAGACTTCGCTCCCGCGCGTCGCGAGACAAAGCGCGAGGATTCTCCTAAGTGGCTTGCGAAGAGGCAGTCTAATCATGACATGACTATAATGATCCATTGTTATCTCTGATGATGTTCTCTTCTCTGTCAGTAGAAGGCTGTATGTCGTGGGAGGTTGGGCAAGCCGGATCGGCATGACGCGGAATACCAATAAGCCCCCGAGAGCCTGGTTGAAGTCTGCATTGAATCGGTACGAGGTGGAGACCGCACGCATGTTGAGCTCCTGATAGGCCAGCGTTTTCGACCTGAAAATGCCCGGCATCGTACGGGGTCCAGGGGGGCTACCTGACGTGAGTGTGACAGCGAGCCATCGACCCAGCCACGAACAGCATTCCAGAGGCAAACGAGATGGCTGTTGCAGCCTACATGGAGACAGAGGATCAGGAAGAGCGCTGTACCGCCGGGGGATGTGCGTGCCACATGGTAGGAACCAAGTTGCAGTACTTGTCGCAGTTCCCGCTTCACCTTCGTACCGATCTGATCTAATGGGCGTCTATCCTGAGGAAGATCGACATATGTAGCAAAGCACAAACGTCTCAAACACCCGGTGGACGCCTGAACAGACTTTCCCCGTCGACGAGTAAGGCTATTACTAATTTAAGCAGCTACTACAGTTACAGGATGTGCATGGTATATAAAGAATCGGAGAAACCGCACACTTAGGTACACGGAACAGACGCATGGTGTGATGAGGGGACGTCTACGTATGACATACTGTACAATCTGCGTCCGAGTTACACGAGCACCGCAGAACAAGAAGACCCTGGTCGGAGCCGCAAGCCGCGCTACCCCGTGTACTCCGGCGGGGGCGCCATCCTCTCCTCCCGGATCTCCTGCATCACCCGCCGCAGGTTCTCCACCTCCGCGCGCAGCCCGAGCACGTCCGTTGGCGAGAGCGACGCCGAGCCCGCGCTCCGCGCCCCCGAGTGCGTGCTGCGCGACTCCCCGGGCGACAGCGGGTCGCGACTCGACGCGGATCCTGTGTGCGACCCGACGTTCGAACCCGCCTGCGACCCCGCGTTATACGAGCTCAATTCAGATTCGGCGTATGCGAGCCGCGCGTTGAGGGAGAGTTCGCGCATCTTCGAGGACTGCGATTGTAATGGACCGCCGTCGGGGATGGGAGGGACGAGAGAGGTATTTGAGGCGATGAGGTCCAGGGGGCCCGAAGCGTTCGCGGCGCCCATCATCGCGCCGGCGTACCTATTGTCGTAGGATGCTGTGCGGGTATCCTGTGACGAGTAGGTGTACGGCGACAGCGCCGGCCGATGTGGCTCCTGCGCAATGTCGATCTTCTCGGGTTCCGAGGCATCTTCGCGGCGGCGCTTGCGCAGGAAGAAGAATATGCCGATCGCGATGGCTGCGATGAGAACCACCCCGCCCACGACGCCGCCGACGATGGCACCAATTGGCGTGCTCGATGAATGGCTGCTGTTGCCACTGCCGGAGTTCTGAGACTGAGAGCCGTTCTGGGGAACGACAATGTCCTTGGAAGGCAAGCTACAGCGCGCATTCAGCTGCCTGCGTCGCTGTTCGAGGGTCTGTGATACTCACTTCAGCGCGAGAAGAGAGAACACCCCGCCAACGGAAGGCCTGCAGGGCACCAGCGCACGTTAGTATTTGTTCATACACTGACACTCGAGGGTGTAACGCACCCGGCAGCACCCTCCAAGACGGCCCCGGTCTGCACGTTGTATTGATCAGGGAATGCGCCCGAGGTGGCGTTCGACGACGCCCGGATCCAAGCATTGTGTACAAGGCTGTCCCGAACACTGTTATCTTGCACCGTCGCGGCCGTGAACAGTAGCCAAGCTGTAAGGAGCAGTCAGCTCTCACGCAATTCACCTACGTTTGTCCCGACATGACGTACCAGCACTTGTCCCCAAGGCCGTATTATCGAGCTTCAATCCGAAGTTGGGGACTAGACCACAGTCAATGACTTGGAAGCTTGAACGATGCATGCTGCTTACTCGAACTCAGAAGGCTCTTATAGAAGGCGGTCTGGCCTTGCAGCACCTGGCAGAGCGTTAGTCAACGCGCGTCAAGAACAAACGTTCGCAGGCGACGCACTGTCTGCCCCACGATATTGGTTCCCAGCAGGCGGTCGGCGAATAGGTTGTACATCAGCGCCCAAGACGTCTGGTCGCCATATACCCCGAGCAGATGCTGCTGGTCGGATGACAGCGCGAGCGACTGCCATTGCCCCACAAGAGCGGCGGCGTGACTCTAAACGCTATTTCATGAGCGATCAATCCCGCGGAAGTCTACAGTACGAACGTACGTCGTATTGCTGCCCGTCCGAGTCCTGGCCGAGCGCGTGGCTGATCTGCGCCATGGCCTTCACCCCGATGATGCCCTTAATCGCGAGGTTCGTCATGTTGGCACTCCCCTCGTTGTCGGCGGACAATCTACGACTTCGAGTCAGCTGGGCGGTGTACGCACACGCTCAGTGTACGCACTGGTTTGTCGGGGTCAGCGAGTTGCTAACGAGATAGTCCGCCCAGCGCTTCGTGAGGTTATACTGTGGCAAATGAGATGCGACAGCCGCACAGCAGAGAAGTCTCACTCACATGTCTCTGTAGCAACGACCCGTCCCCGGAGAACCGAGCATGTGCGTACAGCATGATCAGCATGTTCCCGGATTCTGTGGTTGCATCAGCTACTCGATCTTCGCGAAGTCAGAGCAGGCACCACTCACGCTCAATCCCCTGTCGGTGGGCGCCGTGCGTGCCTGTTACGTTGGGATACGCCAGGCCTGCGCGATCGCAGTCAGCGGTCGGTGTGGGTTGGATGCCGCATGTGCCTTACCGATGTCTTGCGCAGCGTATGCCATCGTGGTGAGATCGTCCTGAGCATCGAGGAGAGGTGCCAGGATCGGCCCCACCAGCGACGCGTTTACGTAGAGCAGGGCGGGTAAGGCGGCATATATCCTCTCCACCGGATTGACGCGTCTATATGTTCCTTGGTTAGCGATAGAGGGACACGTTCGCGGCCCAAATAGACTCACGCGGTCGTCGAGCCAGACCCGATGTCCTTCATGAAAATTCGTACGTCTGAGGCGTTTGGCTTGCTGTCGGAGCCCATCGAGACCGTGATGTCCAGAGTGCTCAGTGTTTGGCGCGCAGCCAGAGAGACAAGGTT
The DNA here is from genome assembly GCA_002964805.2 of Trametes villosa. NCBI lineage: Eukaryota > Fungi > Basidiomycota > Agaricomycetes > Polyporales > Polyporaceae > Trametes > Trametes villosa. Next base: position 2,794,136 of record PUDQ02000010.1, read on the forward strand.
CAGGTATTCCGTAGACACCGCCGAGGCGTTCGCAGTGACCGCCGCGTCAAATGCGACCGCTCGTTGGTGCGCGTCGTCGTATCCCGCGGTGAAGTCGTCGATCTGGCCCAGATTCAGTAACTGGAGAAGAGATATATAGCGAACGGACTGCTCACCGCGGCCCCGATATTGTTCCCGTACTTCGTAACGAAATATGGGCTCAATTGCTGCACGGTGGACGCCGCATCAGGTGTGGTATACGCGATCGAAGGGTTCCGCACGTATCCGACAGCCCAGGTCACGGGCTGCGACGTGCTCTGGATCTGGCCAAGGTCGACGGCAATGCCATAGACAGTGAAAACTCTGCAGGTTTCCTTTAACGAAGGATCGAAGAGAGTAGTTGAGGCGTACTCACGGCGATATGGGCGCAAATGCGGTACTGGCAGTGTTTTGGAGACTGCCGTGGGTGCTGAACTGGCCTCGAGTGTCGGAATCCTTGCCGATTTGCCAGGTCAATCCCGGTCTCTATCGAGCGGTGGCTGTGAGCGATGCATTCAAACAGTGCGTGTCATGAAGTGCCTACGGTAGCCATCGCATAGTAGGCGATGCCGTCTTGCGCTTGCTGATCGCTTCCTACCTCGGCGTCTTGCTCCGGGGTTTGGAGCTGGATCTCGTGGTATATGCTGCCACCGGACGTGTTTTGACCCCACGTAACGACGCTGCTCCGGTCCCCCGAAAGCCATTCTAAATGGGCGGCTATGACTAGCCGTTCTCGGACCGCAAGTCGTTCAGAACACATACCTGCACTGATGTCGGAGTACACCTGCACCGTGTGGGCTTCGCCATCCAAGGAACTCGCTTCTACCGACACATACGAGAAAGGGAGGGACTGTAGGACCCAGTCCGAAGGCTGGTGGCGCCCGGGATGCGCCTCAGATTGAGAGCTGTGGTCAATACGATGGATTCGCTCACCTCGATCGGCGAGAGGAAAGTGACGGTGACATTCATGGGCCCCGCCTGCATGACGAAGATGGAGCGCGTGGGCGTGATCTGGGTGTTCGTGACGTTCCCGTCGAGGGGCGGGCCAGTATCCGCACCCAGCCAGTTGTATGTCACTCCATCTACCCTGATTTTCCCCGCCCAGCCCAGGATATCCTATATCCGGGACGACTCCAGTCTCGGTCGCAAAGTATATGCAGGAAACGTACCCTCTGACTCCAGAATGTAGGCCATGAGTGGGACACCGGCTGGGAGCCATTCGTGCTGGGATACCACGCGCTCAGGTAGGGCGAGCGGTTGGCCAAGGGAATGCTCGCAGGAAAGAAGGTCTGCACAGGAGACTGCGACCGGACCAGGGCCACCAAGAACGAGATCCAGAAAGCGAAAGACCAGAGGGCAGGGCGGGGCATGACTGGCAGCATGACTGCGAGCCCGGAGGGAGCAGAGGGAAGAGAGGGCGTGGGACAGCCCACTGGTGAACTGCGCCGTTGGCGAGCCTCGGCGGGCTCCTCGTGGCCGTGCTGCGACTCCTTCGGCAGATCGCACCCAGCGGGAGGGCGGCAGCTTGGGACGCGGACCGGGAGAGCCTCTCCAGCCTGGCGGCTCTCCTGACAGTTGCGGTACGGCGGCCATCACTCTCCAGAGCCTCGGGCTCGCACTTGCAGATCAAACTCAAGGTTCACCCCCGCGTTACGATTCGAACGGCGCGCGGTGCGCAATTGCACTGGCAGGGGAACACCGGGGCTTCTTGCAGTGGTTGCCTAGCTGGGGCCCTGGCTGCGTACTATTGGGGCCGCTTAGCTACCCGCAATCCCCGAAGCCGCGTAGCATAGGCCGCTCACCTCAACTAGTGCGCACCATGCTTTCACGCATGCGCGCTGTCGAATTGAAGACGCCGCGATGATCAGAGTGATGAGCGTTCGTATCAACCCCTGGCCACCTCTGGCCACTCGCGAGTCGGGCAATGATCGTGCACAGCACCGGAGCACGCTTTTGGTAAGCGCAGGGCGTTAGCACAGGAACCTCTCCATGATCCGATCTGGCGCGATTCTCGTCGAATGCGATGATGGTCGGCTGCTCAGCGCATTTGTTGAGCCGGCGGCAGGAGGTTTATGAATGACGATCTGACCAGGGCTCGGTGAGACATTACTGAATAGAACGAAAGCATGAGGAGACTCAACGTTGCAGGCGCGATGCACGGAGGGCTTGGTGGTGTTGCCAGCATCGACAGTCGCTACGCTCAGCTTGCATGCTATTTCTACCGGCGTTCTCACACGGTAGACGTAACTCAAACGAGATAAAGACCCGGAAGAGCGTCCACCATACACGGACGCCTGCGCGCGTCCGACCTCCGAGGGCGTGACACAGGGATGACAGCTCAAACATCGGGTCGTTATGTCTGCGCTAGGTGCAACTGCGATTCCTGCCGTCTGGGCATGGCATATTTGTAGCTGGGATCATGCCAGCAGGGACTAGCCGACAAAGCCGAAGGCCGCCTGGGGACGTGAACGACGTTGAAGGGGTCGCAGTCTTCGTTCACCGGCAAGCGTACGGATGCCGTGTCTGTTCGAGCAGACAGTGCGAGAAGCTAGACATATGCGATAAGATACACCGTTTCGATTGACTGCTTACTGTCCATCAACCCCAAAACCCCTTCTTCATCCACGCTCACTTCCTCGGCGTACAGTTGGAGGGCAGGAAGTCCGGCGCCTTCCGCAGACCGCGCTCTCTGTCCAACGGAGCTCCGTTAGTACGCGCAGTTATAGATAGTACGCAGCACGCACATCTCGTCCACGGCCACCATGAGATCGTAATTGATTTCCTCGCTCACGACCGAGTCGTGCTTGTACCCCGGGTGTGACCGCACGAAGTCCCGGATCCAACTCGCCGCGGTCCGGAGAGAACCTAGTTGCCGCCGTCTGTCAGCTGCCAGAATCTCCATTGAGCACCGTCGGAGCGCACCGTTGGTTCTCCGCCTGATCAGATCCAAGTACTCCTCGATCTGTCGCCCGGACTTCTCATCGACATCCAAAGTCTCGAGGTAGGCGTAAACCAAGTTCAGCAATCCAGGGAAAGAAGAGCCCTATTCAGCACACGATCAGCACCTCCGACGACAGGGCGGGCGCAGAAGCAGCCCGTACCTTCCCGTTCATGATCTCGACCATCGACATCTCCTCGTACTCGTCTTCGACGGCCCCAGACGGTGTCGCGTCCTCGGGCTTCGGGGGGAGCGGGTAGCAGTTCCGCAGCTTCTTCTCCTTGCCGTTGACGCCGTTGACGAGGATGGTCTCCCCATGTTCGCTCACGGGCGTGCTCGGGCACGACGACGCGAGGCTAGACGGCTGCGACGAGCGCGAGGGGAACACGTCCTTGCGGAAATAGAACTTCTCCGCGTGCACGGCGTCCCTTCGCTGCGCGCGCGCCATGTTCTCGTCCACCTGGCGACGGTCAATATTGTCGTCGGCGCATTTAAAACCCGAGCGAACGGCGGCGTACCTTGGAGATCGGGATGTATGTGTTGAGGTTGAAGTGCAAGATCGCGCGCGAGAGCAACACGATGAACACGGAGAACGCCGCGTTCTCGAAGTCCGTCAGCTGTACTTCCATTGGGCGGAACTCCACCCGCCAGCCAATGGGTGAGTTCGTAGGCGGTGGCTTGAAGCGTAGCGTCTGCCAGTTGGTCGATTGAATGTTCTGCGTCGCGCTGTCAGTTGAGCATTCATAACATGGGCATCAAACGTGTCGCTGACCTCGAAGTGATCGTTACTAGTCGTGTCATCCTGGTCTATACTCTCCGAAAATATAACGATGGGGTCCCGAATAAATAGGTGTGCATAGTGTCTCGCAAGCAGATCGTCGACCCCTTCATATGCACCGTGAACAACGAGATTTTAGTTCGAAGGCTGAGCACATACCGTGATTCCGTAGGCGTTCGAAAATGGCTGGGTCGTGTGGCGCATCTATGTCATTATACGCCGCCTGGTTCATCCAATATTCCGAGATATACAAGCTCACGCTCGCATAGCGTGACTTCGGTATCCTGAACCTGTTCTCCTTCAGAGGCTACAATGACATTTAGTAGGGGAACTCCGGTGGTATGCGGTGCGACGTACCTTCAACCCTCGCTCTTCTTCTGTGCGGTCATCCACACTGCCAGAGACCACATCCCATCTGCAGTCAACATCAGCAATATACCCCCTCCAGAGGGGGCTTGCCGCTGTCAGCGCCAACTGTCGGAAGGTTAGATCGACCCGGTGGCGTCGAGCTGGGACCTCACCATGAGCGGTGCCACAGGGATTAGAGCGTCATAGAGACGTCTCGCCTCAGCAATGTTGCACGCTTGGAAGGTAATCTGCAGACAGCTGCAGCCCATGCCAAAGCCCATCGCGTCCATATATATGTGGTCGAGAAGCGCGGCGCCGTTCTTAGCCTCTGGAATGAGGTTCAGCACTACTATCCAGCGCGGTTCAATCGCGAACGTCCCGACGCGACCTACCTGGGTCCTCGGAATAGATGTTCCTCTGCCATGGAATTGTGGGGTCAACGAACGGGCGAGGGGTATGAGTGTCTATGAATAGTGGGAGGTTGATAGCGACTTTCGACCCGCGTCTTCGCCTGATGTTAGCTGTGAGGGTCCTGCAGAGAGGCAAAGGTTGAGCCTGGGACTGATCACTGAGGAGAGAAACACCGACGGGAAACGTGCATGGGGGTTTGTGATCTCTTCGGGCAAGAATAGGCTGTGGCTGGATACCGCGTCTACTGGGTCAAAGTACGGCTCGGTGAAAACACCCGGTACGCCGAGGCGGGGGAAGGACGTCATGGTGAAGGGGATCTCATTCTGTTTGAGGTATTTTCGCGCTAGATGGCGGCTTGCGCATGATTCAGAAAACCTCGCGGAAAGGAGCCGCAGAGACGGGCATACCGATAGCGCATGTTGCCCTCGACAGATAGCAGATCCCTTATCTCTCCGGTGTACGGGGAGCCCGGCGTGGACTCGAGCATGAAACGACCATACTCCGGGTGGAAGGTCGGCACGGAATCGCTGTTCGGAACGTGTGTACAGTGCTGCACGGTGCGGACAGGCAAGGACGACCTACGCCTCGCCGCGATCGGACGCAATGTCGTCCGTGATCGCCTGCAGCTTTGCGAGGATCTCTGTCTGGCGGAGGGAGAGCTTGGCGCTCTTTTCCTGGTCGTCGAACGAGGCCACCATGTACTCGATCTTGCGAGGCCGGCCACGTTGTTTTCATTAGCACGGCGCAGCATGGCAGTCGCGGGTGCTGGAAATACCTCGTCTCCCCACAGCAGCTCGTCGCCACATCGGTCCTTGAGACGATCCCAAATGTGCAGAAACTGCGTGATCCCGTGCGTCCTGACGTGATCGGCGTACTGCTTGGCCTCATCCCAGGCGAGAGGCGTCCCGAGCGAGAGTAGACCCATGGCACGGAGGAGGGGAGATTACACAGACTGAGAAGATGTCCGTGCGTGTCCGGACGGAGAGGGCGATATAGCAGGCAGCAAAACTGAAGATGACAAACTGGTCAGGCCCAGTGCGGATGTCCGGCTGGCCTTACTCAGCTATGGTGCAAGAGTGGGCAATCCGATGCGCAGAGCTGAACCGGTCCGGCCCCGGCTCGCGCGTCCCACAGCAAACCCCGGGGTTCGTCGAAGCATGGCAGAGGCGGACGTCCGACATCGCGAGGAGGCCTCCTCAGAGTCCTCTGAGCGCAGGGATGACGAAGCCCGGCGTCGGCGCGCAGAGAGATGCATGCCGTCGCGCAGAAGCCGGCCCATCCGCCGACATGCGCCCGGTTCGCTTGTGGACGTAAACGTGCGCCTCGCGTTCCTGATCGTCCGTAGCGAGATAGAACTCCCCGATTAGAAATGCGGGGTGCGCATTGGAACGCACGCCTCGGGTATGTACAAATGGTAGGTATTCCGAATTCCATGTATCCCTTACAAACATGCGCGCTGGTATGTGCGCGAACATGCTGACGTCCTCCGAGTCCTCTGCAGTCGAAGAACGGCCAATCCGCCGGCCCGCGGTATACATGAAGATGAGGATGTGAGACAGGAATACAAACACAAAGGCGCCGCGAGTCTATTAGCCGTTGCTTCCGTTTGTCGTCCATTTGAGCAGGATCTTCAGTGCGAGCAAGACGTGCCGAAGGGCGCGTGTCCACGCCTCCTCCTGACTGAATTGCTGTTTGACAGATGCTTCTCCGATTTTGTCCTTCACGACTCTGTTGGTTGTGTGTCAACGGAGCAGCGACCATCCCAGGAAACGCGACTCACTGATGAGGGAAGTCGACTTGGGAGTCTTGTGACTTCACGTAGTCCATGAGCTGCTTTAGGCAATCTAGGAACGCCACCATGGCGAAGTCGAAGCGACGGTTGTGCAGCAATCGCCCAAAGTGCAGGTCGCCCGAACCATATAGCTCGTACGTCGCCTTGTCTCCGGTCGTCTTCTCGATTCGCGAGAAAGACCCCATCGGAACCAGGCGGTAGCTATAGAACGGAGTCAGGTGTGGAGGCTGGGAGATGGAAGCGCGACGTACTTCTCGAATGTGAAATCGAGCTTGCGAGCGATTGTGTAGAGCAGCAGCAGGGTCTGTCCCCACGCAGCGTTGATTTCCGCCCATTCCACCTGGCAGACATTCAGCACAACAGTCGAGGGGACAGTGCCGACAACGTACGGGAACTCCGGGGACACGTCCGAGACGAAGCCCGTTAATCGTCCCAAATACGCCGTCGTGCCCGATACAGAAGGCGTCATTGTACACGTTGGTCCGCTCCAGCTTGTCGAGCGTCGAGGAGTCGGCGGCATACGCGGCTCGCAACGCAGCAAGCTGGGATGACTGCTCGGCAGACTTCAACAAGTGTGCGTTGTGCTGGCGCCAGAACCTATGGAGATTCGTCAGCTACGTCGCTGCCGTGAGATCGGTCGCGAGGACGGACTCTGCCTCTTCTTCTTCCAGAGCCTTCTCTTCGCGCTCGAGGCTCTTCAGTTCGTCCTCTAGCTGCTGACGTTCCCGTTCGGCGGTCTTCAGCTGCTCGACGGCGAGCCGCTCCTCCTCCTTAAGGCGGTCGATCTTCGCCTCAGCCTCAAGCCTATTGACGCCAGAGCCTTCCCTGTCTTTCTCCTTCTTCACCTCCTTCTCGAACGCGATATACCCATCGCGCTCTTTCTTCGTCTCCTCGAGCTGCCGCGTCAGCGTCCCCAGGAGTATATGCGTACATTCTGCGCAGAGCGGATGGTCGAGGTCCGTCCTACTGGAGAGAAGGTTGAACAACCGCAGCGAGGAGCGGAGATGGTGCGAGAGCGGGGACGGATTCGGATGGGTAGGCTCCTCTGGCGGAGGCGGAGGCTGCGCCGCCGCCGTTGTCCGCGCCTTAGAGAAGGACGCTCGTTTCCCCGGGGGCGTCTGGGGGAGTTGCTGGGGGATGTTGCGGATGACACTGTCCTGGAGTAGCACAAAGGATTCGCTTGGAAGCGCCGGGGCGCGTTGTTGTTGCCGTCGTGCCGTGGGCGATGAGACGGGCGACGATGGTGACCCCTGCACGGAGTTCCGCCACGCAGATTTAGCAGATGGGGGTGCGGGGAGCTGCGCTAGCTTCTCCGCCCCGGACGTCTGCCGCCCGTGAGATGAGGGCGCGGGGGGTAGTGACGACGCGACGAGGTCATACGCCGACGGTGAGAGATCTATGAGTGATGCATCGAGCTATTGCTCGTCAGTCTCGTAGCCATTCGGTACGTAGAGCATTAACTATCTCACATGGAGAGGTTGTTTGCATTGTTGACAGACGAAGTTCATAGTGAGATGGTGTTGGGCGTCGGGATGGCGCGCCGCAGCAGCGAATTCTCTGGCTACCACAATATTCGTATTGCCTCCTTAGGAGTGTGTTCCTGGTGTCAAGAACACAGCGCTATCAGTAGAGTGCCTGATGCTCTGTGAATGAACGTATGTCGGTACCTGACTAAGTTCGTGGTCGGTGGCGGAAAGAGGAATCGAGCCGGCTCGGAGCGCGCGGAGCCACATCGGAGTAGCCACACCGGGTGATCGGACCGGCTCGACTACATTGTTGACGCTCGCGCCCACAACCGATCCGGTACGTTCGAGAGTCGAGACCACTGACAGTAAGTACTCCGACTGCTCTGACGACTCGCGAGTACTCGCTTTCGTCTGGAAACACATCAGCAAGTCTGTAAAATTCGGGGTCTCGATGTATCTACGCTAGGAATTAACTGTCGAATCAAAGACACAATACGGTAGCTACAGTCGCCCTCTCGATGAGGATGCGACACGACCACTCTGCGGTCGATTAGCCAAGGCGGGAGAGGGCTCGGCGTGAACAAGATGTGAAGACAATATAGGCTCTATCGTAGACTCAAGCATCGCTGCTCAAGATGGCGTAGAAAAGAAAGTATTGATGGTCCGAGGTTTGCCGCCCCTGGAGCCGGACTTCAAGGTGGCAACGCGCTGGTAGTGCACGCGAGAGCTGAGTTGCTGTATGGCGGCCTTCGCCCGCGAACGGTCGAGATGGGCAGCTCGAGTGTCGACTATGCAGTGCACTATGAGCGTTGTGTCGAAGGAGCGGAAAAGTGAACGCACCAATCCTGCCGTGCAGCAATTCGAGCTGCATCCGGATTTGCTGGATGATCGACTGCTCTTCTTTCTCTTTCTCCTTCTCCTTCTTCTCTTCACCTTCCTGGACAGGTTGCGCCTTCGCCTTAGCGGCCTTCTCCTTCGCAGCCTGCACCTCCAGCGCCGTATACTCGTCGATGCTGGAGAGAACCCGACTAAGGAGGGACACCCGGGACGCGAGGCCCTCGTAGTAGCCCTCTCGATCCCCATTGCCAGCGACGTCGAAGTGTCCCCCCGATCCAATATCCGGCGAGAGCAAGTCGACAACGGGCAGGAGGTCGGGCAACTTCTCGTAGCCACGAGTGGACGTCGGGGTGCCCATGAGGAGCGCGCGACTGACGTTGCGCGCCATGCGGGTGGTGCTGGGCGAGATGCAAGGGAATAGGGAGACGAGGCGCGCTTGGTTAATCGGAGAGAGAGGCTTGCCAAACCGCACGACCATCTCGTAAAGGGACGCCTCCTGAAACTTTGTTAGCTTCGGGTTCACTCATATGGTCTTGGGCAAACCTACCAAATCGAAGGAGCCACTCTGAGCCTCCTCAATGGCGTGTCCAATAGCGTCGCAAGTCTTGTGGATCTCTACCAACAGGTCATCCGACGTCGATGGGTCCATGCCAATAAGGAGCGTCGCGAAGAAGTAGTCGGGCAGCCCCTCGCTCTGAGGTGCTCTGCAATGTGGGTCAGCGATGTAGGGCGTAGAGCGACATTCAGCTTCCACTTACTGGGCGAATACCCCCAAAAGGGTGACGAGGCGGTAGACCATTTGGTCGCGTCGATCGGCGTGGGCAGCGAATTGGGACGCCCTCTGGGAAGACACATTCCAGCCCAGCGTCTCGAGGATAGCGGGGGTCGCCCCCAATCGGACAAGGGCGGAGTGGATCGACGATGGCTGCAGACCGGACGGGTGCGCCTGGAGTAGGGGTGCCAGTCGCATGAGCTGGGTATATGCGAGGCCACTGAGAGATGCGGGAACATCGGAGAAGACTGATGCGAGTTGAGTCGAACGGCGATTAATTGAGGTGAGAGAGTGACGTACCGAGGTCGAATAGCCATGGGACCACGGACTTGTAGTGGTCGGGCGTGAGGACGGTCACCAGACCGGAGGATAGCAACGCAGAAATCTGTAGGATGTCTACACCCAAACTTGAATTAGCCGCTGCATTGCAGGAAAGTGTTGTATACGTACCGTTGCTGAGCGTCGCATTGGCCAGCAATTGCAGGACAGCATTGCTAGCGGTGTTTATAGAGAATGGTGGCATGATAGAGTCCTCGTCCATGCTCTCATCCGCATCCGACGGTGCAGCCGACGCGGTCCACAGCGGCACACCGATAGGCTCTGCGTTAAGCTTCGCCAAAGCGCGCGCCTTCTCGTCACGTATGTCGTTCTCCAGGATCTGGTCAACAGCCTTCCCGGCCTTCGACTTCAGGATCCCTTCGGAGTCAGCATCAGCCGCCTCCTCGTCCTCGCTTGCGTCGGCGTCCTCGCTCCGCGCCTTCGACGCTCTACGCCTTGTGTTCTGAGCCTTCTTCGCGCCTCCGCTAGCGGATCCAAGCAGGCCGATAGCCGTACGCCAGTCGTCGTCGCTATCCGAGCCTTCCTCGTCCGCCATCTCCTCCTTCAGGCTCTTCTTCGCACCTTCCTTCTCCTTCGCGGCAGCAAATGCGGCCTCGGCAGAGCGGATAGCCACCATGCCCATACCCGTGCGCTCATCGCGTGCCTTCTCGCGGAGTAGGCTGTCGAGTGGATTGGCCTTACTAGGCTTACGCTGCTGCGTCAACACGGGGGCGGCAGGTTTGGTAGCCCTTGATGGGGAGGCACGGCGAAGGTTGTACCGGGGCGCTGAAGGTGGTTGCGACCCCGAAGGGCCTGCCTTCGACGGCGTATCCGTTCTGGAAGACAATGATGTTACTATATGCGTATCAGATCTAGCAGAAAAACGCCACCACTTACGCCTTTCCTTTGCCCTTGCCCTGGGCGCCCTTGGAGAACATTGCGAAGCCGCCGCCTGAATCGCTGCTGTCTGAATCGGAGTCGGAGTCACTAAGCGAGTCTAGGTTAAGGGGCGACTGCTCAGGGCTAGAGTGAGCAGCCGCATACGCCCGAGCCTTGATGTCCGCGATGAGCTGGTCAGTTTTGCTCTTGCTATCGAGAGCTGGGATAACCTGGTGCTCTTCCTCCGGCTCCGGTCCGGATATAGAGTCGCTCGACGGAGGGGGTGTCAAAGAACTGAACGCGTCGGAAGGAGAGCCAATGACGTTGGATACAACGCGAGTGGGGGTTGCTGCCGGCGAGATAGGTGTAACGAGCGCGGACTTGCGAGTCACCGTGTTGAGGGCCGCATCGAGATGCTGCAGGTGCGAGCTCCCGCCGCTGGAGGAACGGGGCGTCTGCGGGTATGGTAGCGAGCGGGTGGGTGGATCCTCGCGAAGTGCTTGTTCAGGCACTGCATCTACGTCCATGGGCGCATCATCGAAAGACGTGCAGATAGGATCCAGGGGCGGCGGTGATTGCGTGCGGCTGGGCGGATTTGCGTGTGTGTCCTTCCGCCACTTGGCCACGCTCTCCTTGATGACATTAGGGTCCCTCTCTGGTATCCGAGGAAGAGTGAGCTCTTGTTCATCGGATTGGCTCGTAGGCACAAGCTCGTCCGGGTCTACTTCGAAACCAGAGCTGGAGGTGAGGGGAGTGAGGTCGGACTCCGGAGAGGATAGTCGTATCTTCTTCGGTAGGGAGGGCCTGGGGGAGCCCTTTTGTTCGTCGTCTGCTTTTTGTTAGCCGTTTCGAGATGCCAAAGTTCCAAGTTGTAGGACGCACCAACTATGCTCGGGGACACGAGTGCGTCCGGAAGTCCTGCATTTTCCTGCGGTCTCTCCGCGTAAGGCAACGCGGCAGAGGACGCTTTGCGCTTGAGCGAGGGCTTCCTAGCCTGCACCGGGGAGGAGCCTGAGGCTTTCGCGTTCGGTTTAGCGGGAGAAGCACGGATACGAGAGCTTCGCTTCGGGGGGTTTGGGATCTCAACATGCGCCAGGGCAGCGCCGCGACCACGCCCGCTGGGTGCCTGGGTGCTCCTCTTCGGCCTGGGTGTCCTCGCAGGGGACTCGGTTGAGACCACAGGTGTACTCGTGGTTGCGGATTGGCCATTGCGCGTAGGAGTTTCGCCCTTGGCCACAGGGGCGAAAGAAAGCCTGGTTTGCTTGAGGCCCTTCATCGTGGGCGGATATCGGAGAGTTGTTTTGCAAAGCACAAGCCACAGAAAGGCCTAAGAGTTCGGACTGAGCAACTGAACGCCCCGAGAGCACGAAAAGCAGATGGGAGCGCGTAGCAAGGGCACCGAGGCCTTGGACCACGGCCGCAGAAAGAGTGGACGGGCAGCAGGCAGTCACGGTTTGAACAGAAAGAGCAGGTCGCGGTTGGGTGCAGTGGCGACGAACGCGACTCTGGCTAATTCCGCGCTGTGACGCAATGTGACGCTTACGCGGACGGTTCACATTTTAGCTTGAGTTACGTGCGTGGCCCTTACAAAACGTGCGTGGCGTGCGTGGATTAGCGTTTTTGGCAGGACAAGTTAATTTGGCGCCAAGTTAGCGTGACTCTGCGTGACTTGCGTGAGCGTGCGTGAACTTGCGTGGGCTCATAGCGGCAGCCTCTCTCTGTCTGTACGTGATAAAACTATCTCAGGGAGCTCATACACAGCAAAGGAAGCTCACTGTAAGCTCAGAATAATTGTCGGTGCACAAGAATAGCGTGGAAGGGCCCCTCGTTGCCGAATGAAGGTAAGCGCCCAAGCACCTTGCGTGGGCTTGCATGAGGTACCGTCCAGGCGCGAAGTTCCATCGTTCAGACTGCTTACCTCGATAGATCAGGCCCTCGACTACGCCAGATGACTACACGGTAAGGAGGGCCCCTGTCTACCTCGCTATACGTTACATTTGTTAGTGCCTTGAATTAGAGACGGCCGCCTCAGCCTCGCCGCCGCAGTATTACCTTATACCATTTTGTACTACTTATATTGAGGTGTACAGCATTAGAAAGTGATAGAAATATGTGTACATCCTGTGAGGGGGGGTTACAAAGGGAGCGGTAGCGAGAACGAGAGATGACGGGGAGTGAACGTTGACGACGAGCGGAAAGGCGATGGCGAGCACCGCGGACGCGACGAGCTCAGTGGCAATGACGGCGCCAAGACTGCCGCAGGCAGCGAGGAGGGCAAGTCTAGCGCCCACGCACGCTGTGAGATCACCGCAAGCGCCGTCACGCAAGTCCAAGTAAATTGCCTTGATTTTAGGTGAGGTTCACGCACGGATAAGCTAGCGTCAAGTAACTTTATACAGCCTCCTTACGCGTGTGTGACGCCGGCTATCCGGGACCCCGGACACCCCCACATACGCCCTGCCTCGCGCGTTCCGCGTCAATCGCAAGCAGACTCAGCAGTTCCCCGGAAACGCACACCCCCCTTGCCAGGCACTGCAGCGCACACGACGACGGCGAGCGCGCTGCCTTCTCGACCACGACGAGACACATACATGTCATGCCTATGCGCTATGCACAGAGGAAACATATCCTACACTCCGTGAGTCAACTCGAGACCAGCGAATGTGGCAACAGACTCATAAGCCGTGTATGGCGTTGCAGCTTAATTCCCTGCTGTACCAGCTGCATACAGTCTCCTTCCTCCTCTCGCCGCGCATCTGGGCCTTCTTCTGTCGGGTGCTCGTTCAGTTCCAGTTCGCGAGGCCGCGGGACATCGACCCGCAACGCTCCCTCCGATTCTGGGTCTTCTGCATCCTATGCACCAACGCACCGTCCTTGTACAACCACGCGGCCAAGAGCCCGGCGGCGGGAAGGTCTCTCATCCTCGACTTTGTGGGCGTTGGTATGTCGAGCAAGGTTTCTGTGATAGGCCCGCAGCACTCATCTTGTCCCACAATTGCAGACAGCGTCCCATCCAGAGCCTACCTCTTATTACTCGACTTCGTCATTATCCTCTTGCAAATCATCCTCACCACGATTGCGTACGAGACATCGCTCGCCCGCGACGTGCCTCCTGATACCCCGGACCCGCTACAACCCGAGCCGATACCCCCAACACCCACGTCCTCCCTCGGTGACGCTGACGCCAAGCCATCCGAGCCCATACCACTCGAAAGCGAGACAGAATATATCATAGACCTCCGCCTACGGTCGTTCCTGCAGCGCCTTAGGCACCCTCCAGCTGTCCCCCCTCCCGCACCACCTAGGCTTTCTGAAGATCTCCTCCCACTTCCCAACACCACACCCTTCCAACTATCCCAGAGCATTCGAATGCTTGCGCGCGCTACCGCAAGGGGCCGTGAACGAGCCGCAGCACGCCGAGGTGATTCAGGCCAAGATAGCGCCCCGAGGAGCCAGGGTGGGAGGAATCCGGATAGGGCGGGGGAAGACGCTGGCGAGACGAGGAGAGTACCGGGCGGCATGGCATCGGACGATGAGGGGTGACAGCTTGAACTTCGTACTACTGTATGAAGTAATCCACTAGCGTTGACCGGTGGGCAAACGTGCAAGGCCGTGAGGCGTAACCGGATGGTTTCACCACTTCCGCTTCATCTGCAGGTGGTCAGCCGTGGAACATTGCGGACGTCACTATAGTCTAACTCACTGCTTCCCGCAAACATGCGCCAAACTTAGCGAACTCCTCCTTACATGTGTCCTTGTGCACGTCGGTGTACGTCGCGAGGATGCATTTCCCGTACGCAGAAGCAGTCGCGGAACAGGTGGTGGTAGAGTGAAGCGCAAGACGGCGTAAAGGCGTGGTAGCCGCAGTAGTGGAGGGCTGCATAACGTCTGAGCTCTTGCTTCTCGCCTATGTTCCCCTCGAATGTCGCGTCAAGGTAGACGGAGGCAGGCCTCGCAAAGGTCGAGGTCGAGGTATTGGTCAAGAAAGCGCCCAAGCGCGTCAGAGGAACGCGTCTATGAGCGTCTACAACTCCGGGCTTCATCCTGCCACCTTCTGGTCCACACAGTCGCATGCCTTAGCTTTGGCCCATCCTTCTTCCTGCCTGCTACGTCGCTCAAACTGAGGGGTGTATACTGAAGGCTGTCTGGCTGAGTTGGAGCTGTGGGGAGCTGCTGCTGGCCATCTGGTTTTCGCAACTGCGAACATCCTCGCTCGGGTTTGCCATCACGGTCGACTCCCGGACTCGCTAGGCTAAGCTTTCTCGTCCAGACGAGGACCGTGCGGACACATCTGCGACATGCTGAATGTGCTTGAGCTGATAGTATGCGTGCTGATTGTCATCATACTTGTGTTCTACTTCTTCTACTGGAACCGCTTCTTCGCGCTCCTCTTCAGCCTCCTCGCCCGCTTCGCGCTCTGGAACCAGGGAGAGACTAGCGTATGGGTGAAGCTAGGTGTGTTACAATCTCCCAGATACCTCGGTGACAATACCCTAACGAATCGCCCTATGTAGGCTCCATACACTTCTCCGTTCTCGCAGGCCGTATCCTCATCAAGGACCTACGCTACCACTCAAGCAACCAGACCTTCCGTATCGTCAAGGGCCAAATCTCATGGCGGTATTGGCTGCGTCGCCCTGCGGAAGAGGAAGACCTCAGCCATGCCCGTGTCATCGGCGACGACACACCCGGTACGCACCGCCTATATGCTCCCTCCGCCCCGTCATTTCAACCTAAGATGCGACCACAGGCAAGGGTAAAGCGCCGCTTGCGTGCCGCGTCCACATCTCGCTCCAGGGCCTGGAATGGTTCATCTACAACCGTACCGCGGCGTTCGACAACATCGTGTCGCAGCTGGACCCGGACATCCCTAGCACTCCGGTACCGACGCCCAACCCGGACGGAGGAACGTCTGTCAGGAAAATCTTCAGCAGAACCTCTGTCTTCCGGGATGGTAAGCCCTCAATGGCACTGCTGCCCGCTGTTCTAACACGTTACAGCCTCTATACTGGGCCCTCCTGTCTCCCTGGTGTCCTCCATCTACAACCGGACCCCGACGTTTGTCAAGAGGGGCGTTGGCTGGTTCCAGAAACAACTGCCAAACCTTGACCCCAAAGACTTGCTACCCATCAGTTTCGAGGTCCTCAAGGGCGCCATCACGATTGGGAACGCGTCTACTCCCAACCTGCTTGCCGCAGAATTCCAGCGTGGAGAGGGCACTTACGGTATAGTAGATGTACGCCCTTTCCTGCGCAGACCTCAAGTACCCTCGATACTGAACGCAGCATACTACAGTCGCGCTCCAAACACGACCACTACAAGCAGGTCCTGAACTTCAAGATGCACACCCCGTCAGTGTCGTACGTTGAGAACGAGAAGTACACGCTTCCAATGGTTGAGGTCGGCCGGCGCACGCACGAGCAAGTCAACCGCTCCGATACTACTCCTCTCCGCCGTTCGTCCTACCTCTCTTTCGACGCATTCCAGCACGTTTGGAAGCACCTCCGCCTGTGGACCACCTTGCCCGCTCCACCCCGTACCCACGCGTTCGGCGTGGCGCATCCGCAGACATGGACTTGGCGAAAGCAGCAGAAGAGCGAAGATGAGGAGACGCCGCTAGGCGCCGACTTCACCGCGCTAGAGTACGCGATCGAGCGCAAGATCCTCGAAGCTACCACGCTGGAGCTGCTGTACTACGCGGACGTTGTCGGTGTAGTGCCTCCCCCGACTGGGGGAGAGGAAGCCCAAGATGAGAGCATGGACCCGTTCAACATCGGGAACGGTGATCTGCCCCCGGAATGGGGTATTGACCTGCTGGTTCGAGGCGGCACCATTCGCTATGGCCCGTGGGCGGACAGACAACGGTTAGTAGCTTTTGCCCAAGGGAATGTGCTGAGGTTGAAGTCGGTGCAGAGTGATCCTACAGCACGCCTTCTTCCCGCCCACGTTCACCGACGCGCCGCTGACACCGCGCCTGAAACCTGGCGACATGCGCATGTGGACCGGGATGAAGCTGTTCATCGAGCTACGGGATGGAGTCACACTTCAGCTTCCTTTCCGTGAACCGTCGAAGGTGACGCTCAGCACATAACGTTGCTTTCGCCTTTTGCTCATATATGCGTAGAACTGGCAATGGGATGGGAAGGCAGACGTCAAGGGTCGACCGAGGAAGCGCGAGGCAGCGTCCATTCATGTGCGCGCCGGCGACAGCTCGACCATCAGCTATATCGTTCCCATGGTGGCTACGGCGAAGGGCTACCAGTCTGTGCTGGAGGTGCACTTGGACACGGTTACGGTGACATCGAGCTTGAACGACATACGCCTGATCACTGCGGAAACATGCCGAGTGAGTTTCGAATGAGTTTCGTGGCAGGCGTTCTCATGCTGACGCCGACATCATGGTAGGTACGCTGTCATATGCCTGCACCGCTGAAGTGGAATGGTTTGAGGCAGTGGTCGTTCGCGATTTCCCTCCGACAACCATGCCTCTACCTCCTGCGTGACCATATCAACATGTTCACCGACCTAGGCAAGGACTGGAGCACTGGTCCTCCGAGCGACTACAACACGTACGCTCCGATGATATACGTCGTCGACCTGGACTTGCATCACTACGACATCGCCCTCTACGTGAACGACCACAACATCATTGACAAGCCGTCCATCAAGGAGGAGAATGGTACGAGGCGTCTTACGATACCCCGATACATGATACCAACGGGACATGACCAGCGTTACTGACCTTGCGGGGGACTCACCTCTCGAGTGGCATCCATATGCCATTCAACAAGTACCGTCCAGAGTCTACCGCGGTATCCTTCTGGCTCGAGGCACCGGATGTGAACGTCGGACTCTCGCTTCCCCGTTGGAACATCTCCAGCCTAGCGCCTACCCCCGACCGGAGCCAGGTAGGGCGCATCGGTATGCTGAACATGACGGGTTCGTATCTCTACTTCGCGGAGGTCAAGCAAGATCATGTCGACCAGCTCAAGCTCGACTTTTCGGTGTGTGAGTTTCTTATCCCATGCGCTCGGAACGCTTACAGGACTTTACAGGCGAGAGACGTCGTGTACAAGGCGTTCGGGTGGACGATCCGTTACTTCATGATCTTGCGGGACAACTACTTCGGATCGTTCACGCACTTCTCAACGCTGACGGAGTACCTGAACAAGCGCAAGAGCGGCCAGCCACTCGGTGACCCTATCCATTTGCAATACAGGGAGGGACAGGTAGCTGTTGAACAACTCCGATTGCGTGATAATTCTCATGGCGCATTACTACAGTCCAATGCCATGCAGGTTGCCCTCGGGCTGGAGGTAGAGAACGGCCTCATGATTCTGCCAGCGGGGTATCCTGGTTATGAGAAGCACAATGCGGGACAGGAGCAAGATTCGCCTGAAGACCTCGGCCCATGCGTGATGCTCTCCTTGCCGGCGTTGCAGCTGCATCTCAGGACGAACGACTTCTACATGGGCACGTCGTCTACTAACTCCTATCGGAATGCGCGGCTGATCTTGCCATAGAAATGTCGGTGAACATCGACACGGTTGCGGCCAGGATCAGCGAGCACTGCTACAACGATTCGATCCTGTCTATGTCCGCTCGTACTGGTAGTGGACGCGAGAAGATTGTCATCGATGGTAACTCGTGTTGTCGTATTTGCACTGTCCCGAGTCTGACTGAAATGTTTTAGGTCTCGATGTCATCGCGAATCGCCTGTTCGGACCTAAGCCCGCGACGTCGACCTATGTCTGTATATGGGAGATTCATGTTGGCGACGTGAAGGCTTCCGTCAATCCGTACGAAGTGGCGTTGCTCTCGAGCGCAGGCTCCGCTTTCGGCCTCAACTTCTCCGACCCGCTGAACGCGCCCGCGAAAGAGTACTCAATACCTGCTGATCCCGATGGTAAGCTGATGCATCCGCCAGGGACAATGTTGGACTAACGTGCACTATTAGTCACATTCCTCAAGGTACAAGTTGACTCCCTCAATGTTGTTTGGCTTGCAGATGGGGCGGCTGCAGAGCTAGCCCTCCCCTCAGGGCTGAGACTGGACATGAATGACCTTGCCGGCAAGTCGTTCCGTAAGGTGACAAGTCTGCGGTTACCCGATGGGACAGCAAGGCTTCTCCTGGCATCCAAGCAAGACCGTGCCCGGTGGATCGAGGCTGCTGACGCCCGCCTGAGCGTCGACCTCGACATCTACTCAGCTCCTCCTGGCTGGCGGGAGTCTGCACGGCAGCAGGCAGCGTTTATCGCCGAACAGGACGCCCTGACGGGACGCGCAAAGATCTTGTACAGGGAAGAAGAGGATCCGGCGGATTCGTCAAAACTGCGACCGGGTATGACCTGTATCGTTCACCTCTGGCGCGACTAACAACCTTCTGCAGGTCGGGGAGCCATTGACAACGACTTCTATCTTCCCCAAATCAGGATTCCAAGGATGTCGCCTGTTGACTCATTACCGGATCGTCTCGCAGCACCGATGCCCTCACTCCGTGAAGATGTGTCCGAGTCTGATAACGATCCCCTGCCCGACTCGGTCCGGGACTCCCGTTTGGCGTAAGTGGCGCTGTTCTCCATCACATGAGGCTCGGAGTAATCGAGGATTGGGTTTGCAGGGACCTTCGCCCAACGAACGTTTCAGCCAACGTGTTAAGCGACGAGGACATCAGCAGCGCCGATGAGTCGGACGACGATGATCTCACAGAATGGTCGACTGACTACGAAGACCTGGATGAGGGTAAGTTCGTAAGCGATACTTTTCGACTTCTCGCTAACGTCGGGTCTATAACAGACGATGCAGCGCACTTGACCTGGCCCTCGGTCAACCAGTACAGCCCACACTGTAGACATTTTGAGAGCCGTCTTTTGTCCCGCCCGTCTACATGGACGTCTTCGCCATTCACCCTAACCCGGGTACGTCTAGTGCAGTTGCAGACTAACGCATTCACCACCTAATTACGATAGCAGGATATCCCTCGATGGCATCGTAGGCCGTCGCAAGGGTCATCGACCGCGATGGTGTACTCCGGGTCGGCCCTCTGTCCCGACTGGTCTAAGGCTGGACGTCAGGACGTCGAGGATGTTGATATGGACACCTTCCGGATTCTCGTCAAACGGGGCGTCAACATATGGGTCACCCCTCTCGTCCTACCGGTTGCGACACAGCTATTGCGTGACATCAGTACAAGGGTGCGCGGTTTCATTCTGCTTCAACCAACCCAAGTGTTCATCAGAGTGCTGGCAATGTAGCAACTGGGTCCAGAGCTTCGTATGGACGCTTTGACGATGAAGTACATCACGACATTCAAGAGCCGGCCGCACACAGCCGACACGATCACGTATCTTGACATCCAGATACCCTCCGTGGAAGTACGCTCTCTGCAGCTGGTGAACACAACCTCGCAGCATGGAGACGTTCCACCCGGCGACACGTTCGCAACTGTGGCGGAGTTCCTCTTGACTGGGACGCAGCTTCGGGCACGTTTACGATCGGCAGCCAACGGGCAATCGGAGCGCGATGCTGCTGCAGCGTTCACGTCCCTCTCTGCGATGCTGCTGTCAAAATCACCCTCGAGGCAGGCATCCAAACACGATCCCATCATTCAGTGCCAGCTGTCAATTGGCCCCACAGCCCTCTCGACGATGCGGGAGCAGCTGACAGTTTCTCTCGGAGTCGTATCTGCGGACATCGGCCATTCTGGTCCCGACTGCGCTCTTGCTACCATCGTCGTCCTTGCCAGGTACTCGTCCGGGTTCCTGTTGGCTCAGCGAGAAATCCGTGGGCATACACCGTCATCCGACAGACAGGTCGTTCACGGCATCCTCGCATACTCGCGTGAACGATCCGTCGTAGACCCACTCTCGACAATCCAGCCATCCTATCTCGTGCAGTATGGGTTGCCTGACAGGCTGCGGAAGGACATCACCTTCAAGTTCTTGGTGTACCTGCGACACTCACTTCGCTTCTTGGACGAGAACGAGCGACAAGCCATCCAGACATTGCATCCACGCAGCGACAACGACGCATCCATCGAGGACGTCCTCAACACGCTCCAGACTCAGTGGTTCGGAGTCGGGGGAGACGATGATTCGTCCACTATCTCTCAGCAGCCGCTCTTGCAGGAGCTGCTCCATCCTCCCCTTCCCAAACTTCCCACCAGAAGTAACACGTCGAAGCTTCCCTACAACACGATATCTGTCACCCTCGCTGGTATCAACCTTGTGCTCCGTCATCCTGACGAAGCCGCCGAAAGCAGCTTTGTCTCTGGGCCCAACACGATCACCCTTCACCAGCAACCTGTCGACCTCATTCAAGCGGTCTCGGGCGGCTCGAGCAAGGGCTATCATATCTCCGGCCGTGATAGGGAGAGGCGCAAGCTCGTCCGCTTCTCGCTTGGCTTAGCTCTGGACGACATCTCCTGCACTGTCCATCCTCAAGCGGTCGAGTTCATGCAGATCGTGCTGCGAGAGTATCGACATCACGCTGGCGTCCTCAATGTCATCCGGAAGGATCTCCGCTCTCCAAATCCTACGGTTCTCAACAACTCTGCTCTCCCTTCGCGTTCTGTCAGCCCTTCGCGCAAACCGGCGACCACTCTATCCCTCGACTGCACGTTGACCATGCAATCCTTCACATTCACCGCGGCTACGGAGAAGCTCATCGTGCGGTTCAAGAATGCCGGCGTCACCTACGCATCATCCCTCCTGGCCAAGCTACCGACCAAGGAACAGACCTCGTGGGACATCTCCACGAATCACTCGCTCATGGTTGGAAGTGCTACTTTCGAGGCCTGCGCGGCGAGTAGTTCGTCTCCGACGAGAGAACATGTCCTGGCTTCGTTGAGGTTCTCCGACAGCAGGACTAACGTGATAATGCAGCAAGATGTCGGCCACAACACCACTGTACATGTTTTCCTGGGGCTCAGAAGGCTGCATCTTGACGTGCCACGAAGTGCATTACGCCTGTACCGGTTCGTCGAAGGGTGGCGAGCCGACTACTTACCTGGGCTTGATGCCGCCGTTCGGGCGTTGCTCGCTGAGCTGCGCGGACCCCCTAGCTCGCCCCAACCCCCTCCTTCGCAAACCTCACACTCGCCTAAGCTTCTCACTTTCCAACTCCAGGCCTCCGTGACATCAACGCAAGCGACCCTTCAGGTCATGCACGGTACCTGGCTTTCGTGGGAGGTACACGAAACTATGGGCTTCCTGACGAACGATGCTCGGCGACGGGAGGCGCATCTCTTCGGACTGCAGATGGGTGCCCATGTGTTCAGCATCTCCAAGACGAGAAGCAATACCCGCGCGGACCCAAGCTCCAGCATTAGACTCGAGTTCCCAACTATCACGCTTCGCGGCCGACACGACAGTGCTGGCCTCCAGGGTCTCGCGTTGGTCGATTTCTTCCACGTGACGGTTCGACCGTCGGACTGGGACACCCTCCTCTCCGTGCAGCAGAAGTCTGGCCAGGACTTCAACGATCTCCTCCATATCATCGAGCAGAGCCGGCAGAAACGACAGGAAGCTACTCTCGAGCCGGATGCTTCGGCCGCCAGCACCGACAAGCCGCCCTTCAAGTTCCATGGTTCGTTCAAGATGAAGGGCTTCCGCATCGGGCTCGAGGGTCTCGGCACTACTGTCTTCCTGGAGTGCGACGACATCAGCGGGGGGATAGGGAACCATAGCCATTCCCTGTGGCATGTTAAGCTGTCAGATCTAGCTCTCTCCTTGGCTTCACGACTCTCCCTGCCCGGCCCCTCAGAACGCGATCGACGATCTGCTTTCGTGAGGGTAGACTTCGAAGCCCACATGCAGCGGAAGCCAGACATGCAGGTCCCCCATCTGGAAGTCTCTGTTGCCAAGGTTCACGCAGTCATGCAACCTAGCTCGATCGGAGAGCTTGGGGATTTCATCGATCACTTGCAGGTACGACAACTCCATGAGTCCAAATTCACAATTCGAGTATTAACATCATTACAGGCTGAGGTCTTGACCCGCAAAGAGCAACGCGCCAGCGAGCTAGAAGAGTTCAAGGAGAAGACAAGGAGCCTGATGAAAACTCTCGATGTCAAGATCGGAGAACAGGCGACCTCGGAGAAGTCTCTTCTCGAGCTGTACACCATCGCTCTAGTTATCACCAACATTGGCGTCGCCTTCCCCCTCACTCTCGCACGGGACCTCCAGATGCCGCGCTCTGGGAGCAACGACGACGCTGCTGTTCGGGCTTTCCTGTTTTCCATCAGGTCTCTGAAGTTTAGTACTCAGCTGGGTGAAAATGGACGGGCGTCGATGACGAATTTCGCGTTCCAGTTTGTCTCTCGGTGAGTGAGGTCGCCCACTCTCCCCATCATCTATCCTGACCTAGGGTACTATAGGTTCAGACAAGGCGTTTCCGCCGACTTCTCGGGCGAGAGCCACAAGACACGCAATCGGCTCCTCTACCCTGAGATGACTGCCGAAGCCCGCTCTGAGCGTGTGGGAGGGTCACGGAGGGTGTGTATCGGGGCGCAAGTCAGCGGCTTCATCCTCGACGTCGACTCTACCATTCCCGACTTCATCTCGTCTCTCCTGGACGTCTACCGGAGAGGCAAAGATCGAGTCGAGCGACTTGGCAGCAGCGGTCTCCGACCGTCGCCGAGTACAGAGACAGGACCTCGCGTCGAGCCCGTCCGGGCAGAAGCGCAGTACGGCGCGCTGCCTACCTCGAACGTGCTGGTAACCCTCACCTTCGCAAGTGGCAAGGTTCGCATGCACAGCAAGGACGCGAGCTCCCAGTACCGTAGAGGCGTCCTCTCTACTCTGGTCTATGGTCGAGGAGAGGATGCGAACGCCGCGGAGGAGTTCAATCTGCCCGAGGTCTCCGTATGGGGTGAGTTCCGTGCCACTCCAGCCGCCCACAAAGTCTCTGGCTCTGGTCAAAGCGTCGAGCCATCGACTCTAATCTTCAAGAGCACCATCCACTCCAGCCAGAATACCCTTCGGCCAAGCGTGCTACCGTTCCTCACCGAGATCATGGCGAAAGTCGAAGATCACATGCGGTCTAGCAATTGGAAGGGTGCGCAGGCTTCCCCAGGTCCTCGACCGCACGGACTGCTACCCGCAATCGCGGCGACGGAAGAGCTCCCGGCTCGTACCGGTCAGGCAGACCCAGTGTCGGGCATGAAGATCAGCTTCAGTCTTCGCATCGACCAGTCCAAGCTCCACTTCACCTGTCGACCCGACGCGAATGTCATCGGAGGCCTACACTGGGACAGCGGTGGATTCATCATCAACATCTCCCCCGGTGCTCGTCGTGTTTCGTTCACCGGGACGGTCGGAGGCCTTACTGTCGCTCTCAAGCATGGGTTCCTCAGCGAAGACTGCGTCAAACTGGACGCTCGCAATCTCAACTTCTCTGTGGCGTTCGCGAAGGTCCAGCCGGCGCAGGGGCGCGTCAGCAGCTCCATCTCCGTCGTGCTCGACACGGAGTTCTCCGGCGGCATCCGGTTCTCTCGCCTTCAGGACGTCCTCTGCTTCAAGGCTGTTTGGCTGGACAGGATCCCTGTGTTCTCGGGCGGGAACTCTACGCCTACTGATCGACCCTCCAATCCTCCTAGCGCACTGCTCACGCCCCAGCCGTCGTCACCCAAACAAGAACTCACTACTGCAGTCCTGGTTCGCCTCCGCCGCGTGGAAATGGACGTCGATCTTGGACAATCGATCAGCAACGTCAAGCTCACCCTCGACAACGCCCTCGTGCGTACGAAGATCACCGAAGTCCTGTCCGAACTGTCCCTCTCTATTGAACAGCTCTCCATACTCGCATCTGGGAACCTTGCCGGTCACGTAGACATGCCCGACTTCCAGTTCCAAACTGTCCGCCGCAACAGCAGTCACCACGCGAAGGAAGCGGGCGGTCGGATGTTGGACCTCGCGATGACCACCGGCGTATTTGTGGTGAAGCTCGACTCCGAGTACCACGAGCTGATCCGGTATCGGTATGCATCTCTCTTCGCCCAATGTGTAAACATGTACTCACATACCACTACAGCGCGGAGCCGATCACGGTCTACATCTACGACGACTGGTCCCAGATCTCGTCCGACATTCCCGCAGACGATAGACGTGTCCACCTGGACTTCGTGGTGTCTGGAAGCGAGGTGCTCGCTATCATGACCGTCGGAACAGTTCCCAAGCTGGTCTCCTACGTCAACAAGTTCCGCATGAACCTCGACGCACAGAGGGACGGCGCAAGTCGCGAGTCGCAGGCCTTCCGCGTCGCAAATGCACCCAAGCCGGACAACCCCCTCTCCGCCGTTGCGAACGCCATGTTCAAGAACGCGCGTTCCCGGCTGAAGGAGTCCGAGTCCGGGATCTCCTACGTCATCGGGCAGCGCATGAGCCTCCAGCTCGAGCGATTGCAGCTCATCGTCTTCCCGCGCTCTATGCGCGACGCCGAGCTCGCGCAGTTCGTCGGCGCGAACATCCACGCGCGCCTCCAGCGCGTCATCCACGGCGACAGCGAGCCCGCAAAGCGCGACCTCCGCCTGCACTTCTCCGCTATCACCATCTCGAAGATCTCCCAGCTGCACCACGCGCTCGTGCCCAAGGACCGCGCGCTCGACACGCGCGAGTGGCTCAAGACGGTCGTCACCGGCTCGCCCGAGGCGACGATCTTCGGCCTGCCGTCGATGAGCATGCACATGCGGAGCACGGAGGCGCAGGACGGCGCGCAGCGCGTGCTCGCGTACGACTTCAAGAGCAGCTTCGAGAAGGCGGGGCTCGCGGACGCGGAGGACATCTACATCTCGCTCAACATGGCGCTCTACTCGTGGCTCACAGTCCTTCGCAAGACGTTCGCGCGCGAGATGGAGCAGGTCCAGGCGTCCGCGGACGCGCGCGCCGCCGTCGGTGTCGCGGCGCTCACGGGCGCGGGCATGCAGGCGGCGCTCACCCATCGTAAGAAGGCGCACGACAGCGCTACTGGTGTGGGCGCATCGCCTGTCGACGACTCTGCCGTAATCGAGGCCCTCGCCTCCGTGCGGACGCGGCCCCGCGCGCGGGGATCAATCTCGACGCGGACTGTTCCCCTCGCTGCGCATTCCATGGACGATATCACGCTGTCTGCTCCGCTCCCGCCGCTCAAGATATCCACGGCGTCCGCAGGGCCGTCGAAGCTCGTCTCTCCCACCTCTGCGACCAGCTCGATGGAACCGCCCTCTGCGACGTCCTCCGGATCCGGGCCTGCTGCCCCGTCCTCGTCCGCACCGCCAAAGAAGACGAAGGGCCTCGCGTACGAGCCGCACGACCGGAAAATCGAGCGGCTCACGATGCGACAGCTGGGCGAGGCCACGCCGGACGTCATGCACCCGTTCTTCATGAAGAAGGCTGGCTTCAACCTGGAGGACTCGCTTCCGCAGTATGTCCACGAGTACGCGACGATGCCGACGGAGGAGATGATGAAGGCGCTGCTGAAGTTGTACAGCAAGCAGCTCACTCGCGGGGCGGACGAGCCTCCTCTGCGTGGAAGGGATGTCTGAAGGATTTTTGTAACTTATACCCAAGCATACCTTTGTCATTACCAGTACCATGTTTTTTGCATTCATCCAGGCATACAGCACACAATCTTGCAGTACTTACCATACATACCTGCATTCAGCGTAGTCTTCATCCTGTACACTACAGTCGGATAATAACTGGTCTCTTTCTTCGCAACTTGTATGCGACGAACTCCTGTGTTCCACGCCTTCACACGGGTCCATAAGATATACATAGAAGCGTCCGCCAATAATAGATTACTTAGCCGAACCGCCTCCTACCCCAGCGTTGAATACACTGAGTAGCGCGAAACATCCGTACAGAAGGCCAATGGGATACGCGAGCAGCAGTCTCTGGTCTTGCATGCGCAACACCGCCACGAAGATACCCGATGCTGCGTATGTGCACCAGAGAATAGAGAGCGTTGAGAGCAGGTAGCCAACCATGCCACTGAGGAAACGGTTAGTGTCGATACGCAAGGTATAGCTAGATAATACGTACTCTAGTGTGACGCCAACGCTCAGAGCGCCCACTGCGACCATGGGTAGTAGGCAGTAACCGAGTACGGAGACGACGCGGTATGCGTCGATGCCCTTTTCTGACATGAGGTTGAGGAGGGTATAGATGGAGAGCGAGCCGAGCACGCCGACTCCGTAGATATATCCAAACTGTGGCTTTCCGGACTAGAGATGCCCATAAGTTCATCCGTCGGAGTGTATCAGATATGCAGCAACTTACGAAGAGTAGGAAGGTTCCGAAGCAGAAGACAAAGAGCAGCGGGCCGGCAAGGTCTGCATCGTCCATGATGTGCTCATCCACCCGCTGTAGCGGGTTCAAGACGGCCAACGACTTCGCTCGAATATGTGAGAAGTTGATTCCAAGCTCTATGTGCCCCCATGAGTATCTTTCCCAATGAGCATCGCATGGTGCACACCTTCAAGTAATGGTGGTTCCCCCTCGAACCCTCCCGTCCCGAACGCCGTCCACCACCCACCGGCGGGCTGGATGTTTCCACCAAAACCCGGACCGCCACCCTGCTGTATGCTCCCCTGTGCTCCAACATGTCCGTCGAGACTCGAGCGCGAGCCGCCGTAGAACGAGCTGCCGACTGGACTGGGCGCGTAGAACTGGAGAGGCACACCCGGCTGCGGGGCCACCGGTTGCTGGGGGTAGTACTGGCTCTGGGAGGACGACGCGCCGTACGCCGCGTTGTTGTCTTGCCACATTCCGTCAAGTCCAGGAGAAAGAGGTGAGCGTGGAGGAGAAGAGGGCGGAAGAGAGCGGGCGTGTCGGGTGAGGCTGCGCGAGAGAGCGAGAGACGTGGAGGACAGGTAGCAGGATTGACGTCACGTGCGCACACTTTAGGCTGCTGTTGCCTAAGCGCCCAACTCGAATTTACTTTCCACCTCCACCTCCACCTCCACCTCCACACCCTTTCCCCCCTTTCCGATCCGCGATGGTATGTCGTAGAGCTGTCTGCTATCCGTGATGGAACCGCTAACATATCCTTGTCTAACAGCCTCAGGTACGGTCTCCCCGCAAAGTGTCAGAGATAGCGTTTCAAACCGGTTTTCTTGTAGAACGAGTACATCGAGGAGCACATCAAGCGACATGGTCGGCGGTTGGATTACTTCGAGCGGAAGTGCGTTTTCATACTTTCGGTGAACTGACTAGACTCTTACAATGCGTCAGGCGGAAACGCGAGGCTCGTGAGGCCCACCGCTCGTCCGCTGTTGCGCAAAAGGCGTTCGGTCTGAAGGCGAAGATCCTCCACGCTAAGCGCCATGCCGAGAAGGTGCAGATGAAGAAGACCCTCAAGGCGCACGACGAGCGCAACGTCAAGCAGAAGGACTCCTCGTCCGCACCCGAGGGCGCGCTCCCGACGTACCTTCTTGACCGCGAGGGCCAGAAGGACGCAAAGGCGCTGTCTACCGCGATCAAGGAGAAGCGGAAGGACAAGGCTGCCAAATATGCTGTTCCCCTCCCGAAGGTTCGGGGTATCGCGGAGGACGAGATGTTCAAGGTCATGCGGACAGGCAAGAGCAAGAAGAAGGCGTGGAAGCGGATGGTCACGAAGGCGACGTTTGTTGGGGAGGGCTTCACTCGCAAGCCGGTGAAGATGGAGCGTTTCATCCGCCCCATGGCTCTTCGCTACAAGAAGGCGAACGTCACACATCGTGCGTGGACTGCCGCAATATTGCTATAACTAATTTGCTAACCCTTATTGTATAGCCGACCTCAAGGCGACATTCCAGTTGCAGATCCTCGGCGTGAAGAAGAACCCCCAGTCGCCAATGTACACGCAACTGGGTGTCCTCACAAAAGGAACGGTCATCGAAGTGAACGTTTCGGAGCTGGGTATGGTCACCGCTGGTGGCAAGGTCGTATTCGGGAAGTACGCGCAGATAACGAACAACCCCGAAAACGACGGTTGCATCAACGCAGTACTCCGTAAGCTCATGTTCCTCTCACATCTTGTAACACGCGCTAACTACGCATTGTAGTCGTCTAATGTCCTTCATGCACGGCCTCTCATCTACGGTTTCATGCCCATCTTAGCGTAGCACCTCCTTCTCATGTCAGTCCTGTCGCTTTCCATGCCCAGTATGTAGCATCTGTAATATCATGTCTTGTGGTGGACATCCCGGAAGGAACCTGGTACCGGCTTGCGAGTTCCTGTGGTCTCATGCCGGCGCTCAAGATGCTTCAGAGGGCAAGCGCCTGTAGGCGCCTGTGTACTCGTCGAAGCGCTCTGTGGCTTCCACTCATCTCCTCACACAACCACCACGCTCAAGTGCACCATGTCCGCTTCACCTGCACCCTCTCCATCACCTGCGCCCGGAGGCTCAACAGCACGCCATGCTGCAACGCCGCTCGACAAACAGCGCGCCCAGCTCGAGAAGCTGCTCAAGGATCCCGCGAAACCCGCGTACATCCCCCCGCCCCCGAAGGAGAAGAGCATCCGGCCCGCGCGGGAGATGATGAAGAACGTCCAAGGCTCGAGTGCGGGTGCAGGCAGTGGGGAGTTTCACGTGTACAAGGCGAGTAGGCGGCGGGAGTACGAGCGGCTGAAAGTCATGGATGAGGAGGCGCAGAAGGTTCGTAGGCTCACTTCATACCCCCCTCCCCTGCCTGAAAACCAAGACGACGAAAGTAAGAATACTAGGCTAACATTGTGTATGTTGCATCTGTAGGAGGCGGAAGAGGCTGAGTTCGAACGGCGAAAACGCGAACGCGAAGAGCAGGCCGAGGCGAAGACCTCGAAGAACCGGGCCAAGCGGCAGAAGAAGAAAGAGCGCGCGAAGGGCAAGGGGGCTGACAAGGACGGGCAGCAAGACGGCCCCGCCGCCGACTCGGAGGCGGGTCGCGAACGCCCGGACGTGCCGCTGAAGAAGCGGAGGCTGGTCAACGGGAAGGAGCTCGTGTTCCGCCGGCCGGGCGAGGGCAGCGACGACGAGGATGACGACGTCGGCCCAATGCCGCAGGAGACGTACGAGGCCACACAGGCGTCAGCCGCGTCCGACGCGCCGCCGGTCGCGATTATTGACGCACCGAGGATCACCATCATCGAGGAGGACTGAGCGATCGTGCGCGTTCTGCTCGTCTTGGCTATGTTTTTCATCCCCGGTATTCGCGAGCATACCCCGGGTACTGTCAGGTGGATGAGTGTATCGATGGACTGTCTGTGTGTATGCTCCGTACTCAATCTTATGTTGACCAGTGACCATTGCACGGCGCATAGAACATCCGAGACGCCTGCTTGGCTTGCATTAGGAAATTCGTACCAACGCCAGGACGTAGGAGACGTCTATACCTCGGTAACCAACAACGAGGCGGTCCGTCATGGGGCTCCAGAGCAGGGCTTGGCACTTCGCATTCATCCGTCTATCCCCCAACCCCGATGCGAGCAGTCGCCACTGGGCGTATTGTTGGCGTACAACACCTCACGGAATCAATTGGCGCCATTTCGAGCATAGCGTCGCAAAACAGACGCGTTCTGGAGGTTCTGGCCTCGAGAAGTCTGACGATACACTGCGCGTGACCGCACAACGATTTGCGTTGCATCGCTCACCCCCACTCCTGCTTCCGAGGTACTGCCCATTGATTTTCCTGGTACCGCGCAACGGAACATCGTCGCAACCTCGCCTAGGGTCTGCTACTCCCGCTGGGTCCTTAGTCCCGTATAAAAGCGCGACATGTAGGACAAGGTCTTTCGAACACGGCTCACCTGAACGACCACCCCTCAGCCCTGCATCATGTTCGCCTCCGCTGCACTCACTGTTCTCGCTCTCGCCGTCAGCCAGGCCGCTGCGCACGGTGGCGTGCTGAGCTACCAAATTAACGGTCAAACCTACCAAGGGTTCAAGCCGTACAACACCCCCTCCGGGCAGTCTAGCATCCAGCGCGAGTGGGACACCTACAACCCGATCACCAGCCCGACCGACGCGTCCCTCGCCTGCAACACCAACGGCGCGTCCCTCGGCTCCGCCCAGCTGTCTGCCACTGTCCCGGCGGGCTCGAAGGTCACCGCGTTCTGGAAGTGAGATATCGCTTTGTAGCCGCAGCGATGTTCGTTCTGACGTTGGGGACAGCGACTGGCCCCATGCCATCGGCCCCGTCATGGTGTACATGGCCAACTGCAACGGCCCGTGCACCTCTGCGAACCCATCCTCGCTCAGCTGGGTACGTGCTTGTCTTTCCTAACCCAACATATCCATAAATACATTGCGGCTGACTTGCGCACAGTTCAAGATCGAGGAGTCCGGCCTGCTCTCGGGCAGCGTCGCGAACGGCCAGTGGGCGCAGGGCCAGCTGATCGCGAACAACAACAGCTGGACGACGACGATCCCGGGCTCGCTCAAGGCGGGCGAGTACCTCCTCCGCCACGAGCTGCTCGCGATCCACACGTCGAACCAGCCGCAGTTCTACCCCGAGTGCGCGCAGCTGAAGGTCACTGTAAGTACCTTCGACGCACAATTTCAAGGCGATGGACTTTCCACAATAATTTAACAACGCGACAGGGCTCCGGATCGGCTCAGCCCTCGGGCTCGTACCTCGTCAAGTTCCCCGGTGCCTACAAGATGTCAGTATGACTGCGCCTCGCGTACTAGCGGTACTAACGCCTCGCCTGACAGGTCGGACCCCGGCGTTGGCATTGACGTCTACTCTCAGCCTGTGAGTAACACGCTACCTAGCGGCTGGATGGGGCTGACACATTTTCATAGAACGTGAACACCTACAAGATTCCGGGTCAGCCTCCTTTCGCGACCGCCCCTTTCGTTACTAACCGTGCTGTTAGGTCCCGCTGTCTGGCAGGGGTGAAATGTCCGGGAAGCTACTGCCAGCCGCAACGAGTCTGTGAGAATAACACTATGATGCTTCGTGTGTACAACGTTATGCCGTGGAACTATACCTTTGCGTTTGAAAGTCCGCGAATTTGAGTGGGCACTCACACACAAGCCGGCCGGCAGCTCAGCAGAGAACGGTGCGAACAGATATTTTACCGTGTTCTCTACGGTCAACTAGTGGCCAAGATACCACTTCATTGCATTCACATGCCCGACTTCTGCGAATTTGGACGGCGGCGCACCCTCGCGACTGTGGCCACGTCCAGGTGGCGAAATCGGATATGGCGGCCCGGGATGCGGCCCGACCCCGCGCCGGCCAACGAGCGACGGGACGAGCAAATACCTCTCCGCCTGGAAGTCCTTGGGGATTCCTAGGCCAACTGAGCGACAAAAACATGCAGTTCTACATAATACAGTATAAGTGCTGAATTCAGTGATAGTGAGCGTTGTGGCTGGCAAACTGTGGCGGCGGGCGTCCGCCGGCGATCATCTGGCGGGGAGTCGGAGGCGCCTGCGCAGTGTGGGCATGGCTGGGACTTTGACTCTCTCGCGGCGGAGGGCGTGCACATCTCCCAGCTTCTAGCAGCCTCGCTGGAGGTCGCCGCACCCCAGATCCGCCATCTTCTATCTCCCCTTTCTTTGTGCTCAATCCGCGCGGGGGGCACGCTGCGGCCCGAGCGCTCGCCATGCAGAGGCGCGACATGTCCATCCCAGCTTGGACGGTACTCCGAGGTCAGCCACCCGCCCGCGCCCACTTCCGCACCCACATCCGCACCACACCGCGTCCGTTGAACTCACGCTCTCTCTCACCCAACAGCCCCTTCTGTGAGCTCGGCGGCCCCGTCAGAAGACGAACTGCAGTCGCGCGCTTCTGTCGACATGCTGGACGAGATCGCCCCCGCCCCGCCCGTTTTGCCCAGGTCCTCCCAGCAGCAGAGACAGGCGGGCGCGGGCCCGAGTGTGCGGCGCGCGGCGAACGGTGCGGCGGCGGCTGGCGGGTCGAATTTGAATGGGCGGACGCAGCCAACCAGCGCAGGTGCGTTTTCTGTTCGCCTCACACTGACCGCCTTCATTAATCACCCCCAGCCCCCCGCAAGCCCTCGCCCCCTCCCGTGCCCCCTGCCAGGCGTCCACTCCCTTCAAGCGACGAAGACGACGAGCCGCGTCCGAAGAAAAAGAAGAAGAGGCGGATCATCGATCCCGAGAAAGGGTATGCCACTGCGGGGACCAGGGTCTCCCTTGGAGGCACTCTCCCGACCGACGCCACACGCCCCGGCCCTTCCTCTCAAGCCTCTGGCGCGGGCAAGTCCGCTCCCTTCGCTGTTCCTGATCTTCCGCGAGACAACCGGCGATTTCGTCGAGTCACCATCGAGGGCACGCCCAGCCTCAGCACGCCTACTCGGACGGGGCCTGAGGCTGACAAGGCGGCAGGCAGACGATCGAGCGCTATAGGTGCGTTAGCTTCAACCACGCCCGCTCTTCCCCAACGACCGGCATCGACGGCGGAATCGCCCCTCCAACAAGCACGAAGGAGGAAGTCGGGCAACACTCCTGGTGCTAGTGGCACTGCAGAGAATGGTCAGACGCCCACGGCAGGTATGAGTGCATATACGAGAACAATTATTAGATGTGGCGAGCGACTTATCCCTTTGAAGGTCCAAGCAAACAGCGTACACCTTCCGCAAGCTCCGCGCCGCCTCCTCACGAAATCATCGAGATTTCTGATGACGATGACAAGCCAACTCCTCCGCCTCCGCCACCCGCGTCACCTGCGAAGGCCCCCACACCTACGCCCGCCAAGAAACCTAGCATCCCGAGGAGGACTCGACATCGACCAGCTCGCCCTGCGCCTAAGTACAAGGAGGTGGACGGTGTAATCCATCTGACCTCTGATGAGGATGTCCCGGCACCCAAGGCGACTCAAAGTCGGCCCTCAGCGCCGTCGGGGTCAAGATCGCCGCGCAGGCCCTCGAAACAACCCCCAGAACAGCCCTCAAAGCCCCCATCGAGGACATCTGCGGCGCCTCCAGCGAACAGCAGTAGGCCGGATCCTCAGCCACCTGAAACTACTGTGACAGCCTCAGATGACGATCTGCCACCCGATCCGCCACTACCTGAAGAGGTGTCCGCCCGTGCACACGAACCAGAAGACGTCGAAATGGGCGAAGAGGATAGCATGGATGTCTCCATGTTTGAAGAGCCTCCTATGGCCACTCAAGTGCCGATCGTGGAGGATGAACTTATGGAGGCTGATATGGATTTCTCAACTCCCTCTCCTCCCCCAGAGCCAGAGCCGTCCCCGGAGCCGCGCCCGGAGCTGGAGCTTCAGTCGGTACCAGAGCCAGAGCCAGGGATCCTCTCAGACACCCAGGCCGTATCAGATGCTCCTCTCCTTACAGAGCAGCCTCTTGTGTCGATAAATTCTCTGGAAACTGACACGGCGCCTAATCACCTGAGAGAGGCTCTGGTGCAGAAACACTCTGAGTCATATCCCAGTGAACCTCCAGGTGTACCAGCAGAAGCTCTAGGACAGAACACTCTTATCTCCACCACTTCCACCTTTTCGAACGAGAAAATACCAGACAAGGACACGTCACCTCACCATTCACCCCCTCCCACTCCTCCCACTGTGCCAAATGAGGACAATCAAGAACGACCTCTCACTTTGCCGCCCGCGTTAGCGCTAGCCGCCTCCTCCGCCGACTTGCGGTCAGAAACTGCAAGCCCGGTCTCCCAAGTGCTCGATGCACCGCTGAAGGACCTCTCAATCTCGGACACTGCAAGCAGTCACGAGCCCAGAGTGGAGCAGGCTCCCAGTGCAACACAACCTGCGTCCACTCCAGCTTCACCCGGTATGCAACCCAAAATACCTCAAATGTCAGAAAACTCACCTCACTCATCTCTAGCGTCGTCGAAATCCCCCTCTCAGCTGCGGATCCGGAGCTCCTTGTTTGGTGGCAAGGATGGCTTCTTCAAAGATGCCTACCGAGTCAAGCAGAAACGTCGCGAGGCCCTGAGAGCTTCCCAGTCGCCGTCCAATGCATCTTCGTCAGGGTCTGCGAAGTCCAGCAAGAGGACGACGGCAAGCTTGTCGCCCACGACGTCGCGGATTTCACGCGTGGATACAATGCCGCCGTCTTCTTTGGAGTCAGGCCGGCCAGATGGTTCGCTAGGGTCGGCCGGGGAGCTAGTCTCGTCCGGGGCGGTGGAGAAGACGTCTGAGGAGGTATCGCGAGTGGAAGTGGTAACTCGCGCAAGCCCAGCAGCTAGGGGAGGGAGTACAGCGGGTGGTTCTGGAGCAGAGGCCACCCCAGGATCAAGCAGCATGTTCGAGGACACCCCGGAACAAGCACGTGCACGCACACACTCACCAGAACCGGAACCGTCTACACTCTCGATAGGTGTTCCGAGAGCGGTCTCTCTTCCCAAAGACGCCCCTGCACCGCTCAGCGCCGCACAACCTCCCGCGCCCACACTCTCCGCTCCCGAAGAAGAAACCAATCGTGCAGCGCCTCCGACGGCAGCCGAAGTCCCGCCTGGCAGGCAGGTTCCGGATGCATCCACAAGTGACCCGAAAGACGCTCCGAGCCTGCGCGCGACGCCACCCGTCGAGGACCCGCCGCCCGATTTGCGCACGCTCTCGCAGGTTATCCGGCAGGTCGTGGCTGCGAAGGCGCAGAAGGAGGTGATTGATCTGACGTTTGACGACTCCGACGGCGAGGGGCTTCCATCTCTGAGCACGGGCGCGAGCAAGCCGCCGTCACGGTCACTGGCACCGCGGGAAGCTCAGAAGGGTACCTCACCCTGTGAGTCTTGTACGGCTCACTGTTACGGCGGAGGGTATATAACGAGTCCTACAGCCCAAGCTCCCTCAGTGTCGACCGCCGCCCCTGCTACCCCCGCGTCACAGCCTGTCAGGACGCTCGACCTCAACGCGATCAGGAACATCCGCAAGCTCCCTCAGACGCAGCAGCAGCTCTCGTCGCCGAGGCCCGCACCCCTTCCCATCCCCCGTAATTTGAGGCGGGTTAGCGGCTCCAATAAACCGCCCAGCTCTGCGAGTCCGATAGTTCCTCCATCCACCCCTGCGAACGCCGTTGCGAGCTCGTCCAAGCTCGACGCCGCCCCTCCGAGCACTCCTTCGCCCACAGTCGGGACCCCCCAGCCGCTAGAGAAACCCATGCTGCCACGCTTGCGCGACCTCATCAGGGCGGCGATGCCGGCGAGCGCACCGGCGCCCCTTCCACAAACTACGGCCAGGGTCCCGTCTCCCGTCGCTATCACGAATGCTATTTCCCGCTCGCAATCACCGCACGCGCCGTCGCCGCCAGCCTCTTCTGGGCCGTCCGGCGCCGAATCCGGAAGTGTGAGCGAGGCGGAGCCCGCGCGATCGAGCCCGGCCATCGACCCTGAGCAGCGCGTGGCCACCCCGCCACGTTCTCCAAGCCCGGAGGCGATGGAAGAGGAGGAGTGCCTCAGCCTGATATATCCCGACTCCGACGAGCGAACCCCCGAAGTTGAGGTGCGTAACGTAGACTTCTGTGGCCTGCAGTGACTGAATCTAAAATGTAAGATGGCTGAAAATGGCCTCGAACCTGAGCCCGAGCCTGAACACGAACACGAACCTAGTCGTGTGCACGAGCCTGATCAAGCCGTCGTTATTCCTTCCACACGGCGTACACGCAGTCAGGTTGCCTCGGGAGCGTCGTCGGCCATGACCAGACCTCGTCGCTCTGCACGCCTTACATCAACATCGACTTCTACGAGCTCCTCAGTCGAGCCACCGGAACGCCCCATCAGCCGTACGCGCCGGGCCGCGCCGTATGTTCGCACCGCGAGCGACGACGCGGTCGCCGCTCAAGGCGGCCCCTCCCGCAGCGCCACCAATCCGATCACGAAAGCCTTCCTCGACGCCGGCTTCGAATCGCTCTCCTGGAAGGACGACCGGCGGCGGATCGCGCGCGAGTTCGCGCCGCCAACGCAGCTCGCGAGCGACATCCCGCACGAGCTGCACGACCGGATCAACGCGCTCAGCCTCGGCGCGCGCCTCGCGGGGAACATGCAGGTGCTCGTGTTCGAGGCCGAGATCCGCGCGAACACGGCGGACGACGAGCCGGGCGCGCCGCCGGTGCGCGTCGTGAACGAGGTCGACGACGAGCCGACGCCGCCGCTCGAGTTCTACTACTCGAACCTGATGTGGCATGGGGAGGGCGTGCCGCACCCGGACCACGACAGCCTGCGCGGGTGCGACTGCATCGGGCCGTGCGACCCGAACTCGAAGACGTGCGCGTGCGTGAAGCGGCTGCGCGAGGTGGTGCAGTGGGACCGCGGCGGGTTCATCTACGACAAGAAGGGCAAGCTGCGCGCGACGGAGTATCCGATCTTCGAGTGCAATATGAACTGCGCTTGCTCTGACGAGTGTATGAATAGGGTATGTTCGTCTTTATCTATGGTTCTTCTACGTAGTCTCATTGTCGTGGCAGGTGGTTCAGCATGGGCGACAGTACGAGATTGCCATCTGCAAGACTCCGAACAAGGGCTGGGGTAAGTCCTACCGCTTCTCTGCAGACCGTACACAGCTGAGACAGACCGTCAAAAGGTGTGTTCAACGGCCCTAAGAAGGTCCCTGCCAACTCTTACGTCGGGCTATACGCTGGCGAGTACCTGACGGACGCAGAGGGTGAAGTTCGGGGAATGTGAGTGCAAAGGCTGTTACAACGTTGTGCCCTGCCAGGATCTTACGAACTCATACGTACAGCCTCTACAACAAGTTCGGGCGGACATACCTCTTCGACCTCGACTTCTGGTACCTCAAGGCGAACGATGGGTCCGAGGAGAAAGTGCAGTACTGTATCGATGCATACCACGCCGGCAATGTGAGTAATACAAACAACTCCTGCATAGACACCGCACTAACCTTCCCACCAGTTCACCCGCTATCTCGTGAGTTCCCTGCCCCAAGATGCCGCACGACTCTCGCTCATTGTACCCTTACAGAACCACAGCTGCGACCCGAACTGCGTCATCGTCGCGTGCTACATCAACGAGGGCAACCTCGAGAAGCCGCTCCTCACGATCTTCACCTGCCGCGACGTCGAGCCGTACGAGGAGCTCTGCTTCTCCTACTTCGGCGCGCCCGACGACGACACCAACGAGGACGCCCCGCAGGAAGTCAACAGCAACGACGGCGTCTACGTCAAGTGCCAGTGCGGCGCGGTCAACTGCAGAGGCGCCATGTGGAAGTAGCTTCCGAGCTGCTTCGTCCCCGCGGTCCGGATCCTTTGTCCATGTCATGTCTGTTGCTATGTATCAGCATGTTTTCCGTCGCATCCACATCGCTACTACGTATGTTATGGTCGTCACTTATACCAGTATGAATTGTACGCATCTAGCGGTAGTTTTGTAGAGTAGGCACGATCAATATTTAGTATACAGGTATATGCATTCAATGGTATGTTACAGATGTGTACGAGCACCGCAGAAAGCAAGAAAACAGCAGGTCAAATGGACCAAGATGGATCAACTCTTATGCACCTTGTTCGGTAGGTGCACCGGAAAGCCCCTGCGAGCCTCCCTCAGCGGCCTCTGATGGACGACCAGACCAGGGGTGCCCGCCGTTTTCCTTGAACTCCCATTCCCGGAGTGCGTCTTCGTCCCACGTCTTCTCGTGGATATCGCCCTCCTTCAACAAGAACGCCTCGTCCCGGAACTGTATGGGCATATAGTCGTTCGTAACTGGGTGCCTGCACGCCCATTTCATATCAGCTCCCAGCTCTCCTCAACGCAGCGCCCACAACGCGAGCCACTCACGCATAATCTGGGTTGTACCGGTACCCATGCCCATACCCAAGGCTTTGCATGAGCCCTGTCGGTGCGTTGCGCACCGCGAGCGGGACGGGGATCGTCATGTCGAGCTTCGCAGCTTCCTCCGCGCGTTTGTAGCCCTCGTACGCGCGTGTCGACTTCGGCGCCTCTGAGAGATACGAGACGAGGTGCGCGAGGTTGATGCGGCATTCGGGCATGCCGATCACCTGGCACGCCTGGTATGTCGCCATCGCCTGCAGGTCCGCGGTGAGCACAATACGATGATGACGGAGGCCGCTTGAATGTGAACGAGGAGTCGTAGCACGTACCAGAGGGAGAGCTTGGGCGTCTGCGAGCCCGATGTCCTCGCTCGCGCACACGACCATACGGCGCGCGATGTACAGCGGGTCCTCGCCCGCGCTAAGCATGCGCGCGAGCCAATACAACGCGGCGCTGCCCTGGCTCCCGCGCACGCTCTTATGTAGGGCGGAAATGAGGTCGTAGCGTGCGTCCCCAGAGCGGTCGTACGCGGTTGACACCGAGCGGCGCAGCGAGGCAAGGAGCTTGCTCTCATCGGAGGCGGAGTTCGCGGAGAGGACGAGTTCAAGGAGGGAAAGCGCCGTGCGCGCGTCGCCGGTGGAGAGCGAGACGACCGTTGAGAGCACTTTGGGCGTGAGGTGCGGGTATGCGGGGAATGCGGGCGCAGACTGAGAGCAGGACGGTGTGCCGGAGGGTCCTGATTGGGAGGACGGCGGCTGGGAGGACTGAGACGGCTGCGTGAGCGGTTCCTCGGCGTCGGGCTGTGAACTCGCGACATCGCTCGAGTTGTCCTCGATAATATGCACCTCGCCTCGAGTGGCAGAAGCTACTGCCTCTTTGGAGGACTTCTCCTCAGACTCACATACCCGCTCCACGGCTTGAATAACGATCCTTCGGATGTCGTCATCTGTGAGCCGCTCTAGAACGAAGACGCTGCACGGGAGGATTAGACTACTTCTCTAGCGAAGCAGGGAGACTACGCACCGACAACGACTGAGAAGTGCGCTCGTTAGGCGAAAAGAGGGGTTCTCGGTCGTCGCTCCTATCAGCTTGCCATGAAGGTCAAACGCTGATCACGCATCATGCAACACGGCGTGCCTACTTGCAGGTGGCCTTGCTCGAGGAACGGCAAGAAGATGTCCTGAGGTGGCGTCAATGACGTCGATCTCAAAGCTAGGGAGATCGCTGTACCTGCTGCGCCTTGTTAAAACGATGCACCTCGTCCAGGAATAGGATGGTCCGTCTGGAATGAACGCCGCATGGGTACACGGCTGCAGATGAAGTCATGAAGCTCTGACCTGCCTGTGAGTGCGAGCAAGCTCTTGGCCTCCTCGACGACCGCACGGACATCAGCTATGCCTGAGTCCGTCGCGCTCAGCTCCTTGAACACCGCATTAGACCGCTTTGCGAGTAGCCGCGCCAGTGTAGTCTTTCCACAGCTATGGGCAATCTTAGCCGATTTAGACATAAGCCCAACGCAAATATCACGCACCCAGGAGGGCCCCAGAAGATGATGCTCCCCGTTGCCCCTCGATCGAGGTGGCTCATGAGAAGGGAACCAGGTTCAGTCAGGTGGGGCTGCCCGACAAACTCTTCCAGGGACTGTGGCCTTAACCGTTCCGCTAATGGCGCCGCAGACTGCAGTCGCGATGACGCAGTAACTCGTTGACGTTTCAGTGGGGTGATTTGAGTCGCGGATATATCGTCCACTTCGCTACGTTTCCGTGTATGTCCAGACTTTGACGAAGAGGCTTGTTGCGTGAGGGATGGGGACGCGTATGTTCCTTTTCCCGACGGAGTAAATAGAGATGTCAGGGATGCCTGAGACATCCTGCTTTTGAGCGGCGCAGTAGAAGTGGTAGCGGGCATGTCCTCGGAGCAATTGTTGTCTAGATGGCGATTGATGTCTCCTTCTGGTACGCTCTTGGAGCACACCGGACTGAGTGAGATTCGCGTTCATTTCATGTTGAATGCCACGCTGCGCGTATACCAACTCACCAAGTGACTGTAGTGGTTGGAGAGCAGACACGGACGCGTCTGCATTCACGTATGACCAGAGTGAGGACGAGGAGCTTCACAGCGTACCTTTGTGGTTCTTGTCCGAGCTCATCGATGATCTTTAGGGTTTATTACACAGGTATGTGGACACAGTTCCGACAACCAGACGAAGACAATAGCGATGTAGGGCAGAGCGACAGAGCAAGGGAGCAAGAGGAGCAGAGAAAAGGACTACCAGAAAGCGCGCTAAGCGCGCCGGGGCGCGAAGCGACGCGTCCAGTCACGTGCACAAATCAAGCAAGCATTCTGGGCGCCTATCAGTACAGAGAGCCATTTTCTAACCGGAGTTAACAACAGTTGTTAACCGTGCGATTAAGAACGCTTAAATCTGGTAAGAAACGTTTTGTGACAAATGAACCGAGGGGTGCCGCACTACTATCCAGAATGACAATGTCGTCGCCGCTGCTGATAATTCCACATCTTTTCGCTGTTCTCCCCGCCCTCCGTATCGTCAACGCCCTCCCGAGTCACGAGTGGCCCCATGAGCACCACACTTCGAGTTCCCGGCGTCGCCTCGCTCGGTGAGTCGTTAGGCGCCCGCACTTGTTCACGCTCTATGTAATTAGACTAGCGCTTTCCCGTGCCTTTGCCACGGGGCATTCATCTTGCTCCATTTATGCGAGTCCCGACCCACTAATTGTCACTGTCCTCAAACGCGAAGTTGTAAAGTTGTCGAGAGCGGGAAGGGGAGTGAGTGAGTGAGTGAGTGAGTGATAAGTAGTACAGATCGGGCCCTAGCGAGCACACGACGCGTCGGTGGCGCTGAGCCCATATTTGGCGCCCGCCTGTCCCGCTTTGCCGCAACGGTGTGGGTCCTGGGAAGAGCTATAAGTACGCCCCCTCTACCTGTCCCACTTTCTAGATACTGGTTAGAGTACTTCATGCAATGCTCTGCGTATATGAATCCTCGGAATCCCTCCCCAGACATCATAAATCGCCAAGAAACTTGCTGGAGTCGAGTCCGAGCACACAGAGGGCGCTTATTTGAATCCCGACGCGCATTGCTTCGTATTAAGCATCAGGCTCATATTTTTTTGATACGGACAACGGCGCACAGTTGATACACTCCCTCTGCACCCACCCTGAGAACTAGGAGGTTGTAGGTCGAGAAATGAGCGAGCGGTGAGCATGTTTACTCGGCAAGGAAAGAGACAAGCCTTCCTTAAAAGGAGACCTTCACGAATTGTAATATAAGATGTAAAGATGTAATATAAGATGCGAGTCCCGCACGCGTGCCAGTCGAGCTCCCCGACCCCCCGACCCCCCGACCCCCCTGTCCCCCCCGTCCCCCCCGT
Source organism: Trametes villosa (assembly GCA_002964805.2). Lineage (NCBI taxonomy): Eukaryota > Fungi > Basidiomycota > Agaricomycetes > Polyporales > Polyporaceae > Trametes > Trametes villosa. Next base: position 2,835,755 of record PUDQ02000010.1, read on the forward strand.
CCCCTATTCTTCCTGCCACGACCGCCTCGCCGTCCTACGCACCGACGCCAGGTGCGTCCCCGAAGATTAGCTAGCAACATGGCTCCTCTCGTGCAAGCCACCGACGGCATGGACCGCAATGCCCTCCGCGTCCTCGTAACCGGCTTCGGCGTGAGTGCCCACTTACCTACAATCGCCGGAATGCGTGCATATGAGCAGCCTGGCTGAGCATCCGTGGCAGCCATTCGGCAAGTACAAAGAGAACCCGTCCTGGCTCGCCGTCAAGCCCCTCCACAACACCATCCTCTACACCGACCCGCCGACGGACCTCTTCCCGCCCAGCGATCAGGCCGCGATGATGATCACCGAGGAAATGGAGGAGTTCCTCAACCGCCCCCAGCAGATCCACATCACCGTGCTCGAGGTCCCCGTCTCCTACCAGGCCGTGCTCGCCACCGTGCCCGGCCTGCACGGCCGCCCGCCCGTGCTCCCGCGCCCGAACGACCCCGCGCTCGCGATCCCGCCGCCCCCAGCGAACGGGTACGACTTCATCTTCCACGTCGGCGTCGCGGGGCGCGGCCCGCTACGCATCGAGCGCATCGGGCACAAGAACGGGTACCGGATGAAGGACGCCGACGGCGAGTACGCGCCCATCGTGCACCTCCCGAAGGACCCCATCCGCGACAGCGCGGACGCGGAGCTCGAGCGCATGGAGCGCATGCTCGTCGGCGCGTCGCTCCCGGGCCCGAGCGGCCCCGAGGGCCCGGGGCCGGCGGAGGTCATGGAGATCCCGCCCGTGCCCAACCGCGGGTTCGGGAAGGGCTACGAGAACTTCCCGGACGAGCTCTCGACGGAGATCGACGTGCCCAAGCTGATCGTGCACCTGAAGGAGAACGGGATTGACGTGCGTGTGCCTGTTCCTCGTGTGCCCGCGCGGGCCGCTGACGGCCTTCCAGCAGGTGTACTCGTCGATGGACGCGGGCCACTTCCTGTGCGACTACATCTTCTGGTGCTCGCTCGCGGAGGCGCGGCGGAACATCACCCCGCAGGAGAAGTTCAAGGAGCGGAGCACACCCCCGAAGAGCACGCCCGTGCTGTTCATGCACTGTCCCCCGGTCGAGCAGCCGCTCAGCACGGAGCAGGTCACGGATGCGATCCAAAGGATCATCCTCTGGGTATGCGGCCGGTCAAACCAGGCCTGAAATCCCCGTCTCCCCGCCCTATACATCTTTCCCCCTGCTCACTGTATTCTCCTCCCGGTACTTGTTTACGCTTAGTGCTCACGAGCCGATCTTGAATTCGCAGTCACTGGACTGATCGGTACTGCCCCGCCCGTCCGTATTTCCCGCTGTCGCATTGTGTTATACCACGCACCCCCATTGGACCGCACCTGTATCGAAGTATATATGACATACGAGTAATATGCATCGCCGCGCCCCGCGTGCCGCCCGAGCCTCTCCGCTCAGCGAGCCAGTCAGACGCCCCCAGTAACTCTCCCATCCCAGGCGCGCTCCCACCTCCCGCTCCCAGCACATACGCTTCCCCCTCCATTGGCCGCATCCCTCCCCGCCCAGCGTCCCGTGCAACAGGCAATCTGGAATTCACCTCGCGCTGAATCATCCGCATCGCCCGCGCGCGATTTGGCCTGCGCGCGATTCGCTGCCCGCCCCAGCGCGCGCGGGGACGCGCGACATACGCGTCACGTGCGCGCCCCGTACATATACCGCGATCGTGCGGGCGATGTTTCTGCACACATCCTCCTCGGTCTTCAGCCACTTCGTCCTCCTCCTTCACCTCCGCCCTCGCCTTCTGCGCATCCGATCTTACCGCTCGCGACGAAAAACTAGCGCGCTATGTCGACGAACATCACCTTCCACGCCGGTGAGTGCCTCGCGCCTGCGCGTAATCCGGCGCCCGCGAGTGGATGGTAGAAGCAGCGAGGACCTCGGAGCTGAATTGGGATCGCAGGCTCGGTGAGCGCGGAGGAGCGCTCGCAGCTGCTCTCCCAGAAGGGCGCCACGATCTGGTTCACTGGCCTCAGCGCGAGCGGCAAGGTACGCCCCGCGCGCGAGAGTGGAGAGAGAAAGATGCTGATCGGCGGCGCGGGGCGAAATTTAGTCGACGATCGCGTGCGCGCTCGAGCAGCACCTCCTGCACCTGCACAAGTTCGCGTACCGGCTGGACGGGGACAACGTGCGCTTCGGGCTGAACAAGGACCTCGGGTTCGACGAGAAGTCGCGGAACGAGAACATCCGCCGCATCGGCGAGGTACGCCCCCCTTCCTCGCGTGCACCTGCTTTCTTGCTCACTCGCCCACCTTCACCCCCGCAACCTCTCTTTGCATGCTTCTGCTTGGGACTTCGATCGTTCATCGGCGCGCGCACCCGTCTTGCCCGCTGCAGGTTTCGAAGCTGTTCGCGGACGCGTCCGCGCTCGCGCTCACCGCGTTCATCTCGCCGTACAAGGCGGATCGCGCCGTCGCGCGCGAACTGCACGAGAAGGGCGGGCTCGCGTTCATCGAGGTCTTCGTCGACGCGCCGCTCAGCGTCGTCGAGCAGCGCGACCCGAAGGGCCTCTACAAGAAGGCGCGCGCGGGCGAGATCAAGGGTGAGTCTCCCTTTCCCCTGCCCCTGCCCCTTCCGCTGCTTCGGGGAGATGTGCGAGTGCGAGAGAGCTTATGCGAGCCTGCGTAGACTTCACTGGCATCTCCGCGCCGTACGAGGCGCCTGAAAACCCCGAGGTGCACATCAAGACGGACGAGTGCGACGTGACGGAGGCGGTCGCGCGCATTACCACGTACCTCTCCGAGAAGGGCTTCATCTAACTTATTCGCTCCCGCGCCCCGCCTTTGTATACCTGGTGTGTAGGAGTAGGCAGATAATCTTATAGAGCTCTCAGCATCGCAGATCGTGTGTGAGTAGATATGTGAGGACTCACCCTACCCACACGTTAGTAGGATCCTGGCACCAGTGATCGCATTGGAATGCTTCATTTGACGTTATTTCCGCTGTATGCTTACACGATGGGAGAGAGAAACTGTTATACATGCATTATGCGTCTAATAGAGCACGGCCGACAATACAGATGACAGAATCGTAGAACAGAGTCACTGGACAGGACGAAAGTAGCATCACAACACAGCGCAGAACCTACTCAAGCGCGACCGGCAACGCGAACGACCCCGGCGTGACGGTACTATTGCTCACCGTCCGCCCGCCCAGCAACTCGTCATGCACACCGGGCTCGTACATGCCCACACCCATACCCACGCCGGTGCCCGGTCCGGCATCCTCCTGCTCCTCCTCGATCGCGTCCTGGCTCGGGCGCTCGAGCATCTGCGTGAGCCCCGCCTCAACGACCGCCATCCACTGCTGAAGCTCGTCGACCGTGCGCGCGAGCTCGCCATGCGTCGCCTCGTGCGACTGCGTCAGCGGCGCGAGGTCGAGCGGGCGGATCGGCGGGCCCACGAGGTCGGCGGGCAGCGCGAACGAGAGCGAGCGCGCGTGCGAGTGGGAGGTGAAGGAGGAGGACAAGTCTGATGCGGCGAAGCGCAGGTCGGACGAGTGGTTCGGGTGCGAGGAGAGCGAGTTGAGGGAGGTTGTCGACGAAGAGGCCGTGGAGTTCGGCTGTGGGTAGGAGCTGGACGGTTTGGGGTGGCGGAACGGGATGGGGAAGGGTGATGGTGAGGGGGGGAGGAGGTCGGACATGCCCAGCTTGTGCTCTGAGCTGAGGGTTGGGATCTAGAGAACAAACCGTCAGCTCGATATTGCTGTGCAGTTATGCGACGGCAGGACATACTTTGAGCACATCTCGAAGACCAGGGACCGGGATTCCCGAAGATTGGCTAAACGACGATTCGGCAGGGCTGCCGCTGCGCTCCTCACCCCTCTTCGCAAACGGTCGAACAGGCATGTCTAGAATACCAGCAGACCCGAGGCGGGAAAGGCTCGGCCGCCTGAGAGCCGATCTCGAAGCGATGACAGAGTTCTGCGCAGCTGCGAACGAGCTGGGGGGTTCCAGAGCCGTGGCTGACCGTGCGCGCACTATCGGCGGAGGCGTTGGCAACGAACCACCAGGAGACGCGAGCCGCTTGGGAAGAATGGAAGCATCCAAGGACTGTGAGGTTTGGTGTATGCTCGATGTCGTCGATATAGTGGAGATGGTGGAGACACTTGAGTGTGTCGGCGATCTACGGTCGTGTCCATGCGGCAAGCTGAAAGTGGGTAGGGGTGACGCTGGGGTAGAGTCACTCCGCGCACTCAACGGGAGAGGTGAGACGGGAGGGAAGCGGAAGTCGGAAGTGGCAAGAACGCCGCCCCGCGAAGTACCTGCGACAGGGGGAGACGAGGAGCTAGCCGTACTGCTCTGCGCCCGCTTGCGACTCGCAGTCGGCCGGTCCGTGGTGGAGCGTTCAGGGGAAGATGTTGACAGAACTATGGGCGGTTGACTATCCAAAGTTGCCTCAATCGGTGACACCTCCGGGATCTCGATGTTGGGCACTCCGCGGGTAGACCTGACTTCACGGTACGTTGGGATAGGCTTCGCGAGTGGCGTGCTTGGTTTGTCTTCGACATCGAAGTCGAAGTCAAGCGGCGCCGGAGCCGCCGCGCGAGGTATACCGGGACCAAGAGGAGGAGCCGCAGCACGCGGAATGCCGGGGCCAAGAGGCGGGGCTCCCGAACGCGGTATGCCAGGGCCGAGAGGTGGCAAACGCTCTCGTTTACGGTCCACCGGTGAAGGCAGAAGCTCGGTGTCTTCCAGCTCGTCGTCGCCTCTGGATTTGGATCGAGGGGTGGATGAACGGGGAGGGAACACGAACGCGGATTGCTTCGCGGTACGTGGGTCATCTCCAGGAGGCTCCGGAGTAGTGAGGCCGCGCGAAGGACTACGACCTCGTAACGGTGGCGAAGTGATGTTGAGGGAGTGGTTGGCCATCAGCTCCTCCGAGGGCATCTCGAAAGCCGGTATGGGGAACGAGTCTGGAGGCGGGTCGCCGTAGTCGAAGAGGTTCCGGAGTGTGGCAGGGACATTGGCCGGTGGCGGACGCACCGTCGACTGGCCGCCCGCGGCCTCGTCCTCGAGCAGCGTAAGCAGTGCATTGTCGGGTTCAAACGCACCGAGGCTAGAAGTGGAGCGCCCTCGGACGGTGTCAAACTCCCAGGGGTTCTCATCCTCTTCGATGTCTGAGCCGGCTCGGATTCTACGCCATGTAAGTGCCGGCCGGGATGCAGAAGACTGGCGGCCCATACGCACTCTCGCTCTCGCTCCTCTTCTTCCTCCCACGGGAGGGGTGCCGCCATGCTAGCTCTGGAACCGCCACCCTTGATCCAAGCATCATAGCGGAGGATGAGGTCTTTGAGCACCGTAAGAGGCGTCTTCCGGACAGCGAGGATCCACTTCGTCTTCTGCAGCTCGTCTGCTGAAAGACGCTACAGGGCCTAGCTGTTAGTACATTGTAGAAGTGCAATGAACGAACGGCGTACATCGGTCGCGGACTCCCTCAAGCAAGCAGCCACAAAGTCCCGCAAATCCTTGCTGCCTTCTCCCTCATTGAGCCGTGGTGGCTTCATCCGCGGGATGAGCTGAATGAGCTTGTGCTGATCCACTATGTGCGCGTTCGGCGCGCTCCCCTTGATCATCTCGTATATCATGATACCCAGGCTCCAGATATCCGCCTTGGTGTCGTACGCAGACGCATGCGCCACCTCCGGGGCCATCCAGTGCGGCGTCCCGACCAGCGTATTCCGCTTGCTCGACGCGGTGACCAGCAGCGCGGACACGCCAAAGTCAGCGATCATGACCTTGCCCGCAGCGGTAACGAGGATGTTCGCCGCCTTGAGGTCGCGGTGGATGATCGCGGACTTGTGGAGGTAGCTGAGGCCGGTGAGGACCTCGCGCGTGATGAGCGCAACGTACTTCTCCTCAAGCACGCCGTCCTTGCAGGCCTTCATGAGAGTGCGCACGCTCCCGCCCTGCGCGTACTCCATCACGATCCACACCCGCGGGCCGTCCATGTAGCACCCGAAGTACTTGGTGACGTTCGGGGCGTCCCTGAGCTGGGTGAGGAGGGCGACCTCGCGCTGGATGTCCCCGACATCGTCGTCCTCTGTGTCGAGGTTGATGATCTTGAGTGCGACGACCTCTCCTGTCCGCAGGTCGCGGCCCTTGTGCACCGAGCCATATGCGCCTTTTCCTACAGTCTCAAGCCGTTGGTAGAGCTGGTGAACAGACACAGGAGCCATCATAACAGGGTCGTAACAAGGATCGAAGAATTGTACAGAGACCGCAGGATGAAGTGATCGAGGTGCTCAGAGAAAGACCAGGTAGAACCATGGAGAGACAGAGAGTTCAGCAGGAGGCAAAAGAAGACATGAAAGAAAGCCCGAGCTCGCTGTAGGAGACGATGAGGAAGATATCCAAGCAGAACCTTTCACTGGCAAGCTCTGGGCTGCTGTTCTGCTACCGCGGGCGTCTAACCCGCCCCGACGCCGGTATTACCGGGAACTTAAGTTCACGGTCAAACGTACTAGCGCTACCGGCCTTGTTTTCTATCCACCAACATCACAAGTACTATGGGAGCTTATGCTGGCATACATGCATCTGTTACACTGGGTATGATTGTCGTGTGCAACACAATGATGATCATTAGATTAATATAAAAGTAATGTGAGTGCTTCCTGCTAAGCAGCGAAGAGGTATATACCAAAGAGCGTTCCGTTGGAATGATCGGCAGCAGTGAGAGATACATGCTATAAGAGCACCATGAATCCATCCTTCCAGTAATACAGCGAGCGTTTACTTGTTCTTGGCGAGCGGGCTGATCTGGGGCAGACCAGGGTAGTACGACGTCGGGATGGTCCTGCACGTCCCCCTCAAGTTAGTTTCCGCCTCCCAACCTACGATTCATAGCGGTAAAACTTACGGAGTGGGGATCGCCGCGTTGGTCGCAAAGCCCGACTTGAGGTCGCCGGGCATGACGGTGGGCGCGACGTAGCCCTTCGGCTTCGAGATCGACTGCGTGACCTTCGAGTACGCGGTGTGGCTCGAGCCGCTCTTGATGCACTCGATCCCGGACCCGTATGCGCTCTCGCACTTCACAACCGCCTTCTCCGTCTTCGACCACATGTGCACGTTCTTCAGCGTAATGCCCGTGCAGGGCGCGCCGTCGGCGCAGATCAGTTGGACGGGCGGGCGCTGCACGCCGTCGTTCACGTAGCCGTTCCAGTTCTGCAAGCACGGCGGCACCGTAAGTATGCTGCCCGGGGGCGGAAAGGAGGGGGAGGCGCACCGAGAAGGTGATGTCCGAGAGCTGCACGCCGGGGCCCGAGCCCGCCTTCTGCGACGACCAGTACTGGTCGACGTTGAGGCCGTACGCGGTGCCGTGCGACATGAAGCTGTCGAACGTCACGTCGCGGACGTAGCCAGAGCCCTTGTTGCTCTTGATCATGAGCGCCTGGTTACCGCCGTTCGTGTACACGTTCCTAAACAAACGCGGATGAGCGGTGCGAATCGACCCGCACATGTCTGGCTTACTTGTACTGGATCTTCTCGATCGCGGTGCCGTCGGACAAGCTGCCAATAGCGCTGCCACCAGACTGGTTGCACCAGACTGTTCTCTCGTTAGTTCATGTGGGATTTTGCACCGAGGCAAGAAATACTTACTACGCTCGACGAGGATGTTCGAAGCGGGCGACTGCGACAAATTTGAGCCAACACGTCTATTATCCCGAACGGCGGAAGGAACGCACCTTGACAGTCACGCACTCGTCGCGGTTAGTGACCTCGACGTCGTGAATCCAGTGGTTGGTGCCCCACACATCGACACCGTCAGAGCCACCGATGTTGGCGCCTGCATCGCGCGATGTCAGCAAGCCACAAGCATGCGATTTTCGCAAGAACGTACCGCGAATGGCCATGTTATAGACCTCGCCGTTGGACCCAGCCTCGATGACCAAGTGGAACTCGGGAGCTATGGAGAGTAATCAGGAATTCGCCACCGACGACCGGGAAAATCCTGCAGCTCACAGTCAACGAGGATAAGATCGTGGACCGAGAAGTTGGTGGACTTGACCATGCGGATGAGACGCGGGCTAATGCTAGGTATGAGCGCATGCATCGCGGCCTAGTAAATGCATATGCTCCTCACCCGGCGTTACGACACTGGTAACCGGCACCCTGGATGCCACCCGCGCTGTTCTTGGAGTAAAACTCAAAGTCGTTCGCGCCCTGAACCACGATCATGTTGCCGCCGGTAGTGGCTATATGCGCAGGTTCTGTCAATGCCCGTAGTATATATACAGCACATGCTGGACTGACCGGCGCGGGTAATCAGGCCGTCGAGGCGGAAGGCCCACTTGGAGCCATTCTTGAGGGTGACCCACGTCTTCATCTGGTAGTTACCTGCCGATCACTCGTTATTTTTCGCCAACAGTCCACACATAGATGGAGACATACCAGCAGGGACATAGAGCGTCGACCCAGAGTTCTTCGTGACACATTCCTATATGCGCGCAAGAGCGTCAGCAGACCTGCGCCGTCCGCATATAACCGTACCATACGCACGTCGTACGCCTTCTGGATCGCGGGCCCAATGTCGCTCGAGCCGACCTTGCCTCCATAGTCCAGCACGCTGCACGTCTTCGCCTCCTTCGCGGAGGTCGAGCTCGTCGGGCCGACGTGCCCAGACAGCTGCGCGGACGCGGCGCCGACGAGGAGGAGAGACGCGAGGAGGGACTTGAAGCTCATGGTGCACGGTCAAAAGTCGAGTCCAGCAAGGTCCAGCAGCAGTCTTTCAGAAACCCACACCCCCACGCGCGCGCGCTGCCTTTATACGCACCCTCCCGCCGACCGGGGGCGGCGGGGCGGCGGCATACCCATGACCCTGGCGCGGCGCGAGGGGCGCGGTTCTGGAGTGCATGCCGCCGTGCGGCTCGCGAGCGTCCTCGGATGGTTACCGAGACAACTCCGTCCCAACATGGCGCGCGTGGCCCAAGTTGCGGCGGATCGCGCGAGAGGAACGAGGACGAACGCGGCGCCGGGGCCCTCGGCGGGTGCAGCCGCGGGTAAACCTCTGGTCGCAGGGCCCGACGGTCGGGAGCTGGGTTACATGACGATCTTCGTCGCGCGCGGGACCGGCGGGGCGCGCCCCGAGCGGTTTGTTGCCAGGGACGGGCGGTTCGGGCCCGGTAGAGTGGGAGTGCAGCTCGCGGAGGCCTGTGAAGAGTGATTGGGAGGATGTCAGATGAAGGAGGATGGGTAAGCTTGTGTTGTTGGCGATATCGTTTGTTGTGGACCGCCAGCTTGCTTAACGTTTTGTGAGAGTTTGTAGGGGCTGTTGTCATCCGGCGGCAAGCCGTGAGGATATTACACGTCGATGTTCTTCTAGTGTTAGTACCTAGTATTCATAGCACATTCTATAGACTGTTTTGAATGGTACCGCAGTCGAGTGTATACTGCCCTACCCACCCAAATTCCTTGGCAAGAAGAAGAGAACTCGGTGCTGCACACGGTCAGCGACAACTTCGGTGATGCACCCGCATCAGGCGACAAGAGTGGTCGTAGGCCAAGATACGGCCCGCGAGCATATGGCGTCCCCGTGGGTCCGACCATACCAATCAGAACTTCGAAGCTAGCGTTGGGAAGCCTGGCAGGCTGGCACGGCACTGGAGGGCCCGGCGGGCCGCCTACAGTACCAGATGCATGTCGCGACATCGACTCGAGCCTCACGCTGGCAAGGGATTTGTCGCAAGAGCGAAGCAGCGTACGCTCGAAGCCATACGGGTGGTTACTGGTGGTGGTCAGAGAGCAAGCGTCGACTCGGCATCGACCGCCTCAACTGCCTTCATCCAAGTTGGTCTCAGATTCGCACGGCTGTCATGGTATACACTCGCCCACACAGGCACACGATCCCCGTTGAGGAAACACACTTACCCCGAAGCAGACAACTTCCCAACTCGGCCCAATCTCACACACACGCAACCAAAGTGGAGCGAATGTTATGTTTTATTCAATAACTCAGAATCCAATGCAAAAGACGGTGGTGGTTGCATCTAGAACTACATGACAGCGTGCGGGGCGGGGTATTGTCCGGTCCTCATAACAACAGAGTAGTAGCAAATTAGACAAGGGTCGCGAAGCCGACGGCGTCGTCGTCGAACGAGAACGCGGTGTACACGTTCTTCATGAAGCTGTCCCCGAGCAGCCACACGTTGCTGCCGAGGCCGATGTCCTGGCCCGCGAGCGCGCCCACGCACTTGCCCGAGCCGGTGGAGGTCTCGCCGAGGCTGAAGCTGCAGCGCGAGGGAAAAGATCACGTCAGTTCTTGTACGAGTCGCTGATGGACAAGGATGCACGTACTTCTCGGAGGTGATCGCCCACTTCTTGCCGCCCCAGCTGAAGGACACGGAGGGGGGCGAGTTGCACGGGAACGAGTAGTAGCCCTGCGAGGAGTCGTACACGGCGGAGCCGCTGACCTTCGCGTAGAAGGACTTGACGGCCGAGGGCGGGCCGTACATGATCGTGGTGCCCGAGTCGATGATCGTCTCGAAGCCGGACGCGGCGGTCGTGCTGCCGACGAACGCCTTCGCGCCGGTGATCTGCCAGAAGCCGGTCGAGGTGTCGACGGAGTGGTACTCGAGCGCGCCCGTGTACAGCTTGGTGTCCGTGCCGCCGAGGTAGAGCTCCGAGCCGGAAGACGCGAGCTTGAACCCGAACACACCCTCGGACACGGCGCCCTGCGAGACCGCGGTGTTGAAGAAGGGGTTCTAGGGAGAGGGAGGGATGTTAGACCGGGTAGTCACTCCTCTCGACGCGGGATATTCACCTGGTTCAGGTTGGAGATGGCGGGGTAGGCGAGGCCGAGGAGACCATCGATCGGGTCGTCCGCGAACGAGCTCGAGAGGGTGGTCACGGGCGAGAAGTACTGGTTCTTGACAGAGATACCAGCAACGTTGACTGTGCCCCATATCAGCATCCGGAACTCTACGGCGTGAATAACGATGCTTACCCGTCTCGGTGTACTCGGGGCCGGAGACGGTAGAGCCGTCACCGTACTGGATCGAGAAGGAGCCGCTCTTCTTGGTGCCGGTCGAGGAAGAGGACGCGGTGTACTTCTTCTTGGACGAGCAGGTCGAGCTCTTGCACGAAGAGGAGGGGACCCAGAGGTCGGACGAGCCCGTGTCGAAGTCGATGAGGAACTTCTGGGCGGGGGTGCCGATGGAGATCGTGCCGGCCCACTCGAGGTCGTCCTCCTCGTCGGTGAGGGCCTCCTTCTGGCGCTTGGCGAGGCTGGCGGGGACGACGGCGAGGGGCTTGATCTCGGCGCCCTCCTTGAACGCGTGGCGGCCGACGTTCTTCTCCAAGTTGATCAGGTTCGCGCGGTGCTTGCTGAGAAGGGCGCGCGGACGCGTCAGTAGCTGTACCTATGGCTCGAGATGTTGGTGAGACTCACTTCTGGGTAGCGATGCTCGAGAGGATGGCCTTCTCGTGGTTGAAGGTGCCGTCGGCGTTGGTGAGGGACGAACGCTTCGCGAGGGGGATGCGGAGGCCGGAGTCCGCCTGGGCGGGGCTCGCAGCGGCGATGAGCGCAAGGGCGACGGTGACGAGGGAGGCTTTGCAGAACATGGCGAAGAGGAGGAGCGACGAAAGGCCAGTGAAGGGCTTCGAGGGCTTTCAGGAGGGGAGGACCTGATGAGGAGGAGGGCGGAATGGGTGCGGCTTTATAGCGTTGGGGTGCCGCCCGATGGTGACCGACGCGGACGCGTCTGGGGTTCTTGCGTCCGGGGGATGGCGTCAAGGAGGCGTTGCGGAAGGCATGTGGCCGAGGCAGGGAGTTCATTCGACCGGGCTGCTTCTCCACGATGGCCCCCGAGGATAGATCGCTGATGGCGGTAAGTGGCGGTCGCAATGCCAGACAGCGCCCCGATCGTCCTCCTGCCCGTCCACCATGCGGTCAGATAGCTGCACTTGTGGTGCTCCGTCGCCGCCGCTCGGGTGTACCATATGCGTGCGATTGATGTGGTGGTATGTAGTGGACGACTTGCACAGCGTCCGTTCCCGGCGAGCCCTCCGGCGGTAACGCGCCTGCACAGTGATCGACGTCCACGTGCGCCCCCTCCCCCGCAGATCGAGTCCGTCCGATTGCCGGCGCACGTCCATTTCCGCCTCCTCGGCCTCTTCCGTCTCGGACATAACTCCTCTCTCCCAACATCGCGGCCGGAGTGTGTTGACTTTCGCTGGACGGACGGGCACACTTCCCGCCGCCTTGCCTCCGCACGATCTTCCTATTCGCCACCCGCAGTGCTAGCGCACCTTGCACGACAGGCAATCGAACCTACGCCGCCGCTCAGCACACCACATGCTCGGAGGGACATGCACGCCCCCGCGATACGGCACCGTGCACGTCGCTCGCGCTGTCAATCCCCCGGATGCGCCGCATGGTGTCCATGATAAACCGGGCAGCCGCCACAGGCCGCAGCGGGCCCGTCGTCGCCCCTACCGCAATCAGCCCCCGCGATACATGTGCACATCCCGTCTTCGCGGTATGTGCGCCATCATCACGCGTACGCCGGGACGCCTGCGACGCTCATTCTATCGCCCTAGGTGCTATTAATAGCTCATCTGTGCTGCGTGCACCCGGACGGGTGCGCTAGCCGGCGCACATCCACATGTGTGCTCGGGAGGAGCCTTGTGCTTCCTGCAACAGCCACCAACGCTTCTTGCGGGTACGCCGGCGTCGCGCAATTGCGAAGGCGGACCTGGATGCCGTTATCTCAGTCAGAAGGCCTCAATCCGCGCGGAAGGAGGTGCGACGCGTCGCTCTCACATGTCTAAAGGCTGACTCGAACACTGGTGCGGTCCTCAGGCCTCAGGCCTCAGGTCGTTCAGGACCAGGCAGCATGCGCCCTACGGGGATTTGTGTTCAGCTTGCGTGTCCACAACGGCCGAGGCGGCATGGGCAACCAACCGTGATCGCAGCCAGCTCGAGCTTGCCTTGATACTGTCATTCTCCGGCTGGCAGCGAGATGATTTGCACATCACCCGACATCCCGCCACCCCGCAACGCGTCTACTATGGCGCCATGGGCGTACCGCCCGTCGTCGGTTCAGTTCAAGATACGACGACAGGTTTCGATATCACAAGAATCGGATTATCAGCTAGCTGTGAGGTGTTGGTGGCAGTGGTGGTGGTGGTGGTGGTGTGGTGGTGGTCCAGCGAGCATGCGCACTTCGTGACTTGGCCCACCACCGGCATTTGCCGCCTTCAGCACGGCGCTCGGTTTGCGCTGTTTCTCCTTTCTCTGCCATTCCGCAGTGTGCACACAAGCTTCGTTACTCCCGTCCTTATTATCCGCCCAGTTCGTCGAGGATGAGCTCGGGGTGGCGTCCGCAACCTGGTTCAGGGGCGAAGCAGTTGGGACAACTGCACGTTAGATGGAGAGAGTTCTGCGATGGGCGTTGTACGATTCAGAGGCTATGGGAGCAGTCAGAAAGGTAGAGCTGCAGGAGGGGGGTGTCGGGGAGTAGGCGATTGGATGCACTATCTCACGTCAAGGATTACACAGCTCAGGAGCATAAACGTAGCAGGCCACTTGCAGGGCAGGGTGGAATCGGGCCGGCGTGCGGAGCATCGCCTCATAACCACAAGTTGATTGACCTACACATGCATGAGGAGACACTGTCTTTCTCGCAACCTTCAATCGTGTGAGTCCTTACGCGCGGGACTCCAGACATCCGACGACTCATGATGAGACCGCCGTAGCTGAGCGTTGAAGCTTGAAAACCCGCGCGACCCCAGTGCGCATGCCGTCCATTCAACTTCATAAACGTTCGTTGTCCGCGCTCGTAGTACACATCAAGCCGTCACGATGATGAAAACAGCTGCCCTCAACGCGTACGAACCACGTCGGCAACGAACCAACAGCGGTGCGCTCGCGTATCTCACTTTGCCAGGACCAACGATCGCCTTCATCAGGGAGCCGGGATGCCCACGCTCATCAAGCAGTGCCGTGGCGCTCAATGGAACATCACATTGCTACTGCATTGCATAACTGAGCAAGTGAGGTCATCAGCACGGTGACGTCGCGAACGTATCCGCGCAGTTCACAACCATGCAGCAGCGGTGTCGGCGCAACTCGTCGGGCCTGACAGTTCTCCGACAACGGCACCAATCCACAGACTCAGAACACTGCGCACCGAGTATTCACTTCGGAGAGGAACCGGCCAGCAATGAGCATCGGTGGTACACCCATCGTTCGCCCATAACTTCCGTCAGCTCCCGTAGATAGTCGCATAGCAATACATGAGACAGCATCATCGCTCGTACGCATACACCCTCGCAGTCCTTCTGACGCTCTACCAATTCTCGGAAACATTCCTCCTGCCCAGAGCAAACGCACGGAATGCATGGTATATCTCTTCTTCTCCCTCTTTCTCTTCGCTTCATCCGGCGCCGCACAGGAAACGCCTACTTCCGCTCCTCAAACGGGTTCTCGACGTACTCCAGCTCGTCGTCCTCGTCGCTCGGCCGCGTCGGCGGCGGCGAGCTCGCGTTCATCAGCGACACCGGGCGCTTCGGCAGCAGCCCAATCTTCGCTGTTCACCAACACGCATCTGTCAGCCTCCCATCCCATCCCGTTCTTAACCAGCGAGAATCACGCACCAGCATTCACCGGGCTCCCGCTGACCGTCGTCGGCGGCCTCGGCGTGTCCCCGGACGGCCGCGGAGACACCGAGGGCGACAGGCCCTGGTGCGCCGCTGCGGCCGGGGTGGGGATGGGCGACGCGACTGGGGCCTGCGCAGGCGGCGCGTCGAGGTCGTAGCCCTGCACCTGTCCGCGCGGGGCGCCGCTGGAGGGCCCGGTCAGGGAGATGGGCTGCTCCGCGACAGGGCTCGGCTCGGCGCCGTAGTATTGTTGCTGGTACGCCTGCGACGCTGTGTGCCGGTCGAGCTGGCCGGCGGGGGCGGCACCCCATTGAGGTGCTGTGGAGTTATTGGAGGGTTGGCCGGTACTCCTGTAGCAAGCAGAGATTGAGTAAGAACGGATGACAGGAAAATCTGAAGGAGGCGTACCTGGACGCCTCGTATTCGTTGATCTTCGCCTTCACCTTGGACACGATGGAGCTGAACGTGCGCTTTCCGCCTATAAAGTATAAGTCAGCATAAGAGCCCACGGAGCGTGTCTAGGACGTACTCTCTGCGATCTGACCCATCGTGCGCTGCAGCTCCTGGAAGTCCCCGCCCCGCTCTCCCGGCGGGGGCGTCCTGCTTGTGCCACCCGGCGCCTGGCGCGTCTGGTAGGGCACGTCGGTCTGATCCCGCCGAGGCCAGGTGGTGCCAGTCGCATGCTGCCGCTGGTCCTCGAGCATGAGCTGCCGTGCGAGTTGCTCGTCCAGGTCCAACGCGGACTGCTGCTCCGACTAGTACACCAGAGGCGACACACGTTAGCCATGCGTGCATGGGTGCGGTGGGCGTTGCAGACGTACCTGTAGCGGGGCCTGGGTGGAGACGTACTCGGGGTCGCTCATGCCGAGGAGGATGTCTATCGCGCGCTCTTGGTCGCCATTCACCGAGTCTAGTACCGATTGACTGCAAGTGCAACGCACGCATCCTCTCTTGTTAGCATACACTCCTCACGCGCGAAGTGTAGAGGGTATACCCACAGCACCGCGACGTCGAAATCGGGGAACATCGAGCGCAGCGCAGCGGCCTGCGGGCTAACCTGCTCCTCCTGCGCGTTCGCATTCACATTCACATTCGCACTCGCGTGCCCGTCCCCTCCCGCATGCGTAGCAGCCACCGGTCCAGTCGTCTCCGTCATCGTCTGTGCAGCAGCAACGTCGGGTCTCGGGGGCAGCGCAGGGGTCGGCTCGGCGTCGGTGTCTAAGAAGGGGTTCGTGCCCGCGCCGGGGGCTTCGTCCGAGGGCGCAGCGCGTGCCTGTGCTGCATCAGGAAGCGAACTCGCATGGCTCGGGCCCCCGGGCAGATTATCACTAGAGGGCGGCGCGGGATCTGTTGCGTTCGTGCTGCCAGCCTGAGTGCCGGGCAGAGTGGACGGCGCGTCCAATGGCGCTCCGCCGGCGTTCGGGTGATCTGCGGCACTCGCAGCCGGATTCGAGGACGCGGTGTTGGCGCTGTTCGCCCCTGCAGGCTCTTCTGCGATTACTGACATGGTTGAACAGAGTAAGGGTGTTCGTGAGGATCGTAGCGCGAAGACGAGATGGGGACGAGGACGAGGTGGAGGTGGAGACCGTTGCGCAGTACGCGGTATGTAAGGCCAGCGGTGGCGCAGCGTCGGCGTTCCCCGCCCTCCTCAAAGGGGGAAAGCTGTGCGCGTACATCCTCCAGCTGCAGGCCGCAGCCGTCTTGGCCCTCGGGAGCTGCGCACTCAATTCATGCAGCACTCGCTGCAGGTAGGCCTGTCGCGGTTCACTCGCGCAGCACACGCGCAGCTGATTCCGCGCTGGACGAGACTATTGCTGCTCTAACCACGGGATAATATCTCGGTCCGAGATGTAGAGACATTAGACATGACTATGGTATGTACAGTCCGCTCAGTGCGAGTTGCTAGCCACGCCGCCGGTCAACGTGCTGGGGAGCTTCTGGTCGCCCACAGCCGTGAGGAGCGCGATAGATCCTCCGACAAGCAGGAACAGCGTGATGGTCGTCCCTGCAAGGAGGACAAACGGTCTGCCAAGGCGCGTTAGCATAAACGACGTCGATATATGCGTCCACAACGACCGTCACTCACCCGCTGACATCCTTGCGCTCGCAAGCGCTCCCCGCCCACTGCTCTTTCCGGCCCTTGGAGTCCTTCGTCACCCCGCACGCGCACACGAAGCAAGTCTTGCCCGCCTTGCTCGCCGACACGCACTCGCCGTGTCCGCTGCACGAGCTCGTCGCGTTGCTGCACACCTCCGCGGTCGTGTAGCACGTCGAGATGGAGTCAATCGGCTCGGCGGGGCGCGGGAGGGGAGGCGGGAGAGGAGATTGTGGGGGCTGCCGCTTGTCGTGCTTGGCGGACTTCGTCGGGACGGTGACGAGCGCGAGCTGGACGTCTGGCCTCTCGATTATATGCGCGAGGATCGTGGAGACGGTCTGCACGGCGACGGTGTATTGGTCGCTCTTCTTGCCGAAGGTGTCGCGGAGGTCCTCTAGGTGCGAGAGGTCAAACGCGCCAAATCGGTCTACGGGCAGCTCCTGGTTGTCGAGGAACTCCATGAAAGACTGGAGCTCTTCGACCGCGATCTCGGCGCCCGCGGCGGGCACAGAGAACGTGTCGAGCATGCGCTTGGGCTTGGGCTTGCCGAACGCGTGTTCTTGCGTGTCGTAGACATAAGAGTATACGTGGTGCGCGCGCTCGATGTAGGTGGGGATGAGGGAGGAGAGAGAATCTTGCGAGGGGTGGTGGTCGAGGTGGAAGGAGGGCTTCAGGGACGGAGGGATGACGTCTGCTGTTGTGTCAGTTTGCAAGCACAGTAGCCATTGCACTAGGTGCGCACCCTTTGCATGCTCTTTGCTGATGGTCAGGAGAATCCCTGTGCTAGGTCCCTGCCCAATCAATAGCTCCTGCTCTCCGGGGTATGCGGACGCGTCTTCGAAGCGCTCGAGGTTCAGATGCTTGGAGAGAACAGCACCAGCGTGCTTCAGGGAGAGGTGGGAAGGAGTGTTCGGGGCAGGATGGAGGTAGACATTAACGGCCTGGCAGAAGCCGGTGAGCAACAGAGAGACGAGGAGTCCCTTCATGATGTGAGGTTGCTGGGAGCTGCTCATGGCAGACGCTCGCGTCCAGCACCGTCGTAATAGTTTGTCCTTGTTTGCATCTGTGGCATATCCTGTCCTCTGGCCAGGCTCCCGAACACCATCCTACGCTACGGACTCGTAGGCTACCTTTGTAAGACCCAGGGCAGATGGTGTGCGTGTGGAAGGAGTGCGCGTTGCTGCTTCTGGTTGATTCATAATTTCGGACATTCGTTCGACTGATCTAGCTGGTGGGCTGCCCCCAGCCCTCTATACGATGCGGAAGACGTAGTATTCAGGGGACGAGAGTAGTAATAGGGTACAGGGTATAGTACATTAACCAGTACAAACAGGAAGCAGAGGGTTCGTGGGCGTAAAAGTATGATCATACATGGAGGAGCAAGTCCGGGGTTCTTCTGATAGAGGGGTGAGCTTAGTCGTGACGGCCGAGACGACCAGTGCTCTTCTTGATGGTCTTTGCCTCAGCCTGCTTAGCTTTGGCACGGCGGGCCCTAGTGGTTCGAAGTTAGCAAGGGGTCATGAATACGGCGACCAGGTGCACTTACTCCTCGAGGGCCTCCTGCTCGAGGCGCCGGACCTCCTCCCTGGCAACACGCACAGCTGACCTGGCGTTGTTCAGAGCCTGGTCGGCAGCCGCCTCAGCGGACTCGGCCTCAGTCACTCTGCGGCGCGCAGACTTGATGCTGGGGTCCTTGCTCAGGTCGACGGAGCGATCCGATGATGAGGACGAGGAGCGGCGACGACCAAACAGGCCGCCGCCCGAGCGAGTCGACGAGCGGGTGGGGCCGTTGCTGTTGCCGTTGACGCTGGTCCCGTTGGCGTAGCCCTGCTCTGGGGAGTCGGTACGACGACCGAAGAATCCGCGGCTACGAGTGGGGGACTCGGGCTGAGGCGGGGGCGGGGGCGTGGACGAACGGAAGAGAGGCATATCTGGATAGTATGTTCGGTATGAGTGGACGTCCGACCTAAGGTACATCCACCGCGCGGACTTGCCTGGATAGTAGGAGGACGGGGTGTGGTGTTTCGACGGTGAAGTTGTGTAGCGGCCCTCTGCGCCAACGGCACCGAATATAAGGCTGCCCGAGTGTCTACGTCAGTGGGGCAACCACATCAGCGCTCTGTACTTTCTGGTCAAGGTGTCCACAAAACGCCTTCGCCCTGGATGGAGCTGGCTGCTTTGCATGGAGCACCGCTCGCAGTTCGCCATGGTTCCCCGCTGCAAGGACGCCCGCCCCAAGGTGGCTGAGCCAAGCTGAGCTGAGCGCCTTTACGTCATAGGCCACTGGTGGTCCGTGCGCGGGAAAGATATCGAACAGCGGAGTTTGAACCGGAGTGTCAGCTCTTCCTACAATCGCAACCTTCTATAAATGCTCCCTCCTTGCTTCTCCCACTCACCCCCCGTGGCCCCGCCCCCGAGCTCGTTGTTGACGACGGTCCCGAGAGCGTCGCTCCGCAATGTCTAATAAGATTGTGGTGAGCTGCTCACCGCCGACGTATCTCCCATAGCTCCGTTAATGACGGTGGACCCTCGTTGAGCCCTCGATATACCGCGCCGTCATCGACGACGTGATCTCGAACATAAAGTCGGAATTCGATGAATACGGTGTCTCCGAGGACGTGCTCGCCGAGCTGCAGAGCGTATGTATGCCCCCCGCGCGTCTCCCGCACTCATTCACCCCGTCCTTTGTGTGGCTTAGAAATGGGAGGCCAAGGTCATCGCCTCCCACGTCGCAGACTTCGAGCCCGCGCCGGCGCCCCAACCGCCCGCACCCCCCGCTCACCCCGCGTACCCGCCGCATCCCATACACATGCAGCACGGGCACTACCCCCCGCATACGGCGTATGCCCAGCCGCCGCACCCGATGCAGCCACATGTGAAGGCAGAACCGGTGGACACCCGCTACATGCTGAGTAACCCGTCCGCGTACGGGCTGCCCTCCCTCGCGGGGCCGCAGATCCCGACAAGACCGCCCATGCCTGGCGGCCAGCCGATTTCGTACCAACACATGAACGGTCGCCCTCCGAGTGCTGCGGGACAGGCTCCCCCGCCACCCACCGCCCGGTACGCCGCGCCGCCGCCCGCAAATCCTGCGCAGCCTGCGCCTGCTGCGAGGATACCGCAGGTGGACGGCCCGTCGTCGTCGGAATCCGAGTCGCCGTCCCCGCCTCCCAGTCAGAACTACGCACCTCGAGCATCGCATCCCTCGCTGCCGCAGCCGTCACAGGCATCAGCGACGTCGAAGGAGGAGGATTCTGAGGCTATCAACAGCGACCTGGATGACTCCGACTCCGATGTTGAGCAGGATGGCATCGAGGGAGGTTCGGCAGATCAGGACATCGTGTTCTGCACGTACGACAAGGTCAGTGGAGGTTCAGCATATATGTGCGTTGTGGCTCTGACATACGTGGAATCCCCGCTTTCAGGTTGCGCGCGTGAAGAACAAGTGGAAGTGTGTCCTGAAGGATGGCATGATCCACATCAACGGCAAAGACTACCTCTTTGCCAAGTGCAGTGGGTACGTGTATAATCGCCGCCGCCGCACGTCTAGGGTTACTGACCTCTTGCAGCGAGTTCGAGTGGTAGTCGTCGTGGTGTCCTTGTCCCCGGATTTACTGTATCTTTGTGTCGAATGTCGTTGGGTCCGCACATATCACTATATCGCATCGAGCACGCATATTGTTAGAGTCACCGCATGTAATATATCTACTACTGGAAAACGCAGACACTTGCATCTGAAGTTCGCGATGTTCGTGGCTCTAGGTTTTGTGCACAAACCACTCGAACTACGCACAAAGCTCCGACTCCTTGTTCCGTGTGCGCTTTGTTGCTCGGTGCACTGACAATACAAGCACTAGTTTCACCGCCGCCTCACGAGCACTGCTATGACAGCAAGTTCATGGCCGCTTGATGGTGCACGTCGTGCAGTGTACAGCGGAAAACGGAGCGCAGGGAGCTTGTCCAAATGGAGCAAGGTAAGACTAGCAGCAAGCGGCCTGTGAATTTCAAGATCACTGCCGGGCGTCCGCAGACGCACTCATCGCCTCCTATCCAGAGCCTTCACCCACGTCCCCGAGAGTTGGACATATCCGACAGATGGAGGAAACACGCCTCCCCGGCCGGGTGCTTCTCAGCTTGCCGTGGTTGCGGTAGGTTTGCGCGGGTTCCCTGCACGCCCACCGCTCAATCAGCGCTCAGCGGCCGCATCTCTTCTCGCCGCGCGCGGCGCTGGGGTCGGCCTCCCCGGTGAGAGGCAAGGCGGCTCGCGCTGGAGGCTGCGCAGAGGGTACGTACTGCAGCCCACGCTGACGCTCAGCAAGTCGACAGCAGGGCCCGTGCGATGCAATTGCCGGCCGGCGCGCGGCGAGTGGGCGCTGCGCGGAAAGATGGCGGGCGGCGGGATGTCAGGATACGCGGAACCGCGCCTCCGAGCCGAGGCGTGCCAACCGGCTGGCTCGCGAATTTGCGCTGGGTGGCCTTCGTGGTTGTTCAACGCTGAGCAGGCTGGCGTAGTGCGCGCACCAGTGGCGGGAGTGGTCCAAGGGGGGTCGGGCACATCCTAAACGGGAGACGAGGAGGATGAGAGCGGGGCTGTGCTTAAGTCGCCGGGCGGTGGCCGAGAGCGCCGGGGTAGGGATGCACAGGACTGGGCGGGAGAGGCGTGTTTGATCACTTCGACTGTCTCAGCAGATGGCACCGCAGGCCAGGGACGGCGCCAGGCGCCCTCACAGCTCTCCGCAACGCGCTATATAACAACGCAGGCGGCGCACAGTCCGCCCTCAGCCTTGCCTGCACCCTCTCTCCTTCCTCATGTTCTCCAGCTCCGGCGCCCTCCGCGCGCTCTCGGTGGCCGCCTTGTTTTCTTCCGTTCTTTCTCTTCCTAACGTGCCTGTCCGCCCTGCCAAGCGCTCCCTGCAGGAGTATGTCGACCACCTCGTCTACCTCGACGCGAGCAAGTCCTCTCTTTACTCGGCGATCGAGATCGGCGGCCAGACGTATGGCGCGCACCTGGACAACAACTGGTCAGTGACGGAGTCGGGATAAGTGCCTTAAGCAGCGCGTCTAACGGCGCGTACAGGGGAGGTCTTGTCGTGAAGAACGACAGCTCATCAGGCTCCACGACCCAGATCAACGTCGAGGGTGTTGCCGTGACTGGTACGCGCGTGCATGCTTCTGTAGGAATCGCGTGTGCTGAGCGACTTTCCAGTTTCGAAGGGCCATGAGTCGATTGGCTTCCTGCAGGAGGACATCGAGATCGACTACTGTGAGCATCCATTTCGCGCCTAATGCGCGTTGCCTCTCATTATATGCTGCAGACTCGACCTCGCAATGGCCAAAGTCATGGCCGACCGTCGGCAGCGCAGCAGGCGTCGGCGCCGCGAAGATCGGTATCGACATCACCGACTCGAAGAGCGTGATGAACGAGTACCTCGCCGCGAAGTGGTCGAGCATCCTCGACAACTGGTACTACGACCTCCTCATCTTCTTCGACTGGGAGACCGCCACCTCGCAGCAGCAGGCGTCCGCGGGCCTCGAGTTCGCGGGCATCATCACGACCGGCGCGACGCTCGACTGGGCCTCCGTCTTCGACATCTCCGCGGGCGACGTGAGCAAGTACGGCCTCCCGGACCTGAGCACGATCAAGGACCAGCCGTACATCTACCTCCGCCCCGACGGCACGTTCTACGTCGACAACAACTTCTACCCGAACGGCAACGACGCCGCCGCGGGGAGCGGCGTGCCCCAGACGCCGGCCTCCAGCCTCGTCGTCCAGATCTCGCTCACGGAGCGCTTCTCCACGTTCCCGCAGAACGTCGCCAAGGGCCTCTACGCGGGCCTGTCCGGCGCGAAGTACTACGGCCACTCCACGTACGGCTACTACCAGGTGTCGTGCGATGCCAAGGTCTCGTTCTACTTCACCATCGGTGGCAAGAAGTACGAGGTCTCCGAGGAGGCCCTCATTGCGCCGAACCCGTGGGGCGAGCAGTGCATCGGCACGATCTTCACCACCGGGCACGCCTCGGCGTCCACGCAGTACGACGTCGTCTTCGGCTTCCAGTTCCGTGCGTATCCCTCCCTCCCCGCGCTTCCCCGTATGCGTACTGATCTCTATGCACAGTGTCCTCGTTCTACTACCGTGCGGGTATCTCCCACTCCTCGAACCAGGCATACATCAAGCTGCTCCCCCTGCCGAGCCCCGACTCCTGGGGCTCCGGCAGCGGCACGTGGAAGTGGTCCGGCTCCGGCTCTGGCGTGCAGTACAGCGAGTCCCCCGTCACCACCAGCACGAAGGGCGCTGCGAACAACCAGGGCAGCTGGCAGACGTCGACCGCGTACGGCTCCGCGGTCACCTGGGGCGACTCCACGTCCACCGCGTACGGCTCCGCCGCGACCTGGGCTACCGGCAGCGGCACGGCGTACAATTCTGCGGTGACGTGGGCGAGCGGCAGCGGCACGACGTACGGCTCTGCGGTGACCTGGGGCAGCGGTAACGGCAACAACGGCAACGGGAACAACGGCTGGCAGAGCGCGCAGCCGAGCACGAGCACGATCTTCACCACGACGACGCACACTATCATCGGCACGACGACCGTGGCGTGGCCCGCGAGCGGCACGAGCTACGCCTCCGTCTCGACCACCACCTCCGGGGACTACTCCGGCTCTGGCTCGGGCTCTGGCTCGGGCACGTACTCGGGCTCGGGGTACAACAACGACAGCGAGAACCTCGCGGTCGCGGGCAACGTCGCCGAGACGGACGCGGACGGCAACGACCTCAACCTCCCGCACGGCAGCCTCTCCGACAAGGTACGAGCTTTGCCTCTACTTACTTTCTCTATGCAGGATGTATGCTGACGGTTTCGCGTTTTGCAGCTCAAGCACTGCTTGCCCGCGATCATCGTGCTCGCGGCCGTGCTCGGGCTCGGGCTCGTCATCGGCCTCATCGCGTGCCTCGTCCGCCGTCGCCGCGGCGCGGGCGGCGCGCGCCCGTCCGCATACCGCAACCTCCACGAGGCGGACTCGCACGCGCCCGTGCACGTCCCGCTCTACGGCGCCGAGGAGGGCCAGTCGCGCTACTCCGACCCCTACCAGGACAAGGCGTAAGCTTTCCCTCCCCTCCCCCCATCCTCCGATTTGTGTGTGCCCTTGGCAGGGCAGGCAGGGCGCCCTCCTGCGGCTTCCCCCCTCTTCTCAGCTTGCATCTTTTGTTATGTTATGTTTTAGTTTCCGTTTTTGATTCAGTGTGGTACGCTGGGTGCGCTGTGACAGGACTTTGGCTTGTTCCTGCTCTCTCCCCCCCTCCCCGTCTCTCCCTATCGCTATATCTCTAGTACATATACACCACGCGACTCGCGCAGACGCAGATGGGCGCTGATGACTCGGTCGCGCTGCGCCCCGCCTACTTACACGCCGCCGGAGGACTTTGGCTCGGTGTCGATGTCCACTATTACAGTATTTCTATATTCATATGAGCGTGCACAAGGCAACCGGAGAGAGCGCGCTGTGAAGTTCCGCCCAGAGACGTTTGAGCAGGCTGTGTACCGTGACGAAATGCTTTCCGACGAGCCCGATGATTTGCGATGCTCCTAGATCTGAAGCTGCTATGGCATGCGACATCTATTCGAGGAATGCCGGCTAGCCACTGCAATAGGTCAGCAGGGCCTCGAGGAGTACTGGTAACTGACGTCCGGTGCAAGGCAAAATCTTTGTGGTTGACGTCCATGAGTGGGCGGCCAAGTACGAGCAGTGCGCCGACGGCGCTTAGTCTGACGCGTCTTGGCCACCGTCTACTAGGACCTCTGGCATGCACTGCGTACCACTCTTCTTCTTCCGCCTTCCCCACATTGGCATGCTGCTTGAACGCCTGGCTTCGGGCCTTTGCCTAGCCAACAGTCAGCAAATCCCAATCTCGAGGTTGTGTTGATGGACGACCTCGGAAGTAATGCACATGGTGGACAGGTCCTGTGCGTCGCTGAAGCATACCTCTTCTCGAAGCACTCATAGGTAATCGCGTGGTGGACGGGTCCTGTGCGTCGCTTAAATCTACTCCTTCGCGAAGTACTGATACTGTAGAAGCTACGGTGCGTATTCGTATTCCAGCCTAATTCCAAGGTATTGCGATGCCCCGCGTCGCCGCTCATCAACTCGATCAGAGGAAATATGGCCTCCCGAAAGGAACCCGAGTAAAGCGAGGCGGCGTGGTTTGTTCGTCGTCACGATGTGCTTAAATACCTGGCCCCACAGCCTAGATTCCCTCGAGCTTGCTCCATCCCTCGCATGCTCCCATCCTCCCGGCGATGGCCCCCATAACGTCCCTTGTTCGGCTCGCTACACGGTCGCTCGATAGCGGACCCACCATCATACCCCCACTGCAAGCCACCAGTTTCACGCTCGACTCGTCCGGGCTTGCCGGTTTCTTCGGCGGCGACGGTGCAGTGCAAGGCATGTCCACCGTGCACCTATTCGAGGGTCGCCGCTGGCTCGGGTGGTACAACACCCCCGGCTCGTACGAGATCGCAAAACAGTACGGCCAGCTCGCGAGGGCACTCTTCTGGGACGGCCTCTTCCCCGGACCCGAGGTCGACCCCGCACATCTCTTCGCGCTCGACGGCCGGTCGGGGCCCCGCTTCCTCGCCGCGCACTCGGGCTCCAGCTTCCAGCACAGCGGCCACCTCGCCTACCTCGTCGCACGCAAGGCCCGCGGCATCAAGCGCCCGACGCCCATTCGCAACACGCGCCGCCCCACGCTCGACTGCACGGTCACGATGGTGAGCCTCGACCACGCGCCCGCGCTCGAGCTCCCCGCGCGGCGCCGCACGAGCCGCCGCGCGCTGCTCGCCGCCGCGCCGATTCTCGCGAGCGTTGCCGCGTGCGTGCTGTGCGCGCTCGGCGCAGACTGGTGGTGCTGCATGAGCATCGCCTCGGGCATCCTCGCGAGCGGCGTCGCGTGCTTCGTCATTGGCTCCGCCCACCTCATGTTCTCCCACCCGCAGCCCGCGACGGGCGCGCCGCCCGGCGACGGCGTCCTGCTCGACGACAAGGGCATCATCGTCCTGCGTGGCGAGGAGGGCGCGGTGAACGCCGTCACGCGCGGCCGCTTCTCCCTCACGTTCGCGAGCGAGCCGCGCTACGGCCTCATCGGGGTGTGCTCCATCGGCCTCACGGTCCAATTCCTTGTCCAGTTGCTCCTCATCCCTCAGGGAACGCTCTTCGGCCAGGTCATGTTCGTTGCGACCCTCGCCATCTCCTGGATGTACAACGTGTACCTCGCCGCACTCGACAAGGAGGACATCCAGACGGACATTCTCCAAGACGTTCTCTGCCTAAACGAGGCCGACCACATGAAGAAGTTCGTGTGCGGCACGCGCACAGCTCAGGTCGTGTTCGCCGCGCTCCTGCTACATCCGCCTCAGCCGGTGCAGCTGCCCACTCGGCAGCAACAGGCCAACCCGAAGAAGCTGTTCGACGAGCTCCTCCCTAACAATACGCCCGTGTGGGAGCGCTGGAAGAAGGTCGTTGTTGGGAAGCTCCGCGCCCGGAAGAGTCTGGTGTTTGCGGAGTCGGATTGGAAAGTAGCACGTCTTACCCCCGAGGACCAGGGGCTCTTGCGCGACCTCTTTAACGACGCGCAGGAGGCGTGGCAGGGATGGTGCGCAACCGTCTGCAAAGAACCAGGCTCGGATTTTGTGTACGAGGAGAAATGAGACTCGTAGAAGGTGATTGAACGACTGAGTAGACCCGCATGTTTACCGTAGATAGCTCACACAGATACCTATGATAACATACCACGTAGTTTATATAGGTATGGCCCTCCGGGCAAGCCTGGCCACGGGGTCAGGCGGTACATCGCCAGAGGCATGCACAGGCTATATGCCGACCAAACCGAGTTCGGGACGGGAGGTAGGTCGCTATGACCGCCCCCGCCGTGGTTCGGTCGTCAACGGTTGTTTTGCCATTCAGTGTGCAGTTGGTTCGCGCAAACTGCAGTCTTGCAGATGAGGTGCCCCGTGGAAGCCGAGTATATCGCATAGCTGCACATCGGCTCGCAGACATCTCGGACGGCACCATTATACCACTCGGGCCCAACGATTGCGAGCCCCGCACGCATCCTCACGTCACTCACATTCTACCTAAGTCCTAACGCACAGGCGTCCTATATCCCCCATTTCGACACTCGAGGGCGTCCTCGCATTCGCCCGTTCACTGTGTCCGCTTGCGTTCTCTATTTACACGGGTCTAGACAACAAGGCGATGCAGGCCCTGGTCAGAGGCGCCGCCCTGCAACCAAAGGCCTGGCTTGGGATGCTCCTCATTCTAAAGTGTGCGGATATGCTCTGCACCTCGTATATTGACTGCGTCCCCGCCGATACGGTCTGCCCCCGACCGCGTAGTGTAGCCCGTTCCCGCCCGTCCTTATACCACACAACACTGTATGTCACGCGAGCTCAGATAATCGACCCTGCGCCGCCGATCCCAAAATCAGAACAGGAGAATCTGTGCTCGCATATACCCGTACCTGTACCCTGAAGGCCCCGAGCAACTGCACCAGTCCTTACCCCTCCCTACACGCGTAGGTGACGTGCAAACACAAACCAATCCTACTGATGTTACTTTAGTCGCGGCGCGGCTTGGGAGTTTGGGGCTTGGGCGTGGCCGTAGCTGCCACAAAGAGCGTGAGATGAAACTACCCGTTGCGACCACCTGAAACACGAACCCACGTGGCGTCTACCCCGGAACGTTTTCCAATTAGTCCTCACAAGACCTGTCCACTACGTGCCCAGGAACACACTCGGTAGATGACCAGAATAGCACTAGTTGTGAATGCTTACACTTGTTCATCCATAAAGTCGACCAACGTCGACGTCCGTAGGAATGCCACAGCCTTCGACACCTTGTTGAAGGATGTCATATGTCTACTGCATTTTTCCGAGTCCCCAGGAGTCCGAGAGTATTATTGACGTGCCATGCCATGATCGCCGCAAGCCTTCAGGTAACTTTGCAAGTACTGCATTCCTGGCCTGCCAGTGCTAATAGACTGCTATAGCCTGGTAAAAGGCGCTTTAGCGCTTACTCTTGCGACGCGTCTTCCGTCTTCCCACTGACGTCCTCACCAGGTAACTCTACCTTTAGATACCATTGCGTATCCTTTGCCGCTTTTCCAGTACTCACTTGGCACGTTTCTAGCCTCGCAATAGCCCATTTGGGGGTCAACTCCTTGTATTTTGCCTGGAGGTGGTTTTGTCAACCCTGGTCAAGTTGTCACCGACGTTCGCCTCGTGAAATCCGGGTTGTTTGGCCTTGCAATCGGTCCTGCAAATAGGCCTCAAATACAACCGTTGAACCTTGAAGGCTCCCTCGACCCTCTCAGAGGCCTCCACATGCACGAGTCTCGTCGTGTGGACCCGGACTTCAATATCCCCTGGGCCCATGCATTTTGAGGGCTGGGGAATCGCTGCATTCGCCTGCGCCTGTGGATACCGAGGTGGGTTTGCTCTCTACGATTTTCTGGCGAGCTCGTGTCTCCTCGTGCCGCCATTATGCGAGATTTGGAGGCCTCCCGTGGTCGACCGGCATACTCCTAAACGTGGTGGCTGTTGTACGAGGCACAGTGGCGTGCTTGACGATTGCAACAACCACGGTGTCTCTGCCATGCCATTGCAGCCTGGAATTGCGACGCGGGCCATTTGCGTATTCAGGATCATCGGTGGGCGTAATTGCTTTCGCCTTGCAAGTCTATCGATCAATGTCTTGCTAGTTTTCTTGTCCTCGGACCCAACCCCGGGAATTTCTTCGCGGTTCGAGCGCTGTATTGATGTGGTTCCCCTGTGATCGTAACTCCTTGCGAGGGTGGGCAGGCCTCGCATCCCGTGGTTACAAGTAGGGGCTTGTCTTGGCACAGCTGGCCTCCGGCGCGGTTCGTGGCGAGAAACCCATAATTTCATTTGCGTTCTTCTGGCCAGCTTCGCATGCTCTTCATGGTCCAACTTGTGATGCGGACGCGGCAGGTAGGCCACCAGCGTGGTCCTCACGACGCAGAGCCTTGAGGTTTCTGCGTCTCAATTTCGCCCACGCTGTCCTCGAAGCCGTGCACAGCGGCTAACCACGTATGTGGCGGCAACTTGTGTACGTCGTGGCGGCCTGCCATGTATATTGTGGTGTCGGGCCTGTGTTTGTTGTGGCGGCCTCCCATCCGCTGGCGCTTCTCGTCAAGTCATTGCCCGCAATTACTTGATGTAGGGGCCAACACGTCGGGTGCGGCCTGTCTTGTCCACTTCCATGGCTTCAGTTTGTGTCGATGCGTGGTTTGACGCGCCACACTAGTCACCGACTATGGGTGGTCAGCGACGAACGCCTTGTGGCGACGAACTGAGGCGCAGATGATGGGGGCGGGACGTACTTCGGGGAGAAGCCACGCTCTAAAGGTCGCGTACCTGATTACGGGCATTGGGTAGTTAACATGCGTTGGCGTTGTCCTGCAGATGCTATGTAGCGTCGTGCATGGAGCTCGCGAGCGGCGATGCGAGCAGTCTTCGGTTGGTCAAGGCGTACAGGTGCGTTTGTTTGCGTTGTCCGCAGCTTGGGGGGCGAGCCGGAGAGCACGTTCGGCCCTCGGGTGTGGCTAGTAACCGCTATAGCGTTGACGGTGGCGGAGGTCATGTCGGTGGGGATGCGTCCTTAGGTCGGCCTCGGAAGCGGATGAGAGGACCACCGCGGTGCGGGCGAGCGCAAGTAGAGGCAGGCCTCGGGGAGATGGTGGTAGTCGGAGGGAAGAATTCGTGGGGGGAGGAGCGTGTTCTTATACTCGGACGAGTGCGGTTCACACTCCGCCGCGATATTCCGGTCAGCCTCATTGCGATTCCGCCCGCCCACGCTGACCTATTGTTCGCCCCTTCTAGCTCTCAGAAGCACGATTCCGGGAGCATCCAGAAGCCTCGCGATCGGTATCGCCCGGCGGATATCCGCTGCACATCCGGATATCCAGCACCATGGCCACACCCTCGCCCACCGACGCCACCACGTCCGTCCTCCCCCATCCGCTCACGCATGTCTCCAGATACTCGGTGTAAACATCGCCTAACATGCGTACGCACCTGTCCCTCCATGCTCAGGACAATTGCGTGCGGTCGGAGGTATGGTTGTAGTCGACGCCACATCCGCCGAGAGCGCGTTAGCCACCCGCCACACGCGTTCGCACGCGTCGCGTCGCGCACGTTCCGATTCCACCAGGAATCGGTTATCAGCTATTGAACTTTTGCAGGTCTCACGTGATATGTGCTCCACCCGGCTTCATCCGTCCTCATTGAGCACCACCCGTCGGCCTCCGAGGACATCACCTGCGCGCTTCATGCCATCCTGATTCCTGACCGGGACCGTCCAACTCTCCCCAGGCCTCAGCTCACTTAGCTCACTGCGCACTCCCTCCATGGCTCATTCTTGCGAGGGGTTAGGCTCCGAGGAGGAAAGAGTTTGTATGGGTAATGGTCGGCTCTGCTCCCCACTCCCTCCTCTCAGTACTTTATGTTTCTTTAACTTGGTAATGTATCGAGTGAATGTGAGTCAGAGCTACAAAATGTAAAGCTAGGAAGTGCGAGATACTTTGAGCATGTCTGCTTCCATCCCGCAAGGGGTCTCGCTAGGGTATGCGCCTTGATCTGCGACGCATGCTACATAATGTGTCTGTAATTACCACAAACTTTCATATGTATTGATCTTCACATCTCGTTAAGAAAGAGTACTAATTGGCAATGACCAAGGTTATTGTACTGTAGGGTGGCAGACGCTGTGGACAGTGGAATCGGACCGGGCGGGCGCAGCACGCTCTCTACTCCAAGTGATCGAGACCGAACCATGTTTTCCTCCCGCCAGTGGCAGCCACCGCCATCCTGGCCCCGCTACCGGCCGGATCTCGATGGATTTTGTGCCGTGGCGTGCACGTCGATGCGATGTATGGCATACGCCTTAAGGTGCGCGTGGATAACAGAGTAGGTGACCCAAACGCCGTTGTTATCTCTTAGCTCTCGCATGTTCACGTTCAACCAGGAATACGATCTCAACACTATGAGCTACGTAGAATAAGCCTGAGTAAGGTGGATGTCCTACGGACTTGGCTTTCGCTAGCCGCCTGCCAGAACTCTCGACGAGACGCCAAACCTCCTATATGTCCAACCTATGTCAACCTTGTGAACGTTGCAATCGCAAGTCCTGGTGGAGGCTGACAGCACCGGCCTGGAGAAGCCTTCCGCGGCTCTGTGATACCGGGCTTGTCGGCGGAGTCAGATGTGATCGCCTTGAGGCAGCCGCCTGGCTTCTGGCCAGGCCGATGCTCCCGCGAAAGCCGAGGAAAGTGTGACGAGCTGCCAGATATGCTCTGCTTCTAGGACGACGTGCGACCGAATGATAGGGCTACTGGCTAGGTCGCCTAGAATCACCACCTTGCCGTGATCACCAGTACATCATGAGGCTGAGAAGAGGGGCGTGGATAGGGTGTACAAGCCTCGTGCATGGCCGTACCTGGATTACGACTATTAGCTGTCACTCGGAGACGGAGTGCTGGTGTCAGTGTCCGATCGGTGAGCGAGGTGACGCGGGACGAGCACACGTGTTGCGCAAACGAATGCACAGCCTCAACTGGCTCCCTTTCACTCCGCCAACTGTCAGTCATCTTCTGAACTCTACCCAGCAGCGCTTCGACTCTCACCATCATGATCTATAGACATCAGCTGGCCGCTTTTCATGGCTCTTGCCGCAGCATCCAGAACGCCAGGCGTAAGCAAGCATGAATATGCATTTGTCGTACAGGCCTCCGAGGTGAGTATTTGCCAATCGTCGGATCCGACGGAGCTTACACCGGGAATTGCGTATGCACACAGTACGGCGCTACGGTGCCCATGAATGCTTCCTTGGGCTGCGCGCCAGCAATATGATATCCCCGAGCAAGACAACACGTCGCAGGGTGTCCTGCACTGATATCGAGACTCCTCCAGTCGCACCACGACGCCCGACGATCAGCGCTCAACGCGCGCAGGCGGCGCGGATTGCTGCCAAGGCGCCGACTCCGAGGAGCAAGGAACCGCGCCCGCACGCGAGCGCGCCCGGGGGGAATGATGCGGTGCGCACACACAAGTGACAAAAATCGCGACCGCGCCCCGCGATCAGCTTCAGGCGCGGAAGTGAGCCGCCGGCCTTTGCGCGGGACGCTGATGCTTCTGCTCTTCTCCGCTCGCCAGCGCTGCCGGGGCGCCCCTGCATGCCCCTGAACGCCCGAGGCTCCTCGCTCCTCCCACCTTCTCCGCAGCTTCTCCGGCAAGCGTGCTCGCGGCTCTGATATGGGTGCCGGGTGCTTTTTCTCCGAGCGCGTATTGCATGCGCATCTTGCTCAAGTGGTTGTGTCGGTCTCGCAACGTATGTGGGTCTCTGACGCCGCCGACGCAGAACCGACGCTGGTGATGAAGAGAGACCTCGGACGGTGCGGTGCAGGCTGCTCCTGCATGCGAGCGGCGTGGCGTGCATGATCCCGCGGCGCCAGTCATAAAGACGCTTTCCGAGCCTCCCGTACAAGGGCGCACAGCTTTCGCAGCGATATCAGGCCGTGCCTCCCATCAGCGCGGGCTACACCCAATCAGCGGGCTCAGACCGCTTCGAATGTGCGTACGGGCGTCTGCCCTTTCCCACCCCTCCTCCCCGCTCCTCCACTCCTACTAAAACCCCAGGGCGGCCGATCTACGCTTATCCTCGACTGCAGACTGTGCTCTGCGCTCTCACCCCCGGGCAACGCTCTCAACCACCTCACCGCCCTGCTCTGCCTGTCGATCTCTCTTGGCGACGCCCCGAGATGAAGCAGCTGCCTACCGCCACCGGCCTCCGCATCCGCTCCATGGCGGACGCGCACGTTATCTTCCACGCCGTCTCGCTCGGGCTGCTCTCCAAGGTCTCCCGCCGGCTCGACATGGACGAGCGACGATACATCCATTCCGGATGCGTGTGCGTCTGGGAAGAGCGCAGCGCGTCCGGCGAGGGCTCCTCGGTACGTCGCCACCGCGCGCCTATGCGTCTGCCATTACCGCTCCCGTGGCATAGCCCCGCTCAACGCTCGCTCGCCCCGCTGCACAGGCAACCGGCATCGAGCGCTGGACAGACGGGAGGCGATGGGGGCCGTCCAGGGTTCGCGATGTGAGTGGCCCGCATTCCCCGCACGCACCCGATGGGCCGTTCTCACCGCGCCGCGTGGTCGTGCACAGGAGTTCCTCTACTACCAGGAAAAGCTACCCGAATTTGAGGCCGACGAGGAGCTCGCCGCGCTCATGTACGTACCCCCGCTGCACACCAGCACCCACACGGGCCCCCGCTTATCTGCGCAACAGCTACGAGAGCCGGCTGATCAAGCAAACCTACTCTGTGTTCGTGAATACCGAGACCGGGCGGCGCAAGTGGCACCTAGGTTCGCTGCGCGCCCTTCTATCTCTGTTGATCGCACTACTGACGTACTGTCGCAACTCCTGTGCGTGCCTGATGTTCGCTGTCTTCATCTGTCCGCCCGCCCGCCTGCGCACATCCGCGCCCACGAATGCAGTGGCCTACTTCACCGGCGAGACGCTCGAGCGCCTGCTCACCGTCGACGACTACCCCGAGCTCGCTGCGGTCCGCCCCCTCGTGCCCCCGGGCAAGTACACGACCGCGCGCCTCGCCCGGCAGCGCACGCGCCACGAGTCCTCCGTCGCGCCCGGCCTCGCCGCGCACCCACAAGAGTCACAGTGCCCCTCAAACGCAGGGCCGCCGCTGCTCGCGCGCCACCAGCTGTACACGATCGAGCCGGGGACCGGGCCGCTGGCGCAGCCGCACGCGCGCGCGCCGTCGGACGTGCGGCTGCCCACGCTGAAGCCGCCGCCGTGGAGCCCGCCGCACTGGCTCGAGGAGGAGCTCGCGGCGCGCCAGCCGGACCTGTTCTGCGCGCAGAACAAGAGCCTGCGGCGGAACCCGACGATCGACCTCGCGCCGCTCATCTACCTCCGCAAGCGGCCGTACCCGCCGCGCGACGTCGCGGACGACGACATCCTGCAGCGGTTCGACGTCGCGATCGTGTGAGCGCGAGCTCGGGGCGGGGGTGCTGCCCCCCGGTGCTGTCGTCTCCCCGGCCAGGGAGATGCGCATGCTCCCGGTACATCTATCCCTGCGCGATGGATGCACGGGTTGGGCGTGGCGCACGAGCACTGCTGTTGTTGTACGCTGTACGCTGTACGTTGGAGGAGAGGGAGGGTGTGGGGGTCAGAGGATTCGTGATCTAAACGAGGAGTGGGCGAGCCTGGAGCGCCGCCCCGCCGACGTGACCATCTTCCGTTCTGTTGTTGGCTAATGCGTCTTGTCAGATATATACCCACCCGCGCGCGCGCGGGCCCAGGCCTGCGCTGTATTTGTACGCTTCAATGACCACATCCTCGATCCGTACCCTCTCTGTCCGCCGTCCGAGCCGCTCCCCCAGAATGCGGATTACATACAGCGACGAGGCCCCCGTTCGGATGGAACATGGTGGTCGGACGAGCGCCAGGCGCACTGTTGCGACGGTGAGCGGGAGACGCGGGCGCGAGCTGGACGGATGCGGCTAGCTGATGTCCATCTGGATTCTGTTGAAGCGGGCGACTGCGCGCGCGTCCATCTGCGTCCGTCCGTAGCCGTGCGCTGTCCAGTGTCCTGCCGCCCTGCCGCCCACCCATCCAGCTCCGAGCGCAGGTACTGTACTTAGTGGGAGGCACAGAGGTCGCGCGAGGTCCAGGCCTGCGCGCATCGGGGTTCTCGCGAGGTTCTCCCCCGCCGCGTTCCGCCGCACGTCACCCTCTCTCCCAGCCTCGCCCGTGCTTCCTCGCTTCCTCGCTCTCTCGCCTGCTTCTCCTCGCCCGCGCGCACCGCGTCACGATCCCCGAACCGCGATCCGCACCCTTCACGCGTCTGCACTGTAAGACGTCCAGCACAGGTGGCGTCATGAA
The DNA here is from genome assembly GCA_002964805.2 of Trametes villosa. Lineage (NCBI taxonomy): Eukaryota > Fungi > Basidiomycota > Agaricomycetes > Polyporales > Polyporaceae > Trametes > Trametes villosa. The sequence continues at coordinate 2,870,465 of PUDQ02000010.1, forward strand.
ATTGCTAGCGTCGAGATCCCAAACATAGATGCGACGCTACTGAACGCGTGTGGCGGGAGACGCGTCTGAGCCCGATGCGCATCGGTCCAGGCTCCAGGCCTACATCCTTGCAGCAGCTGTCTTCGAGCTTCGGGCGTCCTCACGCAGGCCCGGCGCGTCTCACGCGCAGCGCGGCGCTCCTGCTGCTGCTCGTCTCCCCTGCGCTCTCGTGACATGCCTAAGCCCGTCCTGGAAGGCACAAAGCCCGCACCAGCAGCGTCCCGAACAGGCGGCGGACGCCCCCCAGCCGCCGCGTCGCCAAGCAGGGCCGGAAGCAACGCACCCGCATGCATACGTTGTCGTTGTCGTCGCCAATGCCAGCACGATCTGCATGCGTCCGCGTCCAGGCTCTGGTTGGGCGGCAGCTGTACTCAGACTTTGCGCGATCGCGATGCGATGGCGATGACACTACGACACACGACTTACGACACGGCTTCTGACAGGGCCCGGCCGCAACGTCCACGTTCGACGCCTGCCCCACACGGGAAATGAAGATCCTGTTTAGGTTCTCAAGTCGCCGAACCCGCGCTTCTCGCAGCCAATGCGTGCTCTCGCGCGCGGCACCCCCTCGAGCCAATGGGCACCCGCGCAGCGCCGCGAGCCAGGCCCGTCCGCATGCACGCCCGCGCGCAGAGGAGCCCCAGGCGTGGGGCGCAGATCGCAAGCGGGCGAGGGAAGCTGGAAGCGGCGCCGCGCTCCCAGGCCATTGAGTATAGGGTGCGCGCGGGGGCAGTGGGGGCGGCCAGCTGACCGGGCTTGTTTCGTCGGCCTCCCACGGCGCGCGCCCGCATGACTCGCGCGGCGCCGGTTTGGGTTCGCGGGGGCGGCACGGTGCGCCGGGACGGGATGGACGGATGGGGGATGGGCTGCGTCCTCCTCGCCGTCCCTGCAGTGCGGGGTGATGCGATCGCAGAAATAGCGTCGACCTGGGCTTGTTTGGGCGGGCGCGTTGCTGCAATGGGCGTCGGGCGAGCGGCGAGGGCGGGGTCGGGCTGCGGGCTCGTCGGAGGGCGAGGATTCGAGACGTGGAGGAGGAGGGCGTGCTGCGTGCCGGCCGGGCAAGAAGGGGCGCCTTCTGTGACGATGGATTCGAGACGCAGCGTTGGGGCTGACGTGCGCGTGCGCGTGCGAGGTGATGCACTGACAGGCCATTGAGTACGGGTGCGGCGCGCGACGTGCGGAATGCTGATTGCGTAGGGCAGCGGACAGGAAAGCTCAAGTTTGAGCTTGACGGAGCTCGGTGGGCGCCGTTTGGGTACTAGCGCGGTGTGGCAAAAGGGCGAGTGTCGCGACGACAGCAGGAAATGAAATGCGTCGCGGACGCAATGGGCAGCGGTCAGGGTCGCGCCTCGTCCGGCGGGCCTGGATCGCTCAGCGCGGGCGCGCGAGTGGAGCGGGGGGCTGGCGATCGAGCCCGGGGGCAAGGAACAGCTGGGGACACAGCGTCGGTCCACGTCGCCCTGGCGCCGCGGGCCTCCGAATCGAGGCGCGCGCAGATACGGTGTGACAAATTCCCTTACGCGGGCATGCCGACCACACCTGCCACGCGCATCGATCGCGGCGGGTGATGACAGGCGATCGGCCAGATCTGCCTCCGTCCCCGCGTCCGCCTCCTGCGCGCGCCTCTGCCTCTGCCTCTGCCATTCTGTGACGCACTGGCGAGGGCACCGCGCCCGCAGCTGGGAACGTCCTCCGCCGTGCGCACGCCACGGCCAGCACCAGGGCCCCCGATAGCGTTCAGACACCCGTTTCCGCCCTCGCCCTCGCCCTCGTCCTCGCCGGACTCCCGCCGCCGTGCGCTCTGCCGCCGGCCACCCACACGACCACGACCACCCGCGCGCATCCACATGCCGTCCACCCCCGGCAAGCGTCCCATCAGCCCCCTCGCCCTGCGCGCACACAGACGTCCGATCGCTCGCCTGCCCGGCCACCCCCACGTCAGCCAGTGTCGGCGGCAAGCGAGCGGCCGCCTCGTGGCTCACGTCGGTGCAGAGTCAGACGACTGCCCCTCGTCACTCGTCCTCCGCCCGGCCGCGCGCGGCGAGTGCTTGGCCCTGCCAGCTTCCAGCTCCGCCAATTCACTGGTTCTGGGGTGGTGAATCCCGACGGACGCGCGCCGTAACCGACATCAAGGCGAGCGGGAAGCTGCACGCATAGGATTAGTGGCGTCTCCGACGTCCTTCTTCCGCCCACCCCCAAACCATTGGCTGGCGCGGGGCAGGCGAAGGCGTGCGTGCGTGTTCCGAAGCGTGCACGGACGGCCCAGCCCGGGCGCACGGCGGGAAGGACGCGTCGCAGTTCCAAGTCCGCCCTTCTCGTCGCGCAGGGGACATCAGCATGTCGTCATCAGCCCGAGCTGGCATCGAACGGGACGGGTTCTGGTCGCTCGGCTGGCGGACGCTGTTGCGCGCGTTTTGTAAGCGTGCGCAGGCGCAGATGGATGGGGGCGCCGTCGCGACATTGCCGAGGCCTTCCCGCGAAGGTTGTGACGCGAGGAAGGGAGGGGCATGGGGAAGCCGAAGATAGAACGCGGTGGGAAATCAGAATGCGGGCGCGGCACCTGTCCGAGCGAAGGGAGAGGGCTGGAAATGCGCGCGAGGTGCTGCCGTACGCGCAGGGCTGGGAGGAGTGGAGCGGGAGAGGACGTGTACGCGAGAAGGACGGCCGAAAGGGCACATATTCAGAAGTGGGTGCCTGATCACACCGAAGGACGGCCGGGAGGAATAGTGTGCCGGCTGGGTCGAAGGAGCTAGTGCGGTGCACTGAATGGCGGGCAGACGAGGGGGCCCACGAGGTGGGAGGAAGAGGTCGTGATGCGGCGGGTGCTCTGGCCAGCTCGAGTGGTGGCAGGCGCAGTGGTGGCAGGAGCAGGTGGCCCGTCCGGCGCTGGGAGTCGAGTGACATCGCGCGCAGGGACGATCAATCTGCAGGCATAATAGAGTTGATAGAGTTCGCATGGGGTAATGACTAATGGCGGATCTCGATGGGCGGATTAGATTGGGAGCTGCTTACCAGACTGGTGGGCGGCCCGGGGGAGCGGGCGGGGGCGTAGTGTCCGCTGGGCTGGCTCGGGCAGAGCACTGTGCTCGATTGGGCCCTCGCTCTATTTCCAGTCTGATTCGCCTCCCTGATGCGGCCAAGAACCGTGCTCGTCCCTCCCCTTCCATCCACCCACTCCTCTGATCAATCAGTGGCCAGAACCCCAGATCGCTATATAATCGTCCCCCTCCCGTCCCCGCCCCCCTTTGCTTCCTCCCTCCGCCGCCCCTCCGCCTCCCTCCGGCACAAACCACACCCCCGCCAGCCCTCGCAGCGCACCCCGCATGACGACCGCGATGCAGCGCCCGACGCTGACAAACGTCCACATCCGCTCCGCGGCCGACGCGCACAAGCTCTTCTACGCCGTCCAGCTCGGCCTCCTCCCCAAAATCGAAAAGCGCCTCGACGCGAACGAGCGCGCCGCCCTCCGCCCGGGCGACGTCTACGTGTGGGAAGAGAAGGGCCCCCATTCAGACTCGTTCAGCGTCAGCATGGAGCGCTTCACAGAGGGCAAGTCCTGGACCGCTTCGCGCGTGCGAGAGGTGCGCCGCCCCGCTCCGTCCCGCCCGTCCTCGCTATTTTCGCGTGTGCTCACGCGCCTCCCCGCACCCAGGATTTCCTCATGTATTTTGAGAGCCCGCGCAAGGGCAAGGGGAACGCGAGGTGCGCTGCTTCTCTCCCGAGGTATTCGCGAGGACCGTGATCGAGCCCGTCCGCCCTGCCCCTCAGGACCTCTGAAAACCAGGTCGTCCGCCCTGGCGAGCAAGACCTGTATATCAAGCTGACCTATTCAGTCATCCGCGAGGACGTCAAGGAAGCATCCCACTCAAAAGACGCCGCAGACAAGCTCAAGAAACCGCCCAAATGGCACATGAGTACGCCGCCGCGCATCCCTCCCATCGGTCTCTGTCCTCGCTTCTCTGACCGCCCGTGTACGTCACCCGCAGACGCCTACTTCACGAAGTTGACCGAGGGCCAACTCCGCACGATCGACGACATCCCGATGCTGCGCGACCTCGTCGTGCCCGAGGGCATCTTCAGCAGCGCGCGCACGGCAAAACCAGCCAAGCGGGGCGAGGGCTCGCGCATGGCAAATTCCACCGTCAAGCGTATGTACGCCCCCTTCCCTTCCCATCCCACCCGCCGCGTGCGGTCAGACGACACGCCGCCCCCGCTCCCTGCGCCCTCCGGACCCAGTTCGGCCGCGAGTGCTGCGGTCACTTTGAATGGCCCACCTGACGGCCTTCTCCCGCCGCCGCCGCCGCTCCCCCAGGGATTCCCGGCAGGCGCGATTCCGCTTCAGCCGCCGCCCGTCCACCACCCCTCCGCCGCGCTTCCCTTCTTCCCTACTCCCGAGGTGAATTGGTACTTCTGACTGCCATTCTTCCCGTATTTACAGTATCTCGCAGCAGCAATCATTCAACTCGCTGTCGCACGCCCTGTCGGAACGCCTCATGCCCCAGGACGACATCAAGCCGCTCCTGCCGACCATGTCTGCGTTGACGCCGTTCAACTCCGCTGTGGACCAGCCGACACCCCATTACGGCTGGGCCACCGACTCTGGCTATGCGGCTACCGCACACGCGCAGCATCGGTCTTCGAACTCGCGGTCACCCAGCTTCTCGGAGGGCTCGGCACGCTCGTCATACTCCCCTCTGCACATGTCACCCGCCCTGTCTAGCGCGTCGACCTCGTCGCAGGAATCGCCCATGCTCATCGCGCAGACCCCACCCCTATGGGACAACGGCGAGCCGTACAAGCCCGCGCCGATACTGCCCGCGAACGACGACATGCACACCCCGCGTGTCGACCTCGTCCCGCTCGAGACGCTCCCCCGCAGCCACGTCTACCGGCGGAGCCCTACGGACGACCGCGCGCTGCGGCTGCTCGCGCTCGGGCCCGGGGCGCGCTGAGGCGCGCGTCTCGCTGCGCCCGAAACGGGGCGGCATCAGCCCGGCGGCGGCTTCTGTCACTAGCGTGCGCGCAGCTGCGGGGGACGCCCGCTAGGCTCTAGCACATCACATCCCGCTCTGAGCCCGGGGGCGCGCTGCACGGACGCGTCTGGGCGGGTAGGTGCGACGGGGCCGCACTTGCGCCGTGCGCGCCGCATCACCCGTTGGATCCGCCCGCGCCGCCGCTACTGCACCCCGCACCCCGCATCCAGCACCCCCGAATTGCCTGGCACGCCGCACGCACGCGTTGTACGACTACTACCACTAGCGAGACTCCTGCACTAGACGGCACCCCAAGAGACTTGGACGCTCTCGGCTCGGCGCCCGCCCCTTGCACCTGTCCGTCCGCGGACGCGGGTCCCCATCGACATCACCTGCTATGTCCACGGCGGGGCGCGAGGGGCGCGGCGCATGTATACGTACCCCACTCACTTATACCACCATACCACCAGCATCATACGACCATCGGACATTGTGGTCCCGGACATTGGCAGCAGCACGCATATGCATCATCATAACATGGAATACGGAGCCGCGCGCGGCGGCGGCGACGCCGTCTGCGCGCGGGCATAGTGTACATAATAGCCGGGGAGCGTATTGAACGACCACCCCGTTGTAGCAGTAACCGGGCTTGTTTTTCTGCCTGCGGCTCGAGAGTCGATATCGATATCTCGACATGTCGTGACATATGTCTCGTGCTCTTCTCTCGTGCTCGGCGGAGTGCGCGGGATTGCGAGTTAGGCCTTAGACCTTAGACCTTAGGCTATGTCGCCCGTCTCCCGAGCGGTGGGTGCGTGCGCGTGCGCAGACGATTCACAGAAGCCCGAAGCCGCCGGAGAGGCCCGAGGAGATTCAGATGGGGCGCGCATGGGATGATGGGCAAGGAGGCACATCGAGCTGGTGCCTCCCGCTCCGCATGTCCGGACGGCGATAGAGCACTGGAGAGCGTGAATTTCACCGGACGCTGTTCCTCGAAAAGAAGGAGCGAGGCGGGCCGTCCGGTGGAGATAACGGTGTGAAATACCGTGCTGCTGGTCGTCGTCGGGGCTCGGGACGAACGACGTCAGCCTACTCAGACAGCTACGTACGAACCGGTTATGTTAGAACGAAACCTCCCGAGAAGTCGCGTCCGGGTGTTGTGCCACTGGCAGCGGCAGCGGTTCGTGCGTCGGCCCTCGGGTGTCACTGTGTGCCGTGCGCGATGGATGTTGACGTCGAGCGCGAGCGTTGCAAGCGAGATCATCACAGCGTCGGGCGATGGTCGGGCCGCGGCCACCAGCCGGCGCGAGTGCCAAGTTCTGCACTAGGGCGCCTAATCTGTCGAGTGAGTGAGTGAGTGATTATTTGACCGCATGCCAGTATACAACCTCCGATCCGCTCGGCGCTACAATCTACATAACTCGTGGCACTATCCATGAAACTGTAACCCCAACGCAGACGTATACTAGCCACAGCTCTCGAACAGTACTTAAATGTCGTGCAGATCTTCGACCGAGGGAGCGGTGCGGGCCCGGCTCCGAGGCCCGGAGGGCGGGAATTGCCATTACGGTGCTGGAGTGCAAGGAGGCCCGATATGGGTCGCCTGGAGAGCTCGAGCTCCAGTTCGCGCTTAGCTTGTACGTCCACAGCTTCGACTCCCTTGTACGCATTGTAATCAAGCTCAATCACTTGCTCATCTACCACCACTACCGCTGCTGCTGCGCAATCGATCTCGCTGCTTGCTCGTCACGCCGCACTGACTGCTACTGCTAGGGAGACAGGAGCTATACTGCCAGAGACGCAGACGGCGAGCATCACCCCGCACGCCGGACGATTCGCATCTGGTCCTGGACGGCGAGACATACAGCCTGCCGCCGCCCGAGCCCAACCCGAGCACGACACCAGCAGCAGCCGTTCCTGCCGGGCGCTGCCATCAGACACTCGCAGCCCGTGCCACTCGCGTCCGCCGAGGGTGGTGAGTATCCGTCCTCCTCTCGCCCGCTCGACTCGGTTCCGAGCGGCACACCGCAGTCCAAAGAACGCAGATTCAGTAGTATCCAGACACAGACGCAGACTCAGACCGTGCCCATGGGGATTGTTAGGTCGTGCCCTTCCGCGTCGCTGCTGCGTGCTGACCGCCTGCGCAGGCTCCCAGCATGAGCGCGATGGCGGACGACCCGCCCCCTGACTATGACGTCGGCTGCACTTGCGACGAGAGTCCGCCCCCCGCCGCCGCCGCTACCGTCGCTCCATCCGATCTCGCACCCGACCCCAAGCCCGACCCCGACCCCGACCCCGACCCCCCAGTCGCCGATAGCAACGACCGTTCTCCCCACCCGACTGCGACTCCTCGCCCGAATGCGGGCGGCGGCGCCCACGGCGCGTCGGGGCGGGCCCACATTGACCACGGGAGCCTGCCCCCGGAACTGTGGCTGGAGATCTTCCGGTACGCGACGCACGTCCCGCGTGCGCGCACGATCGCGCCGGCCGACCCCTTCGTGCCGGAGCGCCCGGCGAACTACGCGTGGGGGATGAACTCGCCGATCCAGTCGATGCGCACCAAGTGCGCGCTCGTGCGCGTCTGCCGCGCGTGGCGTGCGCTCGCGACGGAGCTCCTGTATGCGCACGTCGTCCTCGGCAGCGCGCGCCGCGTGCAGCTGTTCTGCAGGACGCTCGTCGAGAGCCAGGCGGCGGAGCGGAAGGCCATGTCCGCGGCTGCGGACGCGGGGCCGGCGATGGGACATGGCGGGTGGGTGCGCCACTTGGAGGTGCGCCGCTGGGCGAGGACGACGCAGTCGGGGCACTACTGGCAGTGTGTGGTGCGCTCTGTGTATCTGTGCCCGAGGCTCCGCGTTTTCAGCGGCCTGTGGCAAGACCCGCTCCCGCAGGGCGTGGCCGCCGCGCTGGAACAGTATCTCCCGAGTACCCTACAGGAGCTCTACTGGCAGCAGGACAGCGTCATCGTCGCCGCGAAGGAGCTCCCCATCCTGACCACCTCCTTCCTCTCCAAGTTCACCGGGCTGCGCGTCCTCGACCTCCGCAAGATTTGCATCCTCGACGCGGAGCGCAGCCTCCAGGACGTCACGTTCGTCGCGCTGACCCTCCCCCACGTAGAGTACCTCGCGCTCCCGACGTGCCCGCTCCTCCTACGCTTCGCGGGCATGCAGGACCTGCCCGCGCTCAAGTACCTCATCCTCGACGCCGACGGCGCGCCGCGCACGGTGTGGGCGCCGTGGGTCGCCAAGGAGCTCGCGGGCTTCCTCGAGCGGCACGGCCCGAAGCTGACCACCGTCGAGCTCCTCCCCGCCGTCACGCAGTCGTTCCGGCCGGGCCCCGTCGGCCTCTCCGCGTTCCTCGCGCCCGGCGCGTGCCCGAACCTCGACACGCTCGTGTTCGACTGCCGCGAGCGCGCGCTCTGCCCGTCCCAAGCGGCGCTCGCGCAGATCGCGGACCGCGACGCGCGGGAGAGCGCCGTGCGCGGGGCGGCCGCCGCGTCGGCGGGCACGTCGGGCGCCGCGGCTCCCCTGCTCGAGGGCGCGCACCCGCGTCTGCGCAGGGTCGGCCTGCGCGGGACGGGGATCAGCCGGCTGTACCCCAACAAGCCGTCGCAGGCGCAGGCGCACCTCGCGGTGCTCGCGGGGTGCCGTGCGCTGTTCCCCGCGCTGGAGGTCGTGCGCACGCTCGGCTTCCTGGTGGGCACGTCGACGGACCCGTTCGCGCCGGACGTGTTTATCTGGTGGACGGAGCGGTTCGAGCGCGCGGGCGTGGACCTGCAGGACGGGGAGGGCGTGGTGTGGCTCCTGGAGGAGGAAGAGAAGAAGGCGCCGGAGAAGGCGGGCGAGGTGGGGGTGTTGGATGACGGTACGGGTAAGGGCGGGGAGATACCGGTGCAGGTAATTCTCACAGATGGGAAGATCAAGGTGAAGGGAGGATGAGCAAGGTCGGATAGATGGCAAACACGGAATTTCGGACGCACCAGGATTGTACAGTACTTTGGCGGACTGACCGCGCATGTATCATAGCTGCACTTTACGCATCGATCGATATAATCTGCTCTACCTGATCCTCGAAACATGTTTCCTTGCTACTGGACCAACAGCACTACCAGCAGGGCAACGGCAAGGACGACCGTCCCCCTTCCCCCTCTCCGCCCTTGAAATCTATTCGCGGCCCCTGCACCGCAGCCCCACCGTAACCGGGAGCGCAGGCCGCTTCGTCACAAAGAAGTCCTTGAAGCCCGCCTGGTACTCCCGCGGGTCCCACCCCGGGCGCACGCACACCTCCAGCCGCTGCAGAATCGCGCACACGACCGTGCGCATCTCCTGCATCGCGAGCTGCCGCCCCACGCAGCCCGCGGGTCCGTGCGAGAACGCCATGAACGCGGCCTCGTGGTGCGCCGCGCCGCGCGGCCGCTCGTCGCCGAGCCATCGCTCGGGGCGGAAGGCGTCTGGGGCGGGGGAGAAGTTGCGCGCGTCGCGGTGGAGGGAGTAGGCGTGCACGAAGAGCGACGTGCCGGCGGGGACGAAGCTGTTGGAGTGGATGCAGATGTCAGGGCGCTGGCGGTGGAGAGCGTGGGCTCGAGGGAGAATGATACGTGCTATGGTCCGAGCGTCGCTCCCTGGCTTCCGTGCGGGACGTGACGCTGTGTGCCACCCGGGGCGGGCGGGTAGAGGCGTAGCGTTTCGTTTCTACAGAGAGAGGATCGGCACACGGTGCGTTTTATTTGAATAGTAATGGCTCACATGCAAGCGGTGAGGTAGGGCATATCGCGGTGATGCTTTGTGTCGCCAGGGTCCTCGCCACCGGGATAGAAATGGTCGACTTCAGCCTGAAGCCGGTTGTAGGAGCCCGGGTGCGTCATAAGGCAGAAGAACAGACTTGTGAGTGCGCTCGAAGTGGTGTCGGCGCCAGCGACGATGACCAGCACGCCGTCATCGACGAGTTGCTGGATGGGAGGAGTCCCCTTCTCCGGCTGGTCTTCGTTACTCTGGAAGGCATGCATTAGAGACGGGGCGGTGTCAGGAGGCTGACACGCTTGCGATAGCCAGAAAACTTGCAAACCCACCAGATAGTGGAAGACATCCTTGCGCACAGCGCCACGGCGGATACGTGCCAGCGTGAACCCTTTGGAGTACGAAAGGAGCCGCGCGACGGAAGCCGATACAGCTGGAACGTGTGCAGCATACACTGCCAGCCATGGAACGTGACTTAGGAATGTGGCCATCCTGGGGACTAGATTGGGTCAGGCTCCCCTCGCAAAGAAGCACGGAGACTCACGGCCAACCCTGTTCTATCGTCTGCCAGATACCATCGTTGTCTCCGTCACGGAGAAGCTCGGATCCACCTCCAAACCTGGGTAACATCCGCGGGAGCACGCGCTTTCAGAGTCTGTCAGCCCGATTAGGGAGAGCGCACGTACGCCATGTCGCACATGAAGTCGTATCTGTAGGAGGGGAAAATGAGCATTTCAGAAGGATGCATAACTATGGGCTCTCACGCGAAGTAGTTGAAGAAGCGGCCGAGTTCAACGTCTCCCTTTTGCAGTCCGAGGACGTGCGCGAGTTGTTTTGCGCGGGCGGCGACAAACGGCTCATACTCCTTCAGAGCTGCAGCGCTGAATGCACGGTTGTACGGCTTCCTCCGCTCATGGTGAATGCGTTGATCAGTGATCCCCGGAAGAGGCGGGTTTGTCGCGGTAAGCGTTCGCCCGATGAACACTGTCGCATATAGTGTGAGCAGCTGTCGCGTACTGGAGCCGGTACGCAAACGTACAGGGGCCCTTTGGAAGTCCTCTTGAACCTAGCGCATCGTCTATCACAGCTAGATCTCTGAACGACAGCTCATTCGGTCCTGGCAGCTAGCGGTAAGCGCGGTTGTATCACAATGAAATCATGTAAGCTCACCGATCCTGACGACGTCGCCGTACCGCTCGTGCAGGCTCTGAATGTAGAGATGTTGTTTCCCAGTGTACCCAATGAATGCCATCCAGAATTTGGACAGCCTGCATCCGAGAGGGCCCGGATACTGGGCGAGGGGATGGAATGGGGAAATGCGATAGGCGACGATTGAAGTTAGTAGGGTTGAGAGGAACACTAGGGGGGAGATGCAGGCCGCATAGAGAGGCGAGACCGTAGCTTTCAGGAGCGTGAAACCAGCGACTGGAGGAACAGCCAGGAGAACCAAGTGCAAAGGTATGCAGTAGGACTCATAACGCCTGAAGGTCTGGTGCGCCACCTATAGCCAGTATCAGAGCCTTGAAGACTAAAACGAACAGCATTGGACGAACCAGACCAAAGAGACAGACGACAAGCATGGCATCCCGGGAGGAAAGTTCACGGAGGGTCGATGCGGGCACCATGATGGGTGGGTAGGGTGAACGGGTCCTCCTAACCCTCGTATATACTCGCGAGAGGATGTCATGAAGCGCTGACACTGAGAATGGGAACAGAATCCACATATCACCGCTGCCGACGCATTTTTGACAGTCAAGCGGGGAACACCCTGGCTTCTGAGCCTGTCATAGGGTATTGATGCCCTGAAGAGCCATAAGTTCGCCGTCAGCTATCCCATGAGACCGCCACAGCGAAGAAGGCAGGCGAGGTGCACATACGACGGACGTTCGCACCACCGATATATACACACTCGAACTGGGATAACCAGACTGACTGGAGAGGTGCCTGCTCAGGGCGCCCCAGGGCACTGACCCTTGCTCGCTAGGGTGGCTCACTTAGCATGAGTTGACGCGATGCAGAGCTAGATGTATGTCAAATGAGGAGTGAGCGCATGGTGCTAACGAACAAGGGACTCTACCTTCTTCCGAACCGTGCCACTGCTACTGCTGAGTCGCCGGTCAATGTCGCGTGCGAGCACGTGACGGAAAGTGCTGCGCCTCGAGGCGGGCCTCGCGCCCAGCCTGAGCCTTGCAGCAGGAGCCATCACAGACTGAGACTGGCGGCCCTCGTAGTCGCTCTCCCAGTCGCGCGCGGCCGCTAGGATCTCTGCTCTGCTCTTTTCTCTTGCTTTCCAAATCCCCATAAAGCCATATACCCGTATCGACCATGGCGGACTCGCCCGGGCTGCCCTCGTACAGCGACGTGCAGGCGGCGCAGCGCTCGCGCAGCGAGCTCAAGCAGAACTTTGTCACGCTCACAAACGACCAGCTCGACATCCAGGAGCTCTTCCGGTCCGTCGCGGCACAGCTCGAGAGCACGCCCGAGATCGGCGAGCGCCACCCGCTGTGCGACGAGTGGAACGAGCTGCGGCAGGTGCGCGCGCCTCTATATATGCGCGTTGGGACAAGGCGGGGGCTGATGCGCAGGCTGCTATCGATAGCGGCACAGGAAGGTCTACCGCGACTCGCAGCAGAATGCGGGGCTGTGCGCGCATTTCTTGAAGAGTGCGTGCTCGAGTTGGGATTGCTCGGGTCTTGGAGTGGCTGAACAAAGGTTCTGTGGTCTTAGATTTCGCGGAGATACTGGTGCCGCTCTCCCAGTCCACCCAGGTGTCCATGGCTCAGAAGAAGCAGATGATCGGCAAGTTCCTCGAGGTAAATCGATGGGCCTGCCGGAGAGCCGTAAACGTAGCGCTGACCACACGGTGGGAACGCAGACAATTCCCGTGCACCTGAACGCAGCAAGAGAGAACGCGGAGCGCTTCAGCGAGCTCAGCAAGGAGGTCGAGGTCTTCCCGCGGAAGGTCGCGAGCACGCTGCGCATCAAGGCTGAGCCTGAGGGCTTCTTCGAGAGCGTCTGGACGGGCATCGAGGAGTACGTGACCGTCGTCCCCATATCGATGTCGCACAAGTGCTCATTCTGTCTTCCTCAGATTGTGCATGTCGATCTGGAACGTCAGTCCGCGGATCTCCCGCAGCCCCCCTCCCTTCCTCATGAGCCGCGCGCGCTGACCCCGCGGGTTCGCACGCAGACCCTGAACCGGCTGCTGACGAAGATCGTGAACACATTCAAGGTTATGCTCTCGCGCCTCGAGAAGCTGCGCTTCTCCTGCTGTACGTACAACTCCCTTCCCCACAAATAACCGTCCGGCCGGCGAGCTGACCGCAGCGCCCCCCAGTCGGCATCTCGCTTGACGTACACTTCAGCAGATGTGCGCGCCTTCTTGAATTCTCGCTGGGGTGCTGCACACGTACTGACGCGCTACGGCAGACCAGGAGCTTGAGAGCGAGATCGACGGCGTGGAGATGACGCCGAGGCAGGTCCTCGGGTCGATCGAGGACGACGCGCACGCGATCGCGCTCAAGCTCACCGCGTTCGAGAGCGCGTGGCACGTCGTGCGGCTCGCCTGCTCACGTCTCAACTCGGACCTCGCCCTCGCGAAGAGTTTCGCTGTCGTGCGTGCCGTTAATCATGTATTCCGCTGCGCGCTGACAATGCCCTACTCATACTTGCAGTGTGTCCCGCCCATTCCCCAGGCGTGCGACAGCAACTTGCGCGCGGCTGCGCTGGTCCACGCACCCCTCGTCGAATGCCTGAACGCATACTCCGTGGGCAAATCGCCCGATTTCTTCTGATGCCTGCCCTTCACGAACGATACGTTTACGACCACTGTTTTCCCAGACATGCCCTGTACTCCCACTTTTCACGGAACTGCACGCATTGTATCACGTAGCTCTCCTGCGGCTCCCCCTCGTAGCCATGCAGCCGGATTGTAGCAGGCTTTGTACTCTTTTTTGTTACACGTCTCAGCCGTGACTAGATATGTATTCAGGTCCTGCAGGCGTCATATTCATCACCTGTATCTTGCATGAGGTTTCCGATGACAAGACCGCCGTGCAGTGAATAGATGGCAGCAAGCACAAGCCCAAGTGCGGGATACAGGGACGATCACTTCCTGGCCTTCTTGCCCTTCCCGCTCTTTTCCTCCTCCCGTCCACGTTTCTTGCTTGCGGAGAGCTTCGCCCGTGCGTCTTTCAACGCACCGTGCAGAATCCGCTTCTCGCCCAAGCGCACAATGACGGCGTGCTTCCTGTTCAGCGAGAGCTGGTCGACGGTTTCCGGCGCGAGGAGCTGTTCGTCCTCCTTGTAACGCAACGGCATTGAGCACCGCATGGGAGACGACAAACACCACAGCCTGTACCTTGAGTGTTGTGGGATACTCCTTGAGGCGCTTCTCGAGGACGTCGGCCGCGATGGCGAGCACGTCTTTATCCACCTTCGGCTTCGGCAGCTTGCTCTTCTTGGCCGTCTTCTCCCATTCGTCCTTGGAGAGTAGGAGTAGGCGGACGAACGAGATAAGCTCCTCCGGGAGCTCGCAGTCCGTGCGAAGCACGAATACACTACTCAACATTAGCATCACTAGTGCACGGGATGGGATGCGTTGATACGTACTCATCATCAGCTTCTTCGAGCCACCAGTCGACACGTTCCTGAAGGTCAAATTTCGTCTTCTTCGAGGCTACGGACACGACGAGATCGGCGCGGACTTCGACGACGTCGCCGGGGTTGCCGAGCCCAGACAGCGGCGGCTGCAGAGGGACGAGGTCTACGTGACCGTACCGCCTGAGGAGGTCGGAGTTCGGCGGGTCGCCGTAGGTATTCCACTAGAGACATGGCGTCAGAGGAGATATGCATGATATGCGATGGTCAGGACTCACGATTTGCTCTCCTGTCTTGATAGGCTTGGTGGAGACCATCTTGAGCTCGCGCTCCTCATAAAATAGCTTCGCCTGAGGGCGTGTGATCAATATTAAAGTGAGGCTATGGGGAAGAATAAACCGAACGCCTTACATTTTCAGACTCGAAGCGCGCATTCAGCATGTCCGCCATGGGCACCATAGCGACATCCGCTGGGTCTTCACGGTCTTCGTCGTCCTCATCGTCCTCTTCTGCGTCAACCTGGAGCTCCTCCGGCTCATCGCCTCCGTCTGCTGCTGCGGGTTCTCCAGCATCCGCGGGGCCGGCACCGGGAGCCTCTTGGGGGTCGACATCCATGGCGCTGGTATCCGCGGCATCATCACCCTCTTCGTTAGCATGTTCGTCGTCCTCATCCTCATGTTCGCCCTTCCACTGTTCGACGTGGAAGCTGCGCGAGAGGATGCGGCTACCCATGAGATGGTATCGCTCGACGGAAAAGTGCTGCGAGAGCTTTTCCGCGGGGAAAAGGTCTGGCCGGCTCTGGTAGCGGTTTATTAGTGAGCAGAGTACGCCAGTGGGATTGCCGAGGACCTCACTTTGATCGCTGGAACTAGCTTTTCGTGATAGTCACGTTCCGCTTCGTCTCGGCCTACCTTGTCTACAGACGAGAAGAATCGGAATCTGTGCAGTTATGGCACGGAGGGAAAGACAGACCTACCACGGCAGTACCCTGCAACTCTTTCAGGTCGTCCTCGCCCCAGAACATGGGCGTGTCGAACGCATTCGGTAAAGTAGCTGTTCATCGAGATTTAGGTGGTGACCGCCTTCGCACCTGTCGCTGACTTACCAAGGTATCCGGACCATTTTGAGTCGGCCCCTCTGGACTCTTCCCACATCATGCAAAGGATGAGGCCGGCCCAGCCTTCATGTAGACCATGTTCCTTCCACGCTGTTCCCAATAGACTGGGGAGCGAGGATGTTCTTGTAGACAGTGTTAAGTCTCGCGGGATAGTGAACAGCGTGTAGTCCTCCTGCATGGCACTAAGATATCAGCACTTTCTACCCCCACAACACGACAAGAGCGACCAAATGTCATACGTACCGGGATATCCTGCAATGCGATCGCTCCGCGTCCATGGCCAGGGAATTTCACAATCCCCACTTTCTCGGTGTCCAACCCTCCATGTTGGAGCTGGAACCAGTTCACGAAGTCCGATGCTACTTGCTCTGGCATGTCTGAGATCTGAATGGCAGCGAAAGCTCAGAAACCCTGGCGTTCACTGGCACAAGTTCGATCGAGTTGCGAGCTGAACTTTTTGGCTGATCGAGGGGGGCACCGCCACCACGTGTACGCCATCATGCTTTCTTTCGTCCAGGAATAGCAGGTTCTGTGCTTTGACCCCAACCACCAACACCTGCGAATGCCAGCGTAACTAGAGCTTGGCGAGCTCGAGGAACACAAGAAATCTCCGCGCTTAAGGTTTGTCCTGATACTTAGACGTCATAACCAAACTTGTTAAGTGCGCTGTCTGACCATCGCCTTCCACAGATGGCCCCGAAGCGCGCAGCTTGCCAAGTCTGCGAGTCTGCAGAATCGAAGTACACTTGCGCCAAATGCTCCGTTGTCTAGTACGTATAATATACACCATGTTATATAAGATGTACCATTGTCTGATAGTTGTTTTTAGTTGTTCCGTACCATGCTTCAAGAAACATCAAGGTATGTGAGAGTGCACCCGTAGCATCTTTATGTATATCCTTACAAGATATTGTCAGAGACATGCGTCAAAAAACAGCCGTCCGCATCGACCTCGCATGCTGCACCCCCTCTCCTGAACGAACCCCCATTAGAGGCGTCATCTCAGAGTAACACAAGCGGTGCGTACCTCCTGTCCATCCACTGCCTTGATGACCTAAATGCATTTTTTTGCCAGTCTCGTCAATCAGAGTGGTTCCCAATGCTGACGCAGGAAACTCCATAAAATTAGAAGATGAAGCCCCGCTGAGGCCTTTGACATCGCTCAACTGGCCTTACGTACCGGAAGAGTCCGCTTTCCCGGACCCTCTGAAACGAGACGACCCTAAGCCCCTCCAACTGCCTCAATACGAGGCCATAGGTCTGTTGCCGTCTATCTTTCAACGTATCTATGCTTATGCCGTCATTACAGCCACATCACCAACCATTCGGCGTGTCATCGCGTCCAATCCCCGTCTGCGAGAGATTTTGCGCTCAATAGACGCCCTACGTGGGGAAGAGCGAGAAGCTGCGTTGCATGAAGCCCTGGGTATCGGCGAGTCTAGGGGGAGGATTCTCTTAGGGCGCGAAAGTGAAGAGGACAGGACGGCGCTGCGCGAGCTAGCGGAAGCCGTGGAGGGCGCCGTGCGCGGCGGCAAACAGGGTGTGCTCGGCCTCGACTGGGGAGATTGAGCCAGAACCAAGCGCGGGTGCCCCACGGTCGGGACGAGTATGAATTACAGATGTACTAGGACGGATACAGAAAGCACGAGCGCGGGAAGGGACTATACGAAGGGAAACAGGCAAAAGCGCATCACGACATATCCTCGTCAGAGTCCGATATGACTTCTTTGCTTTTGCTAAAAGAACCGGAAGTTAACTATCGCGCCCCAATCTCGGCAAGGGATTCGGATGACTTACTACTGCTTTTTCCGAGGAACAGCGGCCGTCTCTTCCTCGTCATCATCGTCGCGGACAGCCCGCTTCTTCGTGCGCTGAAACAACCCCAGAAATTAGCCTCGGGACGTCAACAGCGACAGCCTCCGCCTCCCACGTACCTTCCGCGGCTTCTGCTCCTCGTCGTCCCCGCTAAAGAGCGCGGCATCCTCGCCCTCCGGGAGCTCGCCGCCCTCCTCCGCCGACTTCTTCAGCTTTCCGCGGCGCTTCTTCTGCTTGGGCTCGCCGCCCGCGCCCTCGTCCCCGCTCACGTTCTCCGAGCGCTTGCCCCGCTTCGCCTTCTTCGTCTGCTTCTCGCGCTCCTCGTCGCTCTCCATCCGCTTCACCTCCCGCGTCCACTCGAGCGCCTGCTCGCGCGCGATCCGCCGTTCCTCCGCGAGCTTCTCCGCCTGCTTGCGCAGCTCCTCCTGGCGCACGGCCTGGGAACAGGAACGTATGTCAGCGTAGCTCCAAGGGGTGGGAGGCTCGCGCGCGTGGGACGACGCACCTCTGCGGCATCCAGCCGCTCCTTCTCCGCCTGCCGGCGCTGCCGCGCGGCCTCGATCTTCGCCTGCCCCTCGGCCTCCCACTGGCGCTGCGTCGCGAGGTGCTCTTCGCACCGCCGGAGCATGCTCTCACCGTACTTTCGGCGCTGGTCCGCGATGTCGCGACTATATGGGACCTGGGGCGACTTGTCCGCCGCGAGCGACGCGAAGAGCCTGTACGTAATGTCGCGTGGGTGAGTCAGTGAATGTGCGCGGAAGATGTGGGGAAGAAGGAGGCTGACTTCTGGCCGTGTGTCGCCTGCTCGATCGCCTTCTGCAGGTCTTTGAGGGACCGCTTCGAGGAGGGCACCGACATCAGGAGCTCAGCTGCCTTCTGCTGTATCATGGCAATGTTGTAGAGCGTCGCCTTGTCGAACGGGTGCAGATGAAGAGCCTGACGACTCCCATGAGCGACCTTTTACGAGAACCATGTACTATGTCGCCGACCTTCTGCGCGTACTGCAGCGCAGTGTTCATCGCGCTGAACGACTGGTCCTTGTTCGCCTTCGCATACCACGCGCGACACAAACACAACAGCACCGGCACGTTCTGGTTGCCGTAGAACCGCTTCGACGCCGTCTCGTACTGCACACAAACGTCAACGTCAGCGCACCGCCCCGCCGCGCAAGACTGCAGCCGTGCCAGCCCCCGGCGACTCACGCTCTCGATCGCCCGGTCGAACTCGTCGCGGGCGTAGTAGCAGTGGCCCATGTTCGCGTACACGCTCCCGTCGTTGATCGACTCGCGCACCTTCGCGAAGATGTCCAGCGCCTCGCGCGAGTTCTTCAGCCGCTTCTGCGCCTCGTCGGGCGCGATCGTGCCCAGCGCACCGCCGAGGTTGCCCAGGGCGTCCTCCGCGACCACGATGGCCAGACCTTGCGCAGCGACAGCGCAGAGCGGGTCCAGGTGCAGCGCCTTCTCGTAGAACTCGGCTGAGCGCTGGAAACCGCGCTTGCGCTCCTCGATGCCCTTGGGCGAGCCGTCGCGGTTCTCACGCGCTTGGTGGTACTGCAGCCACCCGGCGGCGCATAATGAGTAGACGTCGTGTTTGTCGTGGTCGCGGAGGGTGAGGAAGACGAAGTCCTTAGCGGGCTTGGGGAGGTTGGACTGGATGAGGAAGTGGGTGTAGAAGGCGCGGAGGTTGAGGTTGTTGGCTTGGGACGAGAGCACTTGCTTCAAAAGCTCGTGCGCGTCGTTGTGGCGATTGATCCCTGCCAGCATTTGCGCTTGGCGGAGCTTGGCTATATGATATGAACCGCGTTCAGTGAACGACTTGCGAGAGTAACGTGCCTAAACTTACCGTCGACATACTCCGGATGCCTTGTCAGGAGCTTCTCGTACGCTTCCCTCGCCTTCGTCTCTTCACCTTGGTCCTCGTACACCCGTGCAAGGTTGTACAAGATAGATGTGGACATCGCCTCCGTGGCCGACGGGTCAAGGCCCGCCGCATGTGTGAGCGCAGTCTCGTACAAACCCCGAGCCTCGTCCAGGTGTCCGTCCAGATGCCGCAGGGCACCGAGGTTGTTGACGAGCCTCGGCTCGGGCTTGCCGCTGGCCTCGCTGTTCTGCAGCGCCTGCTTGTACGCCTTCTCCATCTTCTCGTGGCTCTCGTCCTGGTAGAGCTTCGCGATCTCGATGAACATCTCCGAGTCCTCGCCGAGCTTGCGCACGGACGAGCTCGGAGGCTGTGAGTGGCCGTTCAGCTGGGACAGGCTGTCGCCGGTGGTGTTGATGGCCTTGCAGACACGGTCGAAGAGCTCGCGCGCGCGCTTCTTTTCCTCCACCTTGTCCGCGCTCGAGATTCCTGGGCGGGGCATCGCTCGCAGTGAAGCGAGAATTGCCATCAGCTCCACTGACTTCGGGTTCGCAGGCGTCTGCATGAACGTGTCCAGCGTGTGAATAGCAGCCGCAGTCTCCTCTGCTACATCGTCAGCCCAAGTCCGAGTACGCGCAGAGTTAACGAACCGTTTTTCGTCTGCAGTTGCGCGAGGCCGATGGTGGCAAGGACGTTGTCCTTCCTGGCTTCCTTCGCCTTCTGGAAGTGGCTCATCGCGTCGCGGATTGAACCTTCCTTGTGGCATACGCGCCCGGCACGAATGTAGCCATCGCACAGAATGCCCTTGACGTCGGCGAACTGGATGGTGCGCTCTGCGAGCTTCAGGGCCTGTTTCCGAACTACCTGTCAGGACACCGGTCAGGTCCACAGCGATGTAACGCACCCGCTTGGTCTGGCCCTTCTGGAGGAAGAGCTCGCACAGGGCGTTCGCGGCCGCAGAGTTCTTCTGGTTAGCGTTGAATGCCCTCTCGATCAGGCGAGTACCCCTGAGGAACTCCTCCCTCCTGTCCTCTTCAGGCTGAGTCTCATCCTTGCTGGTGTTAAGCGCCTCGAGGCCCAGGAGAAGTTGTGCGGACCACTCCCCGGGGTTCTAGTACCATATTATCAGGTCACGCGCGCAAGAGCATATCGGGGGATTGAAGCATACCACTTCGACGCTCCGCTGCCAAGCTGCTCTCGCCTTCGCCTTGTGGTCCATGGCCCACAGACACAAGCCAATGCCTATCCGGGGGTCGGGACGACAATTGGGATTTAGCTGCAGCACTCTTTGGAACTGCTTGAGAGCTTGTGAGAACTGTCGGCGGGTATACGCAATCTTGGCCTGCGTTCACGGAAGTAAGCTCGGGTACCGGGGGCTCGACAGAGAGCGAAATGCGACGTACTTTGCCGAGCAAGGCGACTACGTTGGTGGGGTGGACTGCGAGCACTGCGTCGAACGTCCTGGCAGCATCATCCCACATGCCAGTACTGGTTTGGACGATGCCTAGAAGGCATATGAGCAATTACTGCATGAGAAGCGAGGTGTATAGTAACCTCTTGTAAGGTTAGCGAGCATGGACCCGCTCTGCCCGTTGTCTGACGCAATACGTTCTCCTTCGTTGAATACTCGGGCCGCCTCCCGGTAATGCTCATCTCGGATCTTCTCGGTAATGGTGTCTTGCCCTGTGCGGGGCTTAGCTATGTGTGGACGATATGTGGACTAGACAAGGCTTACGAGCATTCTGGAGTTTCAGCATTGGTGCTTTGGACGCGCGCGCAATGTGCAGGTTCGCCAGGAAGGAGTTCACTGGTGGCAACGACGCTGTCGCGCCATTTGCTTGGAGTGCTACAATCTGCATGAGGAACGACCGCGATACCGAACCATGGACTACACATACTCTCATGAGCCGTCTGCGCGATCTTCTCCGCTGCGTCCAGGTACCCCCTCCGCCAATATTCCGCCGCGAGTCTTGTCCATATCCACACTTTGCACTGACCCTCCCTGAGCACCTCTAGCAGGTCATCCGGGTTCGGATCGAGGTTGTCGAGTTCAATAGTGATGACTTCTTGTCCGCCGAGTTCAATGTCGATTGATCGACCAGGTGGCGGAGGGGAAGGGGACCCTGCGCCGTTCATGTTGTCCAAAGGTCCTTATTGTCGACAAGCAAAGTTGGGACGCAAGGGCCAGGTAGAACAGTATATCTGCGCACAGCGCCGCGCAAACAGAGAGAGCACAAGGCAGAGGCGGCAGGCCGAGGGTGAGAGTGAGTGAGAGTGAGCGCGAGAGCTCACTGTGGCCAGGTCTGACGTACTAAGCGCCCACTAGCAGGCACGCCGACGACGCGTTGTTTGGATTTATTTGGATCACCGTCGGCGTCAGCGACTGTGGCCCCGTCGCCGCCGCCGTCGACAACGACGACAAGGCCATTCTCGTGCTATTCGTACATCCAACACACTCTCGGACTCGCCGAACATCTTACAGAACCGAATTGGCATCATCCGAAGGTCCCCAGACCCGCCATCAGCGTCGACCGGACCACTCTCCTGCTGTGAACCACCCGCCTTCCGACCACCCGACATATACGTCCGAAACCCGTACTCCGAGACCCTACACTGCAACTCTGGATAGTGGATACTAGATTCGACCCTCAGGGGACGCTCCCGGAGGACTGCTTCCGGGAATCTGAGGATCCGCCGCACCACAAAGGACAGCTCGTAGGACGCTCGTTTCTTGACGAAATCGTTGTATTTTTCGTGGAGAGATGACGGTCACCCATCGGAAGAGGGCGTACCAGCCTGAAGAGATCCAAAGTGCGTACCGGCTGATTCCTTTCCACCTCGCGGCTCTTTCCTCCTTTTCCGCTTTGGGAATCTCACGCTTCTCCCTTTTGCTTACGTAATAGCTGTGAACGAGCCGGGCCTTCAAATCGAGTGCGACGCCTGCGCTTGCGACCTCACCCACTCCATCCGAATAAAATGCGCGGACCCCGTGTGCGAAGTAGGAGACGGCGTGGACATATGCCCATCCTGTTTTTGCAGCGGGAAGGAGTTTGGAGCCCACAAGCGGGACCATGCCTACCGAGTCGTGGTGGGTGGCAGCAATGACTATCTGAGCGCTGACCGTAATGACCCTACTGCATCGTAGGAGCTACATTCTTATCCAATATTCGTTGAAGACTGGGGTGCCGACGAGTGAGTCTATTTTCTATGTGTGTCCAGTGACCACCAGATTTGCGCGGGTGGGACTCAGAACTGCATTCTTACTTCCCGAGACCGGGTGGCCGCAGTCACTGCGGCGAGGCACTCTCGCACGAGTGGAAGCCACTACTTTGCGCGCTGCCAGTTTGATAACTTATGGGGGGGGGGGCTCCAAAGTGGTGGAAGTGGAACTACGCTTTGATGGGTCGGAGTTCTACTTCCACTCGCCATCCCATTCTTATTCTCACATTGATAGGCCGCGCGGTCAGACCGAGGGCGCGCGGAGGGCGCGCGTACCGAATGCTTGCGGCGGGCATGCTGGCGACGCCGATGCGCACATGAATGAGGAAGAGGGCGCAGTCGCAAGCGTTGCGGGCGCATGCATGAGCTGCGTTGCGTACCGCGCGCTTGCAAACGCGAAGATAGCGCAGACGTAAACGACGCCGTCGTAACTGAATGAGATGTAGGCACTGTTGCGGACACAAGTGTGAGCGAAGTGGACGCCTCCTGCCCGCACAGCGAATGCGGGGTCGAGGTGCGCGCGTGACCAGCGAGCGCATAGATGCACGCGATATGCCCGCTTGGTCACAGGCGATGGAACTAAATCTTCACTTCTACTTTTACTTCCATTGGGCCAGCTCCACTTCCACCATTATTTCACCCACTGTTTTGGTTGACATTCGTTTTGTTTGTGCTCTCTGATTGTAACTGAATGGCACTAGGGAGCTCCTTTTGCTCGAGGGCATTACCCTTCAAGGCCTTGGTAACTGGCAAGCCATATCGGAGCATGTCGGGACCCGGACCAAGGAAGAGGTCGAGAAGCACTATCGCACAGTGTACATCGAGTCACCCAATTGGCCTCTACCAGTCCGTACCCTTCCTCTCCGCTCCGCTCACCTCCTTCTCACTAACACCACGCCACTCCTCATAGCGCATGGACGTAGACTTCGACGTTGACCCCGCAGAGTTCCAGGAGCGGAAACGGCGGCGGATATCCTCAATGACCACCACCACCGCGCCCCCACCCAAGTCCGCGCCCGTCTCCGCCCCCGGCGTGCACGAAGTGGCGACCTTCCTCCCCGGCCGGCTCGAGTTCGAGCACGAGCTCGACAACGAGGCCGAGGACGTCGTCAAGGACCTCGAGTTCGGCGTCTGCCTCGAGTGGGGCGGCGACGAGATCCCCGAGGACGAGAACGACCAGGACGTGAAGGCGCGCGCGCGGCTCACCGAGGAGCTCAAGGCGAAAGAGGCGTCCCCGGGCAAGTGGCCCCCCAACGGGCTTGCAAACGGGCTCCTGAACGGGTACCACTCGAACGGCGACACGCCGCGGCGCGACACGAGCTCGCGGCCGGACGAGGACAAGCAGGGGAGCGACGCGAACGGGGACGACGCGGACGAGCAGACGCAGCCGCCGCCGTTCGAGACGCCCGCGTCGCTCGAGTTCAAGCTCGCGCTGCTCGAGTCGTACTACCAACGCGTCGACAAGCGGCTCGAGGCGAAGGGCCTCATGTTCGACCGCGGGCTGCTCAACTATAAGCAGGTGCGTGGCCCCGTGCGTCAGCTGGGAGGGCTCGGGCGCCCGCTGATGAGTCACACACGCAGATGCAAGCGGCAGACAAGAAACGGCCGAAAGAGGACAAAGACATCCTGCACCGCCTGCGGCCGTTCGCGAGGTTGCAAACCGCAGAAGACTTTGAAGAGTTCCAGGCGGACATACTCTGTAAGCCCCATTGGCCCGCTTGTCCTGGGCGTCGCACTGACTGGCACCCAGACGAGCACATGCTTCGCAAGAGGATCCAGGAGCTGCAGCACTACCGCCGGATGGGCCTGCGCACCACCGCCGACATCGAGAAGTACGAGGCAGACGTCGCCAAGCGGGTGAGTGCCCTAGCTTCGCTATCGCTCGCCCCCGTTCTGACCGGGGTCATTGTGCAGGCATCCGTCAAGGCGAACCTCTCACGCGACTACTACGTCGATCGGCGCCTCGCCAACGCCCGTGCCTCCTCCGGGCCCGACCCGCGCCGCGGCAGCGTCGTCGACGGCGACGAGCGCGAAGCGACGCCCAAGATCGGCGGCTCCAGCGCCAGCGGCACGGGCCCGCCCGCGCGCAAGATGCGTACGTCCCTCTTCCCTCTTCCCCTCCCTCACCCTGCCACTCACACATGCGCTCCCCTACAGCCGCGCCGCTCAACCTCGCGAACAGCCCCGCGCTGCACTTGCTCACGCCCGAGGAGCAGACGCTCTGCTCGCAGCTGCGCATCCTCCCGAAGCCGTACCTCGTCATCAAGGAGACGCTCGTGCGCGAGTACGCGCGCCGCGGCGGGAAGCTGCGCCGGCGCGAGGCGCGCGACCTCGTCAAGATAGACGTGAACAAGACGAGCCGCGTCTGGGACTTCCTCGTCCAGGCCGGCTTCATGCGCCTCGGCAACACCGACGTCGGCCAGGCGGGTGCGGCGGGGGCTAGCGCGAGTGGCGAAGGCGGGCGGCCGTCCGCGACGCCGACGCTGAGCGCGTCCCCGAGCAAGGAGTCGACGCTGCGCTCGCCGCGCCCGCCGCCGTTCACGACCGTGCCCCTCGCGTCGGCTAGCTCGGCCTCGAACGCGCAATTCGCGCAGCCGGGCTCGTCATGGCCGCCCGCGAGCTGAATGCTCTCCGTTTATACCTTACACCCTCATCCGTACTGCTATCGTGTTGTCCATTATACTCGTGTAGATTATCGCATTTGTACACTACCACCGAGCATCTGATCTCTTGCATACACGCCGCTGGGGTGTCACACTACTTATTCATGTGTTTGGCTGGTCGGCGAGCAGTCTGTCTATGATGCCCGTGTCAACTGGGATGTTGGCTTTTGCGAGGTACTCGTCATTCCTTCCGAGAAGATCAGTTTCCTATACCAGATTGATGCAGGGTCAAGTACATACCAGAACTGGCAGTATCGATGGCGGGCATTGTCAGTGAGTAGGTGCGTACTGAACAAGAGACCGGGCTACTTACCTTCGAGTAGTGCCTTGTCCCCGAATCGCACCTATACGACGTCGCATCAATACGGCTTCACACGATCTTAACGCAAAGCTCACTCACAGGATGGTGACGACCCGCTCGCCGTTGCTCCAGCCCATCTTCTTTACAAGCTTGATACACGCAACAACGTTGCACGCGCTGCTGGAGCCAAGGAAGAGCCCGTCGTTGTGCACCAGGTAGCGTGACATAGCTACGGCTTCCGCATCGGACACTCTGCGCTCGCGTGAGACAATGCGCTTTGTGTAAACGAGAGACTTCGTACCGGAATGCGTCGTCGATGATCGGGAGGGCGAGCTCGAAGTTGTGCGTCAACCTGTTGATACCGCTGCATCGCATACGCACGCGTCAGCAAGCCACACACAACACTACCGTCTCAAGAACTCACATGCCCTCCACGACAGTGTCGACCTGGTGCCGCCTCTTCGTGCCCTCGGCCTCCTTGCGGTCGAACATCACGCCGTGCTTGACCTTGTTGTACAGCCCACTGCCTTCGGGGTCGGAGAGTGCCACGAGGAGGTCCTTTTTCTTTGACTTCAGGTATTGGCCTGTCCCCGCGATGGTACCACCGGTGCCCGCTCCGGAGACGAACGCGTCGATCCATCCGCTTGTCTGCCGCCAGATCTCCGGGCCTGTCCCGTCGTAATGCGCATAGTAGTTGCTCCTGTTCTACAGGAAATACGCAGACGTGAGCTCTGGCTGAGGCCTGCAGCAGTGTAATGCGCACATACCTCGAACTGGTCTGCGTAGAAGCCGCGCGGCTTCAAGGCGAACTCGCGCTCCTCCTTGGGGCTCATTAACGCGTTATCGGCGAGCGCGTCGTCTGCAGTGGTCGTGACTACAACGGATGACGTCGCAGTCGGTATAAGATGCCCTCGGTGCGTCTGCGATGGGTGTGCAGGGTCTGGTTCGGAGCCAAAGTTTTGGGCACGCTCGCGCGCCAGGTTCTAGGTGACAATGAGATGAATGCTGGTTCCCCTTCGTGACACAGATAGCACGTACTACAAACTGTCACGTAGATCGCACGTCAGGTATGTTGGTTCTAGAGTAGCCGGCGCACACATACCTGCTTTTTGTCCACAATGCTCGCCGGACGGACGCGTTCTACATGCGCGCCGAGGGCAAGCAGCGCTTTTACCTTCTCCTCTGCGACGTCATCTGGCATGATGATCGCTGGACGGACATGAGCACACAGTCGAGAGGGTCAACACGCGCTCACATACTGGCTTCATATCCCCTGAGTTTCGGTTATGAGCTGAGAACCTCAGGCAGTCATGAAACCTACCTTGCACGAGCAATAGTGGCAATGGAGATACCGGTAGAGCCCACCGTGCCCTCAAATATGCGGGAGCCAGTGTGGGGGTGTAATAGGCCGCGCTCTTCTGCGTCTTCGATCACTAGAAGTGCGACATATATGAAACGGAGAGTACGTCGACGTCATGTATGAGGAACGTACTTCGCAAAGCCACACGATCCTTCACGCTTCCTCCGGGATTCATGAACTGACCGTATGCGGGTTAACTCCGCGACTGGGACCATGGTACACAGACGATCGAATTACCTCCGCCTTGCCTAGGATCTCTACGCCTAGTGCATCGCTGAGTGACTTGATCTTCACCAGGGGCGTGTTGCCTACACACCAATACGATGCACGCGAGGGCAGCGACCATTTAGCGTTAGCAAACACGCGTGCGGGGAACGCGTGTAGTACGAACCAATTAAGCCCGTGACGCCTTCTACCACTTCATCGCTTCGCAGTTCAATAGGACGCGGCTCGAAGGTAAGTTCAGCGCGTTTCCGCTTCCTGTCTTGGTAGTAGCTGATGACCGAGGTGGTTGTGAGAGAAAGTGCGAGACCGATGAGGGCGCCGTAGAAGAGGTATCTATTGGACGATCTCGAGGGAAGCTTGACGAGCAGAAAGCGTGGCAGATGCATGAAGCAGGAGAGACACCAAAGAAATAAACAAACCAGCTGAATTATACAGCAGGCCGTCGAGTACAAAATCAAAGTGCTTGCAGGTTTGCACCTGCACGCGAGCAGATGAGGTCATATCTCCCATAAAGAGCGTAATCTAATCTACAGTACGTACATGGGGTTAGGGTTGGGACAATGCAGCGACCGCAAAAAGGCCCGCCCAGCCCGAGGGCCGAAGCGGGACAGGAAAATATTGAGACGGTGCATGAGCCGAAGCCCATACAAACCGCGAGGCCCCCCTGAGGACAAGGTCGCCGTGCTATGAGAGGCCCCCACGGCCCACGGACCCTGGTACGTGAAGGGGCTCGTGCCATCAAGGTAAGTATGAGGTGCCCAGATGTCTCCAGCCGGCTTATATACCACGCCCAGGACGCACGGGCCACCCGCTTGAGGGCAGGCACATTGTCCCATCAGACCGCGCGGTGCGCGCGCCGGTGCTGTCGGTTAACGTACGACTATGCAGCAGCATATGCTCGCGCGGGCCTGCGCTCTGTGGCCGCTATCGTCGCCGCCGCTGTCGAGTGCGCGGCCGCGGATTGCGCGATCGTGGTTGTCCTCCACACCGCCATGTGCAGCGCGAAGCACGACCCCGTTCCGGATGTGAGAGCGCCTCAAATACCACGCACGACCCGTCTAATCATCCCGTTCCTCGCCTCCCACTAACACCCACGCCCGGACACCGACGCGCTGCATACCCGTCCGATTTGAAACATGTCCAGCCTCGTTGAAGTGCAGAAGAAGTTCCTGTCCTCCCCGAAGTACGCCGTCGTTGGCGCTTCGAAGGACCAGTCCAAGTACGGCACCAAGGTGGGCTCTCTAGATGCTTCATGGGATGTATATAGATGTATTCACACCACCATGTAGGTTCTGAAGTGGTACCAGGCGCGAAGCAAGGACGTCACTCCCGTTCACCCGGTAGGTTCTTTAGATACACCCCGCGATCCCATCCCTGGCTCACGACCCGACGCAGAAAGAGGATGAGCTCGAGGGCCTGAAGACGATCCGCGCTATCAGTGACCTCCCCGCCCCGACGGAGACGTCTATCAGCATCATCACCCCTCCGAAGGTACATCGCCTTATCATCCTCCCCTGCTCGTGATTCTATTGCTAATGCTCGTCCCACGTCAGGTGACGCTCGGCGTCCTCGAGCAGGCCAAGGCCCTCAACATCCCCGCCCTCTGGCTGCAGCCGGGCGCGGAGGACGCCGCGGTCATCTCCTACGTCAAGGAGAACGGCCTGGAGGACAAGGTCATCTACGGCGGCCCGTGCATCCTCGTCGAGGGCGATGGCATCATCCAGAGCCTCCTCTGAGTACGCGGGTGCCAAGGCAGATGGATATGGATAAGTACTAGCGTGTAGGAACGGGAACGGAAGCGGATGTATTAACAGTAAGCTGTACACCATATCTGTTCATATGCTTTCACCATCGGCGCGCTGTGGGAGCTTGCATCTTGTTCCCCAGGGCCTGGGGTAACATCTCCGCACTGTGTGGCTGTCGCCACAGGTCATCGGGTAGTCAGAGATGAATTTAGCGCCCACTTTGTGGCGGTGGTGGCGGTGCTTTGTACTACAGGACCTTGGCGTTTTGGTGAGTTGTGGCGACATATGGCAGCATGTACCGGAGTGTGATGGCGCTTTGACATCGCAGTCATATGCGCAGGGATAATTATATGGCGCCCAATACGCACCCCGCTCTGGAAAAGGGTTCTTTCTCGAAGAAATTTAGTAATCCTGACCGTCCCGACAACTTGAATGACCGGGAGGCTGAGCTTGGTGTTTACTCGTGTTCTCCCTCACTTATAGCCACATGACAGAGCAAGCCCTATGCCACTCCCAAGAATCTGACTTCTAATATTCGGTGCACACTACAGCGCCGAGATACAGCGCCGGGATCCACGCCCAGCGCCGACTGTCAATAAGTGTATCCGTCCCGCCTTAACACCCGGACACACCGCCCACCTCGAGCGCCCGATCCAACGCCACACCGCGCCCTTAACTCAATATGTACCGCCCATCCGCGGACACGGAGACAACGCTGCCGCAGACCCACAGCGGACGCCCGAGGTTCCCCCTCCGTCCCACTCCCCTGGGACCGGGTCCTACGCTGCGCAGCCTCAGCTCCCACCGCCCACCGATACGGACACTACAGCATACGTTCCGCAGCTGCGGGACGTCCAAATGCGGGCTCACCGCGGCACAGGCCCCGGGCTGAGGGAAGACGTGCCGCAGACACGGCACTGGCACAGACCTCAGGCCTCAAGGAAGACACGTCGCAGGCACAGCGAAGCAGCACCCAGGCACCGGGCGCGGTAGGACATATCTGGGCTCACCTGAGAAACCAGCTGGGAGCAGCTGCACAGCACCGCGCGCACTGGCGCCGCACACGTCCACGTCCACACTGCAGAGTCCAGGGTATCGAAAATAGCAATGGGGTCCTCCTTACACAGCACGTCACGAATACAGCAACGAGGCGCGTGTGCGGGCATTAGAGCATCACAGGTAGGCGTGGGTAGTGCGAGCGAGCGAGCATGTCGAGTCCTAAGAAAGCGTCCAGTAGAGCAGCCACCCCCTCTGTCTCCATCTCCGATCCTCCAGCCTAGATCCTCCATGCCCGGGCGGCAGCGACGTGGTGTGTATATGCGTAGGTGTGCGAGAGCGAGCGAGCGTGAAAACGTGGATCGTGCGCGGGGCGGAGACGCTCATGCGAGGAACGCGCAGCCGGAGAGGACGCCGGCGAGGAGCGTCGCGGCGGTGAACAGCACGCCGGTGTTCGCGGAGAGCGCTGCCGGGGCGGCGTTCGACGTCCCGTTCGAGCCTGCGATACGAAGCATCGTCAGCGGAGACGCAGTAGGGAGGTCTGAACGAAATGGCTCACCTGAGCCGGAGCCCGAGCCCGAGGAGGGCAGCGGGTCGACGCCGCTAGTGATGGTCGGCGCGCCGGGGATGTTCGTGGGCGTGCCTGTGGTGGTCGATACAGAAGCGGGCGGGTGGCCGATAATAGTAGAGAACAACGTGGGGTCGACAGTCGGGAGGGAGAGCGATATGGATACAGCAGATGGTGATACAACAACAGATGATGGAGATAGAGGAGACGAAGAAGATTGAGCTTGTCAAATTCACGCTAATGCCTGACGGCGAGCAAAAAAGGACACGCACCGGAGGAGCCGCCCGCAGCGTTGGAGAGCTCGGCGAAGCCGACTGCGGGAGGGTTCGCGCGGAAGACACTGTACACGTTTTTCTGCGAACGGACGGGACCACATGATCAGCCAGTCTACCTTTGAGCGCGCTCGCTACGCAGGAATACTCACCAGGAAGGTGTCGCCAACGACCCAGGTCGGGTTGCCGCCTCCACCAGTGACGTCGGAACCCTGGGTGAGGTCAAAGATGCCACCAACACACTCGTTCTGGGAGATGCGGCCGAGGTTCATGTCCGCAGTGCTGATGGGCCACGACTTGCCGCCGAACGCGAACGACACCTGCACGTCCGTGGTACACGCTGCGGACGGAAACCGCTATTAATATCCAGCGCCGGCACGGAAATAGCTGGGTACCCACGGAATTGCCAGAAGCCCTGCATGCTGGCGACGGGGTGCGCCCCAGGGATCGCCCCGTAGATGGCGTTCACCGCGTCGGTCGGTCCACCGACGAGCGTCGTGCCGGTGTCGATGGCGGAGAGGGCGGCGTCGCCTCCGGGGATGGAGACAGACTTTCCTTGGACGGTGGCGCCTAAACAAAAGATGGTGTAAGGTTTCAGTGATCGACACGACACTGACCGTCAACAGCTGCGCCTGATGAACTGAACGTACCCGTCATTGTGAGCATCCAGAACGTCGGACTTGCGGCGTTCGTGAGCGGGATGAACTCAATGTCTCCCGTGAACAGCGTGCTGTTCGTCCCGCCGAGGGTCATCACACCGCCAAACTGCTCGTCCGGGGGGTTCGTGTCGTCCAGGTGACGGTCCAGCCAGAATGAGATCTCGGGGCTGGAGAACTGCCCGTCGTTGACAAGCGCCTCCCAGAAGGGGACAGCGTTTGTGGACGCGAGCGCCTTGAAGGCCAAACCCATGATACCCGAGACGTCGCCATCAAGGAGACCGGTGGTCATGTCCTCGACGAGCAGGAAGTTCTGGGGGTTGACGTTGAAACCGGCCATGGAGACGGTGTCTGAGACCAGGATGCCGGCGACCTGTCCGCTACCATATCGTATACGGACGGACTGGGAGTTCCCGCTCGCGCTCTTGATCTGCTGGATGGACGAGGACTGGGTGGTGTCGAACGGTGGTGTCTGGCCACATGAAAGGCAGTTTGTGGCGGGGACCCAGAGGTCAGAGGAGCCGGTGTCCAGCACGACCTTGAACGTCTGTGGCGGGGTGCCTATTTGGACGGTGCCAATGTAAGACGAATCCGAGCCCTGCCATTGCCAAGGCGGTTGAGAGGTTGGCGCGCTTGGCTGAAATACAAGGAGACGCACCTGGTCGATGATGTTCACACCAACGGTCTGCCCTGCACGCCTGGAGAGCGTTGCGTTTGAGGGGGCCCAGCCATACTTTGAGCGGAGGTGATCGGCGTGGAAGGCAAAACGTTCGATGGGCGCGTCATGGTTGCCCGATCGGCGGCTGAGAGGTACATGCAGCGGGGGCGGGACGAAGAGCGGGTTTGCGACGACGCTAGCGACGAGAGCAAGGAGGGGGAGGAGGGCAGAGGATATGTGGGTCATGGCGAGAGCGAAGGAAAGGGACGCGCTGGGCGTCGGGGCGGGGAGGTATAAGAACGGAATGGGAAGGAGAGACAGTGGCGCAGGGGGCCGAGTCGGGCTGGGAGCGAGTGCAGTGGCTCCGGGGTCACACAGTCACGAATGGCTGACAATTGCAAGGCCGCGACGGTCAATAAGGCCCGAATGTCCCGGGCGTTCAGAACGGGGCTGTACCACTCACAAGCAGTCGAGAGAAGGCAGCTGCGGACGGGCAGGGAAGAGGCTCGGAGGGAGGCTCGTTGTGCACGCCCGTGCCATGATATACCGCCCCCGCATCAGCGTGCCCACGCCCAGCTTCCTTGGCGATTAGCCCAAGAATCCAAGCCTACCTGATCTCCCTTAGCCCTTGTTAGAGTCGCGATCAAGCCGCATTTGAAACAATAGCACCGTGGCGCTTACCGGGGTTAGCCCTCCTTACATCCCGGATAGGCGCCCTCGCACTGTAATCTTTTATCGCTTCGGTCACGCGCCGCTCCAGAGTCAGTCGGACCGCCATCTTTGCCTCCTCCAGCTGCTTTCTCCTTTCCACTCGCTACGCTTGGCACACCACAACTGCAGCAGACAAGATGCGTTACTACGAGCCTCGCTATCCGGAGGTCGACGAGCTCGTCATGGTGCAAGTGCGCCAGATCGCCGAGATGGGTGCCTATGTCAAACTCGTATGTCCTCCCGCTCGCGGAAGCATATTTGCACCCACTCACCAGGCCTGTCCAAGTAGCTCGAGTACGACAACATCGAGGGCATGATTCTGCTTTCCGAGCTCTCCAGGAGACGTATCCGATCGATCCAGAAGCTCATCCGTGTCGGCCGCAACGAAGTCGTCGTCGTCCTCCGAGTCGACAAGGAGAAGGGTCCGTCCTCCAACAAACTCGCCGGTATGAGCAGCATATTGACCTGTACCTTCTGCAGGTTACATTGATCTGTCAAAACGCCGAGTCTCGCCCGAGGACATCGTCAAATGCGAGGAGCGCTACATGAAGTCCAAGACGGTCGCCTCCATCATGCGGCACGTCGCCTCCAAGATCCCCTCCGTCGACGGCGAGCCGCTCTCGGGCGAGGAGGCGAAGCAGGCCGCCGCGGACGCCGCCGAGGCGAAGCGCTCCCGCCGCGCCGCGAAAAAGGAGGGCCACGAGGAGGACCTGCCCGACGAGAACGCCGGCGCGGGCGGCGCGAACGAGGAGGCACGCCTCGAGCAGCTCTACGAGCAGATCGCGTGGCCGCTCAGCCGGAAATACGGCCACACATACGATGCGTTCAAGCTCGCCCTCACGTGCGTTCCCTCCCCCATCACCCCCTCCCCTTTTGGGCCCCCATCTGCTCGTCCTGCGGGCAGTGCTGACATGTACCGCCCGCACACAGCGAGCCCGACGTCGTCTTCTCCTCGCTGCCCGCGCCGGTCCCGCAGGGCGTGCTGAACATCCTCACCTCCACGATCGCGCGGCGGCTCACGCCGCAGCCGATCAAGCTGCGTGCGGACATCGAGCTCACCTGCTACACCCCCGCCGGGATCGACGCGATCAAGAAGGCGCTCCGCGCGGGCGAGGCGCAGAGCAACGAGGCCGTGCCCATCAAGGCGAAGCTCGTCGCGCCCCCGCTCTACGTCCTCAGCACGAACGCTACGGATAAGGTGCGTGCACTCACCAACTTGATGAGTGTTTTGTCGTGTGTGCCGGGAACTGACGTGCGGTGGCTGTGTTGTGTAGTACGCTGCGGTGGACAGGCTCGAGCGGGCAATCGAGTCGATCCAGTCGACGATCGAGGACCAGGGTGGTTCGCTGGTCGTCAAGATGAAGGTACGCCCTCCTCAGCATGCCCCGTCCCGATGCGCCTCTGACATGCACTCTACTTCCCTCCCAGCCAAAAGCCGTCTCGGAGACGGAAGAGCAGGACCTCGCGCAGCTCATGGCCAAGGCCGGCCAGGAGAACGAAGAGGTGTCCGGCGACGAGGACGACGAGGAGGCGATCTGATGCGGAGGCGGATAGAAAATGTACGACTGACGATCCGGGCCCTGGCGCCTGCACCCACCCACTGTATCCCTCTTGCTCTGATGTGTATGTATCTCTACTGTACCGTCGGCCGAGCTGAGAAACCACTTACCTCATCTGCGTCGGCGAGGACGTGCGTGCGAGCGGCGTACGTCACGAAGCACCCTGAGGGAGCTGCTCGATCGCTCGATCGGTCGTGGTGGCCGTGCGCACGTCAGGCGAAATGAAGCGTGTATGCAGGATGCAAGGCGAAAGGAACTATGTCACATAATGATATACCTACAGATGATAGCGCGCGCGAGCACTGTTTTGGGGGGCCCACCCCGCGAACCAAGTCGAGGGCCTGTATACACACGATTACCCTCTCCGGTAATGTACGTCTATGATCGTCTATGGGGGCCAATATCGCAATCTGGAGCCGGTCGCAGTCATTATACGTCGTTGTGCAGCAGTCGACTCGCAAGCTCAAAGCCGAGGAACGTCGCGCCGTTCGCGAACGGCGACCTGCAATGTAAGCGTTCAGCACGGTCACTCCAGCACCGCAAAAACATGACGTGACGTACCGGATGAGCGTCGGACCCAATCCGCGCGTAAACGCAGAGAAGCCCTCCGTGCGCCACACCGTGCGCACGCAGTCCAGCGTCGACTTGTACTTCTGCCCCGTCGAGGGCGAGAAGCCGTCGGTCTGCATCCGGCTCTTGATCATGTCGATCGGGTATATCACCGCCCACAGCTGCCGCGCCCCCACCACGTCAGCACACACGCGCCTCGAAGCTTGAGGTCCAGGTAATGGAAGGGCACGTACAGCATAGCCCGCAGCGGCACCGAAAAGGACGGCGTTCGCCGGGTTGACCTCGTCGCGGCGGATGCCCTTGCGCGCGATGTGGCGCTGCATGAGCTTCTCGTACGCCCAGAAGTAGATGCCGTAGCCGGTCGCCTCGCGCCAGAGCGTCACGACTTGGCCCTTGTAGATACCCGCGATACCATGCGACGTCCAGATTTTCTTCATGGCGTCGAACGGACCCGCGTACACCGGGTTAGTCGCCGACTGTGTCTGCAGACCTAAGACATACGCGCGAAGGTTTAGCGGCTGGGACGGACGAGGGTAGAAGGGGCAGGGGATGGGGGGACGTACGGATGCGGATGTGCTCAACGGGGCCGGAGACGACACCGTTCGCGAGGCCGGCAAACACACCCGAGACGAACAGCTGTCCGCTCCCGAGAGCCATGCCGTCCGCGCCCCCGCGTCCATTCAGCACGTTTTGCCGCGCGAAGTAGCGCTTCGAGTACTCGAGCGCGCCGAACTGGATCGACACGCACACGCCGATGCCCAGGAGCGGGGTCAGCGTGCCCTGCGCCAGGCGAGCCGCGCGTCAGCGCTGTGCGAAGGCAGCAAGCGTCGGAGCGCACCAAACCTTGTAGAATGCGAGCGGGCCCTCGTTCTTGAGGATGCCGCCGGCGCAGTGCATCATGCCGGAGTACGTGCCAGCAGGCGCGGTCTGCATGCGCTGGTGACGAGAAGGCGCGTCAGGACCCGGTTCTGCGCCTGATAAGAACGTGTAGAAACGCACCACTTTCACGATGTCGAACGGCTGCCCGACTAGCACCTGTTCATGCGCAGCGCCCCGGGTGAGTCGGAGGTACGGGGCGGGTGAGAATGCTCGTGCGCACCTGGGCGATGCCTCCTGCCGTCCCCGCGGTGAGGTCCTTCACAGTCTTCGACATGGCTCTGGTCTCTAGGTGCTAGCGCGGAAAAAATGGGCCGAGGTGGAGGAGCGAGCGCAGAAAGCGAGAGGCCTATCGAGTCACGGACGGACGCCGGCGAGCAGAACTTGGGCGCAAGATGTGGGGAAAGCACCGCGCCAGCCAATCAGCGTGCTCGAACTAAACTTTCCGCGGCGCGCTTGCAGATAAGATAAGATTGGGCCGACGCGCGCACTCAGCGAGCGCCCCTCCGCCGCCGCGAGCAGGTGTGGCAGGACGTTTCAGAGCCTACTCAATATTTTTGGGTATTCTGAGACAGAGAAAATGCGTATGATAAAAATCGACAGTGGGATAAACACTTCAAGGAGGCGAAAGGCGACAGGGAAGGCCCCACGGGGGACGGGCGCGTAGGCGGTAAAAGTATGCGGAGGTCCGCGAGACGATACATAGAGAATACGGCGCATGCGCATGGATAACATATACAACAGAACGAACATTAGAGTCCCACCGCCCGTAATCTGCGAGAGTCCGCTCCCTCAGCGGGGACTGATCCTACAATGCATGGTGCCTCCACTGGAGGCGATCGTCGTCGTCCCTCGCCGCCTCTCACAGCTTCCCCTTCGTCCTCCTCTCTGGTGATCTCCCCGCCGTGTTCCATCGCTTCGGGTTCGTGTACTGCTCCCTGGCTTTTGCGTCCGCCGCCCGCCACTTCTGCTGCGACTCCGGGGACTCGCGCAACCATGCCTGCGCGATAGCTTGCGCGGGCGTGAGGGGGCTGCGCGGCGGGGTCTGTGTGCGCTGCGTTGTGGGTCGCTGTGGGCGTGTAGGCGGGGAGGGATCTGATGGCATCTGCGCGTACGAGACAACGACGTCAGTAACAGCCGGTAAAGAGGCCGGGACGACGACGACGCATACTATAGTCGTGAAGGGGTCATGAAGATGGCCTAGCGTCCCCCAAGGTTCGTTCTTATATAAGACGAGCCAGGGCAGCCGCTCGCCATCGCAGATCGCATGACCGCCCTCGCTCGACGCGCGGCTGGAATGCAGCGCGTCGGGCGAGGAAAGTACATAGGCACTGCCGCATGCAGCCCCCGGCGTCCTCACAGTACCTCGCCCGATTAGGAAAGGTCAATGGGGCTCGCGCGAAGTGCGTCGTGGGTAGCGGTGAATGATGGACAGGAAGAGCCGTACCGCGCTGCACATCCACGAGGAACTCGACAGGAACATGATTACGAATGGAACACGGCGGGTTGGAGGACGGCTGCTCGACGGGAGAGGGGGGCTCGGGGAGAGTGAGGGGGGTGCGTGTGGCCGCGGCCCTCTCGCGACGGTGGTTTTGTAGGGTGCGTGGCAGGGGTGTATCGGCTTGAGAAGATCACTAGGTGGGTGCGGCCCGTTACTAAAAGCGCGTTCTATGACTCTCGCCGCGTTCTCAAAAGGACGGACAATGGTGAGATCGCGAGAGATGCGCTGCCGGAAGCGTTCCAACATACCGCATCAGGTATCCACAATCAAACGCGGCAAAGTCAATGCGACGTCGACCCTGGTCCCAGAGTCATATTTCCTCGAGATGGAGAGGGCGTCAGGCAGGATAAGGCCATAGCTTCCCGGCCGGTGGGACGTCCCAGGTTCGACGTTCTTGAAGCCGCACTGAAAACACGCGGTAGGAGGCGCGCCCTGTCAAACGGTCTGCGTGAGTGCCCTAGAACGTTGATGCATTGGCAACGCGCAGCCTTTATCCACGGCTCGCCGCCTTCGCGACTATTCACCGCCCTGAACGGAATGCATGCTGCCGTATGTTTTCTGCGCCAACGTGGTCGGTGGTAGGCCGGCAACTCACCGTAGACGCCCGCGGCTACTGTCTGACGTTTCGCGCGAGGGGTATCAGGGGGACATCCCGGCCGCGCCTAGACGGCCCCCGGAGATCCCACATAGTGCGTAGGGTGATTAATGCTGAGAGAGCCCGGGGCCGGAAACGTCGTCTTCCTGGCGGCAGCATATCTACTAGTACTAGCGGCCGGTATGCATTGTGATTTGTTAACAAGTTCGGTCAAGCTATGTACAAAGACCATTTACTCAAGTCTACATACTCGCCGAGCGCCGCGAGCACGCGCGACGCGCGACCGCGATCGCGCTCACCTTTAATCCGTCTATGAATGTCTCTAGCACTCTAGTCCCCTCCCTGCGTCGGGATTAGTCAGGCCGCGGACGAGGTGTAATGCACTGTGCGTGTCTTCTGCGAGACGCTGACGATGTCAGCCGACTCTGTCTCGCAAATATTAATGTCGGACCCGCGCACGCCGGTCCGAAAATATCTATCATCTCGTACTGTACATGTACCATTGCGCACACGTCCTCGCTACGTGTTCGACATTATCCTGTATTTTACCACCGGTCGCGGCACACTCACCGCCGACCTCCTCTTCTCGCGCGCGCTCAGACGCCCCGCTCGCGCCCCGTTGTATTTATGAGGCCGCGCGTTATTAAACGCGCGGTCATTTCTCCGTACGCCCTTCGCGCTCTCCTGCCGCTGCCGACCTACATCGCCGAGCCCCCTCTCTCGCAAACGACACGCGCAGTCGATTGGATGGCCTCACAAACACGCCGGAGTGCGTTGGCGGGGTTCGGCCGGACTCTCGGGTAATTCCCAGCCCTAGATGCCGGCGGGGGCTGCGGGCCGGGATGTGCTCATCGTCTACGACGATGAGCACCGCCTGAGCATCGACGTCCTGAACCACCACCCTGTTCACTCCGTTCCCGCTACTCAGCGTGTCAAACGCTCCGAGGCGTCCCCAGTTGGCTTCGACGTAAGCCGGGTTACCCCGCAAGCTCTACATCCCCTCTGCATCCGCTGTCTCGGGCAATTGCGCACGCCCACACAACCCGTGAGTAAGCCAGCGGTCAGCGGGGGCATACGGACTCCCGGCGAGCAGTGGATTGGGCCGGCCGATTAAATAAGGTAGCCTGCGCGCTGTGTCATCCCCGGACTGATTGCACTATACAAAACCGGTATCCCTATCGCTCTCCATCCGCCATCATTCACCGCCAACTCTTCAGTCGCGCTCTCTCTAGGTTCGCCATGGGAGACACGTGAGTACCTCCTGCAGGTTGATGCGTGGTATCGGGTACAGCAGCTAACGCGTTCCCCCAGCTACGTCAACTTCTTCGGAGGAGCCCCGCTCAACCGGCTCGCCTGGTTACGGACATCACAGCCCTTCCTCAACGCCATCGTACACGCCCCCGCAACGCGCTGGCTCCTCTTCAAGGATGGCCAACCGCTCGTGCATTCGAAACCGAGTGCTCCAAAGCCCTCGTTTGCACGGCTATCCACCAGCGATGTGAAGCCGCTTCTGGGACCCGAGCCGTATTTCGCACAGGGGCAGCATGAGGGCGAGCTGGCCCCGTCTGACGTCTCCGTGCTCGAGACCGCTCGGCTCCGCGGAACCCCAATCGTGTTCCTCGGGCTGCACGAGACGGACCAGAACCACGCGGACGCGCTGCCGTCCTCCGACTTTAGCGCGAAGACCAGTGCGGAAGTAGTCTTGTCGAATATCAAGGGCGCCGCGTACTTCTCGCTCGACGTCTCCGAGGTCGAGCAGGGCGAGATCGATGCGACCCTCCAGAACGCCGCGGCGACAAAGGAGGGAGACACTCTTGCGTTCTCGGAGCCGAGGGCAGCCACAGCGAACTTCGACGCGTTCGAAGCCGCACTCTTCGCAGAGGCACGCAGCATGACGGATTGGAACGCGCGCAACAAGGTACGCCGGTTGCCTGTCCGTCCATGTGCCGATCGTCGCTCACGGCCCGAGATCTGGCCCCCAGTTCTGCCCTGCGTGCGGATCGCCCGTGCACTCGCTGTGGGCCGGGTGGAAGCTCGCGTGCTCGTCCCTCCTCCCGTGGGCGGACAATGCCGGGAAGAAGGCGTGCATCACTGCGACGGGCCTGCACAACTTTGCGCACCCGCGCTCGGACGCCGTGGTCATCATGGCTGTGATTGACGAGACAGGTGACAAGATCCTCCTCGGCAGAAACGTATGTTTCTCCCATCCTCTCCTTCCGCTCAGGACCTCCCCGCTGACCGCGGTCGTACTGTGTTTAGAAAAAGTGGCCTGCGAGGTTCGTCTCCTGTCTGGCAGGGTTCCTGGAGCCTGGCGAGACCTTCGAAGACGCGGTGCGCCGCGAGCTGTGGGAAGAAGCGGGTGTCAAAGTTCGGAACGTCCGCTATCACTCCACCCAGCCATGGGTATGTTGCATCCTCATGTTTTCCGCCCTCTGCGGCCAGCGCTCACGTATTTCAATCACCAGCCTTACCCCGCAAACCTAATGGGCGGCTTCTATGCGACCGCCAATTCTTCCGATCCGCTTCGTACAGATCTCGATAATGAGCTGGAAGGTATGTGTGCCCGCAGTAACTCACAGCATTTGTTCATCGTGTGCACAGAGGCACGCTGGTACACGCGTGCGGAGATTCTCGCGGTCCTCCACCACCGGGACGGCACGACGCTTTCGCGCAAGGACCAGCGCGAGCTCTGGACCTCGTCGCAGAAGCTGGAGCCTACCGAGCAGCCGTCGACCACCAGTGCGACAAACCCCCTTTCTGGCGACGCGGTGAAGGGTGGAGAGAAGGCAGCAGCAGACGCAGCGCATGAGCCGACCTCAACCCCCGCCTTCAGGATTCCGCCCACGAGTGCGGTCGCAGGCGTGTTGATCAACGAGTGGGCACACGGCCGGGCAGGCTTCCAGCCCGAGACACCGAAGCTCTAGGGCACACCTTCTTCACCAGGCACTTCGTGAAGCCTCCTCCCAGATCCGGGTCAGATTGACGTGGTGAGAGCGCAGCGGAGCGGGGGAGGGTGGGGATGAACTCGGATACAGTTACTGAATGCGCGATGTACAAATGAACGGGGGCCTATGCAACAACAATCACGCGCGGTGTACGTTACACCACAAATACGAGACGATGGCCGGATATATCTAGAGGGAACGTGGGTGGGAGGCGCGTTCACAGGTGAGGTGTGTCCGCCAGGGGTGGCGTCCCCCAACCTCCTGGTGGCAGGGCCCCGGGCGGCTCGGTTACATGTAGACAGGCGACAACGGACCTTCGAGACAGACCCAGCCCGACCCAGCGGGCCTCAGTGGGACCACACAGCGGCAGCAGCACCACGACGCGAGCCAGCCGGGGACGGATGTCGGATGTCGATGAGGGGCGGAGTGCGTTAACGGTTAGGCAGACCCACCACGCGGCCGCTCGTCCGGGCGGTACGCCCAGATGCTGGAGCCGCCCATGGGGCCGGACGGACGCCAGACGACCACGTCGTCGCCGTCCTGCGCGCGCGGGGACGCGGACGCGGTCAGCGCAATTCAGTCGCGGTGATGTAAAGAACGCGGCGCGCGGCACGCACCTCGAGTGTGCGGTCGTGCCCCTGCGCACGTGAGTGCGCAGCAGGCGACGGCTCGCTGCGCGCGTGGCGGCCCTCCGCCGCGGGGGGGCGTGTCGCGGACAGCGTGGACGGGTTCGTCAGCGCACGCATCTGCTGCTGGTGCTGGTGAGGGTGCGGGTGCTGGCCGTGGCCGTAGTGCGGGACGTGGAGCGGCAGCGGCGGAGGCGCGCTCGTGGTCGGGCTCGGGCTCGGGCTCAGGCGGGCCTGGACGCCCCACAAAAGAGACTGCAAAAGGCGATATGAGATGCGTCCACGCGCGGGTGCGGAATAGCGCGAGGAAAGGCCGTACGCGCTGCTGGGGCTGCTGCCGCTGGCCGCCCGGGCTCGCCGCCTGCTCTTCCTCCTCC
Organism: Trametes villosa; assembly: GCA_002964805.2. Classification (NCBI taxonomy): domain Eukaryota; kingdom Fungi; phylum Basidiomycota; class Agaricomycetes; order Polyporales; family Polyporaceae; genus Trametes; species Trametes villosa. The sequence continues at coordinate 2,912,018 of PUDQ02000010.1, forward strand.
GCGAGCCGGCGGACCTCGCGCTGCATCCGCCGGACGCGGGTGATCGCCACCCCCGCGCGGCGCGTCTTCTTCTTCTTGGGCTGGCCTTCGCCCTGCGCCCCGCCCGTGGCGTCGTCCTGCTCGAGGTCGTCTGCGTCTGCGCCCGCCTCGAAGTCGCTCGAGGTCTGGCTCGTCGGAGAGGTCGAGAGCGGAGTTCCGGGCATGATGCGTTCGCCAGCGATGGCATCAGTGCCCCTCCTCGTGGGGACGGGCAGTCTGGGGGTGCTCGCACCGCCCCGTGATGTCGTCGCCGAGGTGTTCGCCATAGTATACGGAGCGGGATCAAGGAGCGGCTCGGACGCAGACGCGGAGGCAGAAACGGAGACGGAGACGGGCGCGAACACACTGGCAGAGGCGAGAGTTCCCGCGGGGGTCACGGTGGTGGGGGTGGAGGCCCTCGGAAGAGAAGAGCTCTGGCGGGAGGAGGGCCCCCAAGTACTGTCTGAGCCCGAAGCGACGCATGACTGCAAGCACGTTTCGTCGCCAGTTCCGCATTGTGCAGGAGGATCCGGGATTGTCGCCAGAGAAGCCTGGGGCTCGCCGGGATCCGCTGAGCGCCGCACAAGCCCCCCTTCCGCTTCAGGCTGGGGCGTGCCGGCCCGTAGCGGATGGGGGAAACGAGGAAAGCGGCCGGTAGCGTGTTGGGTGGACGCAAGAGAGTCGCCCCGGGGGGTTGGTGCCGCCATCGTGAGAGGGCGGAGAGGAGAAGCCACCAGTGCTGAGGTCATCACACGCGACCGAGGACCAGAGATCCGTGCCGTGAGAACGCCGCCTGGAGGATGCAGGGTGGTTCTAAAGGAATCTTGCTTCTGTATGGGTGTCCAGTGGGTCAGCGTCAAGCTGAGAGCCAGTGTCCGAAGAGTGAGCGTAGTCGATTCCCCAAGGGAAGAAAGAGCGTCAGAAGCCTGGGCGCCGAGCGTTATTGCTAGCCGAGCGGTAGACGTGCGTTCGTGCTCTTCCGCGGGGGAGGAGAGCTTCTCGCACATCTGGGTAGCCCTGTGTCCCGCTGTAGCAATGACATCAGACCCTTTTCATACAAGTAGCTACCGGACTCACTCGCGGGGATGAGCATAGCTGCGCAGCGGATAGCGCCGGCAGACGATCAAGCTACTAGAACGAGAGTGGACAGAGAAGCAGCAGGCGAGGTGCACGGTCCGTGGAGCGCGAGTTTCTCGGAGCGCGGAGCGACACAAGGATTAGGCTGCTGGGCGACGTCTTTGGATGGAAGGCGTGGCCCAGACGAGGCAGCCGCGTTCCCGCAAAGCCGAGGATCCGTAGACGAAGTGCACGCCGAGAAGCCAACGTGTGGGGTGTGGGTACGCAAGGGGTTGTCGGCAGGCCAGGGCGGGGGAAGCAGCGTGGTAAGGAACAGGTGCAAACACGTTGACCGAGGCAAGGCCGTCCACAGAAGCCGCAGATGCACAACACCTCGAGGTACTAGGTTCAGACCGCGGGGGTTTCGCGAGCAACAAGAAGTGCGTGGCGAGGAGCTGAGAAGGACGATAACAAGCAGGGCTGTGCTAAGTCGGATGTCGCCCACGTTCACGTTCAGATATTGAACACGATCGTGTGGACCCGTAAAAGGATGTTGTGTAAGAAGCAGCTATGACGAACGTGTTCTGTGGGCTGTGACACTTACCAGGTTTGCCATATAGCCACGCGAGCTATGACTGCTTGTCACATTCCTGCGCCATGGATCGTCGCGGCAGGCAGGACGCTCGCCGTACAAGCGCAAAGGCCTCGAGGAATCTGGCAGATAGGGTCCCCACAGAGTTGCGGCTCGTCGAGGCTGCCCCCGTGTGCAAGAAGTGGAACTGGGGCGCTCATGGAGGACGGTTGCAAGGAACTGCGGCATTCTCCGGGAGGCAGAACCGTCCAAACTTGGACAGGCACGCCAGGGTCAGACCGTCTCGAAGCAATCTCGCGCGTAGGAGGGCGTATTCCTGCAACAGCGCCCTAAACATGCGCGGTACATTGAATGAGCGCAACAGGGACGCAGACCGAACTGTTAACATGCGCTCCTACCAGTACGTACTGCAGACGCTCCCCTCCCGATCGCCTTTCGGCGCCATAGACGCGTTCCCTTCCGCACCCCTCGAGCTCCTCCCCCCGTGGGTCTGCGACAGTCATTTACGAGACGCGCATGAGGGAACGCTCCATCCATCCAGAAGGTCGGTTGACCTATTCCGGGCCGAAGTTTGCAGCGTGGATTGTCCCTATGTGCGGTCCATGAGCGGGGTGAATTCAGGTACATTGCCTCAGATTTATGGTCCAGATTCGTAGCTCAGTTAGCCGTTTTCAAAGCGCGTATCTCAGGACCGTCGCCAACAGCCTCGCCTAGATTGAACGAGGTCCAAGTGAAACCCGCTGACAGATTCCAAGACAGCGATGTGCGCGGCTGAGGCGACGATTGAGTCTGCTGCTGCCGGCACGGCCGGTCGACGAGTATGCCGAAGTTTGCGAGGAAAGGTACCACTCGCCAGCTGCTTGAATCACGGTAGCAGTAAGCAATTGTAGATAGCTCCCGAGGTCGATCGAAGACACAGAATGTAGGATGGCATCCAGGACGATGTCGACAAGGCATGGTAATGCTTGACAGTATACTTATGCTGGTCGTGGTTATACTTGGCAACTTGAATTGCGAGAGAAAATGTCGACAGGTCTGGAAAAAACAAGTGGGACATCAAGCTCCCAGGGATGACCAAGGGCAATGTCGAAGGAGCGATGAATCCGTATTCTTAGGTCTATGAAGTAAATCAAATAACTCACCCTTCAATAAAATAGCTACATGACGAAGTACGAGATGGAGGTACACCATATTGCTTGCTGTGCTGGTGGTTCACGTTGTAAGAGATTTAAGCCGCGTAAAGCCGCGTATATCCTCTCTAGCTCCGCCGTGTCGGGGAAGCCTGAAGCGAGGAGGCTGACCCAAGGCCGACCACATCTCCGACTGACAACGCTTGCCAGAGCTAACCGATCGCGGTGTCGTCGACTAGCACAGGACCGCCCGCCACCTGCTCGCCGCGGAAGCCAGCCGACTCGTCGTCGGGCCCGACGTCGAGCACCGCCGCCGCATCCAGCGCGCCTCGATAAGGGGCCGTTGAACGAGGATACACAGTGTGACCCAGACCAAGTTTGGCGGCTCCAGACAAGTTCGAAACCCCAACCCCACGCCCCGGGCCAGGCCACGGTATGGGCGCCTCCCCCACGGCCAACTCCGATTCGGTCGGATTCACATGTTCGCAGCGCGCGCGACCAGTCTGACGCTCTTGTGCGCGCTGCACAGTTGTGTTGTCGAACCACTGCTGACAGAATGGGTTGTTCTTCTGGTGCCACCTCGTCTTGAGTCTCGCGTGATACCCTTGTCTCTGTACTCTGAACTGCTAGGATGTCGTCGGCGACGGAAACACTGGAAACGCTCCGCGCACAGGAAGAGCTGTATGCCAAGGCATACGAGGAGCATCTAGAAGGGGCGGAGGGCATTCAGCACACGCTGGTACGGGACATTCTTCCTGGCCTGGTGGACGAGCTGGGCTTGAACGAGGAGGATGAGGAGAGGGCGCGACGGTGGTTGGGCGATCTTCGTACGTTGTGACTTTGCATACAACCATGTAACCAAGCTGTTTACCGCCACTAACACAACCGCAGAGTCGATATTCCGGGTGTTCAGGGTATGTGAATTATGGGCTCACTCACTTGCTCAGCCGTACTAAGGGTTGCTGTCACTCAGCGCCACAAGTTCACCGTCCCATTCGCTCTGGAACACGCTCGGGACATCCTACTATGGAGGCTGGCAGTTATACCCTCTGAGATTCCCCCTTGCACTTCGTCGTTCCTCCGGTGTCTCCCCTTAACCGCACGGGACCCGTCCGGCAGGCCAATTGTCGCGGTCAAGTTGGCGGAGCTTTTTGAGTACTCTGGAAATATCCGGGAGGCCCTGATCCACTACATGGAATTATTGCGTCTAAACCTCGAAGCTATAAACGCCAAAGAAAGCGCAGAAAGCGGGACTTCCCCTGTGCTGCAGTATGTAGCCTTGTTAGACTTAGGCAACATCTCTGTGCAGACCGTGGTACGTCTCACCTGCCAGGCTGCATCATAGGACCATTTTACAATATTTATGAGACACAGAGCACGGACATCATCAGCTGGTATGTGCTCGAGCTGGTGCCCCGTTTTCCGGGGATGCTCGCTGCGAGTGAGTGGATCAGAAGCACCATCTTACCGGGTCACCGCTGAATGATTCCTCTCTAGCCTTCATCCTCAACTATTCCTGGGCACATTCCGGCGTCTGGAATATCGTGAAGTGCGCATATAGGCTTATATTCTCTCCGCCCGTGCATGTTTCACGTTGACGCGTGATATACAGGCGTGTGCTTCCCAAGTCCGCGCTCTCGCGGGTCTTCTTCCCTTCACCCGACGAACTGCTCCAGGTTATTTCGCCGTCCGCGTTGCCACAGGGTGAGCCCCGGTGATTATCTATCACGCCTCGTATGCTGACTGTCTATCAGATTATGGCGGCTCGCGCGCGACACTGTCGCAGCTCGAGGATCCCCTCGAGAAATTCACCGCTCGCCCGCCTGCCCCTCCGCCGGCATCGCCGTCAAAGTCTGTCCGGTTGGAGCTGTCGCCGAGCGAGGGCATACCGCGCGTGCCGTCGATCTCGCCCACCTCGCACCTCAATCCCTACTTTGGATACCCGGTCTCCGGACGCGACGCGGTGACTCCGCGGCTCAGACACGGCCGTCAGCGCAAACGCGACCTTCTCCGGACCCTGGCAGGCCTGTGGTGGGGCAGGTGGAAGCACCGTGTCTACCTGCTCCTCTGCGTTGTTGTGGCCGTCGCGATGGTGACGCCGCGCCGCCGCCCGCGCATCCTCCGGTGGAAGCAGACCTTGCGTCGTCTACTGGGCAGCCCGTCTGCAGTCTCTGCCACTGGCTGAGCCGCTCGGCCCCTCCCGCGTGAGTGCCACTCGCAGTATCCGCTGTTCGAGGCGAGGTGGATCTGATCGCCCCCTGCGGACTCGCACAGACCGCCGCGGAGACTCGGACGGGGATCGGTGTTTCATGGCCCGGTCCACGGGCGTCGGCCGAGTCGCGAGTCGCAAACAGTGTTTGATCCCCCGCGTGGCCCGCTCGTTTTGGACGTTATTGTGGACCCCGCCGTGCTTCTTCTCCAGTCCGGCGACGGCCTGCCGCCTCGCCCTCCCCTCCCCAGTGTTGGACCCAGCGCTGCCCCCGCACCCCGCCCGACCCCGCGAGACGTCCGCCCCAGTGCGGCACTCGCCGTCCCGCTAGGAGAGCGCAGGATCCACCGTGCCCCAATAGTGATATATCGCCCCTAATGTATCAGTGCGTGCGCTTCTGCGATCACCCACCCCGGGCGGGCTTCGTCCATCGCAATGCGATCTGCTTAGTGCTGCAGAAGGGAACGCCGCGCCTCGTGTCTCGCGGCGATCGTCTCGCCACGGCTGCCAGCGGGCTGTTGCTGCGTGTGCCACTCGCGGGCAGCCCTCGAGCCCGCCGTCCAATCCGCGCCGCTCGGAGGGAGAGACGCCGGCGCTGCAGCGTGTGGCGTCAAGGTTGTGGCGTGCCTGCATCCATCAGCGCTCAGGACCGCGTCCTTCCACCTCGCGCCTCCCAAGCTGTCTCCTGCGACTCGTAACTCCAGCACGCGCGCGCAGTGCACGACGGCGCGCCCGCCGTAACCAGCGCACGGCAAATCTGCGTACGGCATCGTCTGCATGGTGCACGGCGGCATGACGATCGGCGTGCACACCCGCTCTAAGGCCCTCGCTCGAGCCTCGACGCGGTCGGCAGGCTGCAGCCCGAGACGTGCCCCAGCGCGACGCACGCGAAGAGCCTATCGACGCGCATCGCGCACTGGCGCGCGTCCTCCCGCCCAGCGGGGGTGGCACACCTGCCCGCCATCGCCGAGCGCACTGAAAGGCCGCCGCTGCGGAGAACACCGTCCGGCGGGGCGCAGCACGGTGCACCACTTCCTCGCCCACACCCGCGCGGCGTGACTACTGACGCGTCGTGGCACGCAGGGTCGCACCGGGACGGGAGCGCTGTCAGGCTGTCGCGCGAGCGCGACGGGTGCCGGCATGCACATTGCACACGCGCCCTGGCGGGGTGCGTTATACCGCGAATGGCAGCGACGACGGTTATCCGCCCGCGTGCCCCGCGCACGCCCCTGCCCGCCCTCGCTGGCTTCAGGCGTCGGCCGCGGGACGCGCGCGTCCCTGCCTGCGCTGCGGGGCCCAGGGGGCGGCGGTGGCGTGGGCGCGGCGACGGCACGAGGATACGGGCCTTGGAACGTGTCCGCGACGGCCTTGTACTCTAACGTGTGCGATCGTGCCGTCAGGTAGCACCTCTCCCGCACGCTCTGTTTCACTCGCCCGTTCGAGCAGCAGCCCGGCGGGCTTCGCTCGTCGGTTCGCACCAGAGACAGTTCCTGTTGTGCCGTTGCGATCGAGGCTCGACGGGGAAGTGCGCACGGGCGCAGCAGCATTGGCATGGCGAGCAGCTAGTGAGCCCCGAGCGGGACGTGGCTGGCTCGGCGCGTGCAGGGACACCCGGCCGTGTAAAACACACCGCTAGCGTTCTCCGGGCGCGGCGCGCCGCATTAATGTACAACTATGGTCGTCGTGTCTACTACAGCGTGCGCGTGGCGCCGGATCGGCGGGGGCGCTGCGCACCGCGAAGGGGTATCGTGCATGACATAAGTTACAGGAAGTACTCTGGCAACTGTCGGCAGTGTCAGCTCGGCGGCTGCGCAGAGGAGCGCGATAGGACACCATGCGACGCACCTTCCCTCCTGCGTTCTGCGCTGCCTGATGGCTCGGCCCGTCCCGCTCGTTCTCCGGCGCGGCCTGAAACACGTTGAAGTACCTGCTTCCGTCGGGCGAGACCTCGAGTATGCTCGCGGAGTTCCCACAGCGGTAGCAGTAGTTCGGCGCGGACCACACGGTCGAGAGGTGGTCGTCAAACAATGACGTATAGCCCTCCATACACAGCTGGTGCGCGCGGAGGATATGTGACATCTGATTCGTCTCCAAGAACTTGTAGACCACTCCCGATCCGAAGGTGTACCCGGCACCCCTGAAACGACGCGCGACGTGAGCGCTGCCGGCAGCGAATACAAGAACGGAAATCTCACCGCGGTGATATTGCGAAGTCTTCCTTTTCTGGATCGGGATCTGACCACACGAGGTCTGCCATGGGACCTTCGTGCGGGATCTCTGCGGTGACGTGAGTCTCCGTTCTTGTTCTGGGTGAATGAGCGCGTAGGCGCACCTCGAAACCGATCCACCACCTTGATTTGATCTATCGAGTGTATTGAAGGGGAAAGGCCTAGACGCGCGGATTCAGGAGGGGGATACGGGGTAGGCACAACGTCACCCTCACCGCCATGCACGCAAAAGATCTTGTCGTCAATGACCACGGACAGGGTCAGGAAGTCGAACATGTCCGTGAAGTACGTCCAGACATGCGATCCGCCGTATTTTCGTACGCATTCGGTATAGAAGCCATACGTCTAGCCCGTATATGAATTGCCGGCTCTGGGGAAGGAGAGGTGTGAACGCGGAAGACGCACCTGGGTAACCGCTCTGGACTCGTGATTCCCTCGAATAAGCTGCACCCTGTCAGGCCACCGCAGCTTCAGGCAGGTCAATAGCGATATTGTCTCGACGCTGAAGAGCCCTCGATCGACGTAGTCTCCTGCGTATGGAATGAGCGCGTGCTGTACCTGGGCGCACCGGCACGAGACACGCACCCAGGAAGAGGTAATTTGTATGTGGTGCATAGCCGCCTATGCGAAAGATTTCTATGAGGTCGTAGAACTGGCTTGAATGTCGATCAATCGGTCTTCACTCACTCGGAGGGCGGCGCGGCTCACCCATGAATGTCCCCCACGACGGTGACGGGCGCGCTAACGTGCACGACATTGGACTCGCGCATGAGGACCTCCTTCGTCTTCGCGCATATTTCGCGCAGCAGGGCCTCGTGCAGGAGTTGTTTCCGGAGTAATTGTGCGATACATGCGTCGAGATCGAAGGGAGCCATGGAGCCTGGCCGGGTCTGCGGGAATCTGTAACAGAGCTGACTCGCGCGCGGGCGTCTGTGCGCGTGCGCGAGGGCCTGTTTGCGCCTGTTGTGCGCGCCGTATATGGCTCACCGCCGCCACCAGGCTACGACCTGCGCTTGTCCGAAGAAGGCAGGCACGTATACGAAACGTTCTTCCCGCGCCTTGCCACCGCTGTATCTCCCGCCACCACGCACCCGCCCCCGTTCTCGAATCTTCGCCTCCCGCCCTTCCCTGCGCTGCTGCTCTGCGCTAGAGCCCGCACGAACATGCTCGAAACCTCCCCGCATTCCGCTTAAAATGATCTTCCAGCGAGCGTGCCCCTCAATCAAATATTCCCCAAGGCCCCATCATCCACTGAAGCCAGCAATTTATCACGCCTCCCCCGTCCCTCCATTCATCTAAACGGGACTTTGGGACCCACAGCACCTCTGCCATCCTCTTCTCGATCTAAATGGACCGTACTGAAGCCTGTCTATTCTCCCTGATCGCTCGTCACCCGTGAGCGCGGCTTCCTCCTCCGAAGCCGTCTTGATTGGCCTCTCCCCCGAGATCCCCCGCTTCGGTGTCAAGTAAGCTGCAATGTCCCTAATAAAGCCCCTCGCTCACCCATGCCCCATACGGACCGCCATGTATCTGGCCGTGTGGGGGAGGCGTCCGAATTTTCGCCCTTCACAAGCCCCGCGCGCGGTTCTCGCGTCCAGTCGGAGCGCCTGCGCATTTCCGCTCTGTGCCTGCTATCTCTGCCGTCCGCAAGAGGAACTAACGGCCGCTCCCCGTTCCTCTTCCTGTCGTAAGCTCGTCAGCAGGCTCCGGTTCTGCGCCCGCGGCCCATCCCCTGACCGCCCTATTTTCCCAGAAGCCGAGGGGGCGCGCGACGGATCCGCCTCGTTGTGCTGCCCGTTCTTTGGGGGCGGTGGAGCGCGCCCGGGTCCCCCTCCTGTCTTCCGCAAGGTTATGTCCTGGGCAGCGCTCGCGACAGCTTCCAAGCGGTAATGATTACGAGGATGGCTAGAAAAAATCTTCTCTGGTCGCCCCGCGGAGCTATAAATTTGTCTCCGTCTCCTTGCTGATCGGACAGTCGGCCCAGCGCGTGTCCTCTTCGGGCAACACGAGACGGAATGCCAGCCGGAGCGTCGCCCAAAATGCAGAGAGTCCATCCTAGTTGGTCTGCGCCGAGAGAGAGTTCGCGGGACGTATCCGTCGGGCGCGCGTGTGTCGGCCAATGAGCGCAAGCTGCGCGCATTCATTGGGTGCTGTACACGTACACCTACGTACAACGGACGGCGCGGAGCCCCAGAGGCGCGCTCGTGTCGCCGTCGTCGCCCCGCCGGAGTCCGAGCTGCAGCGTGCTCAGCCGAGGATAGGCCAGCGTCGCACGGCGGGATCTCGATGGGATCTGCGGGAAGGCGCACCTGCCCGTCGTTTACGATTTTCGCTCGCTTCCAGTGGCACAAGCTCGCGAGCGCACCTGAAGCGCACTCGGCCTCGCTGCAGCCCCAGTGGGCGCCTGTTGGTCTCGTCCCGCCTTGTTTTTGCTATCGGCGCGCTCGGTGGCACGCCTGATCCCGGTGATCCCGTCCCCCACCGCGGGGTCTTGTCTGCGGCACTCGACGCGGCCGTTGGAGCTTGTTGTCGTGCGCCCGTCCCCCCGCGTGTTCGTTACATCCCAGCGAGACAAGATGATGCCCGGGAGATGCCGCGTGGCCGCGATGCTTCCGCGGCCGCGACGGAATGGGGATGGGTCTGATTGATTCGTGTCTGGGAAAACAAGGTCGCGACGTCGTGTGCGGCCTGCTGGGTGGTCTCTGCCCGGACGGGACAAGACGAGGGCGGGGAGGGGAGCCTGGGGGAGGGACGGGACGGGACTTGTTGTGGAACGCGCGCACGCGAAACACGCCGGAGGAGGGCCGGGGGGCACGACGGCGCCGGGGAGGGCAGCGGAGGGATGGAGAGACGCCGCAGGGACTACGATCGAAGCCTGCCTGGGCCTGTCCGCTCGCTAGCGGACTTAGGCGAGCGGGGGGCTGCTATGTCCTGAACGGGCACGGCTGCCCCGCACGTCCCTGCCGGTATGCCTTGCATCTCGCATCTCGCGTCCCGCATCGCCCGCACCTCCCTCGCGCACCGTAAAGGCAGCCGCGATCCTATTCTCGCCCCGACATGTCAAACGCGACCGCGCATGATACATCGTCGATCTGCTCCCACCCGGCACCGTATATCGACAGGTTTGTTCCCGTATATAATGGGCCCGTCCCCGTCCGACACTATAAATGCAGCCTGTCCGCGCGTACGTCGGCCACCCCGCCCCGCCCCCCTCGTCTGGAATGGTTCTCCTGCCCGCAATGGACTCCGGCTACCCGTACTACACCGCCACCAACACAGCCCAAGACCCGTCCTCGGGCCAGCACCACCTCCGCCACCACCAGACCCAGGGCTATGCGCGTCCACCCGAGCAGTCCTCGGCGCGCCCGGTCTACTCGTACCAGCACACACCATCCTCCGCGGTGCCCTCGCCCGTAGACGGCTACAACCCGTACTCGCAGCACCACCAACAGCAGCAGCAGTCGTCGCCGTACCACTCCCCCACCTCGTCGCAAGGCATGAGTGGCGCGCTACCGCCCATCGTCCACAGCCAGGGGTACTCCCGAGGTGCCACTCAGGGCAGTCGGTACGACGGGAGCCCGTCCCAGGCCGGCTACATGCCTTCTATAGGTCTGTCGTCCTGCTCGCTCTTGCCTGTGATCCGGTTTGTCCTCATCGACGTGGCTTTTCTTGACAGGACCTGTGTTGCATGACTTGCCGTTCACCGCGTCCCGCTCCGCCTCCGCGCCGGGAGGGGCAGCACGGAACAGCTGGGGGTCGGCCCACTCGCGGTCTCCGCCGTTATACGATCGCCAGGGCATCTCCTCCTCGTCGACGTTCCCTCCCTCCCGCCACGGTGCCCAGCACCCTTCGCTCTCGCACTCGACGCAGCTCATCCCGACGCCAGCCCAGACCGCGCAGACGTACCACGGATACTCCTCCGGCTCTTCGTCCCCCGGCGGATCCATGCCCGTCGTCGCGTCCATTCCCCCCGCGGCGGCGGGCGCGGCGCCGCAAGAACGGTTCTACTGCGACAAGTGCGAGAAGTCGTTCGGACGGGCCCACGACAAGAAGCGGCACTTCGAGAGCGCGCACCTGCAGACTCACCACGAGTGCCGCTTCTGCCACAAGTGCTTCAGCCGGAACGACTCGCTCAAGCGCCACCAGGACAACGGATGCGAGAAAGACCCCAGCTTCCACTCGTGAGCGCGCGCCCGCGCGTCCGCACGCGTGTGCGATGTCGTGCACTAGCCTCACCTTCTGCTACAGTACCCTATTCGTTCGATGGTTCCCCGCGCGCGCCCCTTCCCATCTTGACGGACCAGCACTAGACCATAGCCCTCGCCTTTCGCAGTCACATTGTCCGCATGCTGCCCTTCTCGTCGTACTATACCTCCCAACGTGCTCTGCTTCCGTGTAATCCTGGAACGTCTCTTCGGCTTGTGTGAGTAGCTACCTTACCTTAATATGATCGTGCCTGCTGCTTCTGCGCTCGTACACGCGGGGCAGCCCGCCCGACCGCTGCAACTATGCTGCGCTGACGATGGGACACGCCCACGCTCTGGGAAATCGGCGCGCTGCCGCGCGGGCGCGACGTGGAATGGAAGAAGACCGAGTGAGATTAATGGAAAGCGCAGACGTCGACAGCATCAAGATTGCGCGGGGCGCCGCGGTGGTCCTCCCCAGAAGCGCGCCCGTCGCCCGTCCGAGTAACACGAGAGCCATGTGCGCGCCCGACGGCGGAGAGAGGCGTGCATTCCACAGGACGCCTCGCGTGCCCGCCCTCCCGTCCGGGAAGTGGGCACGCAGTGCGCCGCCGTGCGCATCGAGATCGAGCCCCTGCACAGCTGGCTGGGGCTGCGAACGCGCCCGATTCGGATCGCGGGTGCGGAAGGCGAGGATGTGTGCGCTGCACACGTAACCGCTCCCCGGGGATCGTGTCGCCGGAGGGCGGGCGGGCGCACGATCCGCACGCTGCGACGCACTCGACGAGCTCGCCCGCGGGGCAGCGCCCTCGTCCGCGTCGGCGCGTGCCCGCACGGGTTCCGCCCTGCGCGCGGGCGCGGGCGGCGACGCAGCGTGCGCCGCGCTCGGCCTCGCCCGCTGTCCCGCTCGGTCGGGGCTGGCGTGGTCGAGGACGCTCCCGGCGGAGGGGCACGCGTGCTCTGTGTACATACTCATCTGGCTTCGCAGATGCGCCTCCCCAGCTTCCTCGCCTATCGCGATTCACATCGCCGATGCGGGAGGACACGCTCGTCATCGCGTGCCTCCCGGCTCGCCACCCATCCGCGCACGCCGCGTGCGCACGCACGCACGCACGCCCGCCCGCCCGCACGCCTCCGATGCACGTCCCGCCGCACCTCGTCCGAAGAGAGACGGAGGTTCGGGGGGCGAGTCGCACGGCGTGCGCGCGCGGATGGAAGCGCGGCTGCCCGCCCGAGCCGCCGACGCCCCCGTTCCCAGCGTCACGCGTGTGCCGAGGCTAGTCGACCCGGCAACGGCGCGCCTCCCGCTCGAACAAGGCGACGTCGAGTAGGCTGTTTGCCAGACCCGTCCCGGCGGCCTGTGAACTCTCCGCATGCGCGGTCGTTTCACGCGCGCCGCATGACCGGTGACCAGCCCCTTCCCCGCAGACCACCCACCGCGACACGCTGAGGACGCGCAAAGCAGCAGCAGCCGTCCTCTTCCTGCCCACTTCTCGGTCTAGCAGCAGGGTGGGGCAGCGCGGGCGGGTCAGGTGTGCCGACCGCGTCGCGACATGTAGCCATTCGCAGCCCGAATCGCAGCTTGCTCGGGAGAGGGGCGCGCGAAAAGGTACGTCGGGCGTAATGAGACCATACGGCACCTAGAATCGATGGGCGTGATTGACTCCTAGATAGCATAGCGATTCAGTGCGCGGGCGACGGGCGGCGGACGAGGCAAACCGGGATCCTATCGAGGACGAGGAGCGTGCATGCGCTGGGAGACGTACGAGTCTGTGCGGGATTCCCCATCGCGCGTCATCTCTGTGGGCGCGCCTGTCCCGCGGGGCCATGCCGTCTCCATGCCCGTCGCATGCGTAGCCTTCAGTTCTGACGGATCATCACGTCTGCGCGAGTCCGCCCATGCATTTTCCCCATCCGCAGGATCCACGGTGGCCTCGGGTCACTGCTGCCTCGACGGCATACACGCGAGCGCTGGCATCGGAGCTGATAGGAGCGGAGAAGCACCGCGCAGTACAGCCGACGTCCGCTTCCTGCCAGGTTTGGGAAGGCGTGCTGCGTTGTGTGTGTGTTTACGAGTGATCCTGCGGCGAGCGTCGCTCGAGAAGGGAGAGCCTTGCCCGGCAATGTCATGGAAGCCGGCTTGATTTCATGCTGTAACACGATGAGCCTGACGGGACGTAATGCTCACCGGCTGTCCGGCGATTTGTTACGAGTCTTTCGGACGGCTTCTCCAGCGGATTCGCAGAGGGAACGGTCCGACTGCGGCAGGTCATGGATCGCGCTCCTTCACAGGCCATTCCCATATACGCCTGTTGCGAGAAGCATCGGACACTCGAGGGTGTCATCAGTGAAATAGTCATGAACTCATCAGCTTCGGTCAGTTCGTGTCGAACTCACACAGATGGGGAAAAACTACGACGTCCAGAGACGCCTCGGCAGTTCGCAGAGCAAAACAGCAGATCGAATAACCTATATTGTACATTCGCGCCTGTCAGGGATCCAAAGCGTCGCAACGTATCACATACAATACACGTACACAGCGCAAAGGGGGTGGAAGTGGGCCGCAACATGCCGCATGGACGAGGGAAACGCGTGCTCTAGTCGCTGTCCTCTTCGTCGTCGCTGCCCTCGCCGTCACTCCGGCCGGCAAGACCCTCGATTTGCACTCCACCGGGAGCCGAGCCTGCCCCTTCGTCGCGTTCGCGCTCCTCTTCCTCTTCGGCCTCCTTTTTCTTCTTCAGCTTCGCGATAACCTTGTCGGCGCGGTTGAAGATACCGCCTGTGGGCGCGCCGCATGCGGCACACTTTGGCGTCTTCGCGAACCGCTTGATAGCGCACGCGGAGCAGAAGTAGTGTCCACAGCGCGTGACGACGGGGTCGGTGTACGGCTTGCGGCAGAGTATGCACGCGAACGGGATGTCCTCGTCGTCGGAGTCTGTATCCGACGCCTCCTCGGCCTGTTTCTGTGGGTTCGCGGCGAGCTTGTCCAGCTGCCAGCCTTGCAGGTCTGCGATGGAACGCGTCAGTTATGACTGCATGCACCCTGAGTGAACGTGCACTTACAGGTTCCACGATCGTGCAGGAATTTACACGTGTCTCCGTAACCGCAATAGCCCGTCTCTGCGCAGCCCGTCAGCGCATGTCGGCGGAACGCTACGCAGAACTGACGTACCTTTGTAGTCCTTGCACACGTCGGGCTGGTAGTCTACAATGGTCACGGTGCGAATCGTGCTCGCGTTTGACCGCTGCGGCCCGACTCGCATGGCCTTCGGTATCTCCTTGTCCTTCTTGATGTGCGACTTGTACGCCTTCTGCCCGTGGTACATGCCGTCGTCCGGGACCTCCTCCTCGTCCTCATCTTTCCGTTCGCTCCTCCGCCGCTTCGCCAGCAGCTCCTCCGCCTCGTCGCCCTCCAGGATCTCGAGCACCGCACCCGAGTGCGAGCCGTCCACCGTCCACTTCACGTCCGGCCCGTCGCGCTTCTGCTCGTCGTCGTCCAGGTCATCCTGCTGCCGCTGCGAGATGGTGCGCTTCGTGCCCGCGCTAAGCAGGTTCCCCGCGGCCTTGCGCGAGGGGAGCACGACCTGCGACTTGGACGAGGACGGGACGGGGACGGCGAGCGCACTCGCCGGGGGTGATTCTGACCGCTTCCGGGCGGTCGCCGGGCGGCCGCGTCCCTTCTTCTTGAAGAACGGCACGGTGACGTTCTCAGCAGATGCCATGGCGTTTGAGTTACGCGTGAAGTACGTCGGGATGGAGGTTGTACGCAAGGTAGTTCGACGCTCTTCTGAGCGAGAGAGCCTGAGCTTCACGCTGTGTGCTCGCTCGATCCCGGTGGCTGAGGGCGCCAAATTCGGATTAGTCAGCGCCCCCATCAATAATCCATCCGGCGCCTACAGCGCCACAGCTCGACTTGGTAAGTACGCTCGTTCGCGAATCCGCCACGCTTCGACTCGCCCATCGTCGCTTGCTGACAGAGCCTCTCTTCATCTGCCTTACAGCATAAACTCACGGCGGAAGGCGGCTGTCTCTGTCCTCGTCATAAACAGGCCAGCGTATCTACTTGTGCGCCGTATCTCCATCGGATCCGCCTTGTGCGCAGTCCAACTTCGCAAGCCCGGCACCCCTGACGACAACACTAGACGTAAAGACAAATTCAACGCTGAACCACGTCTCGTAGGCTCGCGGCCCCCCTCTTCCCCCGCAACACGCGTTCACCGCAACGCCCACCCAAGCCCCGCGCCCTTCACCCCTACGTGCCCATCCCCCTTCCCGCGAACGCAGCTCCCTCGGCCGCGAGCCCTTGTTCGGTGAGCACGGTGGCGCACCCGCCCCTAGAGATTTTAGCTCGCGGATGCGAGGCTGTCTGCGCCGCCGTGCCTCATCGCCCACGGGCCCGCATCGCGCTCACTGCACGCCTCCCCTTCTCCCTTGCCCCACCAGGCCAGCCAGCGCCCCCGATGCCCGGCCGCACGCCGCCCCGATGCCTGAACAGCACCTGTCGAGCAAGCTCGCGCGACGGATCCTCGACCGCTTCGCGCTCCCTGCATGCCCGCCCGCACGTCGCCCGCGCGCGGCGAACCCCCTCCTAGCCTCCTAGCCTCGCGGGCACGGGCGCGGCGGCTGCTTCGCAGGATCGGGCACACGCACGCACGCACCCCGTACGTACGCATCGATATCGCGCGCACTCCATGCCTGCCGTCACCGCTGTCACCGAGGGCCCCCGAGCGAGCTTAACTAGCGCGTCCTGCCCCCCGCTCCACGCTCGCTAGGCCGTCCAGTCTGCCAGAAGAAGACACGCCCAAAACTCCGCAGAGACAGAGCGAGCCCGAGGTGCGCCCGCACCGCTCCCACTGGCCCACTGGTGCTGCTGCTCGATGTCCGCCCGCGGCCCGCCCCTGGCCGACACACAGATCGCCGCGCTCCCAGCAGCCCGCCTGCCGCTCGCGGAAGGAGGGGGTCCCAGCGCCCAAGGCCCAGGAGGGGGCTCGTTCCTGGCTGATCTGCGCCTCCAGACCCTGCCTGCTTCCCAGGCTCATCTCAGCGCGGACACACCCACAGCTGATATCGAAGCTTCGCGCAGACGCTAGGGCCTGAAGCCTGTCGCCACCGCCCCCCGCGTCTCGTGTGCCGTGTGCTTCGAGCTTCGGCGCGTGCGCGTGAAGGCGGGGCGGGACATCGGGGCGGGCGGGGGCCGTGAGTCGTGACGGCGGGTGCGTGCTATTCGACAGGCCCTGCGTCCTCCCTCGGCTGCGGGCCTCCAGGAGCCCGCCATGTCCGAGCATACGCAGGGTCACGGTGGGGACGTTCTTTTTAATCATGCAGGTCATTCATACCGTACGAGGCACACGTCCAATTTTCACTCGGGCCCGCTTCTGCGCCGGCGGGAGCCCGTGCTTCTGCGCATGTGGCCGCCCGCGAGGCTTGGTTCTTTGGCTGACACGCCGTGGTAGCCTGTCAGTAGCATAATCGACCGCCGTTCAGTCGCATTGTTATTCTCGTCGGGTCGTGTGTACAGCGTAGCGGCTATGTTGGAATAAGCATTTTTTCGAGCAGGCTGAGAAATTTGTCGGAGACAAGTACCAGCCATTTCATTGGACGGGTCATGGGCTGCGGTATTCGTCGCGGCAGGCGGCGCTCGTGCATCGTGAGGGGAGGAAAGGTTCTATGGGATACATTGCTTGGTACTTCTCTGCGCCCCGCTGCGCCGCTGTCCTTCGGCCCTCCATTACCGGGAGTACACTACTACGGGACGGACAAGAAGAGGAAAGGTGGGAAGGATGGCGAGCGCGAAGGGGGGATCGATATACAACACCGCGGACGCCTAACGCGTGCGCGGCCGGTGCGGAATCAATAAATCGCATGAAAATCAACACAAGCGGCCCCAAGAGTACACGGGTGGAATGAGGTAGGTATGGAAGAGAGTCCCCACGGCTGACGGTGGTCGTTCACTGCGCATCGTCCTCGCGCGTGCGCTTCACGCCGACCGTCGCGTTTTCGGCGGGCGGAGAGGGCATCTGCTGGAGCTGCTGCTGCTGGACCGCGCCCGCGCCGGTCACGCCGACGACGAGGCCCTTGAGCCAGCCGTTCTCTCTCCGGAGCGCCTCGCACTCCTTCTCGAGCTCGCCGACGCGGACCTCGAGCTCCTTCGCCTTGCGCTCGAGCGCGGCCTCCCGCTCCTTCTTCTTCAGCCGGAACCGCGCGGACGCGGCGGTGTTCCGGCGGCGCTTGTCCTCCTGTGCGTTCAGGGGGTTGCCGGACTTGTCCTCGTTGCCGTCCGCGGGGCTCGGCGCCTGCGACGCCTCGCGGTCCGAGGGCGAGGAGATGGAGTTGCGTGCGGTGCGCGCACGCTTCGTGGTGGTAGCCGCGGGGCTGGACGCCTGCGACTGGGACGGCACGGAGGCGGGGGACGAGCCGGACTGGGGGGTGCTGAGGGAGCCCGTCGGGCGGTACGCGGAGTGCATGGACAGCAGCTGGGCGATGGTGTTTGCCGAGTTAGCGGGGAGGGAGGCTTGGGGGACGGGCGCGGGGGGGACCATAAACGGGTCGATGCCGAAGCCGGCGAGGATGCTGTTCAGGTCGAACGGCGGGAGCTGGGGCGCGGACGGGTCGCCCGCGGTAGGTTGGTGCACGGAGCCGGTGGGAGGGAGGACTGTTCCCATCACCACGTTCTCGTGCGCCTGCGTCTCGGCAATGCCGCTGCGCTGCAGGTCCTCGTCAGGGTCGTTGTACCGCTCCGGGTCGTCCTCGCTGCTATCGTCGAGCGCGGCGCGCTTGCCGTCCTTGTGGGCGCCATCGCTGCCGCGGTTCGAGACGAGGGGCTCGTCGGACTGGAAGTTGAGGTTCGTCCAGAGGTCGAGCTGGGCGTTCAGGTCGGGGAAGGGCGGGACGGAGAGGAGGTCGGCGTCTGAGAGATACGGGTTCGGCGGTTGGATGGGGTGGACGATATTGAGCCCCTGCAGATTGGATGGTGCCATTGTTGGCGCGGGTTTGCGTGCGTCGTGGGAGCGCTGCTAGAGTGGTATGCGCAGGCCTTTGGCGGGTGGGTCAGCTTGGGCTGGCTGGACGGGAGGTCAGCGTCGTCCGCGCTGCGGCAGGGCGAGCAGCGAGGCATACCGAGAGCAGGGCCCGAGAGCGACCGTGGAGAGGTCCCGAGAGCGAGAGCAGAGAGAGCAGTGCGGGCGGGGATGATGGTGGTAGGAAGCAGTCGCTGCTATCTCTATCTACTCCGCCCGCCGCAAATTACTAAGGGTCTCGGGTTCTGCGTTCCGGCTTCTGCAGGTACACCACAGACGCCCGTCCGCCCACCGAGCGCCCGCCAGCGCCACACAATGCCACACTCCGCCCACCGGCCTGACGTCGACCGCGACGCGCTCCTCCTTGTCATCCATTGCTCTCCCCCTTCGTTGTCCTTCTCAGCTCCTCAACTCCAAGAAAACAACGAAACCCCCCGCAAAGCTACGAAGGAGAAGGACTACGTTCGGGCGTGGGTGCGCGTCCACGCGGAGCCCGGAGAAAATGGTCGTTGTGATCGAGGGCAGATCCCCTATTCATCGATGCAGATTCCGCCCTGGCCTCCCCAGCCCGGAACAATCCTCGCCCCGCCAAATCCACGCGAGCCGGCCTGGCTTGACTCGGGGCGCCGCCCACAAAAGGCCTCAGGCAGGCCAAGCGATCAGGCGCGCCCCCATACGACATCCGCAGGCCCGATGACGAATGTCGGCGTCCCCGCCTCAACGTCGGCGCCCCCGCCCCCGCGCCTCCCGCCCGACGGAGTCCTTATCGCAGCGTCCCCGACTCCCCGGACGCGCGCGCACTCGCGCCGACCCATGCACACCTCTGTGAGAGCGCAGCGCGGGCGGTGGCCTATATACACGCCCTTCGCTGCCTGCGCGTAGTCAGCTGCCGCCTGCGCTGACCAACCTTCTCATTGCATGCCGTAGCGGGCTAGAACGTGTCACTGCGCCAGCGGGGCGACGCTAGCGTGGCGGGCCGCCGGCACGCCTATCGCACCCGCCACCGCGGCTCAACGATCTACAAATAGCAGGAGCAGAACTACAGATTCGTGAGTCTTCAGTTTGTCCGCGCCCTGCTGAGCGTCCTCCCATTCAGCTCACCGCCCAGTACGATCGGCTCGGTCTCCACGGTTGTCTAGGGCTGTCTTCGCATTGCCAGTATGGCCGTGTCCACTCCGGACGAGAGCGCGCGTTCACGATCGACACTGAGACGAAGCAGTCATGAGGTGCTTCTCTGCTTACTCTCGGCGTCCCCATCTGTACAGCGTACACAGCAAACAGTGATGGACACTGGCACTCGTGCGATGGCGATGGCAAATGTCTGTGATCAATAAGAGGTGTACTACTGAGGAGAGTAGACTGTGTATTACGGGACGCGACATAACGATAGCGAAGTCCAGTGGTAATAATGTACGTGCGCGCCGTGGGATATAGCGGCGGTGTGTGCTGCTCCTTCCGGATATCTTTAGTACTTCGAACTTCGTAGTTCATTACGCCTCCCCCCGCCGAGCGCCGAGCGCACCAACCAAGAAACAACGGTCCTGTCCCTGCCAATGTGTCCATAACATCACACAAAGCCGCATGCACCGACTGCCCTTCCAGCGCCCAGCCACCGGCTACGGGCCGCGAGGGGACACAGTGCGTCAAGGCTTAAAGCAGCTGCTTCCAGCCGGCCTCGCCGCACTTCTTCACCAGCCGTTTGACCTCCTGCGAACGAGCGCGGGTGGTAACTAGCAAAGTGTCGGGCATGTCGACGATGACCAGGTCATCCACACCAAGAAGGGAAACGAGCCTGCCTGAGCCAGGAACGACAATACCGCCGGCAGCCTGCTCCGTAACGACTGCGCAGAATCATCAGCATATACCACACAATCACAAAAGTTACAAACGTACCGAGACCGCTGTCTCCGAGGATACGCGGCTGGTTCGACTCGGCGGGGAGGAGGTCCGCGAGCGACGAGAAGTCTCCGACATCATCCCAACCTGTGAACCGAACAGCAGATCAGCACATGTCCCCGGACCATCAAAGCAGACGCATCGCCAACTGACCGAACGTAGCGGGCACGACCGCGACGCGCCTGTCCATCGCCGCGGGCTCCGCCACGGCGTTGTCGATGGCGATCTTCTCGAGGCCGGGCCAGACCTCGGCGAGCACCGTCTCGCGGAGCGCCTCGTCGTCCCACGCGCGCGCGATCTTCTGCAGGCCCTCGTGCAGCTCGGGCTTGTACTCCTTCAGGAGGTCCATGAGGAACGTCGCCTTCACGACGAACATGCCCGCGTTCCAGCGGTAGTTGCCCGTCTTGATGTACGCCGCGGCGGTGCGCGCGTCCGGCTTCTCCTTGAAGCTCGACACGAGCCGCGCGTTCGGCGCGTCCTGGAACCCGAGCTTCTCGCCCAGGCGCACGTACCCGAACCCGGTCGACGGGTGCGAGGGCGCGATGCCGATCGTGACGAGGTAGTCCTTCTTCGCGACCTCGACCGCCTCCGCGACCGCGGCGAGGAACGCGTCATCGCCGGAGATCATGTGGTCCGCCGCGAACGAGCCGAGGATGGCGTTCGGGTCGCGCACCGCGAGGATGGCCGCCGCGAGACCGATGGCCGCCATCGAGTCCTTTGCGCTCGGCTCGCATATCAGGTTGTGCGCGAGGAGGTCGGGGAGCTGCTCCTTGATGCTCGTGACGTGCGCGGGTCCCGCGACAATTGCAGTCCGAGATGCGGAGGAGAGAGGGAGGAGACGGTCCCAGGTTGCCTGGATCAGCGACCGCCCCTTGAGAGTTAGGTCAAGCAGGAACTTCGGGTGGCCTTCGCGCGAGAGAGGCCATAGGCGGGTACCTGCACCACCAGCAGGGATGACGACCCAAAAGCCGGGAATCTCGCGGACACCGAAGGGGAACTGGGTGAGGTTGTGGTCGCTGAGGGGGGACGGTACATAGATGCTAGGGGGAACAGCGATGGAGGTGATGGCGCCGGGGGTTAGGAATGGAGACTTCGCGCGAAGTTGTGGACTTCCAGGTGCAGGAGTAGTGAACCCAGGCGTGCCGAGTCTGTTGTTGTTCTGGAGAGACCGTCAGCACGTCTGGGCGATGCGGACAAGCAGCGGCGAGAACACGGAAGAGCGTCAGTTCTGACGTATGGATCGCTAGAAAGTAGCCAAAGTCGTTCCAAGTGCGGAGGTATTTGGCGAGGCGCCTCGCCCGGGTCTGCGGATGGTCGCTATGTCCGCTACATGGCCTCTACAACTGCTGCGCAGGCGTGCAGCGCATGCGGCGATACACTCTGGCCCTCGTGCACGCCTGTCTTCTGCTGTCCAGCCCGAGCGCGTCTCGTCGTATTCGGCGACCTATGCCCGACTGGATCCTACGCTCGCCATGCTACGCCTGTCGAACCTTGGATGCAGTGCGGCGTAGATCACGTCGGGCGTGGGTCGCCGCAGCTAGAACGCTCGTACAGCGTCCACGGGCACAGTTGGGTATGATACGCGACGCAACGTGTGGGGCCACGATGCAACACGAGCGGATGGGTGCAGCGGGCGAACGCGAACGGTGGTGCTCACCTGGATGCCCTCCTTGACCTGGCGTTCAAGGCTCGCGTTTGCCTGGCGGAGCTCGTGGCACTCGGAGCGGAGCTCTGAGATCTCAATTTGCTGCTCGTAGTCGCGTCAGTGGGGCTCGCGGGAGGCGCGGACGGGCTGCCGTACTGACCGACTTGTGCACGGCGTCCATGATCTGTTTGAACATGTACTCGATCGCCGGCCCGCTGGGGGCCTGCGCGGCGGGGAGGCTCGGTGTGGGAACAGACATCGCTGCGAGAGACGGTGTTCGCGGAGGAGGTGGGGGGAGGAAGAGAGACGGACGCGGAGGCGGAGGAGGACGAAGTTGCTAATTGACACGTCCGCTGCCCAGTGCAGCGCTCTGTTGGCGGCTGCGCCGCCAGGGCGGGCCCGGCCGAGACCAATCGCATTCATTGACCCCGTGGGAACATCCTGTACACTTTATGGGCGCTACTCTTCCCCGAGTCGATCGACCGAGTTCAAGCGATGGTCTCGAACGGCGTCGACCTCAATTTTTTCTCGTTGCGGCGTATGTACGACGTGAAACATTCAACTACGAAACGCCTACAGCGCCAGCGCATCGACGTTTGTGCTGCCAGGGGGGCCGCATTCCACCAGATGAGTGTGATCTTGCTATGAGGCTGCGGTGGTGTACGTAGAATTGACAGACCACTGCGGTCATCCTGAGCATCGATATGTGCGTACAGAAAGTACACTAAGCACTCACCCCAGGTGTGGGGAGCTATTTGTTTAAAATTGTCGCTAGTCGCGCCCGTTGAGCCGCCGTGTGCGCAGTCCCGGCGCCGAGGTGCCCTCGCGCGTCACCCAGTGCCCACAGATCATACCAAGCACCCACATCGAATTCCCATGAATGATAGATTTAGCCAACCGTAGGTCCGTAGCAACCCGTCCGTCGAGAGCATCCGCGCGATGGCGGTACCGGTTGGTGTCGGAGGGACAATCGGAGTAGCCGCGCTGGCTCTCAAAATTGCCTCCAGAGTGTCGTAGCCTCGAGTCGGAGTCCTCCTCCCAGAACCGCTCCTTCGTCGCCGGGGAGTTGGAAGGAATCTCTGTAGTTGGGTTGTAATGCAGTAGGAGCCATAGTGTGCTCGCAGCGCAGGAGCAAGTGTAAGCGAGTCGAGAGGTGGTGAATCGCAGACTTCGGCATGAGGCGAGGCCGGTGGATCCCTCGTCCCGCGGCGCTCTCCGTTTAGTCTCCGCTGTTACCGCCTTGGTCGTCCTCGCCGTCGCTCGTGTGGATCACTGGATGGGTGCCGTGCCGCTAGGGGTGGCAGCGCATCGTCTGCTCTCGACGATGACACTGTGATGCTGAAACTTGACCTTGCCCTCGAGCGTGCTGCGACTCAATCTGGCGACTGGGACGCATCTAGTCAGCCCCGGCACACTGCTCTACGAAAGCCCTGAAGATCACATACTGTGAAATTGTCGACTCTGCCGTCGCTGGACAATCTATCGCTTTGGAGTGTAGCATATGCTAGAGTGTTATGGTACCTATGACAGCGGTAAGTCTCTACGCTCCTCCATCCGATACGAGAGATTGCATCGCACGTTCAATTGCCCCCGTCTCCTCGCGCATAACCCAGACCGGACCAGAGCGCAGCTGCGATGCAGCTCGAAGGGTACCACGAGCGTAGTGTCTCATCCGTGGGCTGCTATAGCTTACAACGCGACGACCACCAGGGCTATGTAGCGTACGGCGCGCAGGCGTTGGTGCGTAAGAACGCGCCGTACGCTACGGTCTGCATCATCCTGTCGTCAATTGCATTGGGCGAAAATGTGCCATCAGAGCTTTCGATGGCAACTTCAGTGTTTTGACTGTTCTGTCTGGCAGATTGTTAGCCGCGCAGCGCCAAGGCCAGAGGCAAGGCGACAATTGATGCTCACATTCAGCTGGTCTTTTATATGAGACTCTCTGCGCCTTCGCCCGTTGCTAACATAGGGAAACGAGGCGAAGAACAAAGTTCTAATGCGCACCGCCAGGGCGCCGCCCTTGTCTCTCCGCATATAGTTGCCACCATGACTGGCGTGACGTCCAGCGCCCATGATAAACCAGTGGTGTGCGCGAGAGCAGTGGTACGGTGTTGGATGACGAGACCTCGTCGTGACCCAGCGAGGACGGTGTGGATTGAAGCAGGGGCTAGGTAGGTGTGAGACTCGTCGCATAGGACATCAAGGTGGCGGAGGGTACGTCTGGTGTGGCCGATGTGTGAGTCCATCTGCAACGGCCTCGTCCGTCGCAGGAGGACCCACCACATCCCCCCGCATGTCTTCGTTGTCCGCTGGCACCCTTCGCATGTCTTCTCAGGCCCGGGCGACGGCCTGGCCTTCGGTGTACGGCATAGTGGCACAACGGCGCATTGTTGCGCCTACCGACAGATAATCCGAGCACTTACCTTGTGAACCATACCAGACCATCCCCTGTGTTCCTCACGTCCTCCAGGCTGCCTCCTGGCGTGTCGAAGGGGGAAGCCCTCTCGGCTATGCTAAATGACGATCGGTCGCCGGACGTCGAGCTTGCCCTCTTGAGGCAGTTCTTTGCCAAGTGTCCGGAGCCTGCCGAGCGTCGTGGGGAGGGGGCGCGAGGGAGGCCGCGGGAGGGCAAGGAGGCGAGAGGACAGGAAGACCGCGAGGCCCTCCACGCCGTTGCAGAGTTGGGCAGGGATGGCAGGAGCGACTTCCGGGCAGCCTCCAGGTGCCTCTCGGCAACCGTCGCAGGCTTCTGGCATCTTCTGGGATAGAGCGGCACTGCTCCCGAGCCCCTCCCGCACCACCCTTCGTCGTCTTCCGCTGCGGGATGGTCGACGCCTTCCTCGGGACTTGGTGGGGTGGCAGAGGTGATTACGGGGTGGGTGTGGCAGCTGGAGGGGGTGCAAGCCGTACTGGGGGCCCTCCGCGATCCGACTCGGAGGCGCCACACGCACGGGTGGGAGAGGCACTACCCTGGCGCCTTTGCCGCCAATTTGCCGTCTCGGAACAAAGCCAGAACGGCGGCGGATAGTACGCGCGCTGGAACTAGTATGGGCCGCATCGCGCGGCATGGCGCCGTCGCGTCGTCCTGCTCGTCCTCTCTCACCGCAATACCACCCCTCCGTCGACGCCTGCCTTCTCCTGGCCCACTGCAACTTCTGCGCTCATCACAAAGAATTATCCCCGCTAGCTCGCCAAGCCAAGACTTCCCCGCAGCGACGTCTCTGCTTGTTTTCTCGCGGTAATATTTCTAAGCCGCTTAAACCTGCGTCGTTGGAACTGCGTTTTGAACAGGCTACGCCGCTCTCCCTGGAATTTTCGTCAAATGCCTATTCGCCCTGTGTCTCCGGTACATCCCACGTTCTTTCAACTCAAACCTTGAGTCGTGCGTCAGGCTGTCGCCAGTCGGCCGCCGGACCTACTCTACCCCAATCCATCTGCTACACTCACGCAGCGTTGTCCCTGCGGCTCATTTCCGCTCCTGAACGAGGAGCACCTCCCTCCTCGAATCTCAGGCTAGCACCGGCGCACGTACCCCTCTGCCGTCGCGCTGGAGCCATGCCGTACATATTTCACCGCCGGCCGTCGTCGCTCTGTCCGATCGACGCACCCGTCATCTGGAATAGCAGCCTACGAACGTGCCACCGCCGCCGGCATCCGCTTGCGCTCGATTGAGGCCGAGAGTGCAGATAACCTATCTTCGGTACGTACCTCGTTGCCTTTTCCCGCAATATTTTCTCATTGCGCATTGTATCACAGGTTTGGCAGTTCCTACCGGTGGTCCTGGGATACCACCTGGGGCACACAACTGGACGCGAGCTCCCTCAGGTGCCGAGCAGCTAAATGTCTCCACCTCGAGGTCCTTCGATTTATACCGCTCCATCCAATCATCTTGGACTCACCCCAGAACTGAATGTTCCGCCCATAACTCGCCTAACAAGCTGCGCTCCGGGCCCCGAACACACCAGTCACTCGTGGCTTCTGAGCCTGCGCGTTCGGCGTATCTCCTCGCCCCGTAAAGATGCGATCACCACAAAGAAACTGCGGTAGAAGTCTTCTCATTTTACGTTGCTTTATGCAATGTGCTGATAATGTTCCATGTATGGGTCCACGCCCGCATCTACAGGGTCCCGGCCTAGCCGGCAGCGTCAAAAATACCACACACCCACACTACTAGCAAGCGACGTCAACGCCGAAATATCTCGGATATGTCGACCCACCGATCTGTCCGCGTCGCGCCTGATACACACAGTGCTCCCCTGTCCGGCGGCCAAAACCTTCTTTGCAGCCCCGTCACGGGGCGCGCTGAAGGCCTCGCACCCGCCTCCGCCCCTCCTTGACGGATTCGCCTATCAAACCCTTTGCTATCATCGAGATAGTCCGCCCTTCCCGCCGGCAGCTTTACTGCCACTCGTGATGCTTCTCGACCGGGCTGGCCGGGAGAAGGGCCGCACATCAGGCTGCCTATCGTGCTAGCCGGATTCTTTGGGGAGCCCGTCGCGCACCGCTCCTGGATTTGTCAATTCAAACATTCCTAGATTGCGAGGGGCCGATCGGAGGTCGCGCAAGGGCGCAGCGCACGGCCAGCGTGCAGGCGCACCCTCTCGGCCAGTTCGTCCCAGGCTCGCCCCTCCCGGGGGCTTCGCGCTTCCAGCAGACGTTCGACGGTGCGCCCACGGCGCACGCCCGTCTTCTGGCGAGCACTTCGCGAGCCCGCCCGGCGAGCCGGCTCCAGATATTGCCCTTCTCGAGGCCCGCGGCACATGGCCAGAGCGGCCCTTCGCCACGGTTCGTCGGCGGCGCAGCTGGTGTGCTGGCGAAGCAGGGCCGCCGCCTTGCCCTGGGAGCCCGTGAGTCCAGCCCGCGGGCTGCGCGAGCGTTGGGAACCCCCATTCACTCCTTAACGCTTTCTAGACTCCCCGCAGGCAGCACTTCAGCTCAGGCATCCAGAGGAGTCTCTGGCGATCGATAGTCATGCGCCAGCGCCACGACGCCCCGTCGTGTTTCAACGTAGCGGCGGTCTTGCCGCTGTGCACCGACGCCGTTGTTCTGCCCAATCCAGGACAACTGTGTGCCCACATTTGGCTGACAACAACTCATCGATCAGCTCGCCAGCCGTCGCCGACCCCGCGGCGCCCGTCCGAGTGATGGCAGCGCCGCCGCGGACGTTTCTTTAGACTCCGAGCCCATCGATTTCATTTTGTGGATGATATCGATGTTGTGTGGCTAGGATCGCAAGTACGTTGGGATTTAAACGCAGTACGTCCTGTCCGACTGCGCTCCAGAGGGCGTTACGGTACTAATGGGCATTTACAGCGGCTTACGGGCACGCAATCCTTAAGGTTCCGAACTTCGTATTCAAGCAGGCCCCTCAGAAGCCTTCTCGAAGCGCTTCAAGCATTCTCGCCGGAGCCCGCCGCACGTGGTGCGGCGGCCAGAGTTCGAGTGCTCAGTCTCGAGGCTCATCCTACACGATGCTGCCGCTGCTCGCTTGTACGTCAACCGCCAATGGACCCTGCAGGCTGCATGCAACTCCTCTACTCGTGCCCGCTCATGTGCTGGCCGACCGTGCCGGCACCAGCCACCCCTCGCAATCGCGTGGTTTCAACTGGCTTTCGCTCAGTGCTTCGCGTTCTACAACGTCTGTGAGCGTGGGCCTGCTCGAGATGGAGCAGGGAGCGCGGTTCCCCCTTTTCCCTCGCGGCGTCGGTGGGTGTCAACACGTGCTTTTCATGCTCGCCGCTACTAACCGTTCGAAACCAGATTTGGTAGTGCAACTACTATCCTCCGCCGAGCCAGTGCCCGGGTCCCCCCGCAAGACTGCCGCTATGTGTGTAGACGATCCCGGCGTCATGTAACATGACGTGTCCAGGCAGGTTCGCTCGCCTCGGACCACCTCCTCCGAGCATGTGCTGAACGCTAGTTCATATCCGTCGAGCAGACCTCACGGCATAAGCTGCAGGCTCCTCAACATGGGCGCCCAGCGCCCATCCTGCCGCTGGCCTGGAACGATGCCGAGAGCCCCACCGGTGCAATGCGGCTCGGTGCAAGGATCGCCGGGCGGCTGCAAACGCTCGCCTCGACGCACAGACAATCATCTCCAGCGTACGTCGGCGCATTATGGGACTTACCGACGTCAAATTCACGCTCGTCCCACCCACCCAGCGTTCATGCCGCGTGATTCCGCCGGGAGCCGGATGCGGAAATGGGACGACCTCTCTTCTCCCGCCGAGAGAGGCTCTCGCCCTGGCCGTCGCGTTCTCAGGCGCGCGCGTCCCCTTCCCATTACACACGTCGATGCTCGCGTTCCGCTGCGAGGGAAACGCACCAATCAAACTGATCGCGAGCCGGTCAGTTAGGCTTCTGACAGAGCCCGTCAGCGTCGCCCAACTCTCCCCCCTCTGCGCTCGAGCCTGGCGCGCCGGCGCCGCGGGTGCGTTCGGTGACAGCGCGCGCAGCGGCCATGTGGGCTATGCTTTCGCTTGTACTGCTAACTGCATGCGCCGCCGCAGGCTGCCGCCATCTCCGGGGGGCCGAGGCAGCCTCGCAGCGCGGCGTGGTGGCCTGCGACGGGCGCGTGCCGCCGTGCCCTGGGGATCGTGGGCGCGGGGGACGACGCATCCACGCCCCATTCAGTGCGCGAAGGCGCGGAGGCGCCGGCTCTTGGCAGCTGCCTGCGCGTCCCTTCTCATGGACGCGTTCCGCGTGTGCCAGGGCCATGGATCCGCTCCTCTGCGATGCGGATGCGGATGCGCGCGCACCGTCTCGGAATACGCTGCGCGCCTGCGCCGATCCATTCAGTCCCTCCCGCGCCCGTCTCGCCCGCCGGCGCCGAGCCTCGCAGCGCGGTCCCACCGGACAATGCTGCGCGCTATAATGCGCACACACGCGCGTGGGCGTGCCCAGGACGCTACCGTTGCGCCTGCCAAATGCGCGCGGACGGCCGTCGGGGATTGACCGCCCCAGGCCCGAAGCCTAACTTGCCTGCGCGTTTGCTGGCCAATGATGTCAGGCCTCGGCGGGCCCTGTTACGTCTACCCGCGCGAAGGCCCTTGGGACGCTTCGCGCCTGGGACTTGGGGGCGTGCACCGCGCACGGCCCGGCCGCGTTCCGTGCGTAACGGCCGGTGCAACGCTGGCCCGCGCCGACGTGCTGTGTCGCGCTTGCCGCGCGAGGGGAAGACGAAGGAGCTGGAAGCGGGGACGGGCGCCTGCGTGAGGAGAGAGAGAGGGAGGGAAACTGCCGCTGCTGCACTCGGCGCCGCTGCGCGCGGGAAGGCTGCTGTCCTCGCTTAGGGCTAATTTTGGGCGCGACGGGCCTGCGTGTGCTGGTGTGGCCCCTGGGGCGCGTCGGAGGCCGGCCGCGCCCCCTGCTTCGCGCCTTCGACGTCGGAAAGTGGGCTGATGATCGCGGTGCGCGAGGGTGCAGAAGGTGGAAGGCATAATTAACATACAAGAGAACGCGTATCGTACGTGATGTACATCCTTCCGCGCGAGTCCGTGGAAGCGGTCGTGATCTTTTCGGTACCAAATACAACAACAAAGCGATGAGGGCGCGGCCGCCCGTCCGTCCAAGGCACATATGTACAGCAGCATAGCGAGACCAGCGTGAGCGAGACAGCAAGACGTACAGAGCATCATTAGAGTCCAGAGAGCGTATCGAATATCGGGGCGCAGTCGCGCGGAGAATGTCGCGGAGGCGCGCGTGTCACACCAGCGGCAGCTGGAACTGGCGCAGCGCCTCGTCGTCGACCGGATCTCGCGCGCGCGGCGAGATGTTCTGCAGGTATTCGAGGGGGGCGAGGCGCCGTTCGGCGAGGACGCAGCCCGGTGGGAGGGGAGCCGCGGGCGGGACGGGCGGCGTAGGCGGGAGGGAGATGGGCGGCTGCGACGAGTACCGCGTATCGCTCGACGAACTCGAGCTGCACGAGAAGGTCGGGGACGGGTCGGACCCGATGGAGCCGGACACCACGGGCAGCATGAGGGGCTCCGCGGGGCCGCCGAGGCGCGTTCCCCGCCTCGCGCCGTTGTTGCGTGCGCAGACGTACGTATTGGGGGGAACCTGGATGTTCCTGAGCATGGGCCAGTCGTCGACGGTCGCGAGGGCCTCTAGAGAATCTTGCGTGTAGTAGGCGTCTGCGCAGCGCGATCAGCTGGCGCACGAGACACGCCAAAAGGGGGCGCGCTCACTCAGGTGCCATTTTCTAGAGTTCTTGGGGTAGTCGATGAATACGGAGTACGTCTGCTTAATAAATTGAGGTGCGCTAGAGGGCAGCGAATCGTGTGAGGCACCGAGACGATATGGCAATGAGAGAAAATGCTCACTTCCTAACGTTCTTCCTGTGAAGAATGGAAGACCGCGCAGGGGAATCCTTCTCGTAATATATCAGGAAGTTCTGCACACGGTATGGGCGGTCAGCCAATGGGATGAGAGACGCGTTGGCGCGAGCGCACTCACGTCCCGGGCGCGGGACGGACCCCAGCTGCGGCCTTCTGTGAACCGTTGTATCTCTTGGCCCGTGGCCTCGAGGGGGTTGGAGCTGCGCTCCTCCCACACGTAGATGCAGCCGGGGGCGAGGGCGAGCCTGTCTTCGTCTGCGAGCCGGTGCATGACCATCGGGAGGAGGCCTTTGGAGACGGCATGGAGGATGATCTCTGCGTCGCGCACGGAGCGGACGCGCATGCCTGTGCAGGTGGGGGTCTGTCGGGGCATCGCGGGGGTGGTGGAGGGGGAGCAAGGGCGGGGCGGGCGGAGGCGAGGGGGTGGTGAGTGGCCAAGCCGGCCGAGTAAGGTATTTATGAGGATCGTTGTCGTAGGATAAGCGCAGACACCGGCAAGAAGAGATTCTTCTGTGCGAGGACGAGCGCTGCAATAGAGTTTAGGGAAGCTGGGTGCTAGCCTGCAGGGGTTACTCCGGGGCGACGTCAAAGAAGAGGACGAACGGAAAACGGGCTGGCCTCTCAGGTCCGCAGAGAGAGATCAGGGTGCGGATTGCGGTTAGCGTGGTACACCTGACGATGCGGCAGTCCTATGCTTGTTCTCTGCGCTGATCTAAACTCTATCTCCCCTCCTGGCACTCGGTACTAGGACGTGCAGCGTGCGAGCGCGGGAGGAGATAGCGCGGCGACGCATATCTCGCCCAGCCAGGGCATACCCACATATTCGCGGCCACAAGCCGACGCTGTGACTGCTCCCGCACCGTCCACCCACCTCGAGGTGTAGTCGTATGCTGTGCCACGTTCGTCCGCCTCTTTGTCTCTCCGCGCCTGGGCTAGCGTCACCGTGGAAGCCCTGCCGGCATCGCTGCCTTCGTATGGGTGAGATGGTGGATTCTGAGTGATGCACGTCAGTTTGCTACGCTGCATGAGCTACCACTGCATCGGCCATGCGAGCAAGCCGTCAGCGCAGGATCTGATGATGGGACGAAACGAACATCTGCTACTCGGCGTCTATCTGCCGCTCACGATGTTCTGCGGAGTAGACGCCCGTGGTATTATGCGGAGCGCGGGAGTGCGCGGCAAACGCAAACCGGTCACACTCCATCTTGACCTACGACCGTCACCGGCGGGACAGCTACAATTCCTTACGTCCCTCTTACTTTTCTCCGTCGCGCTCATCACGCACGACTGCATGCGCGAATGGCTCGAGGATGCCTACATGTGATACTCATCCGCCATGCTCGGATTTCGCACGCGCTCTTTCTAGGAAACTCGAAACCGTCCGTTGTTCCAGTCCTTTGGCAACACGTAGGGTTAGAGCCAGAACGTCGTGATGCCGAAAATATTCCCGCGAAGCTATTTGATCACCACCTACGTATGTATCCCTCTTTTGTGCTTTTGGAAATCGTTCTCATCTATCCTTTCGGGGCCCAGGTCACAGATGCTCTTGTCTCCGTTAGCCCATGATAGATGGCAGATCGAAGACGCCCCCACCGGCTCCGTATGCAACCATCGCTTAACGTGGGACTTCTTCATAGGGTTAATGCACCGATTGCCGCCTGCGTTGAAACGTCGACCAGCCTGGTCGAGACGCTGTTCGCCCACCGACTGCATGCAAGAAGCCTGACATTTGTTCCCCCAAACCTTCCAGCCACCTTGCCCGCGCGAGCTCCCCGTTCTCCCCGGGCGTGCGAGGCGGGAGCCCCGAAGGACCATCGCGTCGATCTGTGCTTCTCCCATGGACTTCCGATTTCTCAGAACACCTGCGTTTCCCATGGGGCAGGGCACACACTGGCAGGCATTCCAGACTGCGCGTACCATCGCGTCCACCCCTATCTGAACGGATATTCCGAGTTCTGGAAGCAGGGCCGGAAAGACAGCGGTCAGTGGCATCATTAAACCTTCTATCGCCCTCACACCATTGGCGACAGCGTTTCTGCATCCGTTGGCAGTGCGGTCCCCGTGATGCCGACCTGGCCTGGGGGCCCACATCGTGCTAGCCAACCTTGAATTCGCTTCTCTCCCCATCGTCATTTGCGACCGCGCAGCGCCCTCGTGACAAATGCGGGCCGTCGGGCACGACTGATGCAAGGAACACCTACAGCTGACGGGCCCTGAGACCTGAGTACCGCATATACCTGTATTCCAGTTAACGTTATATATGCTGACGCCCACCCCAGAATCTTCCACGCTCCCTATTACAACACACGCTGCCTATCGATCTGGCTCTCTCCTTCCATATCAACCAAATAGCCTCGCAGGCGCGGATGCCTAAACTCACCAGTAGGTTGGGCATCAGAAATGGCCATTCTGACTACCATGGGAGCTGGAGTGACAAGTGCGCCGACTGCTCTGATTTCCGCCCACACGCTTCAGGCATAGAAACCCTCGAATGCGGCACGCACTACCCCCGACGACCACACATTCTCCGAGAGCCTGGCTGGCGAAGCGCTTCGAGAGCCCTGTGGGCCTCACCGCGCCAACGCCGACCGACCGATAAGGTGCGCAATGTGTTCCCGAAGACGTGCGTGCGCTAACGCAGATTAGGTGCGGAGGTATTCCTCTCGCTGGCATTTGTCTGCGCAGGCTGGGTTTCTGCGCCCGGGCGCGCTGCTCGGAGAGGAGGGAGCCTCCCCGATCAGGGACCGAAGCGCTCCTGCGCCTGCCCACGGCTCGATAAGGACATTAGGTTCTCTCGGCGTGTCCTTCGGTGCACTAGGCAAACGTCGGCGGGGGCGATCGGCCGCCCGAAGCCTATCGCGTACATCTGAGTTCCGCCGCCTGCAGGTCGGGCGTGGGCTGCGTCGCGACGCGTGGGCTCCCTGCGACGCTGCGAAGCCGTCGATTTCTCAAGCTGACGTACTCTATTATATTGGCCATGCAGATTGGGGCCGCGCGAGCCGTATGTGGCCATCGCAGCCTGGCGCTACCGGCCCCATTCAGCGTGCACGCATGCCGGGCGAGTACGCGCAGACGTGGGTCGTGCGCACCCCCGATCTGACGGCGCATTCTTCGCGTTGGCACCGTGGAAGGTGAGTCTTTGCACCCCATGGAGTCATCTCCACCTGCGGGCGCTCGCCGCGACGCAGGCCACCGGTAAAGGCTAACTCTTCCCCACAGGCGCAAACCGGTTGCTGGAGATGGACATATACGGCGGGAGGCTACGTTCCACTCACGCCGCAGAGTGAAGAACTCCCGAACGACGAGGTGAAGGGCGAATTGACGTGCGTGCACGCGCCCCGGTTCCTCATTTCGCGAGTTAGTGCTCCCTGACCCCAAATATCATCAATCTAGGTGCGACGCTCGCCGCTGTACCCGTGCGTCCGGAGCTGGGCTTCGATTATTTCATCCGCAAAGTGGGCGTCATGCCGTGCCCCCTCAAACGAGGCCCGCCGGGCTCGATATGCAGAGCTACTTGCCCTGAGGCAATGAAGGCGTGCTCGAGCCGACCGCGCCTCCCTCCCTTGTGACACGCTCCTGTCGCGCGCGTCCTATTGCTCGACCACACGGCCGCGACCCGCATGTGCTCTGGCCCCGTCTGCGCACGTCCCGTTGTGTCCCAGCGAAGGTTTACCGGTGCGTTTCGGCCCACTTCGTATCACAGCGTGCGCGCCGACTGACCGCCATTGGACGGAAGATCCGCCGCGTTTCCACAGCCCATTTCGCGCTGCTCCATCGCCGTTTGAGCGTGCTGGCGATATGCCATCATCGCGACGTCTATCGTTGGATCAGGGACGGCGCACTGCTGTTCCTGGGACGGCCCCACGCTGTGTTCATTCGGGAACGAAGAAAATCCCCCGCTTCCCGACCCACACACTCCCTCTGCGAAATCGCTGGGTCGGGCCCTGCGGCACCAGTGCGGCCGCCCTCGCTCGGCAATCTCTGTGGAAGTCCGTTGCAGAATCCTTCCCATCTGATTGTCAAGGGGAAGCCTCGTCCCGGCTGTGTCACAGTGCTCGAGTTGGGGTAAGATCGTTGCGGCATGCGGACACTGACGAGCTCCACCCACATAGTTCTGCGAAGGCGAGCTGTCAACGTGCCACCGGTCGGGTTCATCTGCGACATGCATCTGGCTTCCGTGGCGAGACCACCGCGCCCCCGCGTAGCCGACGAGTATGGCCATCCGCTTGCCTAGTTGGACCCTGGGAGCTCGGGAAGGCGTAGCTGCCTAACACTCCGGCGGTTCTTGCGTGCTGGAAGCTGATGGGTAAGTCAGCTTTATTCCGCCCACGCATCACGAGCAGCGACGGCGTTGTTTGGGCTGGGAACCTCGGCACGCCCTCCGTTCTCCTCGTATCCTTGTCGGGCATTGTGTCCCAGGCGTAGCGCCGCCCGGTGCCAATGCCTCGACGAGGCACCTCTCCAACACACTCTAGCGTTCAGGGGTCGCCTGCATATAGGACATACCCAGAGTGCAGATGCCCACCTACTCCTTATGGCGCGAAGCTTCTCAGCGGACGCCTGGCCCCCCTTCCGTCCCCCCGCGCCGGTGTGGGCTTCGGGCCAAGCTTCTTGCGCCGTCCAGCCGTCTAGCTCGCATGCTTATCGGCATGCTCTCTGCCCCCGATAGGCCGTCTAAGCTATTTTGAGGGGCATGGGCGCCGCGGGGCCCGTCAGCTGCAGCGCGAGATTACCCAGCCTGTACGTGTGCGGCGGCGAGCCGGGCGCGCAGCGCGCCCTGCGCTGCCGCCTCCCCGGGCACCGATCAGCTCCCGGCTGCTTCTGGGTCGCTGATACACTTCGAATTGGCTCGACGCGCCAGGTACGCCGGCCGGCGTCTTGCGTGCGACGAATGCGGACGGCGCGCACGCCGCACGCATGCACACTGGCAGGTGTGTTTCGCCGTGTGACAGAACGTACACCGCCAGGCTGGGGCTAACGCATTTCCTGCTGCATCAGAATACCGGCCGCGCACCTGCCTGCGGCATCGAATGGTGCGTGCGCGACCTGCTGACCCTGCCTTCCAGGGCTGTGTCAAGCAGGCCAATGGCGATCGGGATGCCAGGGTGCAGGCCGGGCGGGCGGATTCCCATGACGCTCGTTCTTGCGTTCTCTTCCTCGCCTTTGCTTTTGCTTTCTCAGTCGGGGTTCGCGATGCGCGGGCCTTCCGCGCTCTTCCTCTTCCATCGCCACTCGCGATATCACGAGTACTGCACTGCACCCGGCGGACGTCGACATCCACTCAGTGAATCGAGTGGTCTAGCCCGGACGTCCATCGCTGTCTCTTGTCCAATGGCAAGCGCAGAACACGCCATTGAAAGTTGAAGGACCAGGCCCAAGGCACTGTTTCGCCACCGCATGATCTCGCTCAAGCCGCGCAGGCGTCGCAGACGAGATACGGCCGGCTCGGGCTCAAGACCCTCCGCTCTGTCACGACCAGGTGCGCAATGCAGGGGCGAGGCTCTGCCTTCCCTCTCTCCCCCTTCTCTTCTTTCTGATTTGCTGGCTCGTGTGCGGGGGCATGCCCTCTGCCCGACGCACGCTCATCCTATGCTCTTTCAGAATATGCAATCTCGCTAGCCGTACCAATCGCGACGCGCACCGCCGGTCATGCCCCGGTGCGCCGCGCCTGCGCACAGCAAGAGCGGTCTAGGCTCTCGCCTTCGTAGGTTCCGGGCTGATCACACAGCTTGTCGCTTGCGCGCGCCGCGTAATGCCAGCCGTCACGTTTGCCTCAGCAGCAGGGCCCGCAGGGCCTGGAGCCCCCGTACGAGTCGCGGTGCCATCGCACGACGCGCTTCTAGTGAGAGCCAGAGTGACGGCGAGAGGCCCCCCGCGGAGGCTTCGGTGCCCGCACGCGGGGCGGGCCCCGTAGATTCAAGTGCTGCGGCGGCTCCCAGGCGGTGATGCTACAGACGTGCAGGTACATTTCCGGGAAATCGTGCTGTACATGTGTTCGTGATTGGGTATGTGCGTGCATCAGAAGCCCTTGTTGTGTCCACCCTCCTCGTAGAAGGTCTCCAGGCGCTTGACGATCGCGTCGAGGGCCGCGAGCCACTTGTTCAGCTCCTCGTTGAGCTTGTCGGCAGGGACGGAGGGCCCGCCGGCCGGGTCCGCAGCGAGCTTCGAGTAGAAGTCTGCGCGGTACGGGCACGCCTTCATCGCGACCTATGAAGCAGCGGCACAGTGAGCCGCATGGAACTAGCCCGGGCGGAGCCATACGGGGACTGACCGAGAAGATACCCTTCACGACGAAGTTGTGGAACTTCTTGAGCGTGGCGTCGTACGACTTGCTGAACGCGCTCGCGAGCTCCTCGGTGGGGTTCGTCTGCGCGGCGAGCAGCGCCTTGCAGGTGAAGTTGAGCCCGCGGAGGAGCCACATGAGGCCCTCCGTCGCGGTACGCTTCTTCTCGCCCTTCTCGTTCACGACGAGAAGCTCGAGCGTGGAGGATTTCTCGGGCGCCGCGTCGTAGCGAGCGCGGACTTTCTGGCGAATGGGATTGCTTGAGAATCATTCCCTATACTGAGGACCGGCCTAGACTCACAGCGATGTTCCCCTTCAAGTCGCTCTGGACAGCGGTGAAAGCGGCAGATCCGAGGAGGTCTAGAACCCAATCAGACACTAGCCATATACATCACACGACTGCCACGGCTCACCAAAGAGGCCCACGACGCCCTGCGCAGCTTCAAGGAAAGCAAGGGTGTCGACGCCAGCGTCGGTGATCGGAACGTCCGCGAAAGACTAGAGATCGCGATCTCAGCGCCTCACGCCCGCTCTAGGCCCTGTGCGCAGCATACCTTGACTGTCTCGAGATAAGGGGCCATGGTAAGTAGAAGAGAGGTGGTGGTGTGAAGCAAGAGCAGGTCTGTTGGCAAGAGGCTGTATAGCAGCGATCGGATACAAGCCTGTACGGGTGATGGCTGCTTTATCTAATCTTATCTCTGATTCTAGACCCAGTTGCTTACGCTGGGTGGCGTGCTTGGCTGATCACTCGACCAACTTGTGTACGATGTCCCTCACGCACCGTTTGCACCACAACCAGCCGCACGCCCGCCGCAGACCCCGCGCAGACCCCTGAGCCAAGCATGCCGCACGCAGACTCCGCGACGATCCCACCGGGGATGGACAAGGCCGCGTTCTGGGCGCACGTCCACGAACAGCTCAGCCACCTCCTGGACGGGCAGCGCAATTGGGTATGTTTGCACTTGTGTATCGTCGTTGCCCGGAGCGGGATCGCTCACCGCGCCCCGCCCAGGTCACGAACCTCGCGAACGCTTCCTCGCTCGTCTTCAACGCCCTCCAGGCCTTCCCCGACTTCGGCACGGGCGAGCGCATGGTCAACTGGTGTGGTCCGTCGCCTTTTTTGCACCGGCCACAAGACCGGCGATGCTGATCGGCTACTGATTGCATGCCCGGCGATGCAGGCTTTTACCTCAACTCCGAGCTCTTCCCGCCGCCTCGATTCACCGCTGCGGCGGCCGCCCAGGGTCAACAGCCCGCGCAGCTCCTCCTCGGACCGTTCTGCGGAAAGCCCGCCTGCCAGCTGATCAACGTCTCTCCGGAGCGTGCACGGGGTGTGTGCGCCAACGCATACCTCCAGAAAAAGACCGTCCTCGTCCAGGATGTCGACGCGTATCCCGGACATATCGCATGCGACGGGGAGACGAAGAGCGAGGTGGTCTGTCCTCTGCTCTTGACGGTATCTGGCGAGGAGCGGGCTATCGGCGTCCTCGACCTCGATTGTCTCGTCCTGTCCGGGTTCGACGAGCATGATCGGGCTGGTCTGGAGAAAATCGCAAAGCTCGTGGTCGGCGCCTGCGATTGGTAGCGGTTGCACATGTAGCACAACTTGTATATCCTGTAGAATCATCTCGCCTCCATAGAGCGCTCATCGGACTGTCTGACGCACGAGTGTGGCACCCACAATCAACGGAAGCGGTGCGATATACAGAACCCACAAGCTAGATCTACAGCGGCGAGCAAGGTACAGAACCGCGCTCGGTGGAAATAGCACGCGCATCACTGCTGCTGGCCGCCCTGCTGCTCCTGCTTCTGCCACTCCAGAAAGTCCTCGTGGCGCTTCTTCTGCAGGGTCCACTCCTTCTGCGCCTTCTTGCTCGCGCTCTTGCTCAGCTCCTTGCCCTCCCCGTCCGTGAGCGGCAGCCCGGCGTCGTCCCAGCTCCCGTACGTCCCCTCGGGCACGTTCGGCGGCCTGAAGAGCTCCTGCGGCGGGACGCGCCCCTTCTCGAGCGCCGCGAGCCGTTTCTGCCGCTCGGCCTCCGCGGACGCCGCCTTGCGCGCGGCCTTGGCCTCCGCGAGCGCGCGCTTCTCCTCGCGCGCCTTCACGAGCTCCTCCGGCGGCACGAGCTTCACGAGCGCCTTGCCGTCTATTTTGACGTGGCCCAGGCGATCGGACGCAGCGCGCGCGATGCGATGGCGTGGCGATTTTGCGGCGGGAGAACGGAAGGGAAGCCGCACGTCAGGGGTCAGGGTCCGCCATCATCATCAGCAGCAGCAGCAGCACCATGCAAGGCAGACAGTCAGTTACGCAGGCATGCCGTCAGCACTCTATCGGACGCGGGCGTGACGGGGCGTGTGCGCACCTTCCTGGTCGTCCAGGGCCACGCCGAGAGGCACGAGATCGACGTCGCGCAGCTTGTCCGAGAGCGCGAGGATGTCCGAGAGCGCGCTGGCGCCCTTCGCGATCGCGAGCGTGCGCACGCCGTCCCGGAAGGAGGATAGCGTCCGGAGGTAGGGCATGAGCACTTCTTCGCGCTGGCAGAACGCTCGTTAGCGACGCGCTAGCGGGCCCGACGCCGCCCCGCGCACACCCTCGATGGGGCATGGCGGGGGAAGTAGACAGGCGGGCAGTGGAATGAATGCGAAGCAGGACGCACGTTGACGCCGCCCTCGGCGGCGCTCCGCTCCTGGCCCCAGCCGATCTCCTGCGTCTCGCCCTCGCCGAGGCCGAACATGCGGAGCATGTCGCCGACCCAGCGCGCGACGCGCTGCACGAGCCCGATCTCGAGGTTCCCGCCGGGCGTCTTGAGGTAGACGTTCGTCTTCGACACGAGCTCGCGGAGCACGTTGATCGCTTCTGGCGTGTTGAACGAGTCGCAGAGCGCCGCGCGGAACGCGTCCTGGCTCGCGTGCAGACTAGGAAGAGAAGGCCCGGGGCGTAAGCGCGTGCAAATGCTATCAGGGGACTTCTGGGCCCAGTTTTACCTGTCAGTCAGCTCCCGCTCGGGCTGCTGGAAGCGGTTCTTCCCATCGAGCTTCGGCCCTTCCGCTTCCGCCTGGCTGACGAGCGCCTTGACGGTCGTGAAGAAATTCTGCCGGGATGTGAGCGAGTTACGGCATGCATACCCGGCGGGCATGGGGCGTGGAGAGAGTTAAGGTTGCGCGAGGCTACGGTGGACGTACGTTGAACGTGATCTCGATGCCCCGCACTTCTCCCGTCATGAGCGACTCGGAGAAGTCGACCTTGGCGTTCCAGAGCTGCGTCAGGAACGCGAGGCGCAGCTGGCGCGCGGTGTACTTCTGCAGGATCTCCTGCAAAGGGCGGCGCGGAGCGCCGGGTCAGTAAAGGTACCGCGTGCGCGCACGAAAGGCGGGCGGGGACAGGGGGCGCCCGGACTGACATCGATCGTGATGAAGTTCTTGAGCGACTTGCTCATCTTGAGACCCTCGATGTGCAGATGTCCCGTGTGGATAAAGTAGTTCACCCACGCGGGGCAGTTGTGATACGCCTGCCAGCACGCGCGATCAGCCCCTTCCCCAGGATGCGGACAGCAAAACGGCCAATGCGGCACGACGGCGTACTTCGGATTGCGCCATCTCGTTGTCGTGGTGCGGGAACGCGAGGTCGATGCCGCCCGAGTGGATGTCCATGTTGTCGCCGAACACAGCGGAGGCCATGACCGAGCACTCAATGTGCCAGCCCGGGCGCCCCGGGCCCCACGGCGACGGCCACGACGGCTCGCCGGGCTTCGACGCCTTCCAGAGCGCGAAGTCCGCGGCGGAGCGGCGCCCGCCCGCCGCGGCGAGCGCGCCCTCGCCCTCCTCGAGCAGCTCGCGGTTTCCCTTGCTCCACGGCTCGAGCTTCGCGTACGCGTGGTCGTCCGCCTTGTCGAACGTGCGCGTGTCGAAGTACACGCTCCCGTCAACCTCGTACCCGAACCCGTTCTTGATGATGCCCTCGACGAAGGAGACGATCTCGGGCACGTACTCGGTCACGCGCGTGAGCGTGTCCGGCTCGCGCACGCGCAGGCGGCGCATGTCGTTGAAGAACTCGCCCTCCCAGTACGCGGCGAGCGAGCGGAAGATGGTGTGGTCGCTGACGGTGCTGCCGAACTGCTTGTCCAGCGTCAGGGCGAGCACGTCTTTCGCGTGGTCGATCAGCGCGTGTGCCTGCTTGGCCCCTGTCTGGCCGGACTTGAGCTGCTCCTCCGCTCTTGCAAGTGCGTCGTAGGTGGTGTTCTACGGAACGGTCAGGAAAGCCTTGGTACCGTGGAACATCAACTCACAGCTGCTTTGTAGTGCATCTCGAATTTCTCATCCTTCTGCAAGCCTACCTGTCTCCAGTCCTTGTCCTGGAAGCGTTCCGCTATCCGTGGCCATTGGGCCCGCTCGCTGCCTGCAGCTAGGCGGTCGGCATCCGACAGGCCCTTGCCCACCTTTGACTGCACATATGAAATCCAAGCATCGAGGACTTGGTCGATCAATGCTTGGGAGAGGGATGTCGTTTCGGAACGGAGGGTCGCGATGAGGTGTTTATGACGGGCCCCAATGATGATCTAAGAGTGTTCATGGGTAGGCATGCGTCAAGGCATGAGTGGGGTAATGGGAGAGACACACCTTGTCGTCAATATCGGTGATGTTCATGACAAAATGGACATCATAGCGGAAGTAGTCCGTCATGATCCTCCGGAGAACGTCTTGCGTGACATAGTTCCTGGGCGCACACGACCCATCGGCATCGGACTGCAAGGCAGAGTCGACTGACGTGGTACTCACCTGGCATGGCCCATATGCGACGCATCGTACACTGTGGGACCGCAGTTGTACCACTTAACATGACGCCCATTGATCGGGACAAACTCCGTCTGCGCCAGGCGAGCCTCAGATCACAGCACACAACCGAGGCAAGGAACGGTTGGAGAGAGACCGACTTTGGTGCGCGTGAGCGAGTTATAAATCTTGAGAGTGGGTTCAGGAGCCGTCTGGGTCGGCAGGGACCATGGGGGTTGTTGCACGGCCATGGTGGCGTGTCCGGATCGGTGGATGCTCAGGCGGGAGATATGTACAGAGAGCGGCCGCTTCGGAGGGTGTCGAAGAGAAAAACGGAGACAGAGGAGCATCCAACGCCGCCGCTGAGCGTGCACGGAGTCTTTTGGGGGGCTGCGATGACTCGATATTCGTCCGGGATGAGCAACGTTCAAGCTCTCTAACCGCCCTCGCTCTCACCAAATCATTCCCGCTTTCTTGGCGCCTATCCAATCATGGGCGCTACATATGGACTGCCTACTACGAAAAGTACCTTTCAGCTACTTGACTTCAACCACCCGCACATGCTTAGAGTCTAGACCCGCGCTCGCTCTGCCACTTCCCTTATGTCGGATATCTGCTACCTGTCAGGCTTGGATATTGTCGTAGAACTGCACCCATGGTCCGATGCTCAGGTTATCCACCCATTTCACAACAGACGGCGGAAGTTTTCGGATTCTGATTCGTTGAGCCGAAGAGGTGCGCATGCACGAGCGCAAACCGACTCATAAGTCGCACGAATCATTTGTTCCGGAGGAGAGGGGCGCGTCACTTGTGGCTGATCGAGACCCTCCTGGCATCCTCTGACGTTTGCCGTACATGGTTTCCTCAGTCAAAGTAAGCACCTAGGTACGTCGTGTGTGAAAACTGTTGTTCAAATTTGACGTTTGTGGGCCTGACTCCACCGCGTGTTTCGCAAACAGGAGCTTCCGGTGTCATATGCCAAATTTTGGTTCACTGCGAAGAGCCGCACGGCGCAAGAGACAGTACATGTAACTATAAGCATCGCGCTAGCGCAGAACTTTCGGTCCCGCGACGCCTGTTCAAGCGACCGGCAACAGCCATGTCCTGCAGGAACTACGCGCCACATGACGACCTATGGAAAGCATATCAATATCTCAAGGACTCGGAAGCATAGGTAGAGGACGTGCTGCTCGGATCTGCTGTCACGATGATGGTTATATTCGTTCCTGAGAGGGAAGGGCGGGGTTCACGAACATCCATCACCGATTCACCGGGCTGTTGGGATGGAATGCATGAACCTTGTTACGTACAACGCGGTACGGATCCCTGCTATCCACGGGCGGTCACTCACTTGATGGAGACAGAGACGATGTTCGCAGTCACAGTTGTGAAATTCACTCTGGCCTCACTCCGAGCAACTGCTTTCACCGCTCTGTTCATTTCGTCCACCCCTGACACGCGCAGCCCAGCATCCTCGGATAATTCAGGTGCATGGCGTTGCTACGGACTTGCATGGATAACTCGGGGCCAGACAGGGCGCATATAAAGCAGGTTAGGTGAGCTCGGTCAGTCTCCTCATCTTGTTCCCCACCGATAGAGTACTCAACGCCACCGGGCTGTATCTATAACCTCTGCAGGCCATACTACGCTAATATACGTATGGATCAGAACGCCCTCGAGGGCTACTGCAGTTCTTGCGGCGAGCTCTTGCAAGTTCGCGTGTTTCCGGGTGCTTGCGATGTTATACTTCAAACTCCTATGGCCGTGTATTCTGAAAC
The DNA here is from genome assembly GCA_002964805.2 of Trametes villosa. NCBI lineage: Eukaryota > Fungi > Basidiomycota > Agaricomycetes > Polyporales > Polyporaceae > Trametes > Trametes villosa. The sequence goes on from PUDQ02000010.1 coordinate 2,955,156, forward strand.
GATGGAAACTGCATCCCACGGTGTACGTCATTAATCTATTCGTAGACTACTCTAGATTATCGCTGACTGTTCTTACACCTGTAGCACGAGACGAGCTTTACGCCTGGCACACATTTTACGGGCCATGCCTACAGCTACGGCGTCCCCACCCCCGTTGGTGACGGCATCGTTAACTACGACGATCCCCACAATGCAACGCAAGTTGCCCGGGGCACCGCCGGCATGCTCATGACACCGGTGAGAGCTTTCGATTGGTCGCTCGTACTATAGCATCTGCTTATATCGACTACCCTGTAAGCCCACATCCGACACCATAGCCAGGCCGCAGGTGGCCCAGCCGCGGCCTTCTCTGTCTGACTGCGATCCCACGCGTGCCCTCAATCAGTACTACGTCGAGACTGAACAATATTCAGCCGCCGGGGAGCTCTGTCCAATCACGGTGCGCGAGGCGCGAGGCGCGCATGTATTCGGATCTGCGCTGACATTTTGCGGTTCATCTCACCTTGGACTTTGGCAGATTTTATTGCAGCACCAGTACCGCAGTCGTCTCCTGGTGGTGACGCTGTATCCCCCGATCCAATTTTACGGCTACAGCCTGCAAGGAGCCCTCACGGGAGACACGAGCGACCTCGTGGACCACGAGCGTGCAGCCTTCGAAGCCGCGGCGCCCGCCTCCCTTCCGCAGAAAATGTCAATCATACTGATGGTAAGCAGCCCCACTGTCCCGTCCGCTGAATCCCACACGCACCTTATTTCCGGCGACGTCGGCAGTTCCCTGGTTGTCCCCGGTACTCCCGTCAAGTGAACATACTACGCGCGCGGCAAACGTCTCCGACTAGGGCGCAGCTCGCGACTGTCGTTGCGCGAGAACTGCTGCGGTTCCTGGTGGGTCGCCTGTGGGGCCTTCGAACCGAACATCAACCGCTGACTGTGGTTCTTCATTATCAGGAAGGAGCACGTCAGGGAGGCACCCCGCTACGGGACCGCGGACACGAGGTACTCAGTTTGCGGGACCTCGTGCTCGTGGAGGTGCGCCACGTATCGAAGAGTAGCCTCCAGCCTATTATCGGTGTTATCCCTCGCTAGAGAATTTACGCTCGAAGCGCGGTGCTTCCAGGATACACTCTACGGGGGACTCGGGGCCGCAGGGGTCGCAGTTCATTGCGACGGCCGGAACGCGGGAGAACGCCTGCACGCGTCTGTGCATCGTTCGCTCGCTCGGACTGTATAATCGGGGCGCTTGGGCGAAGGATATCCCTGCGTGCCGTTCCACGCCCCCTGCTCAGCCGTAACGGACATGAAGCTCTTCTTTGCATCTATGCAGAATCGAGCGTCGGGACGAGTGCGGTATGTTCTTTGATACTATGGCGGTGGTCAGGCGATATGGAGTATGCGGACGGCTGCTGACGTTTGAGTTTGAAAGAAGCGAAGGGACGACCGCAAGATTGCCGCCGGATGCGGGGCACCCTCTCGGTATTTGAACTAGAGGCGAGTATTCTTTCCGCCTGGCATAGCTTCTTTCCCCGCCGTTCCGTGATCAACCTACGCAGACGGCTTCCCCTACCGCGTGCGCACACGGAACTATCATCACCGGATGGCGATATTTACCAAGGTAGGCCTGACGGACCTGACCGCAGAACCCGAGCGTCTTCCGCCGCAATAATTGGACCTTCCGAGCACTTGTAGAATCCAAGAAGCCTCAAGACGCGGGTTGATCGCCGCATCTATTCTCGCCAGCGACGGCGTCGGTGGTTGGGTAACTACCTCCGACAATCCGCAGCTCATGTGCTCTCTGAACTACGTCGCTAGCAGGAGAAGCATGAAGGCACAGCATACAGGATGATCGTGTGGCGATACCGTACACCGTACACAACCCCACCCATGGCATATACTGCGTCCGAGTGCGCCGGGCGAAACGGGGAACAGCATAACCTCGCCGCGCTCAACGGTACACGCTCTTGCAACTATAGAGCACCAAACGGCTAGCAACATGTAGGATTCGAGTCAACCGTAGGGGCCAAGTCCAATATTTTATCAGACTCGTGGCACGGCTCATATACTCCTCCGTCAGATATTCTAGCTCGATCGCCCCCCCCCCCTCTTTCTTGCACCCCCCTCGCCCTCATCCCCCATCGCCCTCATCCCCCCTCGCCCTCATCCCCCCCCCTCGCCCTCATCCCACCCCTCCTTTGCTCCCTTCCCTCGCCCGCCCGCCTTCCCCCTCCTCATTGCTCGCCTCCATGCTCCCTCCCCCATGCCCCCCTCCTTCTTGGCCTCCCTCCTCCTTGGTCCCTTCACACACACACGGAGGCTGCACGCGCATGCAAACCCCAGGAGTGCTCATGTTCACGGGTGATCCAGGTCTGTTTGGCGCATCCATGATTCCAGAAGATCCGAGGACGGCTGCGCATGTTGCGTGGAATTCAAACACCACTGGCTCAGACGGTGGACTGCAACCTCAGGTATGTTGGCGACACCTTGTGATTATCGCACAGATGTCGATGCTGATGGGGGGTTGCCTCTCTCTGTAGGAATCCATGCCACACCTGACATTCTGCGACCAGAGCATAGGCTACGACGCCTTTCGACACCAGCCGGCGCGCCGCCTTCCTACTTTCCCTCCCAACCTTCTTGCCTGCGAGACGCAGGCCGTCTCGCTCGATCTCGGGCGCAATGAGTGCCAGTGGGTCCCTTGCCCACCGTTCGATGACAATCCTTCTTCCCACCGTATAGGGCCAACGCTCCCCATATCTCCCTCGAGGTCCATCGAGAGTCGCCCTCCCCATCCCATCTCTACCAATGAGTTCACCATTCCCGAGTTACAAAATGCGCACGTAGGGGGGACTCGGATGGTGCGACTCGTTGAGCTCAACGTAAGCCCCTTAATCGCTACCTCTGCGCGAAGACCGTTTCCACCTACTAAACAGCGCCTTCATACCGTCATTGTAGATCCTGCAGCAAGAGCGCTACCGGAGAGGAATTCGGACGCGGCCGCTCAACTCCCCCATACAATTCCACGGCTTCGGTCTCCTGGACGCCCACGCTCGCGCTACACCAAAGCTGAGCGATGCCGACAAGCCGGCATTCACAAGCGTATCTCCGTTCGCACAAAAGATCACCATCATATTCCTCGTGAGTATTATCTCGCGTGTCTATCTTGCTGGTGCATGATTTTGCAACGTTTTACAGTTTCCGGGCTGTCCCCAGTATCTTCGTCAAGTCAACATTCGTCGAGGCGGGGCGCGCCCGGTGCCTCTCACGCGAGGCCAGCTCGCGAATATCATTGCCAACGAGATGATACGTTGTTTGGTGAGCATTGGGCCATTTTCCCCTAGCCCCACCAGCACTCATATAAATCGAATGTTCATGTGCAGAACAAAGCTAAGAAGGAGGGAAGGCCGTTGAAATACCAGAATCGCGAGATTCTCGGTGTAGAGGACCTGGTCTTGCTGGATGTCTACCATGTCTCTAACGGTAGCCTCCAGCCGACCATCGGCATCATCCAGTATTCCTAGATAATTAGTTTCAAACGGCGCGTATTACGGGAACCAGACACTAGCAAGGACTGTCAATGCGAATTCATGACGGATTAAGACGTCGAAGGATCTTAGGGCATGCTCCAGGGGGTTGGCACAGACTTGAACCAAGCCGTACCACAATCTTCATGCAGCTGTCCGACTCCATAACACAACATGAGCCCCGTCCATATCACTGGTTCTCAGCCAAGGCCGCCTTCCTCGACGTCTTCAGGGAAGGGTGTGGGTGGTATCACTCCTGAAATGGTTCGTGTCCATACACCAGAAACACTCCGTGCGCGTTCAAGAGTAATGCATGCCATAGATGAGAGGTCGTGGTAGACGTGGTATACCGGCGGAGAGCTGCAACAATTGGGTATGTAAATTAGGATGAGAGACGTGCTAACCAATTGATGCGAACTACGGGACGACAGTCGAACGAACGGGGGGCGCAGATGAATACAATGCGGCGATTACGGGACTATGAAGGAAAGTAGCGGTGGTGGCGTGTGCGTATGCGCGAGACGAAAGAATGACGTGACGGGTCTGCGTCCGGGCGGTATGGGAGGCGAACGGTCCGAGGGGGCCTAAGCGAGAAAGCAATGCAAAGTATGAAAGCTAGAAGCCCGCGAAAGCGGTGCTCAGAAGACGTCAAGCGAGTTCGGGCAGTTCGCGGCAGTGTGCCCGCGCTCCTCGCAGTCCTCGCAGATGACCTCGGACATGTCGTCATGCGTGGACGCCGCGCTCAGCCTGCCCGACATCCGCGACGGCGCGTCCTCCTTGAGCAGGTCGCACGTGAAGATGTCGTGTCCAGGCCTCTCGCAGATCTCGCACACCTCTTCGTTGGTCTGTCCGAGGTTGGACGATAACGTCGAGGCGGAAGACGCAGGACGGCGCATCGGGTCCTCGGGCAGGTCAGTCTTGGACGACTTCTTCTGGCTCCGGGTGAGCTTCTCCTTGAGTCGCTCGACCTCGCGTTCGAGCTCATCTTCCCGGTAGATCTGTGAATTGGTATTAGCCCCGATCGACAGCACCGCCATCACGTCTAAGTACCTTGGATTCAATAAGCGATTCAAGTTCACCGATCTCCTTATTGAGCTGTCCGGCTGTTAGCGAGGGAAATCGTATACACAAGGCGGAACACGTACATCGTGCACTTGACGCGCGCTCTTCATCTCGACATCCGCAAGCCTCTTGCGAAGCTGTTCGACCTCGGTCTATCGCCGTATCTCAGCCGTCGGCCTGGCGAAGCATCACGAACCACGTACCTCATATTTGGTCTTGAGCTCCTTGTAGCTGCGTTGGAGTGCCTGAATATCGTCGAGCGATGGTGTTGCCGGGGAAGGCGGGTTCTCGCCAGAAAGCATGGCCTCCTCCCTGGCAATACTGCGCTCCACATCTTCCTCAAGTGACTTAAGGTCCTGATGGCAAACATGTCAACCAACGAAAAGCGTTAGGGATTGAGAACCAGATTCACCTCGCGGAGCTGCTCCGTCTCTGAGAGCAAGAGCCTGTTCTCTGCTTCCAAGGACTTGCATCGCTGAGCGGACGCTGCATTCTCCTTCTGCAGTTCCTGCACGATATGCCTGTGAACACGCCCGTTAGCCCAAGCCTTTCACCGTGAGCTTGAGACCTACTTCAGACCGGTGATCTCATCCCGTGCCGCGGCCAAGTCGTGTTTCGACGGAGACGATGGCGGGCGCGCTTCGAAGCCATTGACGGGCGCATCGCGGTTGAGCTTCTTGCGGATGCTCTCGAGCTCTGTTGCCCGCTCGTTCGCGAGCGCACGTAGCTCTTCGACGACACCCCGCTCGTCTGCGAGCTCCGCCTGGGTACGCTTGAGCGACTCTTGCAGCTGTACCGTATTTGAATTAGACACCAGATGGTGGGAAGCGAAAATAAGATCCTCTCACCGTCTGCTTGTCCTCCTGCAGCGCATGCAGTTCGTCCGCGAGGCCCTGGTCGCCCGTACCTGCGCCCGCACGAAGCTGCGCGAGTTGCTGCTTGAGCTCCGCGATCTCCTCCTGGAATTTGACGCGCTCGCTGTTCGCACGCGGCGCAAGCTCCGCGAGCTTCTCCGCAGAAGTACTCGCCGTCGCCGCGAGGCCCTCCAAGTCCTGCCACACCAAGAACACCCATCAACAACCCCATCCTCCCGCGAAACACACCCCACAAAACGCGCACTCACCGCGATCTCGCTCCGGAGCGTCTCGATCTCCGCGCGCGCGTTCTCGAGCGCGACCGTGTTCTCGCGGAGCGCCTCCTCCATCTCCTCGACGCGGTCGCGCGCCTTCTCCTCCGCCGTGCGCACGCGCTCCGCCTCCGCGCGGCCCTCCGCGAGCTCCTTGCGCATGCCCTCCTCGCGCTCCTTGTAGCGCCGGAGCCGGTCGTGCACCGCCGCCTCCTCGCGCTCGTTCGCCGCGCGCGTGTCCTCGAGCGTGTCCTCGAGCGTCGCGAGCTTCTTCTGCAGGTGCTGCACCTGGTCCCGCAGCATCTCGTTGTCGATCTCCGCCGCGGACGTCGCCTGCCGCGCCATCGTCCCCGGGGACGGCGGCCGCGCCTGGCTGCGCACCTGCTCCTCGAGCGACGCGACGAGGTCTTCGAGCTCGTAGCGCCGGGTGTCTGCCGCGCTGAGCCGCTCCTCGTACAGCGCGATGGTTTCCTGCACCACGTCTCATTAACCACCCTCCCCGTCTGACTGATAGCGAACAACGCACCTGGCCCGCGCGCCGCAGCTCGTCGACCTGCGCCCCCAGCTCACGCCGCTCCTCCTCGAGCTCCGCATACGCCTTCGCGACGCGCGCCTCCAGCAGCGCGATCTCCGCGTTCTTCGCCTTCAGCACCGCCGCGCTCTCGCTCTGCTCGCCCTCGCGCGCCTCGACGGCCTCCTTGAGCTGCGCGACGAGCGCGTCACGGTCCTCGAGCTTGCTCTGCACGTCGCGCAGCCGCGCCTCGCCGTCCGCGCGCGCCTTCTCGACATCGCGCGCGGCCTGCTCCGCGGAGCGCTGGAGCGCCTCTGCGGCGGCGTCGCGTTCGGCGAGCGTGCGCTCGGCGGTGCGCGCGGCGGTTTCGAGCTCGGTGACGCGTGCGGCGTGTTGGTCGCGCTCGGCGACGAGGGCTTCGATGCGTTGTGAGGCCTCGCGTTCTGTGCCGTCCGAGCGGGTGCGGAGACGTTGGTTCTCGTCTTCCGCGGCTTCTAGGCGCGCTTGAAGTCGCTCCAGCTGACCCTGCATCTCTACCAGATGCGTCGAGCCAGACGAGGTGCGCGACTCTGGCCGAGGGCTCGAGGGCGTCTTGCTTACGAGAAGGCCTGCGATGCGATCCTGCAGAGCCTTTCCGCTCATTTCCAGATCGGTGAGCGCTGGGGCATCTAGAGGCGTCTGTGGACCATTGAGAGACACAGAGCGACTGGAAAGTGTAGTGCTTGATGGTGATGCGGGCGGCGGCATGGCAATTGCACTCGGTATACGAGCGCGCGGCGTGTTGCCGAGGGAGGGGCGAGTCTTGGAGGGAGTAGAGGGCTTGCCAATTCCAATCCCGGATGGCCTGGCAACGCCCAAGGCCTTGGGGGTGTTGAACGGCGAACCTCCGATGCTACGGGTAGGTGAGGCAAGTTGGCGAGATGCCTGTATGGGCGAACCGAACCCTGTCGATCGTGTAGGGCTTGCGGACCCGAGGCCTCGCACTGGACTTCCTGTCGATGTCCGGGACGTGAGCTGCTTCGCGGTCATCCCTACGTATTTCGACGCGCGGGATCCAGGCGTGATGTTTGCCTGAACATTGGAGGGGCGTCCGGGCGTGACTAGGTTCCGCGCAGTGGACGCAGAAGGACGCGGGCGCGCGGCGGGGGTAGGTATACCGGGCGTTCGACGTCCGGTGGAGGCAGCAGGGGTTACTCGGCCATTGCCCAGAGAGGGTGTTACTCGGCCGTTTCCTATTGATGGGGTGACGCGCCCATTAGTTATTGAGGGTGTCTTCCGGCCGTTGCCCATTGAAGAGAGAGTGGAGGGCGTCATCCTGCCGGACGCTGAGAAAGAGGGTGTCATTCGGCCGCTGCGAGTCGACGCAACGGACGATGGTCTGGAGATTCCGGCTGTTGGTGCGGACAGTTTGGTGGAGGCCACAAAGACGCCACAATTTGGGGGACATATGAAATATTGGTGCCTTCATTGGAAAAGTATAAGCAATCGTCACAAGAGGTTTGAAGAGAGTTGCGAGGAAGCTCGCAGACGGCGTAGCCGTAGAGCGCGCGTCTTTCTGTGAGCAACCACATATATAATTGGCCCAGCGCGAAAGGAGGGGAGCAGGGCACCAAGTGCGCGCCGATGCGGTAAGAAGCGGCCTCCGAGGCGATGCGAGGACGGATAGTAAAGCTTGCCTGACGCATGTTCCTTCAACAGAGCAAAACGCACTCACCCGGTCACACTACCATTATTCTTACCCTTGCCCGCAAAACCGCCACTGAGCTCGACGCCTGCCCAGAGACCCGGTTTGCCTTCGATTTCGCCCAGGTACCTCAGGGTACCTTCAAAGCCGAGGGATTCGATGCGAACACTATCGCCTTCTTCAAAGGATCGGCCCGCCCTACTTGCACTCCGCGCGAAGACATCGGACTGGCGGCTCGGCGGACGTGCAGAAATTCTCCCGCTCGAGGATGCGGGAGTCCTGACATTCCCAGCGCTGACAGCAGACGAAGAAGAGGCAGCAGAGGTCGGGCGCGCTACGCTCGCGGTGAGTGATCGGGCGCCAGAATAAACGGATGAGGAAGATGTGGAGGGCGAGATGGAGGACGCGAAGGAGAGGTCGCTGGCGCGGGGCCCGCGGTGCTGGGCGGGGTCATTGGCACGGATGGCGTCCGCAAAGGCTCGGTTGATGAACTCGTCCTCGTGTGCCGCGGCGGGGGCGCGCTGGGCGGCGGAGGAGGTGGAGCGGGGCCTGAGGCCGGGGGCGGGGATGCTGCTGGGCTTGCCGGGCGTCGGGATGCCGGAGACGCGGCCTTTACCAGGAGTAACGGACATTGGTGCTCATCGAACGGCGTCTTCCTGTGTCGTGGGCGGGGGCAGAACGTAGTTTGAAGGCGGGAGAGCAGAGAGAACAAGAACGCCCAAGTTCACAACGCGTCCTTGCCCAATCAGTCCATCTCACGCGCTCCCCGGGGGCCCTCCTCTATCCGTACCGAGCGGTGCCCAGGGTCCGGTCGTATGCGTTGTGTCCGGCGCTTCGCTTTCTTGCGCTCGTCCACACTCCGGAGCGTTTCGCGTGCAGCAGGGCCGTTCGTTCAGTCAAGTGAGTGCTCTCAGAGAAGCTTTTTCGCGTATATCTCACCTCTGTTATAGAAAGAAGCCATGCCGCGGATACCGCCCTCGCTCGCTCGCCTCCTCACCCGCCCGCCTACGCTGCCTGCAACGAGGGTCGTCCCGCGTGCAGCGACCTCTTCAGTGTCCTGGTCCTCCTCCCTCACACCGCTTCGCGCCATTCTTCCCTCTTCTGTCCCCTCGTCCTCCCTGCTGCCACTGAGGTCGCTTGTCTCACGCTTCAATCTCGGCCTCAACCTCCCCTCTGTCTTCTCTCCGCTCGTGCAAGTGCGACACAACACGAAGGGCCAGGAGTACCAGCCCTCGCAGCGAAAACGCAAGCGCAAGCACGGCTTCCTCACCCGCAAGCGGAGCGTGAACGGGCGCAAGATGCTGGCCCGGAGGAAGGCCAAGGGTAGACTATTCCTCTCGCATTGAGCGGTTGGGTTGGGTGAGTATCTTCACAGTTCCTAAGTCTGTACGTGCTGACGATAAACGCGTCAAAGACTGTTTCCAGGGTTATAGACCCTTGGTCAGGATGCTACCACTCTAGTGACCATCATTACACGTCGGCACTACCTCTACTCCCGCATAATACAGAGCTACCACCTGCCACATGCGCGTCAACCGAAAGGCCCACATACCAGGCTAAGGTGAACATAAATTCGCCGATGCTCACCACTGTATTTGCGTGCACTAGGACCAGCCCACCGGGTGAGAACGGTACCTCTCCGCTGTCCCTGCGTTCACATCACCCTACAAATTGTGAGACGGAGCGTCGCGCATTCCTGGCAGTACGTCAAGCAGACAGCGAATTCGCACTGGAGGCGATTTTCATTCCCGATTTGAAACTGGCCCAACGGAAACGCTGTCGTGAGTGAGCCCCCACCCAGTCCCCGCCAGCCGCGAGTTTCGCCAAGCGCCGGACTCGGAGGCTGGCATGTCAGCCTCCTAGTCTATATAACCACAACCATCGCCGGTCTGCTCTTCTTTCCTTACCGCCATCACCACCACCGCAACTCCCCCCGGATCCCCGAGTGTCGTAGGGTAGCCGCGCCGGGCCTAACAGGCTGGCGTTGCAGTATGTGACGCTCGGATGGACAACGGGGCTTCAAGACTCAAGACCTCAAGAGGAAGCTCGACAACGACCATAGGACGCCCACCACCGACGCGCTCGGTAACTTGGTTCAGCATTTACAGTACTTCCGCGAGTGCAGTCTGGGTATATTCGGCGGTACTTTCCGTTTTTCTTTTCTTCCTGCCAGGGGATGGGGCAGAGGCTGGGGTATTTCCTGGGGATAGCGCAGGCCTCAACGTGGCCCCCGGGTCTAGTACCCGCCTTACGCGGGGAAGCCAACTGCGCTGTGCTCGTTCAGTAACACCGGCATACCTAGCTGTAGCCCTGATGAGACATGGAACCGCCATACGTCGTAGCAGCTGGTGGACGTGTTAGTACTCCCGGTGTTCCATGGGCCCTTGGTCCAGATCACTAGTAGCGCCCTGCAAATCAAACCGCCGTAAAGGGGAGCTTACCATTAGTACTTCTACTAGTAGGCCTTGTCGCGACTCGCAATCATGCCCGTGCCCCATTGACACTTGGCGACGTCTGCGGCGGCTACTTATAGCGATTGAGTGAGTTTCGCAGTTTCGAAACAAACGACGTTAATCATAGATGTATAGGATATAGATGCGCTATACGGCAGCTATAACCCCGGACCGACCTCGCCACGCTGTACTTATTCGCAACACGGGCCGCAAGCATTCGGAGCTGTGGGTCCGCAACGTCGCGCTTCTTGCAGCGAGGCCGCAGAGATGGGGATTCAAGGGCGCGTCTCCCAGTTAATCTTCCCTAGGCAGAAGAAAGTGATCTGCCGAAGTGGGGAAGCTGAAGGATGACCACAATCTTCCAACGCTGCTCATCTCATTACGGAGCCCCTCGCCTTCACCGCTGCGCTTCCTGCAGCGCCGAGGCCGCAATGGCTGGGGGTAAATGAGTCGAAACTCAACCTAATCCCACGGTGCGTGTTCCGATACTGCTCCATTCATTACGTCCGTCCCCTTCGCCGCTTCGGACCCCTTGACGAAATGCTCTACCCCTTTACCGACATTTGACCGGTATCATCCTCGTCTCGCAGCTCGGCGCGATGGCCACTGGACACGGGCGTGAATACGCCTTGCGCTATCTAATATCACTACGGGAGCGGACTTCCATATTTTCATAGATCGGGGACCCTCAACGTGACCACCACCTCCGAGCCGTCTCCCGAGCGTCCCCTCCAAAAAATCGGAATCGTGTGGTGGTATGCTTGGAGACCGCTCGGGACAATCCGGCGGTATATATCGCTACAGGCTGCACAGGGAGGGGCCCTCCGCCACTCACCGCATACACCGACACCATGCCTATTCGCCTCACCACCAACTCCTGCGCTCGCCTCCGCCACGCCGCGGACAGCTCCATCCTCACCGCCCGCCCGATCGTTCGCATTGTCTACATGCGCGATCGTGCTGGCGGCGAGGGCAAGGAAGCTTTTGTCGTCGACGGCCAAAACTTCGCTTGGGTCGCACTGGGCGGGCCCGCCGCAGCCCTCGCCGGGGACGCTGTCCATGGAGGCTTGCACGCCGGCTCCCCAGTCATGTTGGTCCGCATGTCTAGGCTTGCCCCTGACGACCGCTGGCAAGTATCTCCACACTGCCGTCGACCTTGCTACCGGACACGAGCTCACCCTCCTTTTGTGTCTCAGCTCTGTGCTTGCCAATCGCATCGAGATCATGTACGCGGATGAGGGTGAAGACGATCCGGACGCCATCCCTCTCATGTTGACCGGTCCGTCCTCTCACCCGTTCTAATCCGTTGGAAAGGCATGCTTACGGCTGCTGGCTGATTTGGTGTAGGTACGCTACCCGAGATGCAAGCGACCCTCGAGCGTGACCATATGGTCCAACGCATCGGCCAGCTTGAGCTCTCCCTTGAGCTTGTTGCCGCCTCCTTGCCGGCGGCATTCTAGGCCCTCGACCTTCTCAACGTAGGTACCGCCCACATCGCGGGCCGCGGTTAGTACATTGGTGGCACATCTGCATGTCTACCAGGAGAGAGGGAGAGGTAGGAATGTGCAACCGGAGGACGAGACCGGGGGTATCGTCTGCGATTCTGTTTGGCTTTTCGTTATATGACCACGTTGATGCAGCCTTCAAGATCTCAGTATCGCACGCACGGATGGGACTGTAGGTGGCAGAGCACGCGGTGCATCACATCACGGGCCTTGGGCTACATACCCGTAGGGGTGTAGCGGTGGTGACGGTCGTCATTGGCTGTTGCTCAAAGGCGATGGCTCCCCTATCTGCAACATCTCGTCCTGAGCAACAGGTGAGTGCCCTCCTCCCTTCATCGTGCGCAATGATGCTGATCGAACATTATTTAGCCTGCATTTTGCATCGAACCAGTCGACCACTACAGGATTATATGGCGACTTCCCGTTTATGATTCCGGCTCCACACCTCTCGCCGCGCTATTTACATATCAAGCCGCGCAATCCCCATCCTCCTACCTCGCCCTCTCCCTCCACAGCCAATATTCGCATGCTCCTGGATTTTATGGCGTCAGGACTGATCAACCCGTGATTATCTCGCTGCCTGGAGCTCTTTTTCCAAGTGAGATCCCGCTCATGCTATGTACAGGTGCGTCTTTCTGTCTCTCTACAGGTGCGCCTTTTCTTTTCTCTATAGGTGCGTCTTTCTGTCTCTCTCTGTAGGCTACACGGTGGTTGAGGGGGGCATCCTCCTCAGCCACTGTTGCCGCCATTCAAAGGCGTAGTTTGTGCTGGAGTACCGGCTAAGTCCCTGCGACGCTCACCCTCTGCGCAAGATGACTTTCATCTTGCGAGTTTCACATTTCTCTCGGCACGTCCGTGAAGGGGAACGCCCCCTCGTTCGCCTTCAGGGACACGTTGAAGTCGCGATACGAGCTCCCGCGGCGTAGGAACTCATGCTCGCTTCACACCGCGATACCTGGCGCATTTCAAACATCGTATGTGCGGTCTTGGGAGCCCTCCTCATTTCCGTCAGTTTGCGCGCTCATCAAGGAGAAATCTCCTTCTGAGCGAACCCAACTGCCCACGCTCTAGTACAGCTAGGCGGAATAGAGCCATGCTCGTCTTCGAGTGCCCAGACGATGTGAGCGCTGGACTGCCTAGGTGGTCCGGTGGGTTACGCCCCTCGAGCCTCAGAAACTATTTTCCTGCGTACGTTCCCCCGGAGGGGAGCCACCAGAACGGTGGAAGTGGAACTTCGTTCTGACGGGTCGGAGTTCTACGTCCACTTCCTTCCTCCCGTCATCCCAATTCTGCCTCCGCTCCTCTGGGCGGCGAGGCCGGAAGGAGGCAGGGGCGCGGAGGACGCGCGTGCGCAACGCTTGCGTCGGGCGTATGCATCAGGGCGACGCTGACGCGCACATGAGAGAGGCAAAGGACGCGGGTGCGAGCGGTGCGGCGCCACGCGGACCGCGTGTGCGCGGGTGGCGAAGATAGCACAGACGTGAACGCCGCGGGGGTATTCTGGGCCTGAGGAAGATGTAGGCTCTGTTGCGGATGCGAGCGCGAACGAGGTGGACGCACTGCGAAGGCGGGACCTACCAAGCTGGTGGAAGTGGTACTGTGCTCCGACCGGCCGGAGTTCCACTTTCACTCGCCATCCTATATCATTTCCACTACCTTCGGTAGCGCAGCCTACATCGCGAGGTGGACAGCGGACGTATGCAGTGGGGCAATGTAGACTGGCGCATGGATGAGGCGGAGGCTGCGGGCGCCGGCGATGGGGGAGCGTGTACGACTTGCGATGCAGACGGGCCCGCGCAGGCGCGAAGATCGCGCAGAGGCAGACGCCGCGGATGTAGATGAGGGTGGTTCGAGGGCAGCGTGAGCGTGAGCGAGCTGGGCGCCGCAGGGCTGCTCAGCCGGGGTGGGGTCAATATATGCGCTTGTGGTCGAGTGGACCTCGCGGGTTCGTGTGCGCGTCCATTGACCATATCCGCCGCGCGCACCTCCAGTGCCCTCCAAGCCGCTGAACTCGCCGGTCAGTACAGTTCCACCCGCTGATGGCCGACCGTCTACGGGCCCGCTGACCATGCCAACCGCGCACGCCGCTCTCCTCACCCTCACTGGCGAGCTTGTGCAGCCCACCTCAGTCACGTTCGTGGGCACGCCCGCACACACCTCCCCTTCGTTCACGCCTGCATCGTTTGCGTCTGTGCTGTCTTTCACGCCTACGCCCCCCCGTCCGCATTGTACCCGATATATGCCCTCATACGCAAGCGCGCTGCCGCATCCCTCAGGCGACTCAGCCCATGGGTGCGGAAGCGGAAGTGGGAGTGGAACTCTGACCCGCGGGAGGTCACTCTCACCGGCTGTGCCGGACAATCGTGCAACACATGCTGCGCCGAGAAGCGTGCATATATGCACTCGCAAATAGCGAATGTCTCGTATCCTACAAAAGTATCCCCTGTGCGTACAGCACAGCGCAAAGCACCACGACAGCAAACACCTACGGCGGGCAAGATGGGATAAAGTAAGTTGGAGTAAGGTAAGGTATCGCATATACTCCCCCCGAAGCATCTCTCCATCATCCATCTCCACCTCCGCCATCCTGAAGTAGCAACGCCCTCACGCCTGCAGCGGCTGTCGACTCCTTCGTGCAAATAGCGGTTCAACCACCCGCCGCCCGGCAGGCAAAGCAGGTGCCCTGACGTTCGGGTCATCAAACACCGCCGCGTTCGGGTCCACATCCTCCGGGGCGATGACGAGCACACTCTCATCCTCCACATCCTCCTCGCGCATCGGGGACAACGGTACACCGTGCATCGCAAAGAAGCCGCGCTCGATCGACGCAACGAGCGCAGAAATCGGCGTCTGCGCTACTGTCGCGGCGGGGTGCGGCACGCGCTGCTGCTCCGGCGTATGCGCTTCGTACGCCGGAAGGGCGGGGAGTTGTAAGGGCTCGGGCTCGGAGGGGGGGAGGGGAGTGGAGGAAGGAAGGGCGGAGGAAGGGCGGGGGACGGAGGGGGCGAGTTCTGTTGGATCGGCGAGCAAGGTGTGTGTATGCTCCATTTGCAAGGGCGGGGAACCTGGAACCTCGGAGGGAGACACTGGATCGGAGGTGGGGAGAGGGACGCTCGAGGGCGCGGGGAGGGAAGTGTTCAGGTCGATGAGAAGCTGCTCCGACCGCTGCTCGGGCTCCGGTATAGGGTCATCCGCAGGTCCGTCCTGAAACTCCGCCGCATCGACTGGCTCGGCCCGCACAGAAAGCTCCGCAGGTCCGTCCACGTCCGCAGGAGAGGCAGCGTCGACCTCATGAAGAGGACCCGGTGGCAGCACCGGGGACCCAGCCTTAGGCGACTCCGGAAGAGGCACCTCGGCAGGGGACAAGCTTTGTGCCCGAGACGGTGGCTCTTGAGTGCCCGCGCGCGACTTGGTCCCTGTGCTAGCCACCTTTCCACCTTTGGCCGTCGTCCTCGAAGATGGCACACTCGCTTTCGCACTCGGCGCAACACGCGACCTTTCCCGCACCGTAACCATCGCCGCGCCAGCTGAACCCAAACGGGAGGGAACGGGAGCCTTCGCTGGTGGTAGCGCCCTCGAGCTTGGCTTCCTTGTGAGCACCGCAGCCTTCTCTTTCTCCTTCTCTGGTTTCTTTTCCGCAGCCCGGG
The DNA here is from genome assembly GCA_002964805.2 of Trametes villosa. Taxonomy (NCBI): domain Eukaryota; kingdom Fungi; phylum Basidiomycota; class Agaricomycetes; order Polyporales; family Polyporaceae; genus Trametes; species Trametes villosa. The sequence goes on from PUDQ02000010.1 coordinate 2,970,662, forward strand.
CCCGTGCACTCGCGGTGGATGACTGCGCGCCCCCTGAGGCCACCCTAGCATGACGCGTGGCCGCGGCAGCTGTGGCCGCGGCGACCGTGCCCTTTGCTGAGGTCCCCGCACCCTGCGACGAGGCCAACTTCTTCGCCTTCAGCGCGTCGTCGCGCTCCTTCGCAGTGGCAACCGCTGCATGCTGCGGAACGGCCGGGGTCGACTTGCTGGTCGATATAACGCGCGGACGTATAGGCCCGGAAGTTGTGGCAATCTTCTCTTCCGCAGCATGAGGGGGCTCGGCCGGGTCGGGAAGCCGCAACACACGCCGGGCTCCGCCTACAACGCGTTCCTTCGTTTCAACGCCGTCTCCTCCTGCTCCCGAATGCGAGTTCGAAGGCATCATGGCTGGCCTAATGGGGCCCGAGCGAACGGCGCCCGCGATCCTTGACGCACTGGAGGCACCTGTGTCTGCGAGCGCGACGCGCTGTGGCCCTGAGTTCACCCTCTCCAACGGATGCTCGTGATGTGGAAAGTGCAGGTCGGTCGCGGACAGCGGCCGCTGAGGACCGGAATGCGTCGGGATGTAGTCCGGTGGAGGCATGTCCAGCTTAGCCACCCTCCTGGGCGCTTCGCGCGCCCGCCGGGGCGGGTCCTGCTGAGGAGCGAGCAAAGCGTCGATTTCGGGTGTTGGCGCACGAGCTGGTCGTCTTGCAGCCGTTGTAGAGGATGTGGAGACAGTACGAGTGTGTTTGGAGGGGCGTACGGCGGTCGCGGCGGTTGTAGTAGAAGCGGTGGAGAGGTGATGCGGGCGGGAAGATGTTGCGTGGGATATCGCATTGGTTTCGCCATGACCAGAGTTGGCGGATCGTACGGACTGTGATGATGTAGGGCGACTAGGCGGCTGGGAGCGGATATGACCGGTGTCCTTGATGTCCAGGTACTTGCGTATGGTAGGCGTCAAGGGTGCGGTGAAGCTGTCCACATGTTAGCTACGCACATTATTCACCCTTGAGCAGCACTTACCTATGCACTCTGCCAGGTAGCAGTATCTTGTACGCATCGAATATCTTCCTGGAAACTTTCCTGACATCGGCGTTCGCGTCTACGGCGGTCACTTTGATGATGGCCTCGATATCTTTCGCCCGCGGCTCCTTCTCCAGGTCGGGCGGGTTGAAGCTATTCAAACAGAGCATCACGGCTTCCGCGGCCGCCTGTCGGAGAGACACGGACTTATCCTTGACAGCCTCCACGAGATAGTGTAGAATAGCCGGACTCTGTGTATGTTCGATGACGGCGTGGATGCAGCCCTTACCGCGAGTGACAAAAACCTTGTTCGCGCGGGTGCAGACCGTGAGGAGGGTGGGGAAGTACAGGGGGAGGAGAGCTTCGAACGAACGGCCGAGCGCGCTCACTGATGTGGAGACGAAATCTGTTGCCGTACCGGAGAGACGCGTGCGTTCGGAGAGAAGTGCGCTGTTGATAGGGCGGGACGACGTGCGGAGTGCGGCGACCAGATCGGAGGGATAGGTGGAAGCGTTTCCGTTGCATAGAGCACCGAAGCGGCTGAGGGAACGAGCTATCGCCTCCCATGTCTCCTCGGTCTCTGTACGTGATAGAGCATCTTGTACCGACGCGAGCTCGTCGAGGAGGTGGGATAGGGAGGTACACTGCGCCTGGTGTTAGACCACACAGACGGAGGTGCCCCAGAATTCGATAAAGACCGACCTCGATGGATGTCACGGGGGCTTTAGCAGGCATGTAATGTGAAGATGCGCTTTTCCGGGCTCTTGAAAGAGATTGAGGCAGAGATGTAGGGGAGGGAGGGAGAGAGCGCGAGCGCAGACGACAAGTTCGTGGCTGAAGGCAAGCCGTGCAGCACGCGGCGCCGCTCATCTGGTTCATCCGCTTATACCACGTGACCGCGGTGTCTCAAGCGCGCCTAATTGACGCGCCTCAGGCATCCGGCGCCAATCGCTTGCCATGCCACGGTCGGTCATCGTCCTCACCGTCTGGGGTTCTCTACTCATCGATCATCCAGCAATTCCATACTTAACATCTAACGAGGTGCACGAATTAGAAGTGTAACTGTTTGCTCAGAGGTTGTCTTTCACCCTTTCGGTCATTGCAAAATCCTGACTTCGTCCAGTACTTGCATTTGAAGTCCTGTGATGCCATTTGCCGTACTGACAGTTCGTGATAGGTCTACTTCCGGGGAGCCTCGCCGATGTGCGGATCTCCATATCCGCGAGGAGCCTCGGTCAGACGCGCGCATCTGAACGAGACCAAGTCGAGGTAGGCCCGCAGCGGCTCGATCACTTTTCTGCACGGATGTTCGCCAGTGCGACCTAGACCCGCTCACGGAGAATGCTCTGTCGCGGACTCGGATGCCGGGCAGGTGAATGAGAGCGACGTCCACGCAGGGTGTCATATCGGGAGGTATCTGCGAGGACTATGAGGAGCGAGTCCCGGAGGCAGACCTAACACGATCCAACAGAGGAAGGGTGAGGGCTTTGCCTCGTCCCGAGCTCCGCAGGAAGAGAGGAAGAAGGATTGCCCAGGCATACCGCCGCGGATAGTCCGAACTCGCTTTTTGAAGTATTCTAGGCACTGCTGTTCTAGAGCTCGAGATACTATTAGCTTTCATAGTACTTCGCTCTGCCTAAGTCCACGCTTGCCGTACGGCGTTCCCATTGTGCCACGCCCGGGGCAGAGCGTAGACTGTACCCTCCCTATCACATCGATCCGTTGCCAACATGCACAGACCACTGCCGCTTCTTGCCCGGGCTCCCCTATCGCCGCATGGTACTCATGTGCGCCCCCGGCCCGGCCTGTTCAGCCGACTATTATTGCATGGACATTCTGATATGGGTAGTAGCACGCCCCCTCCAACTCGATGTCAATGCTTGTCAATGTACATAGCCCGCTGTGGTAGCGGAATACCGGTACATCAGATCTACTGCGTTCTATCATACTTGCAATCTATGTAGTCAGGATAGAGTTCTCGCCGCTATTTTTCGTGCATGTGTACTTTGAGACTCAAGGGGTGACGTACTGCGCGAGATGGCGGGCTCTGTGACATACAGTCGGAAGGCCATGCCACAAGAACTGAAATTTGGAAAGCTATGAAGACCTGATGATACAACGCAAAGCAAGATACTACAACACGACGCTACAACACAAACCTAGTAGGTACTACAACGTAGAGCTGGCAGCCAGTCGGAATTGGAGGCGATACCCGGACCCCCCACGGTCTCATCATCCTGGAACACCTTCCCTCCTCCCTGTAGACCCGCGGACGCATGGGCTATTCACCGGTCGTTAGCAGCAACTTGGGCGGCAGCTCCATTGAGGAGATCGAGGGCTTGGAATATCGGCGGCAGGAAGGTACAGACGAGCTCGAGGCAGTGCTCGAGCTGGCCGATACGGCGGGCCAGGTTCGCGCGCTCGTTGGCCTTCTGCACGTCGTGAGACCCCTCTGCATCAAACGACGCAATAGCGGTTAGCATGCCCTTCGCAGGAATCAGCGAGCACGGGCGGGCCCACCGGTAACATTGTGAGGGGCAGCGTCCACGTCGTCTTCCGCGCTAGCATAGACGACCTCGACGCAACTGACGAGGACAGAGCTAGAAAACGAGGAGCGACTGAGTTCATGTGCGGTGGCGGGGTGGGGGAGGCAGTGTGAAGATACTCACCAGTGATCGTCCGCCGCCAGCCTAGACATGCGGTTCAACACGATCGGGGACCCGGCATGCAAGTCTCCATTGGCGTCCCGGGCAGAGGTCGCAGCGCGCCTGCTGAGTGCGATCCAAGCGAAGTTTTGACCGTCGAGAACAAGGGCCTCCTTGTCCTCGCCGTTGGCACGGTCGCGAATGAAGAGAATGCGGACAACCGGGTGGGCGGTGAGGATAGCGATGTCCGCGGTGTGACGGAGGCGGACGCAAGCATCAGTGGTGAGCTGGATAGGCATGGAGTCTGTGTAAACAGTGGGCGGTGGTATTGGGGCCTTCCCTGTCTCTGCTTGCGGCAATGTATACCCTCCGACTGTCCAGAGAGGCGTCCGACTTCATGCACCAGCGCGATATGCCCATGCCGGATTTGGGGGATTCTCGGAAGGCGGCTCGGAGGTCGTAGTTGACAAGTTGAGACGTCAATCTATGGAAAGACGTAAGAGCTCGCTGCGGCAATACTATCATATGGCGCAATGCATGTTCAGATACCTGCGAAGTGGTCATAGCGTCACGCTGCGAGACGGCGAGACATACGTCGATGTCGGTGAAGACTTCATCCTGATGAAGGCCGGGGTGGTGAAGACGCGGGACGTAACGAGAGGAGCAATGTCGGAAGGTCTAGACGCACGCTTGAGTAGTACTGATCGGCATCCATGGGGTTTCTACCTGTTGTTCGTGCCGACTCACAAAATGAAGCCTAGAGCTCTTGCCGCGCCGACGCGGTCAGGTCAACGTTCATCACTACTAGGTTTGTTCGGGCGTTTTAACGCGGCGGCTTCGAGGCTTCCTTCCATCCTAACCGAGCCACCTGCCTGGGCCCTTTACAGCTCCGCCGCTGCCTTTCTCTCATCCGAATCCTTACCGGGAAGCCTAGTTGAAGAAACCGTATCAAGACCGTCGTCCGAGGCATGGGAAGGTTGAAACGTACTGAAACCGCGACACAGCTTTGAACGGTGTCTCTTGCAAAATGTCGTGTTCTGCCGCCCGCCAACCAGCCTGAGTACGGGATCTCTGCTCGGCACCTTTGATCACTGACAGCGTTGGGGGGGCCGCTGCTCCGGCTTTTCTCGTCGAAGATCTGTATGCGCATTTTTGAACATCGGGCGCGGCGAACACTGGCCAACGTTCGAACACGAGGGTGGCGATCCCGGGAGCAGGGCCCCGGGCCGGAGGAGGGCACTTCTGTATCGCCCTTCCCATTGGGCGAGCGATGATCAGTTGATCGCCGATGCATAATAATTCGAGCCAGGGAATGTCATTGGCCACCATGTACATTTCGTGATAGCTGGATGAATAAGTTTAGCCAGAGAACTGCTCAGGCCGGAGGGTGCGGGAACGTACATTTACTACTCTCGCATGCGGCATAGAACTTCAAAGGCCAAGAAGGGAGCCGAGACATTAAGTTACACTGAAACGAAAGTGATAACATGTTTAGCGTGAACCGTATTGCAACTGGAAACATAATGGGTGCAGGTGATACTAGTGAGTTGCAGTAGTACTTTCGGCTGAGGACTCGCCGTAGTATTGCAGCATCCCTTGGATACTGCAAGTCGGTCGTTGTTCGTTGTCGTGTACCAATGAGGGAAAGGAAAGCAGTACGCGCAACGTTTATCGCATTCCCCAGCATGGTTGACGTCTTAGGTCGGAGGGATAGGTGGAAGCGTTTCCGTTGCGGAGGGCGCCGAAACGGCTGAGGGAACAAGCTATCGCCTCCCATGTCTCCTCGGTGACTGTACGCGAGAGAGCATCCTATACGAATGCAAGCTCGTCGAGGAGGTGGGAGAGGGAGGCACACTGCACCTGGTGTAAGACTACTGAAGGCGAGCCGCGACTCTGATAAAGACTGACCTCAATGGATGTTACGGGGGCTTTAGCAGGCATGTACTGTGAGATCTGCGCTCTTCAGAATCGTAGAGGGAGTTCGAGAGAGAGAAATATGGGGAGAGGGCGAGAGGGCGAGCGCAGAGGACGAGTTCGTGGCTGAAGCTGAAGGGTGGAGCGGCTGGAGCCAAGCCGTCCAGCACGCGGCACGCCCATTTGGATCATCCGCTTACGCCACGTGACCGCGGTGTCGCCGGCGCTTCGAGTCGACGCGCCTCAATTTCGGCTCGGGGGCCCGGCACCCGCCAACCCCTCCCCCCCCTCCTTGGAGTCGCAGGCTCCGCGAAGGCCGTCGCGCTCCGTGCCAACCCGTCGCAGCAGCAGGGGTGCATTACGCCCCGAGAGTCTCCATATGAACGAGATCAGCGCGTCCGACTCCGAGTCGTGCCGAGCCTCGAGGCTATACTACTGCGAAAAGCCCGTATCCCCCGCTACTAGTAGGTATGAACTTCTGGCTTTCATAGTACCGTGCATCTGCGCAGTCAGAATAAAGTCCGTGATGGGTGCAGTAGCATCCTTCATAAGAGAGACACGGTCCTTCTACGCGGGATCGCCTGTTCGGCGACAGATTCAAATGTGCAATAAATCTCGCAGGAGTGCGATAAGTTATACCGGAGGAGAACCCATACATAATGATAGTCCAGAATCCAGGCCTCGTCGTCCGTAGAGTTCAAACGAATACATAACCCTCGACCTCCATTCGCACGGGCACCTGGCAGGCAGACCGGCGATTTATTGGTCGCCGGCAGCGATCTGGGCGGCAGCCGCGTTGAGAAGATCGAGGGCCTGGAACACCGCCGGCAAGAAGGAGGCAATGAGCTCGAGGCAGTGCTCGAGCTGGCCGATGCGGCGCCCCATGCTGGCGTGCTCATTGGCGAGCTGCGCGTCGCGCGAGCCACCTATATCGAAGAAGCCAGCGGCGGTTAGTACGTCCTGCCGACAGAATCAGAGAGGATGGGCAGGCTGACCAGTGACTATGCGAGGAAAGGCGCCCAGATCGTCCTCCTCATCCGCGTGTACGACTTCGACGCAGTTCGCGAGGACAGAGCTGGAATACCACATTCGCGTGAGCATGTTTGCGGTGCCGCCGGGGGAGGGCGGTACTTACCAGAAGTCGTCCGCGGCAAGCCTGGACATGCGGTTGAGCACGACCGGGGAGCCGGCGTGCAGGCCCCCGTTGACGTCGCCTGCGAGGGCGGCAGCGAGTCCGCCGAGGGCGACCCAAGCGAAATTCTGGCCATCGAGGACGAGGGCCTCCTTGACCGCGCCTCCGATGCGGTCGCGAATGGAGAGGATGCGGACGACCGGATGCGCCGTGAGGATGGCGCTGTCGGCGGGGCGGCGGAGGCGGGCACAGGCGTCGGCGGTGAGCTGGATCGGCATGTCGACGAAAACAATGAGTGGTGTTGGATCCTGTTCCGTTGTCGTGGGCCGACTCTTTATACCGCCCAACTGTGCTGATGTCTTTGCTACCACTGTGCGCTGCAGCGCGAGCCATCTGCGCTTGCGTACGACTCGGAGACACGCTGAAAGGTCATTCCTCGCGGTGATGGCGGTGGCGGACGGTGCAGACTTAGGAGCGGCGTCTCGCAGCCTCGCCGGGCTGCTAATGAGTACTACTGGCGGGTGGTTGATCAGTACTTGGGGTGTGTATACCGTGTAGACAATAGGTAGGAATGCCTTGGGAGATGACCTACTATGGCAAGCGAATCGGCGCATGGCAGCCGCCACGGTACGCCGACTGCGACGCGTCTCTGCGGGGGGCGAGGCAGGGGCGAAGCATTAGAGCTTCAAGCACTCAGATTCGCTGTGCAGCTCGCTGCTGCCATGGCAGTGGCCTGGAGGACGTTCTCGGAGTCGACGCCCACAACGGACATGGGCGTCTAACTCATTACGAGCCGCGATCGATCGTCCGCTCGAGTCCGTCGGGCTGTCCGGATCACTCGCCGCTCACTCCTCTCGCGAGGAATTTCTCGCTTGCGCGCATGCATTCATATGGCAAGAGAGTCGACTAGGACGCCCTCCTTCGGACCTAGCTGCCATCAACACGCCGATATCTCCGAGTCTCCAACTCCGTCGTGTGGACCTATATTACGCTTAAGCTTCCTCCGAGGCGCGGTCAGGTTCCGGCGGATCGAAAGAGCTACTTACCTACGCGGACGTTGTGCGGACCAGACTGCACGCATCGCCTCCTCCGCCTGTCACGTCGGCTCCATGCTACTACACGACCTCCCTCGCACTGCGTACAACGTTGATATCGGCCTCCACCTCGCTCCTGCCACGGCGTACATGCGCAGTCCCGCAGCAAACTGCCACGCCGGCCCCGCGCTTCTCAAGCCCTGGACGCGTACGACGACGGCCTTGGTCTAGACCTTGCGTTCAGAAGCCTGGAGGCGCGGCGGTGAGCCGCTCTTAGCAACGCTTTGGCTGTCGAGCTCCGAGTCCGAGTCCACCCATGAGGCATGAGGGTTCCCGCTAGACGCCAATGGACCCTGAGCCACGCAATGCGTGTCATAGACCTTCCTCTACTAGGTCCAATTGAAACCATGTGGGTGCAATTCCGTCCGAATACCAGTTTCCGGCACTGCGGATACATTGGACTCCGTTATGTCCCGGCGACCGCAGCTCTACTGTGCGCCCCCGGATGGCCACGAATACGCATGCCGCGCGACAAGTTGCGCGGCTCACGCCTCTCCTCGTGCTCCGTTCGGAGCCCGCGCCATGCAATCTCCGCGTTCCCTCGTCCACTCGAGTCCCCTTGCCCATACCTGCACCGTTCCGCGACCCTGTGACTCTCGCCCCCTACCCACACGCTCCGTATGGCCCTTTCGTGCGCGATACGGTTTCGCAATGGGACTCCCACGTGCTCGGTGTCTGCTCTCTCAGGCCTCGCCCTCGGCGCGTTCAAAGCCCAAACACGCCGCCGCCCCGCATAAGAGCAAGGCTGAGCAAGGAGGCGGACGCTGTAGCGATGCAGCGTCCGCGTCGACACTGCCACCGCAGCAACACTGGTGCGCTGATGGCGAGTAGTAGTTCGTCCGTAGCCTCATAGCGGTGCAGCATACCTCGTGCACTTCCTGCCCATATGCGCCATGACGTGCGGCGGCCGGGGAGAGGCGACCCGCGCACTCACCATCGCCTTCAGCACGGCCAATGCCACGGACCACAGCTTTGCGAAAGGGCGAAAACCGACAGACAATCTGCGCAGCATGCACACCCTTCATAGCAACTTCGTCATAGCGGCGTCCAGTCACTTAACATCGTCTATACATAATTCTACGACTTGACCACGGTCGGTCTCGCCCGGCTACAGCGCCATGCTCGTTTACTGGACGGTGAAGCTGGAGAGAGCACAATTAGCACATTCTCGATTGCAAGGGCGGTGCGTGAACACTCACTAGACCATGTCGTCGAGGGAGCCGTGCTGAGCGACAGCAACGAGGGCGGGCTGGTGGTTCGCCGCCGTGTTGATCGAAGCAAGACGGTACACGCCCGCCGGGAGGCCCGGGACGGTGACCGAGAGCACGCCGTTGACCGCGGGCGCGTTCAGGCCCTTGAAGTACGCGAAGTTGACCGGGTCCGCGGGCGTGGTCTGCTTGAGGGACTCGAGGTGCTCGATCACGATGTGCGAGTGGCCCTGGATGTCGCCCGCCGCGTTCACGACCTGCGGCGCGGAGAAGTAGTTCGTCGCCGCGTTCACGAAGTGGCCCGTCTCGAGGTGGTTCAGCGCGAGCTCGACCGTGAAGTTCGTGTTCGCCGGGATCGTGTCCAGGTTCGCGGGCTTCTGGAACTTGGCCGCCGGCATGTTCGTCTTCGCTGCGATCACGCCCATCGGCGCGGGGTTGCACGAGCCGCCGATGACCTGCTTGCCGTCGGTAATCGGCAGGTTGGGCACCGTCGCGCAGAAGTTGATGAAGTTGTTCGACGAGGTCAAGGACGGGACCTGGCCCGCTTCCACCCTGCAAAATGGTCAGTTGGTGTGCGGTGGGGAACGGACGCAATGCTCGAAAACTTACACAGCCTGTCCATTCTGAGTAAATCCTTGGGCGATGAGGGAGTCAAGCAGCGTGAGCGAAGACTGAGGGTCGCCGCCGCTGCTCGCCGCCGCGCCTCCTGCGCTGGCCGAGTCTCCTGCCACAGCAGTAGCCTGTCCGTAACAAGTTAGTTACGAGCAATCTTATGTTGGAGGATACATACGGTGGCAGCGGCGCTGGAAGCCACAGCAGTCGCCGCAACAGATACCGAGGTACCAGCGGCAGCCGAAGTCGCAACAGCCGCGGCGCTCGAAGCAGCAGGCGGGGCGGCCTTCGCGGGCGCACCCTTGGCGGGGGCGCCTTTGGCAGGCGCCGCACCCTTAGCGGGCGCAGCCGCAGAGCTTTTAGCTGGCGCAGGCGCGGCGCTTTTGGCGGGCGCAGCGGGAGCCTTCGCAGGAGCGCCCTTAGCCGGGGCGCCCTTCGCAGGCGCGGCGGGGGCACCCTTCGCGGGAGCGCCCTTCGCAGGGCGCGCCGCGGCAGCACCGCCCTGTCGGCCGTTCGCCCGACGGTGGACGCCAGTGGCCCCAGTCGCGGCGATGCGCGCATCGCGATCGGCCGCCGTGGTGCAGGTGATGCTCGTCCCCGGCGAGTTGACGAGCGGCAGCGCAGCGCAGCTAGGGTGAAAATAAGAGATGTTAACATGAGATGTCGGCGTCCATCGGCGGGTCCGTTGACGTACATCAGGCCTCCGGCGCAGGGCTGGAGGACGAAGTGGCCATCCACGCACTGGGCGAACTCGCCGTTTACGCAGGCGTTCTGACCCGCCGTACAGGGAGAGCTCGCGGTCAATGATGAGAACTGTTGGCTGCGGAAACGAGATCGTAAGAATGTCAGTCACAGTTACTGTGAAGTCGAGGAGAGAGGGCGATGGCACCGGCGGACTCACTTTTGTGCGAGGGCGGTCTGGCCGTTCTGCAGGGTGAACTGGGCGCGCTTGCCAAGGAACCTCGGCCTGGCAGAGGCAGCCAGCGCCAGGGACAGAACGACGAACACAGAGTACTGCATGACGAAGAAGTGTGAGTGAAGCGGGTCGTGAAGTTGCGGAATGGAATGGGACGCCGGGTCCTTCGTGAAAAAAATAAAGATAGAAGGGGCGATACCAGACCGCGGCGAAAGAAAGCGAACGGACGAACGGTCGAGTGGGAGGAGGGGCGGGATGGAGACCCAGCAGGAACCTAGATTGCTCTTATAGGGTCGAGCCAGCATCACACGAGTACTGGCCTGCGCCCGCCCCGGCGGTGAGGATGTCCGGATCCGGAGATGTAGAAGATTCTATAGTTGTGGCGTTCGCCGCCGTCAGCGAGGAGGCCTGTTCGAGAGGTTCATCAGTTGACCGGTATACAGCCCCTCTTACGCTGAGCGGTGTTCTCCATGATTTTGGCCCGCGTGTGATAGCGTTTCGCTACCGCAGGTGTGGTATTGAGCGTTGCGAGCACGAGATGGGTATCCAGGGAAAGGCCCCTGGCAGGTACTCCGATAAACAGCGCCGTTCGCATTGGCCGCTCCGATGCACTCGGGTTGGGAAGGGCAGTATCTCAGAGTAACCCTCAACGAGAGAGGCTACCTGTCAGCGGAGTTATTGAGTGTGAGCGAAAACATCAGGTTGCTGTCGGAAGAGCTCCCACGCGGTTTCGAAGGCGGTGGTTTGCAGTTGATCACAGCTTGACGGTCGCGCACACACCTCTACAGCCTCTTCAATAGAGCGTCGTTTTTTGCCCTTCGCACCTTTCCTGATTCGATGTGAGTTGGGTCATCGGGCATGTAGATGTTTATCTGACTGGAAGAGCAGCTTACCAGGGACTCGGCTGAGGCAACCGCTGGCAGACGATGAAATCGTTCACATGCAATGCGAGTTGATCCAGGCCTACCAAAGCCAGATTGAAGATGCGGCTAGTACAAGCTTCACAAAAACGTGAATTAGTGTCACGTAGCACCCATGAAGTAGGTGCACACGGAGGTTTGAGAGAAATTTTGTGAGGGCCAGTCGGAGCGCTAATGAGACGACGGGCGCTAGTAGATCACGATCGAGCTGTGCTGTGCCTGAAGGAGGCGCTAAAGCCTAAGCTCCGCCTTCATGCACTTTCCAAGCTTCGACCTCTACAGCGTACATCCTTCAACCTGCACGGTTTTATAAGCGCGAAATTTTCACTAGCTCATATCGTGGGCAGTAAAGTCAATTCTCCTTGTTTTTAGACCATCGAGTGGCATGGTCGAGTACTAGTGATGAGCCCGGATGACGTTATCTCTGAATCGGGCCTGGCTCTCACTGTGCTCCCCACTTTCCAGGGGAGTAACTCGATTGACTTGAGATTAAGATCCGTGCATCAGCCGATCAAATGCACCCACAGCTTGAACGCTCTTAAGCTAGGGGGCCTGACAAACACTTACGCACACTTCGTTTCGAGAGCAAACCCGGAGGCGACTCATCATGTCCACAACAAAACCTATCGTGGATTACTCAGTTTACCTCGTCACGGGCAGGGAGCTTCTCCCGAAAGGCAAGGTGAGTGTACTCGTCCATACCCTTATGTGTCGTGTCGAGATAAGGTCACGCTAATCTCCCGTCTCGGTAGGATTATCTTGAGTCTTTGGAAGAAGTGAGTAACTGGTACGAACCGCGAGGAAAGGCTAATTGGCCATCTCGCAGTCTATACAAGGAGGCGTCACCCTCGTTCAGATCCGCGAGAAGAACGCCGACACAGGAGAGGTGCGCCTAACACGCCGCTTCCATTCGTGCATATACCTACTTCCCGAACTAGTTCCTGCGGATCGCCCAGGACTCCAAGGCTATCTGCCGCAAATACAACGTCCCGATCCTCATCAACGACCGTATCGACATCGCCCTCGCCATCGGTGCGGATGGCGTGCATATCGGCCAGACCGATATGCCTGTCGACGTCGCCCGGCGGCTCCTCCCCCCGAATGCGATCATCGGCATGACATGCAATTCGATTGAACATGTCAGGAAAGCGGTCGAAGACCAGGTAGACTACGTCGGACTGGGGCCGGTGTGGGCTACGCAGACCAAGAAGGTCGTCAACCCGATCGTCGGCGTTCGGGGTATCGGAGAGTTGCTCGACGTGCTCGAAGGAACCGACGTCAAAGCCGTTGCGATCGGTATGTGCTCCGAAACCCTATTCGCTCAAGATGCACCTGCTAACGATCTTGCGCAGCTGGGATCAAGTCGACGAACGCTCTCCATTGCCTGCACGGATCAGTCTCGCCCGCAGGACGAGCCTTAGACGGCTTAGCCGTCGTCAGTGATATCGTTGCGTCTGCGGAGCCCCTGAACGCCGCGAAGAAGATTGCGACAATTGTCAAAGCCTTCAAGACGGCACCCGCCCCGACGTTCTCCCTCTCCACCTCCTACGTCGCAGATGTGTTCAAACAGGGCGTCGGTGAACTGCTTTCCGCAGTTAGAAGTCACTCTCCATTGGTCCATCAGGTATGCACGATCTCAGAGTATCTTCCCTCCCGCCTGCGGGCCCAGCTGAACGGCTTGCACCATGCACCTAGATTACGAACAACGTCGTCACCACCCAATCTGCCAACGCCACGCTCGCCCTGGGCGCGTCCCCCATCATGGCCACCGCGCCCGAGGAGATGCCCGATCTCAGCCGCGCGGGGGGCGCGCTCCTCGTGAACTTCGGCACGATCCAGAACCTCGACGGCATGCTCGCCGCCGGTCAGTGATACTACCCCCCGCGACGCCATTGGCAGTTCGCCGCCGCTGATGCTCACCACACCGTGACGCACGCACGGGTGGGCGGTCCGCAGGCTTCCACTACAACCAGAACCGCAAGCCGGTCGTGTTCGATCCCGTGGGCGTGGGCGCGACGGCGTACCGCCGCACGTCGGCCGCCGCGCTCCTGAACGCATGGCAACCGACGGTCATCAAGGGGAACGCCGCCGAGCTGGGCGCGCTCGCGAATTCCACCGAGGTGCGTTCCCGCGCGGCGGCGAGTGACTCGCCGGGCGCATCACTCACGGCGGCCTCCTGCTCTCGCCACACAGGTCCAAGCGAAGGGCGTCGACAGCGTTGGCAAGGGCTTCGCAGACCCGGCGGCCTTCGTGCGCAACCTGGCGCGCAAAGAGCGTGAGTAGCGAACTGGGGAGCAGCGCCCTGCGCCGCGCTTTGCTGATTTTGATTATCGCCAGGCGCTATTATTGTGTTGACGGGGGTGACCGACTACGTCTCGGATGGCACGACGGTCGTCCGCCTGTCCAACGGACACCCGCTCCTAGGAGAGATTACCGGCTCCGGCTGTATGGTCGGCACGGCCGTCGCGACCTTCTGCGGCGGAGCCAGCATGGCCGCAGCGTCGCAGCGCAGCGATGACCTCCCTGAGGATGCGAAGCTTGTGCGCGGCGACATGCTCGTTGCTGCCGTGGGCGGGTGAGTGAACACCTCGATATGATCCTCGCTGTTTCCTGCTTCTGACGTCTCATAGTGTACTGGCCGTCACCATCGCGTCAGAAATCGCGGGTGCGAGGTCCGACGTCAAGGGCAGCGGAACGTTCCTCCCCGCGTTCATTGACGAACTGGGCGCCCTGACTCCGGAGAAGCTTGCGACATATGCTAAGGTGGAGGTAATCTAAAGCTAGCAAGGCGAGTCGATAGAAGTGTATTGGTCTGATCAGTCTTCGGTGGTATTCGGACGGCCTGTGGCATGGTATCGACGTCCTTGTCTGGGCGCGCGAACATATCGTCTCCCTCCCATCGAGTGCCTCAAACTGCTTTCCACTTCCTGGCTGTCTCCTACATTCGCGCTTCCGCATCGTACATGTTATACACTGCCTGCCCCTCGCTATCCTGTGGGCCTCTGGTACGCCATCAAGCTCCAATGGGGACTACAGTGGGGTTCGGGGTGTCGAGGATGTGCGGGAACGGCGTCTCCGGCGTCGGCTGGAGCCAGTTCTTCGAGTCGTACTCGGCGTACGGCGGCGACTCGATCATGTGGAAGGTGTAGGCGAACCGCGTGTTCGGGCTCGTGTTGCGCTCGGACTTGTGCAAGACGCTCCCGTGGATGATGACCAGATCGCCTGTACACGCCCGCGCGGTAAGCCTCGTCTCGCCACCTTCAATCAACTTTACTGCACATACCGGGCGAGCAAGCCTCGAGGATGTACTTCCCCTCGGTATTCTTTGGCGCCTCCTCTGGAGCGATGAGCTGCTCGAAGCCCGTCCCACCACTGGGAAGGCGCACGAAACGCTTCGTGATGGGGGCGGTCAAATGTGAACCGGGGAGGAACGACAGCGCGCCGTTCTCGGGAGTGCACTTCTCGAGCGGAATCCAGAAGCCAACCGCGGAAGGCGGGTTGGTGTACTGCACGGAAGAGTCGCTGGCTTGTCAGCCTCTCCATTGGCTCTGTAGTATGTAGAGCGTACCAGGAACGTTCTGTTGGCGGTCGTTCGCGTCAGCTTCGTCATAGCACGGGAGACGTGATACGTACGAGTCGTTGTGCTCGGGAACTAGGTAAGCAGTGGTATCAGTCACATCTGCCGAATTCGATCTTACGAGGGTCGCGCTTACCTTCTCCCCCTATATGCGGCTGTTTGCAGATTACCATCGACTGCAAGGCTATCGAGAAACGCGTATCAACTCTGCGTTGACACACCTCGCGAAAGCTCACACTCACCCACAGGATCGTGGTGGTATTGGAGATCCTTGACGACGGCCTGCATCTTCTCGTTCTCCAGAGTCACCTTGCGGAAGACGGCATCCTGTTCATGGAGCCCTAGCGCCCTGTGAGTTACTGGGGCGGCGAAGCGAGAGGCCCCAAGCCGACGCAACGGCCACACACCATGCCCTATCTTGTTCACCGCCTTCTGCTTGGGTCGGTTGAGCTTTCCGTCCTTATCCGTGGCGTCCTCCTCTAGGAAGAAACGGATTTTGTCGCCGGAGTTCAAGAAGTAGTCATCGCCAACGTGGTTGTTATCGCCCGTCGTGAATTTCGTCTGGTGGTGCACATCTCAGCACACATGCTTATATAGCGATGTCCTCAGGTGATACGCACGAGCGGATGGTCCTCGATGCTGAAGCTATCCAGCAACTGCTTAGCGCGAGTGAGGAGGGCTTCCACCTCGGCCGACTCGAGGAAATTCGGTAGCCTCAAGTACCTACCAGACTAGCGTCAGCATGTTGAGCAGACGGAACGAAGAGACCCTGCGCACCCGTCCGAGCGGAACTACATGCGTCATTTAACGATGTTAGCTGCTGTGGTAATGGCGTGATATCTTGGCGTGCACGTTATCACCTGGTTCACTTGCTCCTGCGAGAGGTATGCGAGCTTTCCTTGAGTCATGATGTGCGTCGTCGTAATGTATCTCTGGTAGGAGCACGGTATGCAAACAGCTCAGGTACACAGAGATGCTGTATCAAGCTTGAGGGGGTTGAAACGAAGATATGAGCGGATGTCTATGCGCCGCGGGAGATAACGGTGGCTATGCCGCTGAACTCTTTTCCCAAACAGGTAAATGAAGTCAGGGAACTTTGGAAGAACGGCGAAGTAACTGCGTGGACTGCTCAAATCGACCTTCGGCGGCGCCAGGGGAACAGCGTGATTGCAAAGCTAGATTTACGAGATGGATGATGAAGAAGAATCACGACCAAACCTCACGACTATGTGGTGTTATGCGATACACAGCCCACCTGTTCGCCTGCGAGTATGCCGACTCGACTTGGGTACGCCTCATCACAAGGATATCATGGTCTCGAGATTACAGTATAAACCGCTAGAACTAGAGAGCACGCTAAGTACTGATACCCCTTATCGCGACCGGACTATACAGAACGAACCGAAGTCAGTATCGCTGACTCTACGAGATCGAAAACAATCACACTTACTTTCATTCCTCGCCCCTGCTATCTAGTGCGCTCTCAGACATCAAAAGCCGTAGCGTACTGTCCCGCCAACACTTGGATCTTGCTGCGATCGAGGAACTTATCGCCGTCCGGGGCGGAAACCCGCAAATACTCCTCGTCATTCAACACCTCGAGGATCTTCTCCAGCGAGTCGGCTTCTAAGATGGCTACTCCTCCGAAGGAAGGCGGGGCGTTCTCCGAGAATTGTGTTGCGAGAGCAGCCGTGGCGGCGTTGTCGACATGGAACTGCGATAAAATGGTTTAGTCTCCATAGGCTGGTCATGGATTTCCTACGCCATAGGACGCACCTGTTCGTACTTCACCAGGTTCTTCTTGACGATGGAGAGGGAGAGGAACAGAGGGACGTGATGCTCGACCCAGTAGCTGCGGAACTCCTCCAGGGACAGACCAGCCTTGGGAGTGAGGAGGAAAGACACGCGGTAGCGGTCGGAACGGATGGGGGTCGCGGTGGAGGCCATGGCGTCGAGGGAAGTGGATGGGAGATATCAGTTGTTGACAGTGATTCTGAGTCGAGGACCAGGGCTCCTTTTGTACCCTCGTCGATTCGTAGGTAGCACTTATTACTAACAGTCTTCCGAGCACGCACCACGAGCTACGATTGGGCCACGCAGATGCGCTCGAGGGACTAACAGCAGGCGAATCCCTTGCCTTCCGGAGGTTTACTGCCAGCGACTGGAACAGTCGTCGTGCGTCAACAGCAGAGTTCTGTACGGCAGCAACCAACTCTCCCGACCCCAGCTCGGTCATACCAGCCCTGGCAATCGGGCAGTACCCGCGATGGAGTCGGAGATAATGGCTGCGGAGATAGTGGAAGAAGCCGGCGAGTCGTAAGACAGCCCCGAGGTTTACGAACCTACCATAGCGTCTTCCCTAACACAGGTAGATTTGCTATGAAGAGCAGCATAACACCCTCACCATTACCGTTTGCACGCCGTAGAAGCGCGCAGTAGATGTCGCAGTCATTGAACCTAAAGGCCGCAGCTGAGTCAGGGGATGCACCGGCATGTCAGGAAGACGCGGGTGTACTGTACAACACCCGGCCGCGCCGATTACGCGACCATTCGCGATCTATTGTACGCAACGTTCGAAGCTTGAGCTATGGTTCGTTTTGCGTCAGAAAGTTTAGGATCACGAGGGCAGCTCTGGGTAAGGTTGTAAAACCTACCCCTGACCACGTCGACAGCAAAACGCACCTTACTCATTCTTTGACGCGCACCCTGCTTACACCTACACCGAGGCGTTGAGGCGGATTACACAGCCAAGACGGTAGCAGAGCGCTGAGTACGCAGTGCGAATAGCTTGCTGATAATTGCAGCATGACGAAGCTCTTTAAATTTATAAGTCACGCGTTCGGCAATCCTATACGACCACAGGTCAATACTCGTTAGACAGCTCACTGCAGGACGATCCGTAGGCATTGCTACGCACCTTCGGAGCTTGGTGAGACATGCCCGAGATTCGCGGGAGCGATGTGGAGGTGAGCAAGGATGGACGTAGCAGGTCAATCTCGCGTTCGGGCAGGCTTGGACTTGATCGCAGATGCAGGATTGCCCGCTAATTTCATAGCAGCTATGATGCATTAGGCCCCACTATGAGGCATGAATGTAACATCGAGTACATAAGGGCGAACTTGAAGCTCGCAGAGCTCATCAAAGCATCAATAACGGCGAAAGAGCGTAAAGCGAGAACGAACGGTCATAGAATAGGTCGAATCACTCTTCAGAGTCCTCGTCAATGTTCTCGCCTTGCGAGAGCCGCTGCATGAGGTAGTCGATCTTCGCCTTGTGGATGCGATGGTGTTCTTGCCACCCTTTCCACGGGTGGTGTGGATGCTGAACACACGCATAAGACGACACGTCTGAGAAAATATGCTCGGAAACACTTACCAGTCGAGCGAAGTTCTGGAAGATCTTATCCGAGGTGCCTTCGGGCTTGTTGATGAAGTGTTTCGCCAGGAGAACATCGTCCTGGCGACTGTACCGCATCTTCTTCTCTGGGGGTGCAGGCAGAGGCTCGTCGCCAGCCGTGTGGTGCAGCTCGTGTTTGTGTCGCCTGTAGAACTTCATCCAAGACGCGCGCGAATGGTGAGGGGCCTAGTCAGCAGCAAACGTTCATTAGCAACCAGTCTGAAGCCAGTCGCTCGTCAAGCTCGTACCTTCACTGCGACGTCTTTCCAGAACGCGACCATGTCCAACTTCCCGTCATGCTGCCGACTTCGATACTCCAGGAAACGGACCAAGAACACCACATCCTCGTCGGTGAACGCGACGCCCTTGCCCGTCGTACTCCGGTACAATGCCCGAGGAGGTGTTGGTGATCTTGTGCGGTGGATATCCGCCTCGACGGCACGGTACGCTACCGCTATTGCACCAGGGCCATGGCTGACAGGGGGCGGCAATTCCTCCTGCCCGCCATTCGGGATACTGGGGCCCGGTTCTGGTTCTGGGGGTTCTGGGACGCCAGGCTCTTCACCTTCGTCGCCGAAGTCCATCGCGTATCCACCGAGTCGGATCTTGTGCTTGTTGCAGTAACGGCGCCACGAGTAGAAGCTACGATACCGTCAGTCGCTGGTACGTCAGTGGTCGATTAGGCGGGCGTACGTGTGATGCGGTGCCTGGAAAGACATCAATGAACGCTCTTTAACACTGCAACTGCTATCGGCATACCTTGATCGCTATTCGTTCGCAGATCTCGCGCAAACTGGTAGCGATTAGTATCTTCAAGGTACGCCTATGAGATATCAGTAACATACCTCAGAACGAGACCCTGCTCTTGACAGTAGTCGATGTAACGCTTCAGGTACAAGATGTCGTCGGATGTGAAGAGATTCCCTCCATAGGTGCTCTTGATGACCCGTGTAGGAGGAGTTGGTGATCGCGCAGGAGGGTTGCGACGATTTGCTACAAGGGTAGAGGCGGGTGGGGCTGGTTGTGGCTGCAAGAAGCCATGGTGAGACCCATGTCGTTGGGTTGGCGAAGCATAGATATGTACCTGTGTCTTTGTGCGCCTCCTTCCTCGAGGCTTGTCGGCCACTTGGTCGGCGGCGGATGACTCGTCGTTGGCGTTGGAGGGCCCAGCTTCCTCCATGTACTGATCAGGAGCCTCAGGGTACGGATGCTCATACTGACAGCGACGAGGTTAGCTATTGCGAATATCACAAGGACTTTGCGAGACATACGTGTTGAGGATAATAACCTTCCGGAACCCAGTTCGGGGGCTGGTCTTCCCGGTATCTGTAAGCGTAGTCGGGCGGCGGTGGAGGTACCATGCCGGGCGGCGGAGGCTGCATGTGATGGTACGCCTGACTCCACGCTTGCTGGTCTTCTGGATACCCAGGATGACGCTCCATCATCGCGTGGTCTGGCTGCCCTGGAGGCGGCGGCGGGGGAGGCGGCGCGATGTGTGTCTGAGCAGGCGCAATACCGTTGGCTGCTTGCCATGTCTGAGGTGGCCCGGACGTGGGCGGTTGCATGGGTGTACCGTATACAGGATAGCTGAAGGGCCCTTGCGGAGGCACCATATGACCGGGATGCGGCATAGGCATGCCCGGAGGTGGAACCGGGTGCCCTTGTGGCTGAACAGGAGGTTGTGCGTGCGGCATATGCTGGGGATGGGCCTGCGGCATGGGCTGAGGCGGGTGCTGTGGTTGAGAGGATGGCCCGGCTTGCGGGGGCTGAGGGGGCTGAGACGGAGGTGGTTGTTGTTGTACGACCTGTTCCGGCGGCACCTGGTGCGCCATTCCCTGCACGGACTGTGGCATGTGCGGTACCGAGGGCCCCGCTTCCACCCGAGCAGGAGGAGGGTTTGTGTGGCCCACCCTGCACGATCCCGTCAGTTTTGTAAAGGTGCAGACGGTGTCAGGAGGGCTACCCACTTTTCAGTACCCGTCACTTTACATCCACCGAAGTTGGTGTGGTAGGTTTGCAGCGCACCGGCCTCGACGCACCGGATGACCCATTGCGCGCTGAGCACGAGTTTTCCTTTCTTACCGACATATTGGCGGTAGAGGCTCTGTCCGGACTCCTTGTGCGGGTCCACTGCAAGGGACAGAGCGTCAGCTCGGAAGGGCGGGATACATCGTCGTTCCAGTCCTTAAGACCATGTAGAGATGGACGACGAACCCACCTAGGATATATGATACACCGCTATAACTGGGGGATACGACGCCACCGTGTTTCTGCAATCCGGGTAGGTCAGACATCCGTCAACCCGTATTCACTATACCTGCTCGTGCAGCTGAGCGGCAGCCTGTGCACTGTGACAGCGACACAGCAGCCAACTTTTGGCAGGCACATGCACGCGAAAAACGCGTCGCACAGCTCACGGTGCAGGCGAGGATCGCGACGTACCACGACAAGCTCAACGATTTCGTCCCGGTTCTCAACGTCCTTTTCGAGGTAGATGGCCAGCGGCGTGCCCATGAGCGGGTCGAGGAACAAGCCATCGTCGGTGTTTTGCTCGTCGAGGGGAGGAGATATATTCTGCGGTGGAGGTGCATGCTGGGCTGGCTCGCGGCGAGCGCGGTGGGCGGAAGAGCGTGCTGGTGCCATGGGTCTTGCCCCGGGTGAGGTTTTGGGGGGAAGGAGTCTTCAGGGGGCTCGGCGCTCATCCTCTTCCCGCGGAGTTTCAATTCGCTACTCAACGCCCGCCCAAAGGTTAACACCTCCTTCATTCTTCCACCGCACGCTCGCGGTCCTTGTTGTGTGTCGCGACTCTAAGGAAACAGGCGCGATCACTACCCTTGGGGTCACAAGCAAGCCGATACGCCACAAATATCGGCAGGATCCTCGTTCTAGGTTCACCCGCTTGTCAATGCCTGGACATGCGGCTTCACTCCTTTCCTCCCTCGATGCGGCCTTGCGATGTGAGGGCAGACACATCTACACCCACACTGCGACTCGTATTTGCACCCCGGCACGCACCAGGTACGACCGTACGATGCCTCGAACGTACCAGCTCATGGTCTCCAGGCTACGCAGTCGATGTCGTGCCGTCGTCCATGCGGAACCAGCTGCTCACAGCAACCGCTGACCATCTTCCAAAGCCTTGTGTTACTTGCGTAGCCGGAAAGCCGGCGTAATGAAGGAGACCGTCCGCGCTCCAGCATTTTCCCCGCAGAAGTGCACAGTGAGCGTGGTTATTGCTACCACTGTCTTGAAGCCAAGGCGGGATGACTGTAGTCGCATTCTAGACGTGCTTCCAAGTGTATCCTTACGGCTTCCTTGAAGACGTTTGATCTGTAAGCTATATACCCTCCTCACTCGTGCCCCGGTAGATCAACAGGTCATATAAAGCTGAACCACTAGCATTTTGACAGACAGTAATAAGCTTGATCAAGGAGTAGCCCGGCGGATATACCTCGCATTTCGGAGAGCCACGGTCCATATGCCCGCGCCGCCACCCTCCACAACAATCGCCGTGTAGCCCACGCCTCGGCGCAGAGCATCCGTGGATTCGAGTCTAGGCCGACTGCGAAGTACTCGACCTCGGCATGGATGTGCCACTCACAACGTCGGCCCGCGATGCCACCCCTGTCCGTCCCCGCCCGCCGGCCCGATCAGGGGCAGCCCTCGGAAGATACGCCACGAAGGCGACACCCTTACATCCCGCCACCCGGCTGGAGGAACGCGTCTCACGACGAGGGTGCCTTTGCTGACATTGCCCAGGGCGGGGCCTGAGAACGCTGGGATCACTTCGAAGTTCGCGCTCTCCCGACGCTCAGGTTCGTCCATTCAGTCCCAACCGAAGCCTTCACAAAAGCACTCGCGCCTTATATCGCATCACGCACATTGATCATCATCTCAACAGGAACCCTCTCCGCCCAGCGCGCCCTGGAGGACGGTCGCGGTCGGGGCGCGCGCGCATGTGCACGCGTCACTCCGCGCTGCGCCTGCATCACGATATCGCACGTCGGCGGCACGCGTCAGTTCAAACATGGGAAGGGAGTCCCTCCGTTTCGACTTGCGTTCTGCTGCGGCGTCGGCCTTCTTCTGGGACCGACGAGTGCCGCCCGCTCCCTGGGTAGACTGATGCGCTCTCTCCGTAAGTTGGAACGCCCTGTTACTGTCGTTCTGTTCGGAAGGAATATTGACAAACGCCGGGAGGGGCGCGTGGCCACTTTGCCTGACTGTACAGTCAATATACCGCTAACGATAGCCTCGAATCCCATTATGATGGTGTGTGCGACACAAGTCGGCCCATGGTCGGTCAAGGTTCAATACATCCACCTAGTGCGCTTCCCCAGCAGATCCGACACCACAACATACACGACGCCGTTAGATCCGAGTATGCACCCCCAGACGCATCTCACCTCATAGGGCATTCTGCAGCCGGTGCTGAACGAGCGCTGAGGTGGCTACCACAGGTGACCCACGGATCTTAGCATACCAAGCATGAACTCTACCTGTGCAGTCATGTCAAACACCGTCACGCTGCATCATGAAGAGACCTCGCAACGCTGAGTGTTAGGACGCTGTGAGTGGTATAATATCCAGGCTGTCTCCACGAGAACCGTCAATGCTAAGACGAAATTGTCCGCAAGGTCACCTCATTGCACCTCACGCTATTCACCAGAGTTTCCTGTCGGAAGGAAGCTGTGGGCTGAGAGCGCCAAGTCATACTTCATGATTGCGTTTTCCACTTCGACAGTAGTGTGCGCCGCCGCAGACTCATCGGAGTCCTCCTGTTTACTATGTGGCGTCATCGCGCGCGCTCGACCGAGCGTATATCATGGCTAGGGTGACAGACCGTAGGACCGACACCTACTACCCAGTACTCCTCCACCCACCATGAACTTCACCTTTGCCTCCCAGAGAATGGTGAACTCGGCCGTCGTCGACAGCGCTAGCGGCGAGACTCTGTTCGAATTCTCGACCCCTCACGGCCTTCAACCTACCACGACGTTCCGGGATGCGCAGGGAAAGGTCCTTGGCACGTTCAAATTTGGCTCAGACAACGAAGTCACGTACCAAGGCCGGTCGACAAAGATGTCGGACTGGCTAGTAACGCAGGGCACGTTCACAGGGTAGGTGCTAGTAGAACATCTGGCCGCATATAATTGCTAATGCCACCGGCTCTCCTCTAGGGTTCGGACGTTCGTCGCCCCTAACGGCAGGTCCTATTGCTGGAAGAGTGATAGCGTGCGTAGCCACCTTCTGGGTCAGACCTCGCACACTCATTCTATAGGGCGTTGCAGCTCACGGACTGCGAGACGGGCCAGATGGTCGCTCGAGGGAAACGCGGGCATACGACACTGCTCTCGACGTCGCAACCGTGTACCCTCGAGGTGATGCCGGACGGCGTCCCGGTCTTGGAAGCCATCGTGCTTTCCTTTGTTGTCTACGCTCAGATCGGGCGTGTCGGGAAGCCGCCCCCAGAGCAGGCGACCAAAGGGTGGGGGTGGGGCGACAATTTCCTGTTATCCATTGCGACAGCACTGTCAGGTTCGGCCCACTCGTAGTCGCACGCATGGTCGCCTCATAGGCCCTCTACATACAGTACATCCAATAGCGGTCTATCTTAGCGGGGTCACTAGTTTACCCTTGGTGCCCAGATTCTGACATAGTAGCTCGTAGCAGTACTTAACAGTATGTTTAGCGGCGCTGCAGATGGCACAGCCCTTCCATTGACTGATGTGTTGTTTTGCTGATGCCAGGCCTTGAACTCTTCTCTTCTACGGGCAGTACGCGCACCGCACCCCCTCGGCGTAGCAGTGTGCGTGAGACGACACTCGTTCAAGCGCATACAAGATCCATGGCGCATAGAACGGCCTGGGAACACAACCCCGCTTCCACATCCCCTTCGGCCCTCGGAGCACAATGAACGTCAACTTCACTTCTAGCAGCCTCACCAACTCGACCGTCGTCCACAGCACCAGCGGGCAGCTCCTATATGAGCTCTCCACTCCCTTCGGTATCCACATGCCCACGACGATGCGGGACGCGCAGGGGCGGGAGGTCGGCGCGTACAAGCCGCACGTTGTGCCCGATGGCGACGAGGTCACCTTCCGGGGGAAGACGATGAGAGTGTCCCAATGGCTCGCCAAGTCGGGCCCCCTTTTAAAGTATGTGCGCCCGAGTCGCCGTGCTCGTACAGCGCCATGCAAGTGCTCATCCTCCTCGAATTTGGCTAGGGCTCGCACGTTTGAGACCTCGAACGGGAGGCCCTACAAGTGGCAGTATAGCTCCTCGGGCATTGGGAGTGAGTACCACTGGCAGGTGTGTCCCCGGCAGGGGTTTGGATAACTGTTGGTGCGACTGGGATTGATGCTAACCCGGCAGGTTGTGCATTTGGGCAGCTCTCCGACTGCGATACGGGCGAGATCGTTGCGCGGGAGCACCGCAAGGACACGGAGGGCTTCTCGCCGGCGCGGCATTGCAACATTGACGTCGCCCCGGGCGGAGTTCTGCTCTTGGATGCGATCGTGCTCTCCTTCGTCATTTGCGAGACAATGAGGACGCGCCAGGGGAGCCCGGTGAAGGCTTCTGCGACATCCTAAGGCCTAGGAATATATGCGTTATACGTGCGGCGCTGCTGTAGAGTCATTGGCACTCGCGCCCCCTGACTATATTGACATCTGTACGCCGCTTCGGACCCCATGTCTATCACCCTCCCGGCAAGCCGGAGCCCTATCCATATGATCCGCCAAAATCCGATTCTCTGAGAGAGTCTGTAACCCTGAAAGCCTCATCGAGGAGCCACTAGCAGTCAGAGCGCCTTCGCAGCTGATCCCATGCGCAAACAATGTACCGGAAACGAACACTGAGCTCCACACACGCAGCCCGGCGCGGTGCATGCCCCGCTCTGGTCGGTACCTTCATTGGGAGACGCCACAAAGCAACCTATATGGTGCTGGCTACATTGTCATTGTTTGATACTGCACATTTAAACAATGGCTTACTAGTAAGCGCTTTTCGTTCTTGAGATATACACCTCGAGTTTTAGATGTTATACAGAGCAAGCTGCAGCGCCCCCCTGTTACGCCTCGCCCGGCAGCGCCTTCGCTCTTCTGAGTCAAGCTCAAGATTCGAGGGGGCCTTGTGCATTTGCCAGCTCTCCACTTCGACGGGCGGCGCGCACACCGCACCCCATAACCCCCGATGCGTAGCATTGTGCGCCAGACGGCAGGCGTTCGTGCGTATATAAAACGACGCAGATGATAGCCCACTCAGACCCATCACCCAAATCCCCTCCACTCCTGGAATCAGCATGAACGTCAGCTTCACCTCCAACTCCCTCACCAACTCAACCGTCGTCGACAGCGGCAGCGGGCAGCTCCTGTACGAGCTCTCCACCCCCTTCGGCATCCACACGGCCACGACCATGCGGGACGCGCAGGGGCGGGAGGTCGGCGCGTACAAGCCCCATATGATACACGACGAGGTCACCTATCAGGGGAAGACGATGAGAGTGTCAGAATGGCTCACGAAGTCGAGCGTGTTCTCCATGTACGTGCACGCGGGCCGTTTCCATGCAAATACTCACCCTCCTCATCTCGCTAGGGCTCGCACGTTCGCCGCTACGAATGGGAGGTCCTACAAGTGGCAGTACAATGCCTCGGGGTTCGGGAATGCGTACCAGGTGCGTGCCCAGGAGGGGTTCGTTTTGCTGTTGCGACTGGGACTGGTGATAATCCGGCGTGTTGGGGCAGCTTTCCGACTGCGAGACGGGCGAGATCGTCGCGCGAGAGCACCGCAAGGCTACTAGGATGTTCTCGCCGTCCCGGCACTGCAACATCGACGTTACCGCGGGCGGCGTCCCGCTCTTGGACGCGATCGTGCTCTCCTTCGTCATCTGCGAGACGATGAGGACGCGCCGGGAGGACCCGGCGACGGCTGCCGCGACATCTTGAGGGATGCATGCTTTGAAGTTCTTGAAAACCGTGTCCAGCATATGGCACTGTAGCAATATCTCCAGCTTTGTTTACCCTATTGCCCGGAATAATTGTCGTTGATCTTACCCCCGCTTCCGGAAGAGAGGTCTGTAATCAAGGCTTAGTGCTCCGTCGCGGGTTGTTTAGGTCGATATCAAGCCGTACGTACTCGTCATCCTGATCCTCGCTCCGGAGGCACGCCAAATATTGACAGCGGCGCTGCTGTATCATTGACACTCGCGCCCTCCGACTGTGACCATATTGACGTCCGTACGCCGCCTCGGACCCGACGTCTGCCTCCCTCCGCACGCCGGAACACCATGCACTGTATATACAGTAGTTGCACTGTGCATTGTGGCGTAGCATGTGCGGCCTGCCAGTGTCAAACAATTAGTCAATTTAGTGCGCGTCCGATATTACCTTCTCGCCTCGTTCCGACGTTTTAACGCGCATTCATTTTCGCATTCATTTTGCACGTCCGAGGGGCCAGTACTCAATGACAGGAACCTGCACACCAAACAGGGCGAATGCATACAGGGTCCTGTCACCGGCCAGGGTGCAGTAGGCGACAATGCGCGCATCTCTAGCCATTGACACGCCCGGACCTGTTCAGTACTCAGTGCTTCGACTTCCCCAGAGCAATCATGATGATGTGCACCCGCCCTGGCTTCCTGAGCTCCATCTCCGGAAGCCCGGCGTGTGCCCGCCGTCGCCGCGCCTGCGCGCCATCTCTTCCAGACGCCGCTCGATAAAGCCTCCACCCGTCCTTCGTAGGACTCGAACGCACCGTGTGACACGCGCTCTCAGGCTAGCGCTTCTCGAGTCCAATGCATCTGTCCTGGAGACTTGAAGGACGCACCAGCATCTTTCAGGTCAAACCCTACGAACTCGAAGAGCCGGCCCAGGCCTCGCGCGAGGAACCGAGCTTGGCCTGCATGTGTCCACATCATCGCGGAGCGGACGGGGGTGATTGGGCTGTGATGGCGTACAGGTGATCTGCAGCCCAGCATGTGCTTTCGCCCTCGCGTGCCTGTTTGTGCGATCGGGCTGGTTAAGGGTCGGACTCATACGCGCCCGCTGACTTAAGTACTCAGTGCAGCAGGGCCTAAGTTAAAGTAGGCACCGGCGAACTTAGCTTGAACGTTGCGTCTTGTGCGACACCGGCGACCCATATGCGGAGGCGTCGACTGCTCGCGGGTGTGTGCGTGGGCTGTAGCGGTGCAATAGACTCGACGGCGTGTGGCAGCAGCGCTGTGCGCGATCTTCCAGGGCCCTGGGTCTGCGCATGGCGCATTGCGCAAGCAAGCTGTCTGTCGTGTCCGGAAAGCCTGTGCGCGACTGCAATAGCATTAGCAAGGGCCCGGCAGAGGACGCCTCGAGTACGTCAGACCCGCGTTTCGTCAAATTTAGAGTTACGCTCGGCCCTTTGCACATTGCACATTGCACGACGCAGCCCCTCGGCGACAGCAGCGGCCGGCCGCCCGGGCAGCGTGGTGCGCACCCTATACCTACGTCGCGATATCCCAACGCGGACGGAGATGAAGCAGGGTCCGTATGGCCGTCCTGCCTGTGGGGCCGCGCCACATCCCACCGCGCTCCTCCGCTGGCAGTTGGGACCAAGTGAGCTGCGCCACGAAGGCGACGGCGGCGGCAGTCCTGCGCCTTCTGCATCGGGAAGATGTTGGACAGGGCGCAGACGCTGTCTCCATAGGGACTGCTGCGCTCCAGAGGGACCGGCCCGCCGCGCGTTCTCAGACGGCAGGGCGTGAGCAGCGGCCCCCACAGCCCCGCCTTCTAGCTTGGCTCCCTTGGGAAACGCGTTACACGGCGCGGTCGAGGCTCGCGCCCTGCCGCGCCCTCTGGAGGGGGAGCGGGAGCGCGCCGTGCGTATGTGCATGGACGCTTTGGGCGGAGGATCGCTGCGTGCGCACAGGCATTCACCGAGCGGGCCCGCGGTGGCGCGGCGGCTCTTGCGCTCGGCACGGCATCGCTGCGCTATGAATGGGCTGCCCGGGGCTTGCCTTCGAGGCCGGGGCCGTGGGCAGCGGCCAGCCGCAGAAGAAGCAGAAGGCGGCGCGGGTGGGAACGCCGGGCGCGCATCTCGGTGAATAGTGCCTAAATGCTGCGTGGGATGCGCGGCGGCGGATGCGGAAGGTGCGCGCGCAGCGGGCGGAGACAGCACGCGCGCTGGGTCGGCGGTCTGTGGGGCATTCAGTCGCGGTCGAATGAGCGAGAACGGCGAAAGAGCATCGTACGCACTGAGTAATGGCGTTAATAAAGGGCGAGGTGGCGGCTCGGACTCGCAGCAGGGCGCGTGGATGGGATCACAGTGGTGATCGCTGAGGCCGTAATTGGGCAGTCGTCGCATGATTGTTGGATCCTGTTCATCGCGGCCGGACGCGTCTTTCTAGATAAAACGTCCAACTGTCAAGCATTCTTCTCATCCGTGATTATGCGCGTGCTGTCCAGGGATAGCAAGCTCAGAGAAGCGGGCGGTGGACGCCGCGTATCTGTGATGATGACGCATGGGGCAGTCAATGTTCACTTCGGCACGGGGAGAGTGCTGTCATGGACGCGGATGTATGGATGTGTGGTGGTTACGTTACGAGGAAGGCGGGGTAAGCGTGTCGGAAAACATGGAAGGGATCCGCAACGAGGTCCGCGGGGCTGCGGGATGGGGGTCCAGGTAAGAGTAGCCGGCTGGGGTGGCCAGATAGAGTGGAAATAGAGCGCGTACGGAATGCGGATGTCGGGTAGCTGTAGCGACTCGAGAAGGAGGAGCATCATGAGAAGCCGTCTGGCATTGAGAGACCGCAGGGATGGCGTGCCGTTCGGGCGCAATCTGGGGGACATGTAGATGCAGACAGCGTTCGTGCCAGCATCGCGAGACACAGAGTGGTCGACAGCTGAGCTGGACCCATGGATCGGATGCGGAGGCGGAGGCGGAGGGGCGCGT